>OX411716.1:5066963-5691963 GCA_948252095.1 Dicycla oo
GTGCAGCGCTTGAGCAATGTCAAAGAGTGACATTCAGTGCTGCCAACGCAAAAGACGAAAACTTTCGGTTGCGTTCAGAAATTAAAAATTACTGTTTTAAAAAATATAAAGTTTTTATCAAAGTTACCCCTTGAATCAAACTAACCCCATTCCACAGTAGGCAAGTTATAACTTGACAGCTCGTCTTAGGAGATCTAATATCACTTAATTAGTGTCTTAACCCTTCTTTGCATGATTTTTTCTATTTTTTTAAATAAATTAGTGTGATGTAATTAATGCTCTAGATTAAAGGAAAAATATTTAAAAAAATCCTAGTGTAAATAGAAATATGTATTATGTAAAAAACAATATGGTGGAAATTTACATCATCATGCATTGTCACATGTTTAGCTCAGTACTAAATAAAAAAAAAATATAGTTTACTCAATCTTCTTTATTCTTTATGATAATTTAAAAAACAATTATTATTCTTATTTAAGCACAAATTGACGCCACATTTATTACACGAAATTGTGGAATAGCCTTTACATTTGGGAAAGGACATTGACCATCCATGTATGGGAGTTGGGCCAAGTGTTGCCCAGAATGAACACATAGTGCATTATGTACCTTAGGCTAACACTACTCTGTAAACGAAAGCTCATCAAAATCTATTCGAGGAGATATGAGAAAAAAATATTTTTTGTTAAGATTTTTTATTGGTGAAGAATGAAATCCAATGGTACGTACCGCAGTAATTATTTTAAACAATTACTCACTTTATTATTACAATCAAGTATTTCATGATTTCTGACATTCAGAATTGATTTACATTAATAATACTCACAGTTATCTACTTGACATTAAACAATGAATTACTAACATTGATATTATTACATTATTCGTTTACATCGTATGATCTATAATTATTCACTTAATCGTCATCATCGTCATCGATGATAATTGTATCGAGAAATAGAGCAGGACGCCTAATAACGTCTTGGTGCTTAGCCCAGCCTAAAAACCAAACTAGGCACATAATGTGGGCACAACTGCCAATTGTTCTGCGACCTGTGAAACATGAGCAGCAATAGTTTCTTATGCACTCTATTCCAGGATTGTCCTGATGTATCAATATGTAGCAGTGGTGTGTCTACTCTTTATGTGTGCTCTTATGAGATGGACATTACTGGAAGGCAGCATTTAGCTGACAGATCGTTAAGATCTCCGTTATATTGTTGGATAAGAAATGATCCACTGCTGCGTACATGTTCACTGTAGTAACTGGGTGCAAGTTTTATTTGGTAGGTGCCTACAGTGAAAAGAGTCAATTCTTCAGCGGTCAATATTGGAAATGCGGTAACATTATTCTGCTCAACAGTAATATTTTCGAAATGGGCTCTATTTCGGTTTAATCTTTTTTCGTCCACGTAATCTGTCAAGTTATTGGCAACATTCAGTCGCTCTCTAGCTATGTTTATAAAATCGCTTGCATGGGGACTGTCTATTATGTCGACGTGCAAGGCATTCGTTAAAGCCGCAGCGATTTTAAGGTCTGTGAAAAAATGGCTCATGGCTAAATATTCATGACGAAAAATCTTAAAATCACGTTTCAGCCTCCCATTTACTACCTCAACAGGCCACCGGCAAATGGTGCACATTCTTGATTTATTTGCCTGGATTGTACTCAATTGAGTAGCTCTTCTTGCCTGAGATTCTGGCATTATGCCAACATATCCATGGGATTCCAACATGGGTATAGAGTCACGAAACCCTCTGTCTAAAATAAATATATCACCGAACTGTAACAGCCAATGAATAACTCTAGCTGGACCATCTAAAAGATTATTTAAAATAGTAGCGTCATTTTGAGTCGCTTGATAAGGTCCAGAAATATCGATAATGTGCCCATCACATGTAACAAATAAAAATGGGTTAAGTAGGTTTCTGTACTTGTGGAGACTGTACGTGACTTTTTGAAATGTGAAGTTACTGCTCTTTTGGATGTACATATAAGTTCCATCGCAGATTATAATAGCTTTCTCATTATTAGCGAACAAAGCATTAGGAACCGCTAGATTTCTTTCTATTATCTGTTCTCTGGTCATGTGATCGAAACCCAAGTGGCGAGGAACAAAATCACTTTCTAGGCATTCCCTAGCTGTTTTCATCTTCCGTTCGAGAGTCGTTCGCGACATGTTAAAAAACGTGGCGAGTCTTTCATTCGATTCCCCAGTTCTAAGATTAGACAGAAGTATACCTAGTGCTGTCCGTGGACATCGGCATCTTTGTGCTAATTGTGTAGTTTCATTGAACAGCCTTTCGAATTCGTCACGAGTGCGACCAGTCCAATAAAATAATTCGGCATCATGTTGCTGATTAAGATTTTCAAAATCTATAATGTGGCTTCTGGGTAGTTTTAATAATTCCAACATTTCGAAGACTTGTTGGGGATTAAAATGTAAACAACGATTTCGTGCAGTGAAAAGATCATCCCAGGAGTTGTCTTCTAAATGTTCCTGGCACACGCGTGCATGTGCTGGAATAAAGTAATTGTGGTTTTTGAGCAATTGCACTTTTAGACTTTTCGGAACTCGAAGACGAGTATTGTTTGTACAATTGTATACCATACAAGTAGTTGATGTGTTCGGGGCTCGGCAGTAATTCTCAGGAAGCCTAAACGTTACGTTTTCCACTGCCGGCGGATCTTCTAGAGCAGGCGCATCTTCCACAGCAGGTATATCTTCCACAGCAGGTATGTTCTCCACAGCAGGCACACCTTCTACAGCAGGCACATCTTCCACTGCAGGCACACCTTCCACTGCAGGGAGCGTTAGCCTTCCTCGTCGAGCTCTTGTCCAACAACCATGGCAGATATGTTCGCTGTTATCGAATGTTATCTGAAAATAAAAATAAAAACTTGAATACCGTAACAGCCAAACTCAAGGCCGTGAAAATAGTACTCAAGTTAGATATCGTGTCGTACACGTCAAAAGTGAATAATTGGGCCTACAAAAATCGCAATCAAACACTTAGTTCAATTAATCACCTATGGCAATCACCATGCGTTACGAAACGATCACGACAGTCGAAAGTCGTTTTGGTAGCCCCTAAGATCATAATAATTAACACGTGACATTTACATGAACGGTCCTGACAGTGTTCAGTGGATTCAATTTGACTACCGCTTAGTGATGTTATACTTAAAAAGTACTTACCTCATGTGGAGTTAAAGCTTGAATTATGTTTTGAACCGTATGATGATGGTTGTTCTGTAGATTACGAGTTAACGTGTGTCTTCTGGTTCTTTCCACAGAACGGTTACAAAGTAAACATACCCTGTTGTGTGGTTGATACATTGCTCAGAACACTTAGCACTTCGAAAATAAACTCAATCTAAACGCAATATTTAGCACTACGATAGTCCAAATGAAAAGCCAGGTCAATGGGTGAAACAATACAAAAGTCCAAGTAAAGCCAAGTCGTTAAAAATAATGTATGAAATAAAAATGCGCACAGTACACAACGGATCACGGGTGAAGTTAGACTGCAGTGCGAAATCAGTGGCGCGCGCGCAAGCAGGTACAGACGCAGGTATATGCATGAGAGAGACAAACATATACATAATCTAAATGTGCGCATGCGAGACGACAGCATTTTTTTCACAACTCTGATTGTGTTGCAACTCTCAGCCGGTAAGCATTCATTAGAACTGGTTTTCGAGCCGAGCGAGATTACTTTTGATGGAATCTGATTGTCATGGAGTTACATATTATTTTTATGCGAAAACATTTTATTAAAATAATAGTTAACTAAAATCGTCCCGAAAATCTTAAAAACAAAACTAAAAAAAAACCCTGGGACCGATTTTTTTTTAATATTTTTTAAAATTATATGTTAATGCAAGTAATCATTTGGAAGTACATGTCTGGGCAGCATATGGCCCAGAACCGGTCAATGTCCTTTGCACCGGAGTGACCCACCTACTTTTGGCCAATGTTCAGCACCATCTTTTCTTATGTCTTTTGGAGGTGGTGGAGCTGGAGAACCTTTTCTTTTTTTTATTGTAATTCTTCTTCTAGTACACTGGTACTAGGACACTCTCTTTTAGTTTCTTTGGTGGTTCCTCTGTTGCATAGCACAAAGGCCAATTCATTTCTGAATTGTCCCATTGTAAGCAGACTCTTTTTAGGTTCACCTCTTTCTTGAGCATTTTTTTTTTATAAACAATCCAAGAGTTTATAATAGCTAGATCAAATAGATGAAAAAAAATACGCAAATACCACTTTTTAGACCTCATTTTTATATGATTTCTGCCCAAAAAGCTATCCATGAGATCTACTCCTCCCATATGTTTATTGTACTCTTGGACAATAAACGGGCAAGTAATATCAATTTTTCCTTTTGTTATCCTGTCAAATCTATTGACTTTAGTTACAGGCAATGCTCCAGAATAAGAAGATAACAGGGTTACTATCTTATTATCTTTCCAAGCCACACAACTCAAATCTATACCATCATGCACAGACACTCTTTCCTCAAAACTACCTCTGGGCACAGATTTTTTCATGAAATTTTTCTTCTCTGGAAGTTTATTATTTGGTATCCTGTTTTGTTGCACAGTTCCCACTGTGTGAATTCCTGATTTAGCTAAAAAAACTACCAATGGCAAAGAGGTATAAAAATTATCAAAGTATATGATGTGGTTTTGCTTTCTTGGCTTTCTTCAAATGGAAAACTGGATGAAGACTGCAAATTGGATTAAGTTGATGGGTGAGAGGGTTCTTGATCTTCTGGTTCTACAAGAGGAGGATCAATGTCAGCAGTTTCATCCACATCATCATCATCATCATCGTTCTCCTGCAACACTCTTATAACTTCATCAGCATCGCGGTTTTCATCATCGAAATCTTGGTCATCAAGGCCATTTTCTGAGAGCCAACCGCCTTCTAACTTACTAAGATAATCTTCAATATCTCTTTCATTCAAGTTTCCCTAAAAAACAACATAAAATAAACATTTACAAAAAAATGTTCGCCATACATTACAAGTTACTGCATAGTGATGTAAATTTCCATCACATAATTTTGAGAAATTTATTCACAGTGTTTTGATATAAATTGTACATAAAATAACAAAAACATGAAAACAAACCTTTTTTCCACTCATTTTCACTTTTATTGTATTTTATATCTCCGTTTATTTCCATAAAACAATTTAAAATCTCGCTCCTTTCTTCCAGTCACAACAAACAGCGGAATGACAAGTTCTAGGCCTGGTAATTCACAGTGACGTTTGCTATTTTTTGACAACTGCGTTTTGTTGTACGCAATAGTCGCTTAAAAAGTTGCCAGCAACAACAAATTTACAGTACAAGGGTTTTGAGTACCTTTTTTTGTTGACTAAATATTATGATTGAAATTTCCATCATCATGCAAAGAAGGGTTAAGTGATATTAGATCCCTCTAAGCATGAAAAAAAGTGGTGTACCACAAAGCAGATAAGTACACAGAGAGAAAGAAAGAGAAGAAGATAAGTAGAGGGAAAGGATGGTAATTTGGAATATCAGTTTCAGACCTGCAATTTTTTTCCGTGAGGTATTAAGAAATAAAACCTTGATTAAATTCAAGCAATATTATCTTACTATCAATGTGCTAGCTATCAAAAACAATTAAATATCCCTACGGGTTAAAGTTTTAGGTTGAATGCAAAATGGCACAATTTAGTTTTGGAGATGGGGTGCAGGTATTTTGGTGTAGGAGTATTCCAAATTATATTCACCATGCTTAACTTAGTTATTTTTGCTATTACTAAGTCAATGTTTAAGAAGAAAGTCTAAGGTTTGTGATAACAAAATTGATCCCAGAGAGCAACTCTCTAATATCGGTTCCTAAACCGACTGAAGGTAATTTGGCATACCATTTTGGTATTCTAAATTACCTTCAGCCAAGATTAGAGACTGAGATAGTAGGTAAGTGATTTAAAGGTTAAAGGATATTCTATAAATAAAAAAAATATGATTTCTATAACTTTAATCAATCTTTAGTACCTTTAATCAGTCTTTTAGTTTTATTAACTTTAATTAGTCCCAGTTAAATGAAATAAATGGGTTATTTGCAAAATCACAAACATATGAACCAGCTTCATAGCCGGCACATGCACCGTGCGCCCAAAGCTCACACATAAAAACAAACCAGGATACCGAACTCCCTTGCATAATAATATTATATTTGCATGATAAATACAAAGCATAAAAAAAGTAGAACTGAATGTATTTTGGAATATTCCAGATTAACATCACATCGGGTATTCCAAATTAGCAACAAGACGTAGTTAGACATAACCTCAATTTTTGTCTGCTGAAATTGCTGAAATCAATGCTAACATGCAAAATTAGTTAAAACCATTGAACTATATTACTAACGTATAGAAAAGACACCCCGAACCAAAAATTTGCTTCATTTTGGTATGAGTTAGAACTAAAGTTCGCTGCAGCGCTAAAACAATAGTTATGTCATCTAACCAAACTATCAGAACATGCAGCGCTAGATCACTTACAGGGAATAGTTTTCTCGCGACCAAAACGTCATAAACGCCGGGAATTTCCTGGCGCTTACGCGTTTCGTTCAACGTAGAGTAACAACAAGTCGCTCTCATAGATTTTACACTGCAGAAGTGACACGTTTTGTACCTACTACAATCTAATACTCTGCCTTATCATTAAATAAATAAATGAAGTGAAATAAAAATCTTTATTTATTACACAAATTCAAAATAAATCAACACAAATGATACCTATTATTTAATTGCCTTTAAACAATATAAGTTTAGTGAGCTTTTGGCGTTTACTCGTATAATCATTAGTTATCTTCGCCTCGTGGTGCAATCGAACAGTTGCATATTTGTTTATTATGCACGTATTAGATGCACTCTGTGATTTAATGTAGAAGGTTGATCAAATGAATGACCAAGTAAACAAACGAACATATCTTTCTCAACGAAACATTTCAATGCATTAGTTGTAATATAGTTGTAGTCGTATTTAGATGACAGACCATTCTCGCCACTGCACCGAATTAAACGATGAACGACGACCTTTTCCGTCGATAAACAAATTTTATAAACATCTTCAGTGGAGTAGCATAAACCACCCATATCTTTTATACTTATTAGTTTATGATGCGGAAGTTTCTGTGTCGTGGTCAAAGTATCAATACATTCCTCGCATTTTAACTCTTTGGTCAACCGAGTGCTTACATATCCGGAAATGTAACCAATTATTATTTTAGAAGCTTCCGTTATATTTTCGTCGTCCAGCATATTTGCGAAAATATTACAATTATTTTCAGCCTCTATATCAGTTTCAAGAGCTCTTGTACTTTCCAAAATGTCATATTCAAGAGTATTGTGTCTATTAGAGTTTGTTGTGCTATTAATGACATTTTGAGACGAATAATGTAAAATGCTGAAATTGTCTAAAGGAATGCAATTTCCTGTGAAAGATGACCGCAGTTCAAGGTGACTTAACATTTTTTTGTATGCAGCTCTAAGCTGTAGTACATTTGGGTTATTATTGTACCCACCGTGCTTCCTTATTAACCCAAAAAGAAGTTCTAAGTGATCCTGACTTATGCGATACATAGATACGTAGTTAATATACTTTTTTTCTTCTACTATGTGGTTATACAATGTTTTCATCGACTCAATACATATGACGGCGCCCAAAAATCCTGTTTTATTTGAAGACTCAACAATATTTTTTTTAGTTATCTGTATTATTATTCTGGGTATCTGATTCCTTCTTCTAATCACTGTTTTTGTTGAAATTTAAGTTGTAGTATATACGTCTTGACTTCATCTAGTAATGCAAAAATTTCAGATTTGTTCTTATGATCTAAAGGACGTTTGTATCCGAAAAATTGAGACTTTCTAGAATTCATCGTATCAAAGAAATTATTCATCAACGTAATAAATTTTGTTGTGCCCACGGAATCCTGAAATTGTGTAGATTTTAATTCTTGTTCACAAAGAGTTAGTGCTTTAGCAACACTCATACTTAAAAGCTGTGTGGCGAGTTTCACGTTCATAATTTGATTACGAAAATGTATATGACGGGGCGCTAATTTATTAGCAAACTGAAGGCCTTCATTTTGCTGGAGTTTGTTTAAATTAATAAGGAGCTGCCATTTAATTTTCTGGTCATTTCCATCAAACAATAATCTTCTCTTTCGTTCAAAAGAGTTTCTAATTAATTTAATTACATGGCAGGGATCAATGAAAATGCATATTTTTTCTGATGTACTTGGATGAAGGAAGTACGTTTTCAAATTATTCACATCAGACAACTAACATCCTAGAATTTCAGCAGCTTTAAAATTAGCAGCGCACCCATCAAATGTGAGATTTACGACAGTTACACCAACCTCGTGGCACTTCTCTAAGCAAATTTTTATTAAGTTGGTTTTTGTTTGCGCTGTTATTCCAGATATTAGAAAGTACCCAACAGGCAGTTTCCAATTCTCATTCAAAGCCACGAGCATGAAAACTAAAGCCTGAGTTGCTATTGTATCCTCATCTTCACCTTCCACAGGGCCTACTCCAAAATTAACCATACCACGTTTGCGTTTTTGATTGAATAGCTTTTGCTTTCTAATCGCCATCTCATCAAATACCAACGCACACACCACAGGCTTTTCACTTAATTGACGTTTTTCTTTTAGCACTTGAAACGCTTCGGCTGTAAATCCCGGTTCTGCGTCAACTGATGAATACCATCTACAAATTGTTCTAGGATGTGGGAGGGCTTTATTGTAGAAGTCTCTAACATACTTATAAGCTGCTGTAGAATAATAGTGCAAAGTCAAGGCGAATTTTCGTAATGGTGCGGTGTATAATTTAGGATGTTTATTCTGCTTACTTCGTTTGATCAAAGATTTTTGTATCTCCACAACCTCAGCTTTATACATTAGATTATTTTCAGCATTCCGATCCAAACCAAATTTCTCTTTTAAAGTTGAAACCAACGTTTTATATGATTCATTTTTTTTCTTCAAATATCTGTTTTGACGCTGTATCCTCCTTATTTTATCAAATTTTTTTTTTTCGCTGTGCTTTCTTTGAAAAGTTTCTTTTTGAGCAGGATTTTCCGAGGAGTATCAAAAATTGACTCTGAATCGCTTATTGGTTCAGATATTGGATCCAAACTGAATTGATGTGATCTTGAAGGCTGAAAATTAAATAAACATTTTTATTTTTTCAGCGAATTTAATAAAGTTGTTTTATTATTAACTATTATTGTCGTATCGCTTTTGTTCCCGTAAAATATTGATGATTGAACACAAAAGTTAATAGAAACTATATAGAAACCACACTTACCGATATTAATATGCTGTTTTTACCTTACGGTAAAAACAGCATATTAATATCAGCAGTTTTCTTCAGATAAACTCGTCCTGTTTTTGTATAATACTTATCCTCATCCTTAAAGTGCAATGAACATATATATGTATGAGGAGTCGGAAGCCATGTTTCTTCATTCCGATTAATTTGCACAAATTTTATCCACGTTTCTCTTTTCTCATGACCCGGCCGTAGAAACCTTCAAAATTACTTAGGTTATTAAGGTAAAAGTCACAATTTATTTATTTGATATCTATTCTACACAATAATAAATAATAGCACATTTATTATTGACAAACTGAGCAACAAAATAGGTACAAATGTATGTTGCGTATCTGCGTGTTTTGTTTTCATTACTCTATGATTAGTATTGCAAAATGGCGGCGCCCGGCAGCCCGATTCTCGTAATTATCACATCGCGAAAAACTTTAAATCAAAGAGTTTTAAACGTTTAAATGTCTACTTACCGATGAAATGTTAAACCATTGTTTACGATGCTGAGCGGAACCGTAGTGCGATTTAATAAGTCGATGACCAAAAGTTGAAGTTTTACTTCCCTAGATGGCGTTGGGATCGAAATAGATCGCGCTATGGTTACGTTACCTCGGAAAGTATAAGTATTGTTAGAATTTTATTTTTTTTGAGAATAATATTGTTTGCACGATAACTTGTATATCTTGTGTGGTTAGTCAATACAGTTATTCGGGAGCGCGAAACAGTGTTTCATTTTCTCCAAGCTCGACTAGACCACCGTCGTGCGACCACGTACATGGTCCTTCGAAGTCGGATACAGTCGCGAGTGGTGATTAGTGGTTCCGGCGGTGGTAATATCCACCCTGCGTGCGTCATTACTGGGCAGTGGATCGCTGTCCAGAGCAAACCCTCCCTCGGCGGGCACCAAGTGCGGTGTCCGGGATTGGGAGTCTTCAGTGCAGTGCAGCAGCTGGAGCCGGGTGCAGGAAGCAGCCGGGAGCCAGGCTGCTGGAGGAGCAGCGACGCAAGAGTGGGTGCAAGAAGAGGGCGCTACTGGTACGTGCCGGGCAACAAGGAGCGTTGCAGTTCACGGGCGAACAGGCAGAGGGCGCTAGTAGTGTGGTGTCATAGTGAGTGCAAAAGTGGATAAATTGTGAGTACTTTCAACCTTATTTATGGTTCTGACGAGTAACCTATACTCGTTTGGCCCTGGAATTTATTGTTATAGACTTATAACAATCTACTTACTAGATCTTGGCAAATAGATCTTTGTGTTCGGAAGAAGTTCAAGAGCGGTTGTTTGGGGACATTAATTAATTATCATAATAATTATATGCTTCCACTCTTAATTGATTGGAGTTTGTCACATTGTTCTATTGTGTATTGTTTGTGTTTATTCTTAATTTTCTGTGATTGTAACTTGTGTTCAAAATGGATAGATATATTGACATCCAAGTAGACATCAAAATCAAAATTGAAAAGTCTTTGATTAATTTTAAAAAATGTCCGAAAGATCGCCTAACGATATCATTCTTTGAGACTCGTCTAGATAGTTTGGAGCAACAATGGCAACTTTTCTATAATACACACACCAAATTAATAAGTGAATTTAAAAAGCCTGAATTAATTAGTTCCAAATATTATAAAGATGGGTTATACGATGAAGTTGAGGATTTATATATTAATTTTAAAAGTACTCTGAAAGATCTCATTAGAAAAGATAACTTGCATAACCCTAGCCAGGAGTCTAGTACTAAAGAAAATAATAACTTTCGTTTAGAAGAAGAAGTTAAAATACCTATGTTTTCCGGTAAATATCATGAGTGGTCAACCTTTCGAGACTTGTTCGTAGGTTTGATACATAAAAATAGTAGATTGGATAATGCTCAGAAGTTGTATTATTTGAAAGGATATTTGACCGGCGAAGCGGAATTATTATTAAGAAACATAAATGTGACATCAGACAATTACTTGGAATGTTGGAGAAAATTAGAGTCCACATATAACAACAAAAGATTTTTAGCAAATTCGATTATTAAACGTTTGTTCAATCAAAGGTCTTTAACAGTCGAATCAGCCAGTGAAATAAAGAAATTAATTAGTACCACTTGTGATTGTTTAGCCTCTATAAAGAATTTAGGGATAGATGTCTCATCTTGGGACATTCTTGTTATTTACATAACTAGTACCAAATTAGATAGAGAAACCAGGAAGGCTTGGGAGCTAAAAATATCGTCTGATTCCTCAGAAGACCTTCCTTCATTTGACGAGTTTCGAGAATTTTTAGTAGGACGGTACAGGGGTTTAGAAAGTATCGAAAATAGGCCTAAAGAGGCTCATAAAGGTGCGCAATCCTTCCATGTAGTAGGAAAAGAAAAAGGCGAAGTAACTTGTGCATATTGTTCTGCTGCTCATAAGATAACAAATTGTAAATCGTTTATGAATCAAGGCAGCGATGTTCGCCGTAACTTTGTACATGAAAAACGCTTATGTTTCACTTGTTTAAGCGGCAATCACTCTGCCAGATTTTGTCGAAATACTGGAAAATGTAATGTGTGTAAAAAACGTCACCATACGCTACTTCATTCTACTGATGGTTCAGAGTCGTCCGAGAAAGACACGTTAAATACAACCGCGGATACGAGTAATGTTAAGTTGCCTGAGGAGAATAAAACGGCCACTCCACGAGCGGAGGGATCTGATAGTGCGATCGTTTCATGCCTTTCTACAGGTACATGTAAGGACACCGTTTTATTACCCACGGCATTAATAAACGCGGAGGCTAGAGGAGGAACGTATAGGGCAATTCGCGCGTTAATAGATCAAGGATCTCAAGGGTCTTTTATCACGGAGTCTATGGCTCAGTATTTAGGGTTGAAGAAAACTTCAACTAAACATTTAGTAGCAGGTGTAGGTGGTCATAAAACTGTCAATTGTAAGGCCACTGTTAACATAAAAATACAGTCCAGAGTCAATCCCACTTTCAACGTGCAAGTCAAGGCTTACGTTTTAAAATCTATTACCTCCCTGCTGCCAGTTGTTAAGGCAACCAAGATAGAATGGGTTGATTTGAAAGAGACTGACTTAGCCGACCCTGAATATGACAGACCTAACAAAATAGACATTTTATTAGGTGCTGAAGTTTACTGTAACATAATTCAAAAAGGCCTTAAGTACGGCGTAAATGGTTCAGTCGTAGCCCAAGATACGGTTTTGGGCTGGATTTTGTCAGGAGTTGTAGGTACAGATCATTCGGTAAATGTAAATTCATATCCATGAATCACTGTTCTGCACTCAAATATTCAGGCAGATGAGTTATTAAAAAAGTTCTGGAAGATAGAAGCTGAGCCATCGGCAACAAAAAAGATACTTACGGAAGATGAGATTAAATGTGAAACTTTGTTTACAACTTCTACTACACGAAATAAAGAAGGTAGATATATCGTAAGGTTACCTGTCCGGGAAGTTGATTTGGTTGATGAGATAGGCGACTCCAAAATGATAGCTGAAAAACGACTTAGAAGTTTAGAATCAAGGTTAGAAAAGAACACTACATTAAAAAATAGTTACACTAAGGTCATGCAAGAATACTTAGATTTAAATCACATGAAAAAGGTAGTAGAAAGCAAATCGATTAATAATAAGGCCGTATACTTACCCCATCACGCCGTTGTCCGCGAGGATAAGGACACGACCAAGGTGCGAGTCGTGTTTGACGCCTCCTGTAAAGGTTCCAAGGGATCGTCACTAAACGATAACTTGTTAGTAGGGCCTACGTTGCAGGCGGATCTTCGACACATTGTTATAAGATGGAGGACACATAAGATATGTCTAGTGGCGGATATTATAAAGATGTATCGACAAGTTTTAGTCAATGAAAAAGATACAATGTATCAACGTATTCTTTGGCGAGATAGTTCTACACAGGAAATAGAAGAATTTGAATTAGTCACGGTTACGTTCGGTACAGCATCAGCACCGTACTTAGCAGTGAGGGCTTTACATCAAGCAGCTTATGACGAGTGTCAGGGTTGTCCAAAGATAAGGGATATCATTTTAAATGATTTTTTTATGGATGATCTAATGACCGGAGGTGAAAATATTGAAGAAGTTTATGACATTTACACTAAAATCAATGAGGTATTAAAAAGGGGAGGTTTCTCGCTTCAAAAGTGGAAAACTAACAGTGGGGAATTATTAGATAAAATAAAGGTCCAGCAGAGCACTACAGAGAAAGAATTAAAAATAAAAATAGATGAGGTAACAAAAATACTAGGACTTACCTGGAACTCCAGTGAAGATATCTTCCAATACTCCATTAATATTCCGCTCACAGCTACACCTGCAACTAAAAGGAAAATAATTTCGGATATTTCTCGTTTATTCGATCCGCTAGGATGGTTAGCCCCTAGTATAGTTAAAGCGAAAATATTGATTCAAAGGTTATGGTTGGCCGGTATAGGTTGGGATCAAGAAGTACCAGACCAGTTATTAAAGGAATGGTTAACTTACCGTGAGAAGATGTCTCAGTTGGCAACCATCAGAATCCCACGGTGGATGCATGTCACTTCCACAAATGCAACCACGGAGTTACATGGTTTCGCGGATGCTTCGAAATTAGCTTATGGTGCAGTTATATATTTAAGAGTAGTGGATGTAACAGGGAATATATTTGTTTCATTAGAGGCTTCTAAAACAAGAGTAGCACCAGTGAAACAGGTGTCGATTCCCAGGCTGGAGCTTTGCGGGGCTGTACTCTTGACTAAATTGCTTCAGGAAGTCGGTGAAGTGATGGCCATTCCGAAGTCAGATTCGCACGCTTGGACAGACAGTGAGGTAGTATTAGCATGGTTAAACAGCCACCCGAGTCGTTGGAAGACGTTTGTGGGCAATCGAGTATCGGAGATATTGACTTCTTTAGATAGCCATCATTGGGCTCACGTATCCACAAAACAGAATCCAGCAGACTGTGCTTCGCGTGGAATTTGTCCTTCCGAGTGAACTGAGCTCTAAGGGTTTTCTGGCCGCCTTTAAACGGTTTGTTGCTCGTCGTGGTCGGTGCTCGGAGCTGCACAGCGATAACGGCACTAATTTTGTAGGCGCTGCGCGGGAGTTGCTTTACTTATTTAATAAGGAGAAGTCTTACTGTAATCCTGAAATAGCAGAGGGGTTAGCAGATAACGGTACGGAGTGGCGTTTTATTCCTCCTCACGCGCCTAACTTTGGGGGTCTTTGGGAGGCTGGTATTAAGTCCACCAAGTTCCATCTTAAACGGGTAATAGGTAATTCCACTCTAACCTTTGAAGAAATGGCTACAGTGTTAGCTCAAATTGAGGCGTGTCTCAATTCGAGGCCAATGTCTTATAATGAGGATCAGGATAAGTTAACGATTATGACGCCCGGTCACTTTCTGGTGGGCGAAGCCCTAGTTTTGCCGCCTGATTCCAATTATGAATCATGCAACATTAATAGTTTACAAAGATGGCAGCTACATCAGAGAATGGTACAGGACTTCTGGCGTCGTTGGTCACAGGACTACCTCCATCAATTTTTACAACGTCGTAAATGGAATCGCGTGAACCCTGAACCATCGGTCGGAGATGTAGCTTTGGTAAAGGAGGACGATTTACCGCCGTGCAAGTGGTTACTCGGTAGAATAGAGCAGAAACATCCGGGCGCCGATGGTATTACGCGGGTTGTAACCTTGCGCGTTAAATCGTCATCCATAAAAAGACCTACGTCTAAATTATGTATCCTACCCATAACTTAATTTTAAGATCAATCTTGTATAAGTCCCACCAATAACACTCACCTCAGCACTGTTTCCTCACGGTGGGCGGTACTGAAGAACATTTAGTAATATGTTCTTGGTGGGCGGTATGTTTACGATGCTGAGCGGAACCGTAGTGCGATTTAATAAGTCGATGACCAAAAGTTGAAGTTTTACTTCCCTAGATGGCGTTGGGATCGAAATAGATCGCGCTATGGTTACGTTACCTCGGAAAGTATAAGTATTGTTAGAATTTTATTTTTTTTGAGAATAATATTGTTTGCACGATAACTTGTATATCTTGTGTGGTTAGTCAATACAGTTATTCGGGAGCGCGAAACAGTGTTTCATTTTCTCCAAGCTCGACTAGACCACCGTCGTGCGACCACGTACATGATTTTTTTTTTTTTTATAAATCTTAATGTTGAAACCAAAATAAACCCCAACTACTAATTCCTACCTCTACAACATAACGGCCTGATGGAAGTCAATCCAGCGATCCAAGCCACTGCAGCGGTAGCAAACCAGAACCACTTTGTAATCCCTCCCAATCCCATCATGTTTGAAAGCTCGCTCACTTTATCTTCCAGGTTCTTATATGAATGGGAAGTGTGATCACCAGTAGTTTTGTCGTTTCTCCAATCTGCGAAGCTATCCCATGCTGAAGAATCGCTACTTGCGGTCTGAGGAGGGAGTAAGTTTATTGTTGTTGCTTCCACTTTGAAGTTTTTGAACACTGATACATTTTTTATCTCCTCACTGTAGTATGATTTGCACAGGCTTGTGTCATTCTTTTCTACATATGCCCCATCTTTAAACATGTATTCACCGTTACAATTACTGTTTGAAAACTCACCTAAATTATAACAGGGACATGTTTCAAAAATTTCTGGTGTTTGCCACTTCACTGAATACGGCACCCCACCTGTCACTTTATGCAGCAGGTCTGGGTCTATCATACTTAAGCTCTGTATCACCCTTATCATAACCTTCTCCAGTGTTGTGACCCTCTCTGACATTTTTAGTAAGTTATATACGGTTTGCATTTGTGGCCCTGTGAGTGAGTATGACAATTCTAAAACATCTTCTATGCTTGCAGCCCTTGTCAGTTCATAAACATGTGTTAGCCCATTTCTGTGACTGTTTATCCTATCCGTCTTTCCAATGTTTATCATCTTGCCCGATCCATCTGGGATGTATAAGGGGCCCTTCAAGTGGAAAATAGCATTCCTGAGAACAGCTACTTCAGCCTCTTGGACATCTATAACTACTCCATCCCATTCATCCCCTGATATTAGGATGCATTTAACTTTCTCTCTGGACTCACCAAAACAGGTTGCTTCTACCATATCTGATTTGTAGCTTTCAACTTCTCCCATAAGACATTGTTTACTTCCTCCTGCATCTTTATCTCCTTCAGAATACAACTTTTCGCTGTAGATGTGCTTCTTATTGTCTTTGTCCATGTAGTAAAATAATTCCCTTCCCTCTTGAATTTCTGCAAATACATCAACTTCTTTCACCAGCCCACTTCAATGTTTTGGGCCCCATATCGTTTGCCATTGGGGGATTATTCCAAGTGCACAAATCAGAGTCTTTTCCCCAACAATTTCCATCAGGTGCACACTCCTTCCCTGTTTTGCACCACCCCTTGTTTGTCCACTCCCTTGCCTCTTCACATGTGGGGGTCATTTGATTTGTACTCTCGTAACACCCTGTATTAGCATCAAGGCTACCCCCATCATAACAATAAATGGTAAGCGTTCCAATTTTAGTATATGTACTGCCGAAGCAAGTACATATACTAAAATTGGAACGATACAGAGAAGATTAGCATGGCCCCTGCGCAAGGATGACACGCAAAATCGTGAAGCGTTCCACATTTTTACCAAAGAAGACTCAAATTGTGTATGTTAAGAGGAATTGGCTTGGTTGGAATTGGTTTGGTTGGCCGGTATAGGTTGGGATCAAGAAGTACCAGACCAGTTATTAAAGGAATGGTTAACTTACCGTGAGAAGATGTCTCAGTTGGCAACCATCAGAATCCCACGGTGGATGCATGTCACTTCCACAAATGCAACCACGGAGTTACATGGTTTCGCGGATGCTTCGAAATTAGCTTATGGTGCAGTTATATATTTAAGAGTAGTGGATGTAACAGGGAATATATTTGTTTCATTAGAGGCTTCTAAAACAAGAGTAGCACCAGTGAAACAGGTGTCGATTCCCAGGCTGGAGCTTTGCGGGGCTGTACTCTTGACTAAATTGCTTCAGGAAGTCGGTGAAGTGATGGCCATTCCGAAGTCAGATTGGCACGCTTGGACAGACAGTGAGGTAGTATTAGCATGGTTAAACAGCCACCCGAGTCGTTGGAAGACGTTTGTGGGCAATCGAGTATCGGAGATATTGACTTCTTTAGATAGCCATCATTGGGCTCACGTATCCACAAAACAGAATCCAGCAGACTGTGCTTCGCGTGGAATTTGTCCTTCCGAGCTTGAGAATACTTCTCTGTGGTGGGATGGCCCGTCATTTTTGGTCCTTCGAGCCGGATCATGTACGTGGTCGCACGACGGTGGTCTAGTCGAGCTTGGAGAAAATGAAACACTGTTTCGCGCTCCCGAATAACTGTATTGACTAACCACACAAGATATACAAGTTATCGTGCAAACAATATTATTCTCAAAAAAAATAAAATTCTAACAATACTTATACTTTCCGAGGTAACGTAACCATAGCGCGATCTATTTCGATCCCAACGCCATCTAGGGAAGTAAAACTTCAACTTTTGGTCATCGACTTATTAAATCGCACTACGGTTCCGCTCAGCATCGTAAACATACCGCCCACCAAGAACATATTACTAAATGTTCTTCAGTACCGCCCACCGTGAGGAAACCATGTACGTGGTCGCACGACGGTGGTCTAGTCGAGCTTGGAGAAAATGAAACACTGTTTCGCGCTCCCGAATAACTGTATTGACTAACCACACAAGATATACAAGTTATCGTGCAAACAATATTATTCTCAAAAAAAATAAAATTCTAACAATACTTATACTTTCCGAGGTAACGTAACCATAGCGCGATCTATTTCGATCCCAACGCCATCTAGGGAAGTAAAACTTCAACTTTTGGTCATCGACTTATTAAATCGCACTACGGTTCCGCTCAGCATCGTAAACAACCATCACTTTTTTTTGATGTTCTGGAATGTTTATTGCAGTCTTTAAGAACACAACCAGGCATTTGGATGTTGTTATTTATGCGAGCCAAACACAACTCTTCCCTACGGGCGCTAGATGCTTACTGGATAGTTGCGGTACAGCGTACCGCAACGCGTGGCGCAAAATCATGCAACGCGTTGTCTTCTCTATACGTATTAGTACCTCAGTGGTTAAAACATATCTATTTTACACTACACAACATAAAGCTAAACAGCACAATCATAAGGAAATTTAGCGTTGGGAATGTTAAACACGTACCTCAAAAACTTTCTCACGCGCTGTTCCACGTTTTAATCTCTGGTCGCCATCTTAGTAAAATGACAGACTATCCATGTAAACATATCGATAGATGACGCTACTTGTGAACATTGTATGATCCGTAATACGAGATGGCGCTTTTTATTTTTGTGAAACACTGCTATCCCAAATTAACAACAGTATTCCAAAATACCATCCTTTCCTCAACCTTGCTGGTTAATTTATTTACGCACCACCTTATTGCATTTTTCACTGTTTTAGGTGACATTAGTCATGTCAACTTACTGCATCTAATTATAAATCCGACTTTGTGCATTTGTAGGCAAAAGCATACTAATTACCCTGCTTTAAGGAGAGGAACTCTCATTTGAAACTATTCTACAGGGTTTTGCATCCTATATATTTCGAATAAATATATCTCATTAAATTCTTCGCATTTTCAACGGTAAAATTTCAGATTAGAGAGCGTGAGTGTTTATTACTCACCTCGCGAGAAATCCACATACACACAAGTTGGCGCACGTCTGCAACTGTCTCGGACAGTAACTGTCGTCGCAGATTCCGTTGAAATCTTACTGCACAATTGATACAACAGCTTTGTGGATTATGCACTTGTACCTACAGATGCCTTTGAAGAAGAAGAATATGGTTCACATGAATCAGGAACACAGATACCAGCAATAGCACGTACACACCTTTTTTGCGCTTTAAACACTAAACTGCTAAACACTAAACGCTTTAAACACTGTGTGGATTCAATATGAGAAGAAATCTCAGTACGAATCTCTTCAAGACTTTTGTTTATTGAGGTGATATCGTCATTAATTTCAGAAATTACTCTTCTATCACTTGAGCCCTGTGGTCTTACCCCAAATAGAGCCTCTGTAGGTGTCTTATTGATACCTTTGTTAAAGGATATTGATACCCCACTGGACATCGGGCAGGTGGTCTTCCCATTTGCTTTCAGATGTGCCAACACATTTAGCTGTTAATGAGTCCACAATAACTTTATTATATCTCTCTCCACTTGACCGCTGGCCCGTGGAGTAGCAACTGCATTTAATACATGTTTGTTGCCTTTATCCAATACACACTTTTTGAAGAGATCACTTGTGAATGTAGTGCCTTGGTCAGATATAATTCGTTTAGGAACGCCAAAGATACTAATAAACTCGCGCAAAACTCGTATTGGATTTAGTATTTTTCACCAGTTTCAAATAGATGTATTTAGTGAAAGCGTCAATTAAGGCCAGAATATACACATTACCCCTAGTACTACGTACAAATGGACCCGTATGGACCATGTGTATAGTATAATATGGCACGTCTACTTTATGGAATGGGTGTAAAAAGCCGGGTCTTTTCCCACCAGGTGCTTTACTAAACGCACATTCTAAACATGAGAATACATATTTTGTATTAAAAGCACACATATCTGGGAACCTATAATGAGTTTTTATTTTTTTAAATGTTTTGTCTAAAGCGAAGTGACCGATAACGTCATGATTCTGTTTGACAATTAGCCATCGAAGCCTTTAGGCACAACCCATCTATCTCCATCAGGTGTGATTCTAAAAAGCTTACCATTTTTAACCGACTTCCAAAAGGAGGAGGTTCTCAATTCGTCTGTTTTTTTTTTTTTTTTTTATGTTTGTTACGCGATTACTCAAAGACGGATGGACCGATTTGGGAAATTCTTTTTTTGTTTGAAAGGGTATACCTCCGAGGTGGTCCCATATAAATTTTATTAACTTTGCTTGGGGAGTTTTTGAGTTAGCTTCAATAATGCGTATATTTCCCACTTATTTTATATGGATGATGTGATGATGTTTTAATAACTTCCTATCACTGTTATTTACATGGCTATATCTACAATTATTGTGCTCAATTATGTATTCGAATTTGTGTGGGGTAGGTTCCACAACTAAAAAGTGAAAAATAAAAACTTTTTAACAAAAAATAAAACCGACTTCTAAAACAAAACACTACAAAGTGAAAAATAACTTTAATTTCGGAAGTCGGTGGCAAAAAACGAAAATACAAAACGAAAGACACCGACTTCCGAAATTAAAGTTATTTTTCACTTTGTAGTGTTTTGTTTTAGAAGTCGGTTTTATTTTTTGTTAAAAAGATTTTTTAATTTTATATTTTTCTTTTATTTCTAAAATATCGTTAAATTCAGAGTTACTCAAAATCCCAATAATCCGTTGAAATTCAGAATCTGTGTTCTGTACTGTTGAGAGCCAGTCTGTTTCTGTTATAGAATTAACCATTTTTTTCGAGTGATTATTACTGATGGATGGGTTGCGACTCAAAGCGGTCTACATGAGCCATTTTATTCAATTTCAAAATCAAATTCATGCATTTGGGTCCACCATCTGGCTACCCGGGGAATCATATCGCGTATCATGAAAGTGGATCTCAACGAATTACAGTCGGTAACAATCTTAAAATGTATCCCTATGTATTATATAATATTCCTAAGAATTGGGCTACGCCCTTCCAGGGAATAGTCACACGGGACTCTGCTACGAAGCTTTTAATAATTTAGACAGATTGTCGTTTTTTTAGTTAGAGGACCTCAGTTCCCTGCCTTCGTCCTTACTGGGAAAAGATAGCTGGACCTTGTCCTATTTTATTGTATCATATTGTACGCATGTTTAACTAATAAATCATTGTCAACCATCTGGTCTCTCTGTGCCGGAAACGGTGACGTCATCGCCAACAACCTCTACAATACATAATTAAAAAAATGTCTTCAGAAAACGGTGATTCTGAACCGTAGGAATGTGCACCTAGGAAGCTGCTCCGAATATGCACATTAAAATGGTATATTTTTATAACAATTTGTCTAGAAATAATGTTAAATTTTATTCAGCTACATCCGGTTAGACTGGCAGCCGAAAGGCTAGGTAGATAGATAGATAATGTTAAATTTTTCATTTCATATAAGTGAAGGCTCTGAACCGAGGTCAATATGTCAATATCCTATCTGCCTAGACTCGTGGCCAGAACAGAAAGGCGACCCACACCAAAGAGGTGCCAAAGCTACCATATAATCAAAAGTCGATGCTTTTATTTCAGCAACTGCTCGTTAACAAGCGTTCAGATATAATTAAAGCGTTGCTGATAATGTGGGCGGAGGAGGTACGTCTCGTGGTGGATGACGTCATAATGGCCTACAAGAGCATCATGCGAAAGTTAGGGGAGAAGCCTAATACTATAGAACATGTGTTCGAGATCAGGGAGTGGATGGAGTCGATACCTTTTGCGCTTAAGACGCAGGATGATATCATGAGAAAAGTTCACACGGTAAGGCTATTTAAATTATGTAGGACTCAATTATTGAAGGCTGTTGTAAAGAACCACCAATTGGAACAAGGAAATAAATCCAAAAAATAAGAATGGAGATAAATGAAAAATAAATTTAACCCGGCGGTACTCGCTAGGTGTTTACATGCACGAATACTCGCTACCGGGTAAAAAATACCACATGATTTAAATGACATTATCTTGGAAAATAAGTTAGCTTTACAGATGGCGTGATTTTAATGGCGTATTTAGTTTATCAATACTAATGTCTAATAAATAAAAGAAAATTGAAAGTTTGAATTATTATTTATTTCAAATTATAGCTTATCTTAAAAAAGAACACAAAATTAAACAAAAATTCTTCATAGTCTTAGAAAAATCAACAAAAAAATTTTTTTCTTAGGTATCACGTAAAATTGAGATCAAAAATTATAAATCGACCTTATACTCTACCAAAACAACAAAAAATAAAATACTGTTACTATTAATAAACATCGAGACAATAATCGTCAAATATTATGTTTCAAAAAACTTGTACCTAATCTAACTATTTTGCTTTGACATAACAATCGCCACAAATTGGGGTCGTATGCTCACGGCATATTCTTTTGGAACACAATTTACAAGATGTCTTAGTTTTTCGGTCCTTCTTCCATTCACATACTGCACAACGGGAAGCAGATGTGGACGGTCGCAAAGCTGAGGGTGTGTTTGTGAGCGTGGCTTCGTCATTCGAGTCGGCATTGAGCATACAATCAATTTTTGTTTTGATAATTTTTGGCAAATTAGCTACTGTTGACCTCTTTTTTATCTGTGGCATCACAAGGCCCAAAGCTAGTTCTTTCAAAGCGATCCTTCTCTGAGTCATCATAGCTCCACTATTTACTTTATTTGCCTTCACTATCACGTACGCATTGATGCCGCCGACGTTCAAAAGACCATAAAACAAGACCAATGGCCATCTTTTGGTAGCTCGTGCTACTGAGTAGGTAGCACACATCTCATCCACAACATCGACGCCACATTTTGTTCTATTATAGTCCATTATCATCTCGGGCTTTTTTTCTTCTCCAGAATCTTTTTTGCCATCATGGTGCATAGTTGACGCCAAGAGCACGACTTTATTTTTCTTTGGAACATAAGACACAATAGTACAATCATCTTGAAATCCAAAAAGGGAACTGTGAACTTCCCGCTCTTTGGTAGAGGTAAATACAGGTGGAATTTCAGCTTTATTCTTTCTCAAAGTACCCAATGCTGTCAAACCATAATCATTGAGCAAATCACGTAAGAGCGGAAAACTACTGAACCAATTGTCCATCACTACGTTACGATGACTATTCTTTATAGGTTCTACTAAGCGTTTAACGACTTCACTTGGTGAATTACTGTGATCATAAGGCCCATCATTTTTGCCAACATAAATTTCCATATTATTTGTATAGAAGGTTCGTGCGTCAGCCAACACAAATATCTTTATACCATATTTACCTGGTTTGCTGGGTATGTATTGCCGAAATGAACAACGGCCGCGAGTCTTCTCCAACTTTTTATCGATTGTTACATTTTCGCCGACAGCATAATATTTTTTTATATTATTATTGAAGTCTTCGAAAATCTCGCGAATGGGTGCTAGCTTATCTGTTTGTCTTCTTTCACCTCGTGTACGAATATTGTCAAACCGTAAACTCCGCAGTAAGAAATGGAACCTTTCTCGTGACATAGTGGCTATACAGACGTCGGAACCACTTCCATCTTTTTCCCAGAGATCTTTTGTGTTCAGGTGACCACTTCGCAATCTTCCGCAGAAATAAAGTAATCCAAAAAGAGCTCTAAGTTCAACGATATCTGTACATTTACAATCGCGTTCTCTTGAGAATTTAGACTTTAGCTCTTCTATATAAATGTTAGTATACTAGACTATCTTTAGTAAACACGTTTCCGGAAAAATAAGATTCCAGGCTTCTAACATAGACAAACAAGATCTGCCTTCGCCAAGCGGTCCCGGCAAATGATATATAATGTTATGGGATCTTGTTCGTACACGTCGCGGCGGCTCACGAACTTGCCAGCGAGTTCTTTTGTCTTTTCCAGTAAAACGACCTCGCCTCAAGTACTTCAGCGGTACATCCTCTAAATATTCTTCATCTTCAGTATTCTCAATATGTAAATTCGAAGGAAAACTCTCTTCCGACACTGAAGACCCATCTGAATCACTTACTTCTTGCTCTGTTCCGCTTTCATGATCACTATGCTCCTCAAAATCTTCTATTTCTGACACATTCTCTTCTTCACTATCTTCTTGTTCTAGACATTCTTCTATAATTCGATCCGTCAGTAGGGAACTCATCATGAACCAGCTCTAAAACAAAATAAAATAACCAATAACTTAAAAAAAAATGAAACAAGAACCGTCGCTACCGGGTATTTTTCACCCATACTCACTTTACACGTCCGTTGTCGCCAAGCGCCGCGCGCGAACTGGCCGCCCGGTGACGCACGCGCGTGTTAACTATTGGCCAGAAGGTACTTAAAGTCGTGAGTTGCCACATAGTTTAGTAATAAGAATATCACGTGATTTAGGTACTCTGTGGTATTTTTTACCCAGTAGCGAGTGCCGCCGGGTTAAAAAACTTTATAAATTTTTACTTTCAACTTATCAATGATGATGAAGAAAATATACAATCTGATTTATTTACTAATAGACCTGGCTAAATATAGATAATATTAATTTATGTAAAAAGTGTAGAAAACTGAATATGTCGTGTGTTCCCTTCTTCCTATTGGTGGTTCAATTTACGCTTAAATGGATCAAAAATCTTACATCAAATGGCTGCAGACGATGAGTAGGAAAATATAAATATACTATTGCATTGTCTGGAGGCAATGGAATGTGGAAACTGATGTGGCTTTCGTGATTATCACACAGCTGCAGTTATCAGTGTTTTTTTTTATTGAGTATAGCGTGTGCCCTCTATATAGGAATATCTTAAAACTGTATCAATTATTTTCCAATTATCCACCCACGTCTATTTGTAGCGCTGATTCGATGCCTCCTCCAGGTGTTCCTACAAGAAAATAGTAATTATAATGCATGAAAAAAAAAAACACGAAGTAAACGTGGGTGGTATTGTATTTCGAAAAGGAAAGGAAGAAAGGATATCCCGAAATATTACAACTTCACCTCTTTCTGACCCAATTCTCCCACCTATTTTTTCTGTTTTCGGATCCAATTTTTTTGGAGTAGTCAAAATAGTGTACGAATGGCGTAAATCCCCCCTACATGGTTAAGTAAAAGATTATTTAACTTAATAAAATTAACAGGACTATGAAGTTCTAGATGCGTTCTACATGCCGTTAGAAACCGATGACTTTAGAGCCCTGTGGGAGTCGATTGGTTGGCCTCTGAAAATATCTAATCAGGTATGGTTTGTACATACGAGTAGTACATACACACATCAAAAAAAGTTTGTGATGTAGTGATCACAAACTTTTTTGCTTGCAAAAGCTGATATATTTTTAAAACTAGCTTCTGCCCGCGACTTCGTCCGCGTGAAATTTCTTGTTCCCCCGACCTACCCCGTCGCATAGCGATATAGCGTAGCCCGCCCGCGCGATTACTTCGTTTTCGCTTAGCGTTCTATCTGACTTTTTTTATTTTTGCTCGGCCAGGGTCATATCGTGATAATATATAACTTATAGCCAATCCAATTCTCCAAGTCCAACTCTTGGGATATCAAATGCAAGAAGAATTTTTCAAATACGACTGGTATTTCCAGAGATTAGCGCGTTCAAAAAACAAACTCTTCAGCTTTTTTTTAATTTGATTACCATTAAAAAAGTTATAGTGAGCCAACCTTAAAAGATAGACATATGCTATCGCGGACTTTTTTTTAGGACTTTTTAAGAGGAATAATTCCGTCATACATGATTGTTGCGTAACTTTAACCGTTTACGCAGCGCACGCAACAGAAGCTCTCAAAAGGAATAAATTTTCCCCGTTTTTGCAACATTTTTCATTGATGCTTCGCTCCTATTGGGCGCAGCGTGATGTTTTATAGCCTTCTAACCTTCCTAGATAAATAGGCTATCCAACATTAAAAGAATTTTTTAGTTCAAACCCGTAGTTCCTGAGATTAGCGCGTTCAACCATACAAAAGAAGAAGGACACAATCGAATGATCCCTACAAATAAACTTTTTGCACGCTGCGCATGACTTTCGGGTGTTTTTATGGCGCGCTCTTCCACAATCATGTCAACGACGCACTACATTACTCGACGTCGCCTCCGAGGTTGATGGTTGTCTTTCTGCGTCCACACCACCAAGAAAGTCTTTTATCCTTATTGTTAGGGACCTTGGCAACGATTTTTTTGAATTCTCTTCTGAGCCAATGGTTTCATCCATGCCAGAGACAATTCGATCAGGAAATCACGACGGCAAACACTCTCATAATTTTTGTTTGCAGTGTAAATGCATAATGCGTTGAGTGCACTCAAATTCAGCTAGTCAACACTGTTAGAGGCCATCTTCGAGAGTTTCTGGAAACGTTATACAAAGAACACATTTTATCAACAAGATCGACTCCATTTTTTGTCCTATTATAATAAGTAATTATTTCTGGCTTCCGACAGTTTTCAGTGGCAGCACCGATTGTCGCATCGTTGTGCATTGTTGACATTAGTATAACAACTTTATTGGATTTCGAACCATACGAAACCAATGTACACGGTGGGTGGAACCCAAATTTTGATGAACACAGTGGATTTAATCTTGCGACATGAAATTCGCGAGGGACTTCTCGCTTGTCTTGTCGAACAGTCCCTACCATAGTGGTGCAGTTTTCAGAAGTGAGGAAAACCAATTATCCATGGTAATATTTATATTTTTGCCAAGCACAGGCTGGGCTAACCTCATGACGACATCGACTTTTATTGCTCAAGCGAAACGGACCGTCGGGTTGTTGACCTGCATATATTTCCAAATTCATTATACCTTGTCTTGCCATAAATATTGTCACGAAGAAAAAATTTTTATTGCAAATAATATTTATTACTTTTACAGTGTGTTAGTTTAATACATAAATATAAAACAATTTAAAATATAAAAAGCTTATTCGAAGTGGTCTCCATTGGCTGCAATACAGTCCTTTGAGGCCAGTTATTAATAGAAGCAATCTTTCCATGGGAAAATTCTTCACTGCCAATCGTATGGATTGTTTTAGGGACTCCAAATTATCATGGCGTTTAGAGCAAGCCGTACTCTCTAAAACTGACCATAAATCATAATCCAGCGGATTAAGATCGGGACTAGACGACGGCCAGTCTTCAGCTCTTATGAAGTCCGAAACGTTCACTTCCAACCAAGACTGCGTGAACCGAGCTTTGTGACCCGGCGCCGAGTCTTGTTGGAAGGACCATACTTGGTTATTGAACATGGTGTTGTTAAGGGGCTTAACTACCTTCTCAAGAATGGTATCTTGATACACTTGTGCCGATGTTTTGATACCTTTTTCACAAAAATATGGCTCAGTCACTCCTTCATAGCCAACACCCCACCAAACCATCACTGAAATCGGATAATGCCCACGTTGCACTCTGTCGACTAATTGGGAAGCTTCCTTAGAGCGTTGAGCATAAATACGGTCATTTTGTTTGTTAAAATGTTGCTCAACATCTCCCGAGATACAATCTTTTGCTTTCGGACAGGATTTCTTCGAATTCTTTCCCTCACTGCTTTGACTACCTTTTTCGTACGAACACTACGTGGACGGCCAGATCTTTTTCTGTCACAAACAGAGGAGGTCTCATTGTACCTATTAATAGTGGACATATATATATATGATAGTGGACATCAACTAGGGCAAAAATTTTATCTCCGTATTTTGCCGGGTTGCTAGGTATATATGGCTTGACGAGTCTCGCTTGTGTCGCGTTCCGATGCGGACGGACGTGTTTGCATAATATTCTGTTTTAATTAGCGCGGCGCAAGCTGTCGCTCGTAATTTACTCGCCATGAGCAATGAACTTGTGGCGAATGAACTGCTGGCGTTCCTGCAACAGAAGCTGGATGTGATTGACGAGGTGTCTGCTGTCCAGATCTGCGCAACGAACTTCAGCGAGGATGACATAGCTGCTGCCAAGCTGTTGTTGTTCAGTGTGCTTAACAAGCGTGACCAGATGGTGTCCCGCCGACGTGACGGGACTAAGAAGAGCCTGCAGGATATCATCACGCTATTCAAGGAGACCGACCCGGACGATGTGCCGACGTTTGTGGCGAAGGAGTTGCACGAGCTTCCACCCGTCACCTTCGACCACGTCGACGTAACGAGCCTTTTGAAGGACATTGTCTTCCTGAAGGCCCGCCTCGCGGATGTTCTGGCGAAATCAGATGCATCCCAAAACTCCGTCGCCGAATTACGCAAAGAAGTTAGCGAGTTGCGTAACAGTGTGGCGGTAACTAGGTCATCAGCCGATGGCATCTAATGTTAACATGTGTCACGGAGGTGGCCTCGATATTTCGTCGTCAAATTCCGCGTCAGCAGTTTCGTCGCCAGTGCATCCGTCGTTTGCTGAGGTTGCAGAGCACCCCGCCCCCGTGCCCCGCAGGCTTGCGCCGGTCACCGCAGCTCCTCCGCGCAGTGCCGCCCAAGTTCATCACCCCGTCCCGCTGCCAGTATCTGCAGCCCTGGCGAATCCCTTACGAAAGGACTTCGCTAGCGTCCCCGCGAGTGCCCCAGGCGCTCCAAGTATGAAGCCTATGCCAGAAAAGGCGCCGAATAGGGCTGATGAGGAGGGTTTTGTGACAGTGCAAAGGAGGAAGCGCCGGTCGCGAACCAATAAGAACCGCTGCGGCAAAGCTCCTTCGAAGCCAGAAGTGAGCATGCGTGCCGCTAAGCCGAACACACCGGTGTACATCTCCCGCCTGCACTACAGCACTAAGGCGGAGGACATCGTAGAGTAAGTGCGCCAGAAGATAAGGTACATGATGAGGGTGGAGTTACTGGAGTCGCGCCGCAACGTCAATTTCAAGGCGTTCGTGGTGCGAGTACCGAATTGTTACCTGCCCGTCGTCATGGAAGAAGACTTCTGGCCGCAAGACGTGGTGTTCCGTCGTTTCCGCGAACAAGTGCCACAGGACAGCTTAATAATAATAATAATAATAATATTTATTAATCAGACAACATGATCCATTACACACATACACAATTTTAGATGTTAGTAAACCATTAAACTTATAAACTATGTTAGTACTTATATTCTACTACAGACAGGGTGGTTTTTATAAGATGTCTCACTATGGGGCTTTCATCATACCTATCAGCAATAATTCTCAAGAGGCTGTTGCTACTGCCTCGCAGTCTGGACAGCAGCGACGCACTCTTTTTGCGCACTACAGCTGAGAAGCTGTCTATTCCTGCTTGTGCAAACATTGCAGATGCACTGCAGTAACGTGGCAGCCGCAACAGCGCCCTGAAAGCGTTGTTGTATTGAACACGCAACGCATCGGCGGCACGTTTAGTACAGCTGATCCATAGGGCGCTCGAGTACAGAGATGTGCAGTATGCTTTAAAAAGCGTGATTTTGACCGCATCTGTACATCGAGCAAACCTACGGGCCAACATATTCGCCCGCACCGCCAATGCCCTGCGTTCCCGTTCAACATCGCCGTCATCTTTAAGATCGCTAGCAATGAAATGTCCAAGGTATTTGAAGCGGTGTACCCGAAGAATCGGGACTTCATTAATTTTAATAGGTGGGACATTTTCTGGACATTTCTTGCCAACAGCCTTGAAGACCATAAGTTCTGACTTTTTCACATTGTATAGTAACCCATGGTTAGCCGCATAGTTCTCACAAATCTTAACCAATTTCCTGAGTGCACTGACCGAGGGAGCCAGCAACACCATATCATCGGCGTAGCTGACGTTGTTAAAACATAACCCGTCTATATAGCAGCCCACATGCGTATTGCTGAGTTCCTCGATCAATGCATTCATATAAAGATTAAAAAGACTTGGGGAGGTTAAGCCTCCTTGCCTTACGCCACATTCCAACCTGTATGGCACAGATGACTCATTCCCCCACCTTACAACGTTTGTTTGGTTATCGTACCAGTACCTAAAAACGTTCAACAACTCGTTTGGGATACCTGTGGCCTTTAACTTATTCCAAAGAATGTCGTAAGAGACCAGGTCGAAGGCCTTTGAGAGATCTAGAAACGCCGCGTAAACTGGTGTACTCCTGTCACTATAGTACCTGACAGTGTGCTTAAGACAAGCGATTGCACTTTCAGTGGATAAACCCGGTCGAAAACCGAACTGTGCATCGTGCAGCCGCAAATGTTTCTCTAGCTGCACGTAGAGCACACTGTCAAGCACCTTAGCCACAACAGTTGCCAGAGAAATGGGTCTATAATTCGACCTATCTGAGACATCACCAGTTTTATTTTTAACTACTGGTACGACCACCGTTTTCATCATGCTGGCAGGCAGGTACGAATGCGCGATACACACGCTAAAAAGTAAAGCTAGCACCCTAGGTAAGTGGCAACCAGCATGCTGCAAATGTTCGATACTGAGACCATCATGACCCGGGGATTTCCCTCTTTTCATATTTTTAAGAGCTTCTCTGATATCGTTGGCTGTGATAAGGGTTGAGACTGGACCTATTTGGGCCTCAGTATCCTTAAGGACAAGCGAGTGAAGTGAAGTGCTACTAACATAGTTTTAAGCTATATTTATTAACACACGTTTTGTTTTATACTTTATATATGTTAGTTTGTAAGGTATGTATCTATGGGTCATTGTAGCCTGATAATAAATGTTTTTTTATTATTATTATATTTTTAGGAATCAGAAGTAGAAGTTATTAAAAAAAACACAGCTCACAAACTTTGACCTTTAATTTTTTTAAATACCTAACGTTTCTTAACACGATAAATTCAACTTAATAATTTAGAGGAACAAAATCTATCCACAACATAAAAACAATAAATCACTTGATTACACGACTCACGCTACCGATGTGTACACTTCGAAGGCTGGGACGAGAAAAGGGGCGGCACCGGCTCGTCGCTCCTTTTTATACGGAGTAGCGGGGGGGAGTACGGGGGAACTGCTTATACGGCCTCTCCTGACATAGTGTCGTCCTCGACACAAGCTTCATGTGTAGTGCTGCTGAATCCAGCACCTTCTAGTCCAACGTCTGCATCTGTGTCCAGCAGGGGCATTGACAGTCCGACTTCCGCTTGACCACTGGATCTCGGTGCCACGCCGCTAGGAGCAGCATGAGCAGCTTTGGAGTCCAGGCCTGCGTCCGACGGAGGCGTAGAAGGTTTAACCGTGGGAGCTGGTGTGCCATCTAGTTGATCCTGCTCGTTTACATTTTCATCTGAAAACATCATTCAATTAGTGGCACCTAACTTTTTTTTTTTTTTTTTTTTTTTTTTTTTTTTTTTTTTTTTTTTTTTTGTCGCTGAGAAATGACATTACGCATCTCCGCTCGTCGGGGGACGACACGGAGTATGTGGGACTCCCTGCCAGAGTGGCAGTATACCCACTAAAACTCAGCGGTTTTCCCGCATCGCCGTGATGGGAGGGCCATGGGAAACCGGCTCAGCCTTTGCTTCCACAACCCTCCCGGCGCATGCCCGCCTAGCTGGCGGGCCCCGCATGCCCCCCAGGCTGGGGGGCTACGGGAATGGCCGGGAACACCTGGCCATTCCCGTCCGACACTGGTGGAGGCCTGTGCAATACAGGCAAGGGTGCCCCCGCACCCGTTGCCTGCTGGCCTCCACCTGGGAGGAGTCGGAGATGACTGTCATACTGACGTCTTCTTCGACCCCTCCTCCGCCTTCGGAGCGGCGCCGCGAGAGGGTCTTCCTCACGCGCGCGCTCCGCCGCCTCCTTCTGGGAGATGACGTGTTCGCAGAAGGAGGCGACTGCCGCCCAGGACCCCTCATCCCCCAGCATGGCGTTGATTAAGCCGGGGAGCGAAAGGTCCGTTCCGATCGCCGCCGTGAGACTGCGGCGCGGCTCGGACCACGACGGGCACACCTCGAGAGTGTGCTGCGCCGTGTCCTCCGCCGCGCCACAGTCGTGACACGACGGCGTCTCCTCCCGCCCGATACGGTGAAGGTACGATCCGAAACAACCGTGTCCGGACAACACCTGCACCAGGCGGAAGGAGAGGAACCCATGCGACCGCTCGAGCCAGTCTCGCAGGACCGGCCCAATCGCGTCGAGGGTTCGGCGGCCGAAGGCTGCGGTGGCGAGGTCCGTCGTCCAATGGACGACGATGGCGTCCCTCACCTCCCGCCGGACGGCTTCCCGCTCTTCCGGGGCGGGGCGTTCTCCTCTCGCCCTCCGCCCCGCCGTCCATTCATACACTCTGGCGAGCACCCACGCCTCGAGTTCCCAAGGTGGGGTGCCGGCCAGAGCGCATGCTGCCGCGAAGCCCACCGTGCGGTAGGCCCGCGCCACCCGCTGGGCTATGGCCCTTTGGGGCGCCCGCAGGGCGGCGGCGTTTTCCCTTCTTTGGAGGGAGTCCTCCCAGATGGGCGCCCCGTAGAGGGCCATACTCTTTAAGATGCCAGCGTAAAGTTGCCGGCATCGTGCGCTGGGCCCCCCCAGGTTGGGAAGCAGCCACGCCAGTGCGCCCGCGGCCTTCAGCAGGCGCGACGACAGCCCACTAAAATGTGGACCGAAGCGCCACCTGCTGTCGAGTACAAGGCCCAGATATTTCATCTGGGCCTTGACCTCGATTCTGACGCCCTCCACGAAGATGTGGGCGTCAGGTGGGGGGCGCTGCCGAGGTCCGTGGAAGAACACGGCCTCGGTCTTGTGCAGCGCCACCGTTAAACCTAGGCGGCGGATCCTCCCCGCAACCAAGGATCCGCCCGCCGAGGCCAAGCTGGCCGCCTCCCTGAAACTCCCCCCCCGGGCGGTGAGGAGAGTGTCGTCCGCGTAGCAAACGACACTCGTGCCTCGGAGGAGAGTTCCCCGCAGGAGCCAATCATAGCCGACGTTCCAGAGGAGAGGTCCTATGACTGACCCCTGCGGAACGCCGGCCTCAACGGCGTACCGCCGGACTTGGCCAGTCCTATTTACCAGGAGGATCGCCCGATCCTCCAGGTAGCTGGCCAGCAGACTGCGCAGGTATCGAGGCACTCCGTGGAATCGGAGCGCCTCTAGGATGGTGGAGTGGGGAACGGAGTTGAAGGCGTTGGCTATGTCGAATGACACAGCCAACAATCCGTCCCCTGCCTCCATCGCCTCCTTCGCCTGCCCCTTAAGGCAGGCCAGCGCGTCCACCGTGGAACGCTCAGCCCGGAAACCGAACTGAGCATCCGACAAGTCCGGCCCGATCCCGCGCAAATGGCCCTTTAGCCGAGCAGCGATTATCCCCTCGAACATTTTGCCGACCTCATCGAGCAGAACGATGGGCCGGTATGCCGAGGGGGAGTCTGCGGGGCGGCCCTCCTTGCGAAGGAGGCACAACTGCCCCTCCTTCCACGGTTTCGGGAACCTCCCAGAAGCAAGGCATGCGCTGAAGAGGTCCCGAAACCTCTCCTCCATTTGGGTGGCAGCGATCGCCACCACCCTTGCGGGAACGCCGTCGGGGCCTGGAGCTGTCTTCTTGGCGCGGATATGGAAAATCGCCGCGCCAAGTTCCGACTCCGTGACAGGAGGGGCCTCCTCTTCATCCTCGTCGTCTGGCGGGGCTATACCTAATGGTGGACCCATCACTGGCGGGGTGAAGTGGCTGTCCCTGCACGGGAACAGGGACTGAACCACCCCATCCAGAAACGCGGGCTCCAGGGTCTCGGCAACCGGGGGACCAAAGGGGCGCAATTTGTTGCGCGCCGCCTTATATGGTCTCCCGTAGGGGTCGTTGTCGAGACCCTCCAGCAGCTCGGCTCTCGCCGCGTCCCTGGCGGCGGCGATGGCCCGATCGAGGACCATTTTTGCCTCCATGTATAGCTCATAGAGGTGGTCCTCGTCGGCCCGGTCCCGTCGACGCCGCCGCCGGCTCCGCGTATAGGCCCTCCTTGCCTCCACACACGCTGCTCGAAGCCCCGCCAGTTCCACCGACCACCAGTACACGGCGCGTTTGGGTAGTGGTCGTCGGCGAGACCGAGGCATGCTAGAGTTGCATACCTCGGTCAGAGACTCCCTTTGTTGCCCCGCTACGGCGTCCACATCAAAGCCGGCGGTAGGCGGCGACAGCCAGTCCTGGATGAACGCCGCCTCCGCCGCTGCCTCCCTGTCCAGGCGGGTTAGGGCCCATCGCGGGAACGGTGATCGCCCCGAGAGGGGCTGCATCTCACCGGGGCCCCTCGTGGCGATGTCGAACCGGATGTAGCGGTGGTCCGACATGGTCTCCACGAGGTCCACCCGCCAGTTCAACACGCGCGCGGCTAACCCAGGGGTAGCGAAAGTGACGTCCACTATTGAGCCACCCTGACGCCGCACGCATGTCTGGATGCTTCCTCTGTTCAAGAGGGAGAGTCCAGAGGAGGCAGCCCACATCTCCACTGCCCGCCCGCGATGGTTGGTGGCCGAGTTGCCCCAGGTCACCGACTTGGCATTCAGGTCTCCCAATACGGAGACCTGACGCGGCGCCGCCCTGCCGACCACGGCGGCCAGGACTCCGAGATAGTTCTCGAAGTCCTGGAGAGGGCGGTTTGGGGAGAAATAGACGCCCACGAGGGCTATCTCTCCCCACGCGGCGGCCACGTATCCCGGTCCCCTCTCTAATAGCGAGAGGGGAGGGGAGTCTGTGGAGGACCGCGCCGCTAGTGCCACCAAGCCGTCCTCGTCACCCAGCCAACTGCCGGGGATCGAGTAGGGCTCGGCGACCACCGCTACGTTCACCAACCACTCAGCCATGGCCTGCACCAGCAGGTCCTGGGCCGCTCTGCAGTGGTTGGTGTTCGCCTGGAGGATGCGGTAGTCGGAAACCATTATTCCGACATCGCACCCCCCTCCTCAGCAACCGCCGCTGGAGCTGCAGCGGCGACGACGGTGGCGGCGGTGGTGGCAACAGGGCGAACCTGCGCCGGCACTATGCCCTTCCTCACGGGGGGCTTGCAGCTCCTGCCCGTCATCCTGTGGTCCGCGGGGCGGCCACTGGCGGCACACGCCGTGCAGTGTGGCGTGGTGGCGCGGCAGGTGACACTCTTGTGTCCCTCTTGCCCGCACTGGTAGCACGTGTCTCCCCAGTCGAACTTTGAGGGACACGTGGCTCGGGTGTGGCCGAACGCAAAACACTTGAAGCAGCGCATAGGCTGGTCTTCAAGTGGTCGGACCACAGCCGAGCTGAGTCCCACCAAGAACCGTCCTTTGCCCGCAGCAAGGACGGCCCCAGCCGCGGCGACTGGGCACTCAACGCGCATGATGCCCATGCCGCGGCGCCCGGGCCTGATGGCTCCGCCTTTGACCGCGCCAGCGTCGCAACCTCCAGCCGCAGCAACGGCCGCCACCACATCCTCCTTGGTGACCGAATCCTCCAGATCGGCCACCTCCAAGGCTGCGGTCTTAACGGGCCTGACGACCGTTGCCGCATCCGCGATGACCTCTTGCAACTTTGTTGCGAAGAGGTCCGCATTTGTGCCGCGTGTTTCCCCCGAGAACTCGAAAAGTCGAGCCCCGGTTAGGGTTCGGCGGCACGTGATGTTGCTGATCCCCAGCTGTGTGGGATCAGCATTGGTACGAGCCCGTCTTAGGACGGACTCGTACGTCTCGCCCCGCTCCACGGCCTCCGGGGTGATGGTCACCACGACGGCCGCGGTTTTGGGAGGAACTAGCTTCCTCCCGCCGGCTGGAGCCCTTTTGGCTGCGGGAGCAGTCGCAGCGGGCTTGGAGGCCGACTTTTTACCCTTCTTTCCCCTCCTGACCACTTCCGTCCACGACTGGTTGGACGGGGTGGTGGAGGGAAGAAGGGCGTCTTCCTCCTGCGCCTTCTGGGTGGCTGCTGGGGTGGCAGACGACCCAGACGCTCCCTCCGCACTTGTGGTGGGGGTTTGAGGAGCCACCTTGGTCCTCTTGCCCTTGCCTTTCCCCTTGCCCTTGGAGGGCTTCACGGCCTGGGGCTGCGCACGCGATGCCGAGCCTGCTAGAGGCACAGGTTCCGGCTCCTTCGACGAAGGACTCTTATCCGCCGCTAGCGGCGGTCGGAGCCGCCTTTCCGGCAAGAGCCGGTCCTCGATGCCTGCGAAGCAGGCTCTGGTGAAGGCCCTCTCCTCCATGACAACCTTGCGGAGTATATCCTCAAGGTTGGAAGGGGAGGAGGAGGAGCCTCCTACTGCCGGACCTGGGGCAGGCTGGGCAGGCCGGGCCGCGGCCTCAGCCAGCTTCTGGTGTAGCTGGCTGTTCTCCGCTTGCAGGCGATCCACCCTTGCCTGCAGCTGCCGCGTCTCATCTGTGGCCGTGCGCTGCACCAGCTCGGTGATAATGCCGTGCATGCTCACAGCCCGGCATTTGAGGGCCTTCTGGAAGGTCCCCTTCAGGTTCGAGGACTTGGAGGCGACCTCCAGTACCTCCTCCTTGTCCTGGAGTGCCATGCGCTCCAGCTCCGCCAGGGAGTGGTCGGCGTACAGCACTATGGATGTACCATAACCAGCCCTCGACCTGGCGGCCCGCGCCTGCTGCTCCCTGGCAGCGACCTTCTCTTCGAGGTCCTGCTGCAGCTGCTCCCTCCTTGCCAGGCCTAACTGACGGTCGGCGTCCACCAGGCCCACATCGTGGGTGGGAGTTGAGGCTGGAGTCGAAGCCTTTTTTGACCTCGGCTTCTTCCCCGACTTGCCCACCGACCCCGAGGAGCCCCCAGACCCGAGCCTCAGATAGGCCCGCTTCCGCTGGTGGCGGTCATTTTCGGCCGCCGACGTGTCCATGGCGGACTCGTCTGAGTCCGAAACTTCCGCCTGTAGACTGGATAAGCTGGCCGCAGATGGTGCGCGGCCAGCTTCAGCGTAGCCCTTAGAAGGGCCGGTGGATTGGCCCTGGGGAGGGCCATTGAGTTGGCCCTGAGAAGGGCCGTTTGTGTCGTCCAGGGAGGGACCCTTGGATAGACATCGCCTGGAGGCGTCTCGCCTCAGTTTCGGCATCCTTGCAGTCCAACTTTTATCTGCAAGTCAAGTCACAGCACACTTTTGCCGCCGGTCTGCCACTCCGTTACGGTGGTCAGACACGGCGTTGCCCGGGGATCACGACGAGGACGTATGTGCTGTGGGGGGATCCCCAGTGGCACCTAACCTAGTCTAAGTTAGACTGACCTACTCAACCTATTTCCTCATCATCTCTCAATCAATTCAAACTTCATCGAACAGGCGCTTTTCATACATCACTCTTAAAATTATAACAGAGACGTCTCTTAAAATGACAAACAAAGCCAAGGCATTTTTCTTCGTAACTTTGGAGCTCCTAGCTGCATAGGCTGCACTGCTTGATCACCATCTACAATGTGTGTATGAGAACGCCAAGACCATAGGTCTGTAGTTCAACGAACGCCAAGACCTGTCGGTCTGTAGTTCAACGAACGCCATGGCAATGCGTCTGTAGTTCAACGAACGCCAAGACAACACGCCAGTAGTTCAAGAAACGCCAGGGCGATTTGCCCGAAGTTTCACCATAGAACGCCAAGGCTCCAAGCCTGTAGTTCAGATAATGAACGCCAAGACTATAAGTCTGTAGTTCAGATAATGAACGCCAAGACTATAAGTCTGTAGTCCAGCGAACGCCATGACAATGCGTCTGTAGTTCAACGAACGCCAAGACAACACGCCAGTAGTTCAAGAAACGCCAGGGCGATTTGCCCGAAGTTTCACCATAGAACGCCAAGGCTCCAAGCCTGAAGTTCACATGACGAGAGTTCATACATACCCTCAAAGAAAGCGGCGCACGATTCCGGGCACCACTCGCCTCGCCAAGGCACCATATACTGTGCCGCTGCCTGTGTGGTTTTTCCATAGCTGCCACTGAGTAGCTTAAGCTCATACCGTCCATTCGGCAGAACTTTCACGACTCTGTATGGGCCTCGCATTCCTGGATCTAGTTTTCCAGTAGACTGCGAATACTTAATAACAAACACAAGGTCATTTAGTTCAAACTGACGAGGTGGGCGTCTAAGTCGGTTCGCATAGTCATCTTGCCGTTGCTTGTTAGCTGTCATCAGCTCGCTTGCCCGGCTCCTGCTGATCTCCCGTAGGGACTCCCGGTTGGGGCTGGTGCCCGTGATAGCGATATCACGAACAAGGTTTTGGACTAGTGGGGTGGTTGCGTCTGTTCCGATCATCAGGTTGAGGGGTGAGGCCTGGGTGGTCTTCTGTTTCGTAATATTGAGAACCAGCTGCAGTTTCCATAGAGCTTCCGACCAGGAGGAGGCTTTGTAGTTTACTTCAATCCGCAACATGTTTAGAATGGTACGAATGTACCGTTCCACCTGACCGTTTGCGTGGTGCATTTCCGGGGTGATAAAATGCAAGTCACTCCCCATATCCCTTACCCAACTCACAAATTCCCTGGACTCAAACATCCGTCCCCTATCGCTAACTATCAACTTTGGGACTCCAAATAAGGAAACCGCTTGCATAAAGACGCGTTTTAATTCACTAACGTCTTGTCTGTAGATTGCATACAAGAGGCAAAATTTAGTGGAAGCATCCAATATAACCAATATGAATTTGTACCCATTAGAGACAGGAAGAGGACCCAAGACATCCACATGGATTGTGTGAAAAGGGGAATCGGGTTTTTCCCAAGACACAATGTTCTGATTAGGTGATCGCGGTACCCTCTTTTTTGAGATGCAGACCAAACAGTGGGCTACGTATTTGTTTACAAATTGACGAAGCCCCGGGAACCAAAAGTATTTGAGAATAAGATCAAGGGTCTTGTCAGCGTTAATGTGCTCGTGTTCGTCATGAAATATTCTTAATAGACTAAGCCTATGTCCCCTGGGAATATAGCACAACAAGCGGGGATCCTCGCCGACGGGCGAGTATTTGTAAAACAACAGGTCATTTTGAGCAACATAACGCGTCGAATCTAGTTCACCATCCCTCAGCTGTTGCAGCAACACCTGGGTCTCGTTATCCGCAGATTGAGCTATTTGAGCCCAATTACGTGGTCTCGAAACCTGGTTAGCTACAACAACTGAAGGGTTGCGGCTAAGGTAATCAGCGTGTGGCATCATTACCCCCTTTCGATACTCAATAGTAAAATGAAAATCTTGGAGGTAAATCCACCAACGTGCAACACGCGGCAGCAAATCTTTCTTGCGCTCCGTGGCCTTCAAAGCATTGCAGTCTGTTACTACTTTGAACTGTAAACCCACGAGGTAGTGGCGAAAGTGCTGCAATGCTTTGACGACCGCCAATGTCTCCAACTCATACGAGTGGTATTTACTTTCGGCGCCTTGCGTCGCTTTGCTGTAATATGCTACCACGTGCTTGCTACCATCATCGTGTGTCTGTAATAAAATTGCGCCGTACCCAACACTACTCGCGTCCGTGTGGACCTCTGTGGGCAGCTGCGGGTCAAAAACTGAGAGAACTGGTTTGTTAGTAAGGAGTTCAATTAATGTTTGCCGAACCTTTTCTTGCTCTGCGCCCCATTTAAAATCTACGTCCTTTTTAGTTAATCGAGCAACACAGGCAGTTAATGTGGCATAGTTTTTGATATAACGCCGGAAGTATCCTGCAAGCCCCAAAAACTGGCGCACCTGTCGTACGTTCTCCGGGACGGGAGATTTCACGAGGGCTTCGACCTTGTGTGGGCTCGGCCTAACCTGACCCCGACTCACGAGTCTCCCAAGGTACTCTACTTCCGTCGCAAGGAACGAACATTTTTGAAGATTTATAGAAAACCCAGCTGCAGTGAGCGTCCGCAAGACCTGTTTTAGCTGAGAGAGACCTTCGGAGACCGTAGAGCTCAGGATGAGAATATCATCGACATATACCAGTACCTGGCCTGCTTCTATGAAGCGCCGCAACGTATTGTTAATAATACGCTGGTACACAATCGGCGAGTTCGTTAATCCGTAAGGCATTTTGACATACTCATAATGGCCCTCCGGCGTAACGAACCCAGTGAAATGAATAGACTGCTCATTTATAGGGATTTGGTGGAATCCAGTGGCCATATCAAGGCTGGTGAAGAATTTATAGTTCCCCAGCCGATCGATATGGTCATCGATCAATGGCAATGGATACCGATCCTTGACAGTCAACCGATTCAGTGCCCTAAAGTCGACGCATAGGCGGTCAGAACCGTCCTTCTTCTTTACCAGTATTATCGGACTCGCGTAATCCGATCTTGACTCCCTGATAATTCCTTTGTCCAAGAGATCACTAATTATCTTGCGGACCCGAAGTTTCTCATCATACGAAAGTTTGTAAGGCCGGTAAACAACTGGGGTTAGATTGGTTAATTTTATCTCCATCTCACCAGTGTTAACCGTAGAGGTGGCTGTTCCAGTGATGAAAAACTCCGAGTATTCCTTAATCACTCCTACCAAAGAGTCGTAATCACTTCCCTTGAGTGGGGTATTTATTTCGAAGGAATCCTGACTTTGAATCGCGTTAACTTGGACAATGGGATCATCAGACCTAGCCAAAAACTGCCTGTCTTTAGTACGGACATACACGATACCGTCCCGGTTCAGTATATCGGTTCCTACGATGATAGGCGCGTTCATGCACGAAGAGGGAACTATGATTAGGTCGGCCTCTACCGAAATCTGGCTAAATTCGAGAGTAACGGTCACAAATAATGAAGCTACTATCTCCGTATTACTGATGCCTTTTAAAATGCAATGTGTAGGTTTTGGTTGGCAGGAAAGGTATTTCAATACGTCTGAGGAAATAAGTGACACGTTAAGGGCACCACTATCGATAATAGCGTCCATGGGGATGCCATCGACCACAGCGACGATAATATCATTGGCACCTGCAGCGTTCGAACCATTTTCTGTGCAAAGATTAACATTACGTTCATTTCGCGATTCGGAGCGGGCCTTAGCAAAACACTGGTCTTCAAGATGACCTGACTTCTTACAGAAGGTACAAATGATATTGCTAGCGCTGCTTGAAGTGGACGTTTTCTCAGAGTTAGCTTTTGTACGACAGTGACGGCTAACGTGTCCCTTTTTACCACACGAAAAACACTTCACTTCGTTTCGATTCGAAGTAGATGGAAGAGAGCGCTTCTTCGACGCTGAAGGTCGAGTATCGGTTTTTACGCGAACCGGCTTCGTGTAAATAGACAAGAACGATACTATTGTCTCAGGGTTAAGATTCGCGTTAGCCGCGGCAGCTCTCACATGAGGGTTATCGATACCGCGAATCACTATCAAAGTCATAAGGTCATTGCTTAAACCTTCGACGATACGTAACCGTAATAATGTACGACGCGCGTATTCTGCATAAGTAGCATACTTTTCAGACGTCGTATTCATAGTGTCAAACAGAATATTGGCGTAATCTAACTTTCGCGGACACAATGATTTAAATTCCCGCTTAAAGTTTGTCCAGGTGCGGTCAGCCGTAACCCACTCGTTGAGCCAAATCTTTGCGTCGCCTTTAAGACACGACCCAATACGCGAAAGACACTCGTAGTCACTCCAGCCATTCGCATCCTGTGCACGGTCGACCTCCTCACACCATATCTCTATGTTGTGAATGGAGGGATCAAAGCTCGAAACAAAGTAATTCTGGGATCTGACTGGCTGCAGCGATCTAAGGGCGTCAACAAGAACCTTAGTTGGGTCGGATGTACTCATTTCTAAATTATCTACTGATGGTGTTGAAATGTGGGTAGTTGATAAACGATTCGTTGTTCGTGTCTCGTGGGTATTCGCTTGGAGAGGCGGCGTATAGCATTTTGACATATTCGATTGAGATGTACTCAATTCTGCTTCGGTAGTTTCACGTGTGTTACTTGGATCACAACGCACTATCGTTTTATTTGAATTTGTCGCGTGACTATTTTCGATCGACGTTAAGCGGTTCATGATTGAATTCAACGTGTTATGAATCGACACATCCGTACTAACATGTTGTCTAACGGGGGTAGGCGATCTATCACCACCATAAGAATGATGGCGCGACCGATCACGTCGCGACGCGTCACGGAACCGTGCTCGACTTTTAGTAGGTATTTGGTCACGCGATTGACACTGTGAACGACGATTTGTCGTCGCTGACCGACTGCGTGAGCGATATCGCGACCTATCTCGGCTGCGAGAACGGCTGCGAGAACTTCGTCGTGACCTACATTTGTTATCACGAGACCCACCGGCCATGGCACAAAACACAAATTAGTGGGTAAAATGGACGAGACTTTGTTCCTCTTTTCGTGGGCTAGAAGTTACTTATCCCACTTCTGATTTTAGGAATCAGAAGTAGAAGTTATTAAAAAAAACACAGCTCACAAACTTTGACCTTTAATTTTTTTAAATACCTAACGTTTCTTAACACGATAAATTCAACTTAATAATTTAGAGGAACAAAATCTATCCACAACATAAAAACAATAAATCACTTGATTACACGACTCACGCTACCGATGTGTACACTTCGAAGGCTGGGACGAGAAAAGGGGCGGCACCGGCTCGTCGCTCCTTTTTATACGGAGTAGCGGGGGGGAGTACGGGGGAACTGCTTATAATATATTGTCTGAAAGGACAGCGACCTCGAAAAGTTATCAGCTGTTCATCCAAGGTTAATTCAGCACTCGTAACAAAGTGTCGTTGAAAGTTGGCGAGAAACAATTGAAAAAATTCTCATTGGAGCTAGCTTATCAATCGCTACACTAAATTGTCGGTGTTCAATATAAGCTCAAAACCCTAGTCAGAAATTTGAATCTTTGCTCCGACATAGTCAAATAAATTGCGTCAATCCCAGTGTGCTTCGCTAGCCGTTTCAGCCAAATTCCAGGTTTACTGCTGTACTCACTCCTGGGGCACCTTGGTCAGCACCAACACTTGTATCAGCTGTACTAACTTCTGAGCTCAATCGAGAATGATCCGTTGTGTGGATGTGCTCGCCAGTAGCTCTTTGCTTGTTTTAATTGATATACGCCAAGAGCGAATAAAAGCAACTCGTGTTCGTTCATCCGAGGAAATTCTAAAAACTCCATATCCGCTGTCATCAACTTAAATTGAGCGCGTCAGCGGTTGTAATTAAGCCATTGTACGAGTTCCGCCAATCTGTTTGGCGTATTTATTCTTTCATGGATAATCTCTAAAATATTTGTTGCATGTGGATTGTCTTCAATTAAAATATGAAAGCGATTTAATATGGCTGCTGCGATCCTAAAATAATGAAACATGCTTTTTAGGGCTCTATTATTATATACGTTTCAGCAGTAGCCGAAAATCTCTCTTATACCTGCCGTTGACCACTTCTGCTACCCAACGGCAGATCGTAATTAGTCTTGATTTGTTTGCCTGATCTGTGGTTAATTGAGTCTGATTTGGATACTTTGTTTCTGGTATGTGTGTTATGTGACCGCTAGACTCAAGATTTTCCACTGAGTCGCGAAATCCACGTTCCAAAATAAACACATCTCCACTCCTATAAAACCAGTGGAATACACTGTACCTACGTATTATTTATTATGCTATTCATTATATCTGCGTCAGATGTAACAGCAGCGTATGGACCGATTACCTCAATGATATGTCCATCGCAAGAAACCAAGAGGAATGATTTGAGTAGATTTCTATATTTGTGATGGTTGTAAGATTCGCGTTGAAAAAAATAATTGCCACTTTTTTGGAAATACGCATACGTGTCATCACAAATAGTAATTGGTTTTCTTTCGTCTTCTGGAGTCAAAGGGTTCCCGAACAGATTGTTGGTCAGTAACAGGATCCATTGCGCCACGTCCTCACGTGTCATGTGATTAAACCCAAAATTTAAGGGCACGAAATAATAATAATAATAATATAATAATAATAATATCCTGGGACATTTCACACACGGTCATCTGATCCCAAACTAAGCAGAGCTTGTACTATGGAAACCAGATAACTGATATACTACATATATTACTTTTTTTTTTTGTAAATACATACTTATACAATGTGATAGGGGTGAGACTTCTAACCCGTTAAGGCTGAGTACTACATCTAATTTTATCGACAAAAAAAATAATATGGGGGTTGAACCCCCTCCCTCTAAAAATTATGGCTATTTTAATATTTTTTTTAATGTACTACGGCGCGCTTGATACTTTATGTGATATCAAAGGTTGTATGCGTCGTAGAAACAAAAAAAGAACGACAAACGGTAGCTAATAACCTTGGCTAACTAATTCATTACTTTTTTCATATGTTTGATAATGTTTTGGTGAGAAAAAAAAATCATTCCTGAATTATTTTGACCGAAAACATCGCTATTTTTCAATATTTTCACGAATTACTCAAAACTATGTGTAAAGTGTCCAGGTATGAAATTCGTGTGGAGACATATTTTTGTATTGTTCAAAATCAATAATATCTTCAGTATAATATAGTGTAGTCTTTGGAGTATTGAAACGATACTAGATATCTGTGCAGCAGTGAACTCGCCAGATGGCTTGTCTTGTAAAGGCAGCAAATGCCACAAATGTTCCAAATGCTCATTGCATACATGTGTACTTTCAGGTAACAAAATAACTTTACCGGCAGAATATGAGAACAGCGATATTCTCGGGAAAACGACGGCGAGATACATTTGCACAATGTTGGAATATACAACTATTTGACGTTTTTGGTGCGCGAAAAAGACCCGGCACATCCAAAGAAGTAGGTTTTGCATTTGGATTTTCGGGTGGATTATCTCTTTGGCCAACCTGTTCTTCGGATTCTCGAATACGTCGTTGGTACGTTCTTTCTGTTCTTTGCCAACATGGTCGGCAAATGAACCCAGTACACTCCAACTGAAAAGAAAATAATCCAATTTCAAGTCAAGGAATCAAAAGCCTTTATTTCTTTATTTATAATAACTACTACTGCAAAAAAATATACCTAGTTACACTACGGGTAATTAATTCACTATAACATTCAAACAACAAAAACGCTTTGTTATTAGCGCGCTACGTGCTATTATTAGCTTTGAATCATAGCAAAAAACTGTTCTAAAATAATCCGGCGCCAAAACTTCATAATCGGGAACTAAAGATTCGTACAATAGCGATCTCCTCATGACATCACTAGGTAACGTGCACCGCTTAAGGCGAAAGCGTCAGGCCGCAAGTTCAAATTTTGTTACGTTTTTTGCAATTTACAAGTCAGGTTGTACGTCGATCAAAATATTATTCGCGACCGTAACAAGTATGTATTTACAGAATTATAATAATCAAAATCATTAATACAACTCTTTAAGACCAGGTAGTTATAATGAATTTCATATAATCTTGACATTTGAGGATTATACTAACTTTAGGTGTTGTTAGTTACTTCCTCGAAGTTTTTTTTTTGTGAGTGAAACTACCGCGGACGTGGCGATCCGCGCCTTTTTTTATTGGTTTAATTTTATTTGTTCATTTTATTACTATAGAAAATATAATTACAAGACTCCTACACTGGACACTTAGTCTAAATCTTATTCTACTAACTTAGGTCTACGTGAGTACATCCATTTTTTTTTTTGAATGTGGTGCATTTTGCTTAAGACGCTACCGAGCGCGCAGTGGCGCCCTCATCGTTTGTTTGGTTATTTCTTTTATTTTGGAATGAAAATGCAGAAAATGAGCACGTTAAGTTGTGCTCCACAAGACAATACGTTATTATTATTATAAACAGTAGTTTTATATTGTTAAGTTTTATTGTAATCATTAAAACGGAAAATGGTGGCCACTTTTTTCCGTTTTAATGATTACAATAAAACTTAACAATATAAAACTTCTGTTTTTTAATAATAATAACGTATAGTCTTGTGGAGCACAACTTAACGTGCTCATTTTCTGCATTTTCTTTTTAAATTAAAAGAAATAACAAAACAAACGATGATGGCGCCACTGTGCGCTCGGTAGCCTCTTAAGTACTTTATCCACTTAACTCAACTCTACAGTCAATAACCTAATAGTCTGCTTTTCATGTGACTTATATTCCTTAGTAAATAGATGCTTAATAATCTTGAGCATCTCTCGACATATTTACCAATCGCGGATCTTCATCGTCGATATAGTATGACAACTGTTGCCTGACCTACATCAGCATAATTCGGTAACGACATTAGTGTAAGTGCCATCGTGGCTGAACAGCCAAATATTCGGATAACCAAATAATTTGGGGCTTCCTCGATATTTAGGTAAATATACTCTACCTATTCTGGCCTCTGCTTATCAGTCATTAAATATTATAAACTATGTATTTAATTAATACTATGAATCAAGCCTTTACCACAAAACTGATTCAAATATACATTTTAATAATTTAGAAAAGTTTGTCGTCTTTGAATTATTTCTTAGAGTAGTAGCACTTTATGATTAAGTAGGATTTGAGTTGTTGGTAGAATAGGGTACTGTTTGTTTACATTTCAAGTATTCTAGGACATTATTTATAAACTAGCTCACCCTAAAAACGTTGTCATTGTTGTATAAATAATAAATAGTTGTTAAAATATGGTTGGAAGAAATTTAATTATAAGCACACATTACAAGTCATAATCAAATATATCGAATATACCACTATTTTTTCATAGCTAGTACGATGATTTAATACTTAACTTTAACAGTCCTGTCCAAATTTCAATAATTCGTATATAAATCCCATATAACCTTTTTCATTTTTTCCCGAATTTTGCTAATTTTCTGGGCAACTTTTCCGTGTTTTCTTTCCCTAAAACCTTATGCGGACAGTAACGATCATTTAAAAAAGAAAATTAACCAAATCGGCCGTTCTCAAGTAATGCGCTTACCAACGAACATCATTTAATTTTTATTTTTATTATTATATATAATAAAGATTAAATTTCTGTACGCGACTTCGTCCGCATAAAAAGAATTTTTCAAATCCGACTGGTAGTTCCATAGATTAGCGCGTTCAAACTATGTTTTTTCTCTCTCTCTCTTTTTTAGTATAGATAAATTGAAATTAAACTAAAAAGAGATAGAAAATCGTGAGCCCAATTGTAATAAGTTGAGATATTATCTAAAAAAATAGTCATATTTTTTATCTTAGAATATCAAAAATCAGCATTCTTAATCTGAAAGCAAATTTGAGAAAGATACTTAACGCGGGTGAAGCCGCGGGCATAAGCTAGTTGATGTATATTGAAAAGAGGAAATATCCAACCAAAACCAAACCTTGATATTGATTAGCGACTGCCATATTTTGTTATAGGTGGTTGAGACGACTCTCTTCTTGGAGGAAGAACAGGAGAAGTTCTGGAAGCTGCACCAACAAGACGAACAGACGTTATACGATAAGATCGATATGTTCACCGCGCAGTGCATGACTCTCACGCTACAAAATGACTTCTATAAGGTAAAAGGTCCTAGATCGTCATAATTATTTTAAAATTACGCAAATTACGCCTGTTTTTCGCAAAAGGAGGCTGGTCTTTAAGACCTTTAACGGAGCCCAAATCCAGAAAACGGGAAACTACTAAAAGCCCACCCACGTCTAGTCGCGCTATACCACTAGACTACCGAGCCACTCAATGAGAGCTACCTGGCAGTCGAGGTTTTACTAAAATATGTTGCATTACTGTTATGACATTGTATTTAAGCTAAAACCAAAATAACTTTGTTTTCTCCCAGGTACACGAGATAGCAAACGATATAAAGAAGGCATGGAAAGCGATGAAGGACTCACAGGATTGGGGTCGAATTCTCAACCAGCGTCAGAAACTGTTTGGACAGCCCGTTGTACCGTTCTCGGATCTCAACAAGCTTATAAAGGAGTTCGAGCCCTATAGGAACCTATGGGTCACCGCGTCAGGTATACATATTGTCGTTTTCTTTTCATAGCAAGCTAGCTGGCTGCCCACTTGACAGTTGGTCTAAGTCGCTTTAACAATACACCTGCCTTACAAACTGGTATTGCTGATATTGTACAGCTTTAATCGTTGTTTTGTGTAAAAATGTTAGAAAATACTTTCGATAGTAGTGTTGATTTCGCAGCCTTAGCCAGGTCTCTGCAATATGACTCGTTGTCCTTAGGTTAGTCAGGTTGATCTCGGCATTAGTGAGGTAATATCCTATAAATTCCGCACCGCACTCGCACGATGGATCTATAATCCCCCATTCTACTAAATTGTCTTTAACAGCGAGTACTTGGGTGTCTTTAAATAATACGCAGATATTTATAGTGTTTATCTTCTTAAAATTATTATTGTGTTGCAGATTTCCTAAAGGCCCGCGAGATCTGGCTGGACAACCCGCTGATGTACGTGGACGCGGACGCCATTGAACAACTCGTCAACGAGTTCTACAAGACGATCATCAAGTGCGTGCGCACCTTCCAGGACATGCCTAAAGTACAGTACGTTGCCGTTAAGATACGGGTAAGAATATCACGCCTTTATTGCCCGAAGGGTTATACAAAGGAGTATCTACAGAATTATTGAAATGGAGAAAAAAATATTTTGTCCTGTTGAAACTATAAGATACAAAGGCAAATGCGTCTCTATTTTTAGGTTTTCGTTAAGTTTACGCCAATTTAAAAATTCTGGTACATGCGTCTTTTTTGCTGATTCCGAATATGTAAATTATAGTCGGGGTGGGTCAGGTACAATAAAAGGGCTTTGTCACTTGGCATAAACTATATAATCACAAATTAAAAGACACACGAACATTACAACTTTTACAAGGTCCGCCATATTCTAAATTCTCTCATCTTACCAAACTACCAACCGCCAATCACTGGCTTCTCTCGCCTCGCTCCTATTGGACGACGCCAGGCGCGTAAACGAGACGTTCCGATACACGTTAGGGCGAATAACGTTTAGGCGACTTACCTCGTCCCATGCGCACTGGGAGTATAGGCACATGCACATCCGCTATAAAATATATTATTTCAAAAAAATGTCAGATACGTCTTTTTTCCTTATGACGGCCGTATATATAGTACACCTACGTTTTGTAAATCGAGCCTATTGCCATTCAATGGGCACAAATCCAGACTCCGTGCCGCTACGGAAAAATTAATACACTTTCTTAAAGCTCCTTACTAATCTTACTTAACTACTAAATTAAATACTATATAGCTTCAGTTTTTCTTCGGCTCTTAAAACTCTGTGCTGTGTACATTTAGTTAAGGCCACAAGGCCTACCATTGAAGCAAGCCGCTTAAAGTGATCCAGACTGTTTCGTTATGCATCCGATCAGGGCCAGAATCAACCAACTTCGAGACAGCGATGATCTTTACTCCTAAAAAGTAATTGAGTTTAAAACTATGTATTTACAGGATTATATCGATGAATTTAGACCACTGATACCTATAATACAAGCAGTGAGGAACCCTGGCATGAAGGAGCGGCACTGGAACGAGTTTATGGAAAAATCTGGTAATATGAGACATCTTACTACACCTGTAGGGGAGACCGAGGAGGGTTGTGACAATATATAAGGTTTCTGAGAAAATCCACGAAAACTGAAACTACTCCCTTTGTCACAACTCTCCTAACACCGAGGTAAGTAGTGACAGGTACCAAGATAAGTTGTGATAGCTACACATCTAGACTATATTTGAAAGATAAAATACTTCTATAGGAATTATAAACAAAATACACTTTTTTTTTTGTATAAAAGTACTTTAATTATCATTTATAATGGCTTCAAGGCATTGATTACAGTGCAACAGAACGTTTATTAAAACCATTAAGGTAACGTTTGCCAGCATGGAACGATATACAATTAATTACCCATCACACCATCACCCCCACACACACACCCACACACACACACACACACACACACACACACACACTCACTCATTCCCAAATCAAACGTTAAGCCATTTTTACTTTAGTTTTTAATTTCCCATTTAGTTTCACTTCACTTTTGTTATTAATTTGTAATAGTGTTTTATTATGTACAACCTGTATGTTAGGTTAATACAGTCATAGGTCATTCATGAGTTGTCCGATGGCGGTAAGCCTGGTGATCTGTAATACAGGTTTTACCTACAACAGACACCAGTCTCTATTAAGTGTTACCTTGACTTTGTACTGTGTTTGTGATTACGAGAGAAATAAAAGATTATTATCTCCTTATTATTATTATTATTATTTTTTGGCATAATTGTAGGAACTACAATAATACGAGCATCATTACGAGATCAGTCGTTTTAAAATCAGTCATAAATATTAATATAATCTGGTAAACAATTATGACAGACGTATTGCAGCTGGCCCCATTGCAATCTTCGTGAGACTAGCCTTTGCATTCCAGGCCATGAACCCACTTCTCATTTGATCTGCTACTGACATAGGATTCAAGGCAGCGCAAGCAAAAACTATCATTTTATGCATCTTCTTCGGCATCACCTGTACTTTTCTTGTTAGCCTTCTTCGTGGTTTTTTTAGGTTTATTACTTAAAACACGCCTTTTCACACTTTTTAACTTTCTTCTGGCTTCTGAGGCAGCTATTTCATCCTTGGTAGGTGTGTCGTTTAGCACAGCTGATTTGATCTTGCGTCTATTAGGTTGGTTCTTTTCCTTGGTGGAGCTTTTGGCAACGGCCTTACTGATTCTGGCGAGAACGAGTAGTGTAGTAAGAACAAGTAGTGGCAAGAGGAATACGAGCTGTAGACGTGGATGCAACATGTTCATTGGCGTTATTGCTTGGCAAAGATGGATTGCTAGATGTCGTGGCTTGGTCTGCGGATATAACTGCAATAATTCTTGTCTCACCGTTTTCTACTGGTCCGATAGTTGGATTTGGCGTAACAACTCTTGCTGCATGGTTTTCTACTGTACCAATAGTAGGATTTGAAATATGGGGTTTTTTCAACACTTGACGATTGCTCTGGTTCTGTATTGGGTAAAATACGGTCTGTGACTTGACTAGGCAGGTAATCAGCTTCTCCAAAGATATCTGTATTAACAGAGCATGTTCCAGTTGCAGCAAAACCAGCACTCATAGTCCTTGCAGTGATTGCCACATCAAATGCTGATTTTTTTATAGATACTCATGACTTTCCCAGCATTAGAGCGCATCCAATTATCACACGCTGTATTGATTGCTTAATACGCCTGTGTAGTTCTCAAAGAAAGCAGCCACATTAATTTTATTAAAGCTCGTTGCGCGAGCTATGCTTGTGGCTTGTGGCAATCTTAAAGATAAATTGGGATGTCTTTGCATAAATAACTTGAGCCACACTTCTGCCTTCTCATTTTCTTACCATGACGCCGGAATTTTTTTATTATATTTTTTCGCTAACATAAAGGCAATACTTCTTGTTTCTTTTGTAGTCAGTCCATAATTGGATGCTGCACATGTCAACAAATATTCGCATAATATATTTTTTTCCTCTTCTGTAAATACCGTTTGACTGGCATAACCAATAGATGGAGCCACATCCGTTGCATTATCTTGAAAAGCCTGTATTTTCTTAATATTTCTCGACAAAGACATGTAAAAAGACAATATTTACATTTTACTGTCCAATAAAATCTATGTCAATAAAAATCTTGAAGTTTTACTTGTGTTCTCCTAGTCTAGATTTGAGTTGTATTAAATTTTACTAACTTTAGTTAGTTAACATTCCAATTTTGATCAAACTTCACTTGTATAGAGTAGGTATATTGAGGGAAACTCCTGTATCATTTTATTTTCCCAGTCAATAAAATCTTTAGGAAAAGAGCAGATATTATAGATACTATAGTATATATACTATAGATACTGAATTTCATAGACATTTTTCTATGATTACACCACTTAACATCACTAGTTGCGTAATTTGAGCATGTGTGTTTATTCTGAGTCCGTAGCTACAGGTAGATGCGTATGTTTTGTTAGTGAGTTTATTAGTGTTGCTGTAAGTTTCTTTGCGTGCGGGAGAAATATGAGCTCATGTGCCGTTGTTATAGTTTTTGCTTTTGTGTTAGTAAATTAAGTGGGGGCATCTGGAACGGAATAATTCTGTGTACCAAGCATATCTCCTGTGTTTTTAAGATCTGTGATCGTAAACTATAGCTCAATATTGTCCCTGCATCATGTTTTACTGTCGCTGGTAAAATGATGTTAAGACAGTATTTAATTATTGCTGACCATAAGAAAAGTGATGTAAACTTTGTTTACCATGAACACTCAACACTCCCAGTTGTCCTCAGGTATAACCGTGACAATGAACGAAAAGCAGACCTTCCAAATGTGTATAAAGCAAGGAGTGGCCGCACACGGGGAGCTAATCGCGGAGATTGGCGAGCTCGCCAGCAAGGAGTACGTCATCGAGCAGTCTCTGGACAAGATGCAGGCAGAGTGGGCCAACAAGGTGCTGGAGATTACACCCTTCAAGAACACCGGTAAGCGACTGCTGGCTCAATTTGAACATGTCGTGATTTTCTTGTATAGTACAAGGATCTTGTATAGTAGAAGGTGGCGTTCTGTTATTTCTGCCAGTCCCCATAGGAAAAACGTGTGAGTTTATTTATGTACACTAAAAAATTGGAAATGAAAATCGTCTACCTACGACTGTCGCACAACACAAATAATTGTTTTTCGGCTTTGAATGTTATTTTTTTATATTTAAAAACTTGCCTTTATCCCAATTTGTTTGGGGTCGGTGGCATTATGTCTTTTTCTTCCATATTTATCGAATAGTCTTATGTACTCGTTTCTTATACTATCCATCCGTGTAACACTATACATCCCTCTTAGCATTTTCTTCTCAGCTGCATGCAATTGCCTTTCATTCAACCCTTTTGTGGCCGATTTTTCTGATCCATACAACACAGCAGGTCTGACCTGATTCACAGATTTGACAGAATTTGGAAGTAATGAAGTCACTCGGGCCGCCATTACAGAATGCCCCGTTTTGACAGCAAAAATGAAATTGCTTTATAAAATTATTTTTTTAATAATTATTTTTTCTGAAATATTCGGATTTGGAAGACCACAAGGAACATAGCTAATCGGTTTCTCAAAAATGTTCAACTAGCCTGTTCCTATAAAAAGAAGGTCGAAGTCTCTACTGATTTGAATTTAAGTACCGTCCGTAACGCAAATAACAGGAAAATCTTAAAATTCTCTATACACAGTATAGTATAATATTAATATTCGCTCATCATCTCGATGAAATACCATATATCCAATTTATGTGATTTTGTTAGAATACATGGATATCTTTAAATTTTGAAAAAGTTCATGTAGTAGCCGTGACCACTCGCCTGTTTGCCCCGAAGGGAGGTGGCATATAGATATACATAGAAACCACCATTTCGCCAAGTTATGTTAAAGTCCCATGTAATAGGCGGCGAGTTTCTTGCTATACCAAAAGCCGTAAAATGCCGCAATAAAACTATGTATTCTCTCAGGTACATATATCATGAAGATTGCCGACGAAACCTTGCAGCTACTGGATGAACATCTACTAGGGACTCAGCAGCTAGGCTTCAGTCCCTTCAAGGCAGCGTTCGAGCTTCGAATCCAGGAGTGGGATGATAAGCTTCGCCTTACACAGAAGGTAGTGGATGAATGGATCGAGTGCCAGAAGTAAGGGAAAATCTTTGGAAGATTTGTAGTAATAAATAAGAGTATGCGTGTTGTGTGTATTTTTATCATTTAATTAGGACAAACGAGAAAAATTACTTGTGGAGGTCAGCTAGGTAGTCGCTCCCATGTAAAATACTGGTATTCCAATGCATCCGGTTATACTACAGACAGGCCAGTTGGCGTGGTTGATTAAGATACCACCTATTATGTCGCAGGGCGTGGGTTCGATTCCCATCCAGCACAAACATTTGTGTGCATGAACATATCTGTTTGTTCTGAGTCTGGGTGTAATTATCTATATAAGTATGTATTTACAAAAAAAAAGTAGTATATCAGTTATCTGGTTTCCATAATAATAAAAATGAAAAATAATTTATTTATTTGTATAGAATGCAGGTATTACGATAATGGTGTTCCTTTCGGTTATATTCCCAGTACATTCTGCCTGTTGGCATACAAAAGTTTAATGTTAACTTACAGATAATATAGAAACTAGGTACCTACTTAAATTCAATATGAGATCATGAATCGGCTAAGTCTAAAAATATGTACATAATAAATGAGATATAGTGAAGCAAAATATTACAATTCATCATTTATAAAATCGGTAACAGAGTAATAACATTTCGCTGTCAGCAACGACGACAGGAGTTTCTTGAATTTTATTAAGGGCTGATCCTTAATACAATTTATTAAATATAATAGGTGCCATACCAATAATGTTTTTTTTTTAAGCAAAGCGTGTTTGTTATGTCTTGCAGTACACAATAGACTTCGATATTTTGATGTCATGGCAGCCGTTCGCATCCTTGCATCATTCAATGCAGGAAATAGATGCTTTTTAGTTTTAACGAATATAGCTACTTCGAGAATGTATATACTAGGAAAATTTAGTATTTTGTGTTTCTTGAAAAGAGGAATGCAGCTATCTGTAACCTTGAGATTAAAAATGGATCTTATGCACCGTTTTTGGGCTTTAAATATAGACTCTCTTTCGGAACAATTACTCCAGAATACTACACCAAACCTTAGAACAGAGACCACCAAACCGTGATGTGCAACCATTAATGTATCAACGTTAACTTTCTTGGATAGATTGAAGAGAGCATACGCAGACGTGCTTAGTCTTTTGCAGACTTCTTCAGCCTGCGGTTTCCATGTTAAATGACTGTCTATCAATATACCCAAGAATTTAGCCACGTTAACGCTATCGATAGTTTGTCCTTTATGATTAATTTTTAGGTTTGAAGGAAGAATTTTTTGATAGATATGCATTATATTTGTTTTATTGAGGTTTATGGTAAGATTATTATCGTTGAGCCAGTTTATTATTAATTTTAGAGAATTATTTATTTCGTCTTCATAAAGCTCTTTGTTGAGGCCTAGAACGCTGCCCTGTGGAACGCCACATTTAATTTCCCCAGGACCAGATAAATATTTAACCTCAAGTTTTGATTTGACGCATATTTTAGAGATCTCTGATATTGAAAACGTCCACTAAGATACGATTTTATTAGACGTAGAGCATTCCCTCGTATACCGTAAGCATCAAGTTTGACCAAAAGCGTTTCATGGTTCATGTGATGAAAAGCTTTGGTCGGTAAAATCGGTATCGGTAAAAATGGCACAAATTGTTATTTTTTTATCTACATTAACCATTATTTTATATATTAGATCGTATATGGCCATATTTATTATGATTTGACAGAAATGAATAAAATGACTCATAAATTACTTTTTCAATGATTTTGGAGAATACGGGTATTAAAGCTATTGGTCTAAAGTTAGCCATGTCTTCTTTATTGTTCTTCTTATGGAGTGGTTTAACTGGATTACACGCTACTGGTCACAAACGCTATTCGTCACTTACGTTGTACGTCATGATCCGCGATTGGACACTTACGCTGGTTGTCACAGAACCAGTACGTCACTAACTCAGTTCGTCACAAACGGGTTGCGTCACGAACTAACTCTGTTCGTCACTAACTCGGTTCGTCACAAACGTAGTTCGTCATAAATGCAGTTTGTGATATATTTTTTTCTAAACAGTACTGGATTACAGGTAAATAAAATAAGTACGTATTCATCATCATTCATCATTTATTAACTAAACAAAAAAGATACAAAAAATATAATTTATGATTAAACGAACTTACCTGTATGTGAAGTTCTATCATAATTATGCGAGGGCTTCGTCCGAAGGGATTAGCAAATAATACTTGTAGTACCGCCTAGTGTTCGCCAGTCACGCACTATATTTGAGAGTAAATATTATAGAAAAAAAAATACATACTTTTAATATATTTAGATATTAAAAGTATCTCGGTTGATACAAGGCGCGCGGGAGTCCCGCTCACTTGCTTCCGTCATGTATTTTAGAGGGTCGTAAATATTTCACGCAACTTGGGTGAACTTGTACCAAGTTACGGGGAAGGGAGGGTTGCTAATCCCTTCGGACGAAGCCCTCGCATAATTATGATAGAACTTCACATACAGGTAAGTTCGTTTAATCATAAATTATACTCAGGCTTCGTCCGAAGGGATTAGCAAATAATACTTGTAGTGATTTACAGATTTAAGTGAAATATTAAGCTTTATTAACACTGGGTTGTGGAGGTCAGATAGGCAGTCGCTCCATGTAAAATACTGGTATTCAGCTGCATCGGGTTAGACTGGAAGCCGACCCCAACATAGTTGGGAAAAGGCTAGGCAGATTAAGCTTTATTAAGAATGTTTAATCAGTGATCAATTCTTACAAGATGAGGAATCAAATCAAATCAATCAAAGGATGAGGAAAAGTTCCCATTGACAACTGCTCGTGCAAAAGAATCATTATCATTAACATTACTTATAGTTCTATTATAGAACCGATAGAATGTATTGGATGAATCGCTCCATCCAGCCGTTTTTCTGATTTGATCCAAACTGATACCTAAATTATGGGCCGCAGATGTAGCTGCGTGTCTTGTACTGTGAGCAGTAAATATGTTGACATCGATCCCACTGTCGCTTAATGTTTCTTTAATCCACCGACTTAAGGTCTGGGAACCTACGGACTTATATGGTTTTTTAAGACTTATAAAGAGGGAATCAATATCTTTTCTTAAAGGGCTAGTTATCTCTAAATATGTCAGCAAAACCTTTCCTGGACATATTTCAGGCCTTTGTTCAAAAAAGGGTAATACTAAGATGGGTTGGTTGCAACCTCTACGAGTAGTTTTTAGAAAATCTGGAATTTTAATGATGATTTTAAAAGGGTAAATTTCAATATTTTTTATATTTATTTTAGACAGAGTTTGTACTCTGTGTGCAGTTAATAATGCTACCAGAGTAATAAGTTTTTTAGAAATTTGATTTAGGTTAAGGGACTCATTGGGGTATAACTTGCTCATGTGATCAAGTACTATTGAGGTATCCCATGTAATGGAATACTTCGGCAAAGGGGGCCGAAGACGGAATACCCCCTTAAAAAATCGTTTTAATTCTGTCGTCTTCTCCTATATTATTGCCCATCAATAGGGCTAGCGCAGATCTACAAGAGTTTAAACTTCCATATTGGAATCCCTCTTCATAAAGTTTGTTAAGAAAGTAAATAATTTGTGGGACCGATGCATTATACAGATCAAAATCATGATTTTTACAAAAGTGGAACCAACGTTTTAAGTAAACATCATATTGTTTGAATGAATTGTCGGACAGAGAAGCTGTCATGACAGTAATTGCGGATGGGGTACACTTCTTCTTAACCAAGCTGTACGCACAAAATCCCTGCCACCAGGGTAATCTTGGTGTGCATGTTGCGATTGCTGGAATGGAAAGAAACAATCGGGTTTCTATCTGCTTCAAACGTGATCACTTCAGATCACAAAAGGCGTTTAAACAAAGGGTACCACGGTTGCGTAGGCCACAAAGGTACAACAACGATACCTTTAGCTTTATCGGTGATAATTTTTCGCAACATTTTTGAAAAGCCCAATCTGCTAGTTACCATTCTATATCCGGGTGTACGTGCCTGGATTCTGCGTCTGCCGTTTTGTTATCTGATGATCTGATATAGGACGCAACAACATATAGTCCACGACATTCACACCATTGCCACAATTGCTTGGTTATACTAGTGAGGTGAGGGAACTGAATGCCTCCCATTCGGTTAATATAAGAGATGGCCGTCGTGTTGTCAACACGAAGTAGGATTTGACAATTTCTTCGCAAATACCTTTAAGCCAAAAAAGGCAGCTTGTAATTCCAGGTAGTTTATGTGTTGAGTTCGCTCTTGAACACTCCACAACCCGCTGGCCTTCTCTTCCCCGCATGCAGCCCCCCACCCCGTAGTTGAGGCGTCTGTGAAAATCTCCAGGTCATGTAAATCCTCTTTGATCTTGCAAAAGGGATCTTGTATTTTAGTATACCACCACTTTAAATCAGGTTGCAACGTTGTTGGCAAATTCATAATTTTGTCATAGTCATCATCTGATTTTAGATTTAAGTATTTTATACGTTCAAAAAGCTTAGTATATAACCAGCCGTATTCTACGGCTGGGCAAATTGAAACTAATAGTCCAATAAATTGAGCGAATTCGCGGATTTTACATCTATTTATAGTCAAATACTTTTGAATTTCTATTTTCACCCGATCAATTTTCTCTGTTGGTAACGTGACCTGGAAGTTTTCTGAATTTAGAACGAAACCTAAAAATGTACATATTTTGTTTGGTATCATGGAACTTTTTTCCTCATTTATTAGAAAACTAAGAGATTTAATTATTTTTTTAGTGAGTGTTGTGTTATATAAACATTCATTATACGAACGCCCCATTAACCAATAATCGTCTAAGTAATTGGTTGATATTAGTCCAGCAGACCGTAGCAAACGGACAATAGGTTTCATCACCTTAGTAAATATATACGGCGCTGTACTTAAGCCAAATGGTAATACATAAAACTCATATAAATTTTGTTCAAACTGGAACCTCAAATATTTTCTTGAGTTATCATGGATCTTTATGAAATAATAAGCATCTTTTAAATCAATTTTAGTCATATAGCAATCTTTAGTTATTAATTTTAATACTGTACGTAAATCTTCCATTTTAAAATGGTCAGTCTTAATGAATTTATTCAAATTCTTTAAATTCAAAATAAAACGATATTTACCATTTGGCTTTTGTACCAAAAATATACTTGACAAGAACTGGCCTTCTGTAGGTTGACATCTTGAAATAGCACCAATAGATAACAAATTATCTATAGCTTCATAAAATAATACTCTTTCTGTACCAGAATATGATTTTAGAATCGGAGGGTTCAATTGAATAACCGGACTAGTAAATGGAATTTCGTAACCTCTGATACAAGATAGTACTAAGAAGTTATTAGTGATTAGTAACCATAGTTCATAAAATAAGGGCAATCTGCCTGTGTATTTTACCAGATCTAGCGACGGCCCCGCGACGCTGGCTGATAGCGCGATTGTTTTGATGAGCTCGATGGCCGATTGTTCGCAGAGGGCCCCTCTTCGCCCTGGGATGGTTCGGCTGTTTTCGAGCGTTGGGGCCTTTCCAGTTTAAATTCCGAACCGTATTAGACGGCGCTGGTGGCTTCTTATTACTACTTAGATGTGGCTTAGTACTCGGTATTTTTAACTCGGCACCCGACTTGCTAATTGCTTTTGCCGTTTTTATTGTCTCTGATAAGTTTTGACCAAATAACAAGGTATCTGGCTTTGTGTTTTGGAGTTGGTCTTTCATATCTTTCTTTAAGGAGGATAGAATGAAATTCCTCCTTATGACCGAATCATTGTAATGTAAGTCACACAAAATTCGTTGCGAGTCCATCAACATTTTTGTTAGTTTTGGATCCGCATTATTAGAAGAAATAATGTTATTGATTCCCTGACTTATGCATGAGATGGCAGTGGACATCTGCTTTTGCCTCTGTTCGATATTTTTATCTCGTCTGATGGTCATGTCGGTCATTGCCGCTTTTATTTCTGCATTTAACGCAGGAGCTCTGATAAGTTTACAGTTAATGGGTACCAGGTACTTCTCAAGTAACTCCTTACGACGTTCTTTAGATAGTCCATTTGTTGTGCAATGTTCTAGTCTCACTGCCAAGTCTTTGTGGATTTCAGTTCCGTACGAATTAGAAATGGTAGGGTCTTCACCTAACATTTCAAGTATCACGCAGTCCGGATTTGCCTCATCGCAATCCGCCTCCACACAAGGAGTAACCTCTGCCATATTCTCAATAGTTGTAGCACTGGTCGATGGCTCCGCACTTGAGGTAGTCGCTACGGGAGCGGTGGGTTCAGTGGCGCACTCGACGGTGGTTTCCACGTCTGCATCGTCAATCTCGACACAAGTACCTACTTCAAGTTCGGTGTCAGCATCGAGTAATTCGGCAACGTTTTTGTGAGCTATTTCATACTCGTCAATATAAGCCACATGTGATTGTTCTGAAATTGACCAATTCTGGTTATAGGTAGGTAAGTACCTAATGAATAAATCAAACAGACCAGGGTAGGTATGTGCTGTTTATTTCCCGAAGTGAAATGAATCGGCTCAACAGAACGTTTGTTTGCTTTATATAGCACATTAAATTATAGGCGATAGCCTAGACTATGCTTAGTAGTAAGGAAGTAGTCCTTGTAATCTGTTCGCAAAGCTAATTGAATGGGTAGTAACATCTCCAATGAGAAGTACGCAAGCCCAGCAGAAGGAAGAGGTGCAAAGCCAGCAAATCTGCTCATTAGTTAAGAAACAGTCCTAGTATACTGTTCGCAAAACCAATAAGAGGGGTAGTAACTTCTCCGATGAGAGGTACGCAAACCCAGCAGAAAAAAGCGACGTAATCTTCAAATAATATAAGCCAGCATGTCTCCTTATTAGTTAAGAAATAGTCCTAGTATACTGTTCGCAAAACTAATTCTATGGGTAGTAAAATCTCCGATGAGAAGTACGCAAACCCAGCAAACAAAATTAGTATGAAGTTATGCATGATTTAGTCATATCATTATGATAACCATTATAGTAGCCGGTTACATTCTCACTGCAGGGCAAAGCCCTGTTCTCATACAGAGAAGGCACGATTAATCACCAATAATTTATATTTGTCTATTGCACATTACCATGTGCAACAAATAAAAATATTATGTTACAAAAGCTATTATGTAGGTATTAGAGTTGTTTACTAACCTTGCGACCGGTCACCTGATGTTCTCGATGAATCACTCGAAGACCGATTACGATGACGTCGTCGTAATTATTTTTCTAGCTTTTTAATTTTCTTAAATATATTTTCACAGTTGTCATAATTTTTACGTTTAGGCATTTTTATTTGTACGCTATGCTAAATAGAAGAAAAACGAAATAAAATTACACTTAAAATGTGGTAAGACACGACGTGCGTTCGTGGCGAGCACTAAAAAGCGAATGACGGAAGCAGGTGAGCGGGACTCCCGCGCGCCTTGTATCAACCGAGATACTTTTAATATCTAAATATATTAAAAGTATGTATTTTTTTTTTCTATAATATTTACTCTCAAATATAGTGCGTGACTGGCGAACACTAGGCGGTACTACAAGTATTATTTGCTAATCCCTTCGGACGAAGCCTGAGTATAATCACTAATAAATCTTGTTTGATTGAAATTATTCGTCAAAATCATATTTTAATAAACTTTAATTAGATCTTGATTAATGTTTTGTTTTTTTTAAATTGATTATTGTTCAACGGCAACAGTATAGTAACCTCTGTTAATATGGCACGGTTGCAAAATCACACCTTGTATAAAGTGAAATATAAAAGACTGTTGTAAATAAATTTTCGTATGAATTGCAGAGGTGTGATCTCGCCTGTTTGTAGTTTGGACTAAATATTTGTTGACCTTTTTGTCGAAACATATCACTGAATTCTTTGTTTTTTTTAAAGAATAAAAAATACTGTTTTTTAAAATGAAATCAAAATGGATCGATTCTTTTTTAAGTTTATGCAAAAATAGGTAAAGTGATGACTTTTTTGGGATTTTAGTATTAAGACGGTGATGCCAGCCCTCCAATACGTTTGCCATTCTGTGCTTGGCTCCCGAACAACTTAAGGTCTCAGGGGGAAATTGGTTTATCCACTGTTTTTGGAAATACTTTATGAACGGTCTTGACTGCTCATTTTCGGGGATTATTTCTATATTATTTATTTATAGTAGAACAGACAAATTTTATAACGTTTGTTGAAATACCGTCATAACCATAACTATTCCTGTTTTTTAAAGATTTGATTACCGTTGTAATGTCTTGAGGGACAACAGGGGCCATAAAAATAGATTGAGGGTTATTCGTTAATCTTACAGTATTTTTAGTTGTGTTCAGGGGTATAACTGAGATCTGATCAATAAAGAAATCGTTAAAAGTTTGAGCTATTTCATAAGGGTCAGTTAATATTAAATCATGTTTTTTATTCTTGTTATGGGTTCATTTATAGATTTTGTACTACTTATTATTTGCCATGATGTTTTAGACTTATTTTTGGAATTTTTAATTAGAAAGTTGTTCTGTGCTTTCTGGTTCAGTTTGATATTTTTTTTAATTTTTTTGATTACTCTTTAGATGCCGTTTTATTTTCGCATGTAGGATTAAGTCTTTGTTTCCAGAGTAATTGGCGTTGTTTTTTGCTGCCGATTCTAATACCTCTTGATACCCATTTGATCTTTTTTCAGATCCTATGACTGTTTTGAGGGGAAAGCATAGATCAGATACTGGAGTTGAAATATTTCTAAAAAGTTATCATAGGCTTCATTTGGATCCTCTGTGCTATACAGGGTGTCCGGTAATGAATGGATAACCTTGAAATGTCTTATAGTATAACTTATGGCCGTTCAGAAAAAAAATTGAAACAAAATATATCATAAGTAGTACCTAAGTTATGATTTTTTTAAAAGAAAGGTCTAATTTTTTTTACCTTGTTTTACTTTTATGAACACTACGATCAGAAATGAATGGATTCCATCGGTTTGTTGTTATTTTATTATTATACACGAACTATGCTAATAGATAAACAGTCAATAGTATGACTAGCTATTGCACTTTTTTATTAAAAAATTAGCAGATTAATTAATTTTAGAAAAACTTTGCAAAATTTATTTTTTAAACTATGTTTAAACATCTTGGGTATAAAAAAAATGTATGAATACATGAGTGGCCAATAATTTTAAAATAATGTCACTTTCAAGTAGATTTTATAATGGTACAATTCATAAATGTATCTACAATAAATAGTGAATTATTGCGATTAATGTAGAAAAGGAGAAAATTTTACTAAATATCAAAATTTGTAATATGGGAACATTTTTTAAATTTAATTGTACCTGAACTTTGGGGATTAATAAAAAACAACATTTAACATAAACAACACTTTATTATCATTCGTTTATAATAAATGTTCAAACTGCCGGCCTCCCACTCTTATGCAGGCCCTACATCTACGGATAAATGATCTACGGAGCAGTCTTGTGTACCGTCGTTCACTAATTTTTGATGCGGCTGCTCTGACTCGTCTTCTTAATTCTTCTAAAGACCTTATAGGCTTACAGTATACTTCCTCTTTAAGGCAGCCCCAATAAAAAAAATCCAATGGATTTAGGTCCGGTGAACGTGGAGGCCACAAAATTGGCCCTAGCCGCCCGATCCATCTATCTGGGTACGTGTTATTTAAAAATGCACGAACAGATACAGCATAATGCGCAGGACAGCCGTCATTTTGCAACCAATATGACTCCCTCAGCTCCTCGGGCACTTCTTCTAATAAATTGGGGAGATCATTTTGAAGAAACTCCAAATAACTTTGCCCTGTTAAATTCCCCGGTAATTCAAATGGCCCGATTATTATTCCACTTAATATTCCAGTCCAATAATTGATTTTAAATTGGTATTGGGATCTATCTTCACGCATAAGATGGGGATTTTCTAATTCCCAACCGTGTAAATTATGAAGATTCATGTATCCATCTCTTTTGAATGTTGACTCGTCGCTCCACAGAATTTTATTAAAAAATTGCGGGTCTTCTTCGATTTTTGCCAGCATTTGTCGGCAAAAACGCAATCTAGCTGCATAATCTCTTGGTTGGAGAGTTTGCACGCGTGTAACGTGGTAAGGGTGGAATTTATTTTTTTTCAAAATATCGTGCACGGTCGATTTTCCGATACCTGTGCGTCGAGCTATTGTTCGTGTAGAGGTAGAAGGATCGTTTTCGACTTCCTCAAGCACGGCTTCTTCTACATCAAGACGAGCGATTCTTCCACTGCTTGTACCACCGACACCACTACCAGGCAATCTTCCTTCGGAGTAACAACCGTGGACACGAATAAATACGCGGTAGTCTGGGTGGCGCGCATTAGGGTATCTCTCCCTATAGAGCGCTGCAGCTGCATTTGCGTTACCTCTGCATTCTCCATAAATGTAATGCATATTTGCATATTCTTGTGCCGTATACTGACGTGGCATTTTGATACACAAAAACACAAAAGTCCAGTTTAGTCCAAAAACAAACCAAATCGTCGCAAATATCACCAAACAAAACAAGTCCAAATCAGTAAGCAAAACGAATAGTCCAATAAAATAGCCACGTGGTCGTTTTAACACTGATTCAAAGTAAATCACGATAATTGCAAACGGAAACTAAATAAACACATGCGAAGTCGAGCAAGTCGAGAAACGCACTAAAAGTATGAGTGCTTACCTGATGTTTTACATTTATTTCCTCTCTCTCGCACCTAGCCGATTCAGACCCTCTTTGTCTAACATAACACAAAAGAATGACAGCACGGCGTGCGCGCAGGTAGCAAATATGAAGGTCACACGACCCATTTCACGCTTTTAAAGTAACTATTTTAATCATTATGAGTATTTGTAAATTTCTGACAATTTGGTTTCAATACGCAATTTTTATTCACTACAAATTCCTTAAATGTATTTTTGATTAATCTTCAGTGGTCAGAAGCAATTTAATTTAAAAAAAGTTCCTACATTACTTTTGACATTTGGTAAAATTTTCTCCTTTTCTACATTAATGGCAATAATTCACTATTTATTGTAGATACATTTATGAATTGTACCATTATAAAATCTACTTGAAAGTGACATTATTTTAAAATTATTGGCCACTCATGTATTCATACATTTTTTTTATACCCAAGATGTTTAAACATAGTTTAAAAAATAAATTTTGCAAAGTTTTTCTAAAATTAATTAATTTGCTAATTTTTTAATAAAAAAGTGCAATAGCTAGTCATACTATTGACTGTTTATCTATTAGCATAGTTCGTGTATAATAATAAAATAACAACAAACCGATGGAATCCATTCATTTCTGATCGTAGTGTTCATAAAAGTAAAACAAGGTAAAAAAAATTAGACCTTTCTTTTAAAAAAATCATAACTTAGGTACTACTTATGATATATTTTGTTTCAATTTTTTTTCTGAACGGCCATAAGTTATACTATAAGACATTTCAAGGTTATCCATTCATTACCGGACACCCTGTATATATCTGAAAACGATAAGTTTTGGAGATGATTTCTAACGATAATTAAATTTTCTTCACGAGATAGTCTTGATGTTTTCCATGTTTTAATTTGACTAAACTTACTAACTTTCATAGTAAATATTTGAGCCGTATGATCGGATAATTCGAAGTCTATTATTTTACTTTGGCAGCTTTGTTTTGAATTGTGCGCAAAATTATCTAAACAAGTTTTACTATGAGGTCTAGTCGGTTTATTTATTTCTAGCTTCAAATCGTAGTTCATCAGAAAATGTTTAAAATCAATGCTAATTCTGTTCTTTTTCAGAATATCTATTATATTAAAATCTCCGCACATAATTGTTTTTTTGTTTGGTTTGGAAATCTTTTTAAGTATGATATCTAGGTTCTCATAGAATTGGTGTAGATTAGTGATTATTGGTGGTCTATACACACATAGAATTCTAAATTTTTGTGAAGGTGATTCAATTGCGCAACATTCTATAATTCCTGTTACCGAATGTCTCACAATGTCAGGTAGTTCTTTATATTCAATACCTTTTTTAACTAAGATACAGGCTCCACCGCGCTTTATGTTTTGCCTAGCATAACATGCCGCTAGCTTATAATTAGGTATATGTAAAAGTTTCTCTTGGCCAGACATTATAAAATGTTCGGTTATACATATAACATCAAAATTAATTTGTTTACTTAACAATTCCTGTATATAAATAACGAGTAAGTCGGACTTGCTTAAGAGACCGGCAATATTTTGATGCATAATACATATTTATATGATTAAAGAAAAAAATCGCATCGTGGAGACGATATGCTTGTTTGGTTGTCAGCTATATTTTCTTGTTGAGAAAATGAATTATAATCGGCTATAGTTACCGCCAGATTAGAAAACACGTTTCGCATACCACGATCGTTTATTTGCGCCAGTTAAACAATATTGAATGATCACTTAATTTGAAAGTAGGTACACATATTATAATATTCGTGTGCTGTACTTCCTGCAATTTTTCTCTCAGTTTTATAATTATATCCACATAGTTTTCAGTTTTATAGAAGTCTTTTTCTCCAATTAAAATAATGCAGAAATCATCCATTGTATATGATATTAATTTCTTCTCCAAGTTGTTGATAAGCTGCTCCGTGCCACAATTCGGAGAAACATAATGACAAAATTCACAGTTTTGAAATGTGTTCTCGGCTATAGACAAAATCTTGTTATATTTATTTGCACTCACAATACACAGCTTATGTTTGGAGTTTTTAGGCTTGGTAGACAGTTCTGTTTCTTGGGATTGAAGCAGTGATGGGCAAAAAGTAATTAGATTAATAATTACAAATTACAGTTACATTGTAATTAGTAATTAAAATACTTTGGAACAGATTACTTAAGTAACTAATTACAATGAGTACTTAGTATAATGAAATACAAAGTAATTTAGTTGCAAGTTAATCTAATTACATTATAACAGATTACATATTATAAGTAATCAGATAAAACGTAATTACACATTTATTTTAGTAATGGTCGTAATAGGACACCTGCACCTTACAAAAAATTAATACATTTTTGACAAATACAAAAATGAAACACTTAATTATACAAAAAAATAATAATCATCCGTCAATAATTATATACTTTTTAATCTTTTATTAGTTATAATTTTCAACATTGGTTAATAATAAAAAAAAATAGTTTTCTAATTTATAATTTAAATTACCAAACATTTCGTCTGACAGACGGTTTGCTTTCGGAAAATTGATCATTGTCGTGTACGAAAACATACGTTCCACAGGCGCAGAAGAAAGTAGAGCGGTATTAAATTTTAAAAATATTTTTTTCATTTCCTTATGATTATTTAATATTTAAAGTTCTCTGCTGTCTTCTGCCAAAAAATGAGGGACTCTAAGTTCAGCTTTGGATCTTTGCTCACTGCTCTCGTTGTCTGAATCCGAACTTGAATCTATTTCAAAATACAATATAATTGAATACTATATAATTAGGTTACATTGTAATCAAATTATTTTGTAATTAAATACATTGTAATTAATTTCATAGCACATCCAAAGTAATCTAATTACAATGTAATTGATTATTATTTAATTAGATTACATTTTAATCAAATTATCATGTAATTCAATTATTAATTAGATTATAGTTAGGCCCATCACTGGATTGAAGTGCCTCAGTGTGACTATTTTGTACAGAGAGCTTTTCCTTAGTTGCTGGTGACTGTGAATGGATGTTAATTTTCGGAGGAGTAGTAGGAACATTTGCACATGGTTTTACCAGAATGTTTTTTGCTTTTCTCTTTGGGGTAACGGTTATCTCAGATGTTAGTTTAGTCGTAACTTGTTTAATTATCTTGTGCTTTGCATCTAAATGTTTAATTTCTTGTTTTAAGTTCATGTTTTCTAATGATAAGTTACCAATTTCTTCGTGAGCTGCGCTTAGTTGTGAATTAACTTTTTGTAGTTCATTTTTCAGCTGCAAGATTTCTTCGTCGCTTTCGTCATCGGATATATTAGGAATAGCCTACGCTACTAGATGTGCCAGCTAGCGGAGAGTTCGCAGAATTATGAAGCGTACTTTCGTTAATTGTGTCGTTTGACAGTGATAAGGCACATTTTCTCATCCGAAACGTAATGTTTTCTAAGAATTCCATTTTTGTTGCTGATAATGGTCGAGAAATACTAGAAAAAAGAAACTTGCGCTTTGGCTGGGTTTGAACTTGGGCCTCGAGCGTACACCACGACTCTTATAGACTTACCTATTGATAGCTTAGCCAAACGTTCATTAAATTCAATGACGAAAAGAGTGTTCTGTTTTTATTTTTATTTTATTGTGGGATTCAAAACAAATCAAAATTAACCGTTTTTTTTTTCCTGTTATTGTTACAGTGTCCGCGATTTGAAAAAAGCTGTTTTTGTTGCTTTTTTAACTTATTTTAATGTAAAACGGTCAAATAGTCACTAAGTTTTAGCACTGTTTTAAATCCTTATTTAATAGGTTGGGGAAAAAGTTTCTTCGCATTTTTTTAGAAAATTCAAAACATTTTTTTAATATAGTTTATTTACATTTAACTAAAGTATGTAGGTACCATTTTGTTCGATAACTTTTTGCCATCTTGTAGGTAGGGACATGATCCCATTGCTATAGAAATTGTGGGACTTCTGGTCAAAATACCGCGACAAGTGGTTTTGGCAGTCCTCTCGTGATGTTAACCTGACACTGCCTAAAGAATTCTGAAGAGACCGAAACAGGTGGTAATCTGAAGGTGCAAGGTCAGGACTATACGGCGGATGCATTAACACCTCCCAGCCAAACTCTCTTAATTTTTGCTGAGTGGCTAAAGAGGTGTGAGGTCTAGCGTTATCATGATGAAAAACCACACCCCTTCTGTTGATTAATTCCGGCCGCTTTCTCTCAACTTCTTGCTTTAATCTTATCAGTTGTTCGCAGTAGAGTTCAGAATCGATGGTCCTGCCTGGTGGTAACAGCTCATAATGAATAATGCCCTTCCAATCCCACCACACACACAGCATCACCTTGTTGCGAGTTAACCCGGGTTTCGCCACAGTCTGTGAAGCCTGACCGGCCTTTGACCACGACCTTTTTCGCACGTCCTTGTCATACGTGATCCACTTTTCATCACCAGTTATCAGCTTCTTCAAAAATGGTTCGGTTTCATTACGTCGTAATAAAGAATCACAAATGAGTACACGGTTCATTAGGTTTCTTTCAGTGAGCTCGTGAGGTACCCAAATGTCGAGCTTTTTTGTGTACCCAGTTTTTTTCAAATGCGCCAAAACTGTTTTGTGGTCAATTTCCAGTTCTTCAGCTACGTCGTAACTACTGATATGCCGATCTTGCTCCACTTTTTCAAAAATGGCATCCATTTTATCCGTAATAGGGCGACCAGAGTGACGTGCATCTTTGACATTAAAATTTCCGGATTGAAAACGCTTAAACCAAATTTGTGCTACTCTCACAGACACTACACTAGGTCCATAAACATCGCAAATTTTTTTCGCGGCTTGCGTTGCATTTTTACCTTTTTTGTAGTAAAATTTTAAAATGTATCGAATTTCTTCATTAGATTCACTCATTTTGACGGTACGAAAAAAAAAAAATGAAAATCACACATTTTCCTAATTTGAATTTGGAATTATGTTCTTTAAAATTTAAACTTTCAATGATACCAAAACCAGCCAGATACAAATAGTATAGCCACAGAGATTTTATTATAAGTTCATACATACTATAATGCGAAAAGACTTTTTCCCCAACCTAATATACAAAGATTAACGAAAGATTTACTTGTGTGTACACTATGTTTACTCTGTTTTATAGTTTTGATTATTTTTATATCACTATTAATTACTGACAGGATTGTTTGCTAACACTGTCACTCGTTTATCGGGATACACTGATGCTATTTCACTACTTCTTCACACTTGAAAACGATTTAGATAATTTAAAAACAATTTTAATTACGGAGCCGAAATTAACATTGGCGAGTAGCGCCATCTCACATAGTACAAGCTCTGCTTAGTTTGGGATCAGATGACCGTCCCAGATGATGTCCCAGGTTATTATTATTACTAGAAGAATACAGCTCAGTATGAAATACTAAAATTACTCTTTAAATAATAGAGCTACCTGCATGAATGAAACTGTATGTTGTAGATAATTTACCAGTTAATAAAACAACACCGAATGTTTGAAACATTTAATTGTCATAATTAACTACATAAGAAAATGAATACTTTGTATTGTGTCCGCGGACTTTTCTCGTAGCTGCCAGGCGATTTGGCATGCTGTTTATTAAGTTTTTTTATGCGATGTTGCAGAATATTGGTCCGTTAGTAACGAAGCAGAAGTTTGGCCGAATAAAATTCTTGAATACTGTTTATACAACCGATATATTATTGAACGAACAGAGTTTCTTAGCAAAGTATTTTCCAAGACTAACTGTCACAATATGTTCTACCCTATTTATACTTTTACAATTTTAGTAAAAGCACAATCTAATTATTGGAAGTTGTATATAATAGAATTCAGACCGAGTATGACGTATCATGCAGTGATTGTGTTGACCTTAGAATTCATATTAAGAAATGCTCTATTTGATTCGATTATTTTACATTTACGTTTAAATAGGTCATTTAAACTATTTAAACGTAAATGTAAAATTTCCATCCGGCGTGATGGAGGACAAGAGCAGGCCCAGACAGCAATAGAAAAATAAAAAAGTCCTCTCGAGCCGTAGCACATCTTGGTGTGCCAGTTCCTGGTCTTCTTATGTTCTGCTCTGTTTCTCGGAAACGTTGGACGACTCGCTGCACTGTAGAAATTGACACGCCTATTGTTCTTGCTGTACTTCGCCGACTTCTGTCTTCTTCTAACATAGTGACGATACGTGTACATTCTTCTGGTTTATTGAGATGATAGTAATTCAATAATGATGGTGACACAATGAAAGAGGGCAATGACCGCCTTTTATCATTTTGATTTGTGGGCCCCTCGTGGCCCCTTCTAAAGGTCAAAAAAATAAAAAAAAGTATATAAAAAGAAAATAAAATATTGAAGCCGACCCTAACTAGTTGCGAAAAGTCTAGCAAAGCAGATGATGAAATGATAAAATTCTTAACCATTGTTTATGTGTTGGCACTGTTAATTTTTTGTCCACGTGTGAACCAGCGCCGCGACAAACAATGTTGACCGAATGTTTGTTATACTTATTATTCTGATCAATTCTTAAATATTAAAAATTTGTACCGTTCTCACAGAGAATGGATGTACCTGGAGCCTATCTTCGCTTCGGAAGATATAGCGCGTCAGCTGCCCATGGAAACCAAGAAGTATGGTACAATGGAGAGGATCTGGAGACGCATCATGTCCAGCGCAGTCGCCTGTCCCAAGGTCTGTCTACTGAGGAATTGTATATACTTTTTTACTTCGATAATTTGGCTGTTTGCCTTGATTTATTCACAGTTTTTCTTTTCCTGGCGACGAGCACCCAAGTCTGATTTTTATTTGATCATTTTGAACGAACCACGCACGTCTTAACGTCTTTAAAATTATCATCTTCGTCCATTTTAGTCTTCATCCCTTTCTTACCTGTCATATTTGTCACTTGTGCACTTTTATCGTTCTATTTTTCTAACATTCCCTCATATGATGTAATACATTCCCTCATAAGATGAATGAATTCATCATCATTCATCTTACATTCCCACATAAATATGACAAGAGGAGCTTATAAAATACGAGTTCTATACATTTATTTACAAAAAAACCTTTATTTCTAAATTCGCAGATAATGATAATATGTCCAGACAGTCGTTTGCTGGACAGTCTTCAGGAAGCCATCCACCTGTTGGCCGTGGTTTCCCGCGGTCTCAACGAGTACATGGAAATGAAACGGCTGCGGTTCCCGAGGTTCTTCTTCCTAAGTGATGATGAGCTCTTGGAGATTCTGTCGCAGTCCCGCAATCCTAGAGCCGTGCAGCCTCATTTGAGAAAGTGCTTCGAGAATATTGCCAAGGCGAGTCTGATAAACGATTATGGACATTGTGTCAGAGGAAATAAGATTAAAGAATAAATGTTTTAACAACTTTATGCAATGAGAGGATGACTGACCATGTTCATGGTCGAGTTTAGTCATCCCACCCTATCGTTCGGTTCGCCGCCGAACGATGAAAAGTAGAAAAGCTAGACTCTACGTACATAAAGTCGATTTCATATTCACGCGGCCGATTTTATTGTGCGGTTAGAAATCTCTATAAAAATCGACCTGAGTAAAGCCTGTATTACGAATACTCTTTGTACACGGACGTTAAAGGAAGCCTGCTGTTGCCTCGCAAAGAGGTCTCATATTCATTACTGTAAATTCATAGTTGTATGAAAGGTCGAACAACAGGACACATTTAGTATGCACTAGCAACCCACCACTGCTTCGCACGGTTTATTTTGTACAAAATATCGATATTTCTTTATTATGTGTAAGTTTAATATTGATTTATTATACACATAAATATTCCGGAATAAATGCTTTAAATTATGGTAAAAACCGCATTAAAGTCCGTTGCACAGTTTTGAACAGGGCTTTCCAAACTACATACCTTACCATTACCATACTTAATTAAATTTAATACAAAAGCTAGAGGGCCGCAGAAACAAATATTTTCAGTTTTCCAGTAAAAAAAAAATACAGGGTAATCATTTCTTTATACCTACGTTTATTGGTTCTTCGTTTATTTATCTTTAACCATCATATCGATACCAACGTCAAAATTCGTTGTTGCCAGACGCATTGCATGAAGAAGTGACTTATCCGACAGTGAAGATAAATATAGATTAGATTAAATTAGATAAAGATTTTATAAAGTTCATTGTTCAATACGCACTTTCACATAAATAAGTGCTGCCCATCATCGATCCCATTTTCAAGCCAAAATTTATTAGTATGGGGAAACGATCGCCAAAAATCTTAAAAAAATCCATTCCAGTTTCTGTTCTATCCTTGTAAAAGGGATCTGACTGTACGTTACATAATTACAACTTTTATTGTCTTTACGCTTTCGATTTGAATTGTCAATGGATGCGTAAAAAGAGACAAATCGCTCTCTAATTCTTTGAAATCTGCGCAAAGCTGCTCAAATTCAAAAATTACCTCGTCGTTGTACTTTAGGTGGTCAGAAAAGTTGCATCCTTCAAAATTTCCCATTTCAGTATAATATTCTTTGCAACTTGCAAAAAACGAAAAAAAAAAATTTCCAGTGAAAAATCTGTTTATTTTTGAACCCATTCACATATCCATACAAATTGGCTATATTGCGTTGTTTACCTTGGTAATTTCAAATTTAATTCGTTCAAATGGTGTGTCATATCAGTAAGATAAGCAAGAAATTCAAGGTCTTGCATTTTAGTTTCCATATCAGTTGTATCAGACTATATTTCATTTTTAAGAAATATGGGAATTTCTTTCCGTAAAGCGAAAAATCGCTGCAAGCACTGACCAACACTTAACCATCGGATTTCTGAGTGCAATAGCAGATCCCCATAGGTTGCGTCAATTTCAGTAAAAAAATTACGAAATTTACGATGGCTCAAAGCTTTGTTCCCGCCTCTAATACGATTTGTTATTTTAACAACTATTGCATGGCATTCATTTGGTGCAAAGATTTCCGCATAAGGCTTCTTAGTGTACTCGTATGATGCAATGGATTATTGGGCAATCAATGCTATTTTGTTTTAGAAGTCCCGTAAGTCCTGTAACGGTTCCTGTAACGCTTTTGCTCCATTCGTCACAATACAAGAACATTTTGAAAACCCACCATATTCTATAACAGTTTTGTCAACAGCTTGAAAGATATTTCTGCCTTTAGTTGTGCCATGTAGTGGCACTAAATTTAACATTTCCTCGCTGATCGAAAAATCTATTGAAATGCAGCGAATAAAAATTTTAATTGACCGATATCTGTCTGGTCGGTACTTTCATCCAAACATAATGAATATTATTCACATTTTACAATGTAATCACATTTTTTTTCAAAATATATTCGCCCGTACCTATATCGTCTATTCGTCGCCCAACTGTTTGGTGAGATAATGCTATAGATTCAAATTTGTCCACCAATTTCGACTGCATGAAGCGATGAGTCCAAGTAACACAGGAAGCATTTTAGGAAACGAATAGTAAACTTATGTAGATTTGTAGAACTTAAGCTCCGTATACACTCCATCTTGACGCTTTATATTAGCATTTCATAAAAATTATGATGCTTTACACTGTAAAACGGTTGGATAATGGCATATCAAAATGCTTTTGTAAAGCCTTTAGTTTTAGTGCAGCAAACCACAACGCAGATGTAAAGCTTTCAGCTGTTTTAGTGCATTTTGATCTACAATAGCATTTTTAACCCTTTATAAGGCATAAGCATCTAGGGGCGGAAAAATAAAAGTAATTATGGTTTTACATTAGTTTTATTATGCTTTTTCAGAAAATGAAAAAAAAAATGAAATTAAAAAAAAAAAACATGGTGGGAAGTCACTTCCCTCTGCCCGTGATACGTAGGTGATAGGTAATAGGTGTCATAGGCACCAAGTCTGATTGAAGCGGATTGATGTTGTATTACTTATTCCTTGTGAAACGCAGTAAAGCATGGTAATATGCAAAGGGCAACTCCACACTTTGAGCACATTATTTTGGAACGTTTGTCCTTTTCTTTAGTGCTGCACATTCTGCAGCGCTTGTAGCTCGGCAATTCCACCGGCATATGGTCCCCAACGTTGGTGTAGCGAATTTCTTCGGCAATAACGTGTAAGGACTTTTGACGGTTCTCCGATAAACAAGATTTCTTTCTGGAGACGTAATTTACCAGACCAGAACGTCGTTTTCTGTTCGAGAATCCACTGACCAGTCCTCTAGCAACAGATACTCGGAATTCAAGAGTGGAGAGTTTTGTCACATTTCTGTTTTGGCAATACAACAAGTATGCATTAGTTATACTTGTATCTAAAAGAAAGTAGAAAATGCGGACCCACCATCTCTTACTCCGTCTGCCAACTGAGTAGGTACCTTTTAGCTGGTCGAAGCGATCTACCCCTCCCATTCTTTTCGTGTACTTCTTTATGGCTAAAGGGCAGTCAATTGCTGTCTTGGTGCCATCTTTTTGAGTCCGTAAAATAGTCGTTTTGCCAGACTTGGGATGGAATGCATTACTCATCAGAAGGACATCTTTAGTATCTTTCCAAATCAGGCAAGATACATTGCCCTTGACTCTCCATTTGTACTGCCCTTTTTGAAGCTTCGGGTTAGTTTTTACAAGTTTGGGCAGGTCTTTTCTGTGCCTTCGTACGGTTCCTGTAGCAAAGATGCCATTCTCATAAAGATATTGCATTATACTGTAGTCACAAAAGAAATTATCAAATGTCACAATGACATGAAATTCCTCCAATGCTTTATCTATCAGTTTCTCTGTCAACATCTTCACAACTTTGAATCCTAATCCTTCTTCTGTACCCACTTCTAATTTTCCAGTGTAGATGTAAAATTCGTATAAGTAGCCAGTATTACTATCGCATCGGCACCATACTTTGTAACCCCTTTTGATGGGCTTGAGGGGCATATACTGCTTCATCGAAGACCGCCCTTTGAACAAAATCATAGATTCATCAATACTTTGAGATGAGGAATCTTTGGCATTATTTTGACAAGCGTGATTTATAAGATCCAATAACGGGCGAACTTTGTAAAGTTTGTCATAGTTCTCACTTGACCTTTCGGGATGTTGGGTGTTATCGTTTAGATGTAAATGTTGCAATATTTTCTTGAAACGTTTTATAGTCATAATGCCTGCGATTTCGTCTACTCGGAATCCAGGGTCTGTAGACCAGTAAAGGTCCATCGAAGGCAGGATGTTGTATCCCATTATTATAAAAATAGCCAAGAAAGCCTTCAGTTCCTTTTTATCTAATTTTGTCCAATTTGCATCATTCTTCTGTTCAGCATATAAGTTTGTTTGATATATTATCAAATCATATACCTCATCAGTAAAATATTTTTCAAACAAAGTCACAGGTCTAATACGGCTGCTAAACATATTTTCGGGCTGCAATGGAATTTCATCGTAAACGCTAGGGTCCGGTCGAAAGGTGGTCCACTTAGTCTTTTTCCATGTTTCCTCTTCGCCATCTGAATCGTCAGTTTCTGAATCTGAATGGGTATTATCTACTGGAGATGCTGATCTTCAAGTAGTCTGCTGCGTACTAGTAGAACTGGGTAAATCTTGGGATCTTGTTACTCGTGTAGGGCGATTATTTTGAATAGAAGGTTGAAATTCAAAGGATGCTGGGCTATTTGGATGAGTATTATCTACTGGTAATTCTGGTCTTGTCCTTGAAGTCTGCTGCGTACTAGAGGAACTAGGTAAATCAAGGGCTCTTGCTACTCGTCTAGGGCGATCACTTTCGACTGATGGTTTAGGTTGACATTCAACAGAGGGTTGAATTTCAAGGGATGCTGGGCTGTTAGGTGGATCGGGTGTAGGTGGTAAAGGTCCATCGTTAGGCTCATCAAAGTTTTCTAAGATCCTTTGAAGTTTTGCGGTACTTATTTGGATAGTCTCTTCATCAGATTCTAAGTTGTCATCTGACACTTCGGGATCGTCGGGTAAACCATAAAGCTCATTTAATTCGTTGATTATATCCAAATCTTGTAGTATCTTTCTACTCATTTTCGAACAAATCTACAAGAAACAAAAAAATAACATTTACATGTGCCAAGGCAAAGGGAAACTACCGCCGGTGCTTTTTGATCATGTCGACGTCACTAGGATTTTAAAGGATTTAGTGCGTATGCAGCAGGAGATGAATCAGATAAAAGAACTGTATGTCACTAAGGAAAACCTAAATACTGTGAAGTCTGATCTTGAAAACCTAAAAAAGGCATCGTTAGTGAACAATTTTAGAAGTACCGTCAGTAATGTCAACATCAACAAAAGAGGTGGCTTTTTACTGGATAGTCATGATGACTACTGCAGCGGTCCAAGGGGGCTTGAGTATATGGACACTCAACATGACATATCATGCAAAAATACTAGCGACATACGCGTAGATACGAGCTATCGGGATATGGTTCAACCAGATTCCAAAAAGGAGGGTACTCAACAAAATTGTGGTCGCGCTAGAGATAACGGTAATCGCCTTACGGTGGTCGGTGACGAGCCCGAGGCGATGACTCATCTGCAATCAGCTGCGATCGACGTTTCTAGCGAGACGGGACACACGGCCGCTCCGAACATACAGCATGACGTTGTCGTTAATAGGAAATCTTTAGCTGATATTGTACGCAATGGTGACTGGAAAATACCAAAGGAAGACAAAGAATGGACCCTAGTCCAGAGAAGACGTTTAAGGAATCGCTTTGTTGCTAGTAGGGGAAAGGCAGTTTCAAGCGCGCATACGAATTTCAAGGCTGCGGATATAAACATTCCTATCTATGTTTACAATGTTGCGAAGGACGTGTCACTGTGTGACATACAGAACTACATAGCGAGTAAAACTGATGTTATGGTACACCTGGAAAAAATGAGTATGAAAGTACCTAAATTATATGATGCGTACAAAATACTGGTACCAAAACATAAACTGGAAACTTTCCTGAATGATGATTTCTGGCCAGAAGGCGTCGCATACCGTCGCTTTGTTAATTTCAGGGCAAAAAGTAATTCCGGTATTATGAGTGCGAAATAATTGATCCGTGTGTAGTTTAACCCACCGTATGAGTAATCAAACTAAACTTGTAACATTTAACTGCAAAAATATTATAAGATCTGCTGAATGTGTAAGGAAAATATGTGAAACAGCTGACATTGTGGCACTTCAGGAGACCTGGCTGTTGCCGCATGATATTCCATTCCTGGACAGCATCAGTGACCAGTTTGCGTTCACTGGCAAGTCTGCAGTGGATACTTCGGCAGGCGTGCTCCGTGGCCGACCATACGGTGGAGTGGCATTGCTGTGGAGGAAGTCGGTGTTTCCCTCAGTGTCAGTGCTACAGTGTAACAGTGATCGTATAGCGGCTATTAAGGTTGAGATACATGAGCGTTCATTGTTAATCATATCTGTGTATATGCCTACGGACTCAAACGACAATTTACTCGAGTTTACGGAGTGTTTAGGCGAAATAAACTCCATTATTGCAATTAGTGACGTCGAATCAGTGTATGTGTTGGGAGATTTCAACGCACACCCGGGTGAGTCATTTGCAAAGCAACTATTAGACTTTTGCGCGGAACAATCATGGACTTGTGTTGATCTCGATTTGTTGCCTAACGATTCACATACTTTTATTAGCGAGGCACACGGATGTCGGCGGTGGCTCGATCACTGTGTGGTTACGAGCGCCGCGCGAGCAACCATTAATGATGTGACCATAATATATGATACCTACTGGTCTGATCACTATCCGATGCAATTGACATGTAATTTGAATTTAATAAAACCTAAAATTGTAATGTGTAATGAATTTAAAAATAACGTAATGTGGGGCGAAAGGCAGCCTAGTCAAATTGAATTATACCATAATTATTGTCACGCCAATTTGCGGCTTATCGATTTTCCACCAGAATTTGCTACTTGTGCTGATAAAAAGTGTAACTGTGATATGCATAAAGCTTTAATTAAGGATATGTATAGAAATATAGTAAGTATATTGACAGAAGGCGCGAAATCTTCCTGTAGTGCGACTTCAAACCCCGGTAGGGGGAAGCACATTATAGGCTGGAATAAGCATGTGAGGGAGGCTCACGGTAACGCTCGGCAATGTTACAAGAACTGGCTGTTGTATGGGAGACCTAGTTCAGGCCGGCTTTTTAATGAAATGACTGAGTCTAGACGTCTATTTAAGGTGAAATTGAAATGGTGTCAAAACAACCAACAACAAATTAAGATGGATATAATTGCAAGACACCATTCCAATAATCACTTTTCAAAATTTTGGAAATCAACCAACAAATTGAATATAAAGCCTAGCCGGCCCGTGAGCGTCGAGGGTGAACACGAGCCGGATGCCATCGCAGGATTGTTTCGGCAGCATTTCAAAGTTGAGCCGTTTGTGAACCGTGCACGGTCTGAAATGATGTCGGTGCCTGATGCTGGGGCTATACCTGGAGATATTAATGTAAAGTACACTGCAAAGGACATTGATGTTGTTATTAAATCTATGAAAAGAGGAAAATCTCCAGGTCATGATGGCCTCAGCATTGAGCACCTGCGGCATGCTGGGGTGCACTTGCCTAGAGTTCTAGCTCTACTGTTTAATCTGTGCATTAACCACTCCTACCTGCCTGACGATCTCATGTATACCATTGTTGTCCCCATTGTAAAAAACAAGACCGGAAATGTCTCGGACGGGTCTAACTACAGGCCTATATCCTTAGCAACGGTTATAGCGAAGGTATTGGACAGTTTGCTTGACGGCCATTTAACAAAACATATAAAACTGCACGATGGCCAGTTCGGTTTTCGAACTGGTCTATCCACTGAAAGTGCGATTTTGTGCCTCAAGCAGACTGTGCAATATTACACCGCTCGTAAAACGCCAGTATACGCATGTTTCTTGGACCTGTCCAGGGCATTCGACCTGGTCTCGTACGACCTGCTGTGGACAAAAATGTATCAAGACACTAGTTTACCCCCTGCAATTATATCTATATTTAAGTACTGGTACAATAATCAGAATAATGCTGTTAGGTGGGCGGCTAGTAAGTCGGAGGAATATAAGTTAGAGTGTGGGGTTCGGCAGGGGGGGTTGACCTCACCGAAGTTATTCAACTTATACATGGACCGCCTGATTGGTGAGCTGAGCGGCACCGGCATCGGGTGTCACATAGATGGAATTTGCGTAAATAATATAAGCTACGCGGATGACATGGTCTTGCTCAGCCCCTCAATCGGTGCGTTGCGTAAGCTACTCAGTATATGTGAAGAGTATGCGGAGGCCCATGGGCTCAGATACAATGTAAAAAAAAGTGAGATTATGGTATTTAAAGCACCTAAAAAAGAGGTCACAGTGGTATCTCCCGTCTCACTCTATGGTACACCATTGAACCAAGTCACTCACTTCAAGTATCTGGGCCACTGGGTCACCGAGGACCTTAAAGATGATTTGGATGTGGAGAGAGAACGCAGAGCGTTGTCTGTTCGCTGTAACATGTTGGCTCGCAGATTCGCACGGTGTACTGAACAAGTGAAGGTCACACTGTTTAGAGCTTTCTGTCAGACCTTTTACACATGCAGTTTGTGGACCAAATATACGCAGAGGACATACAACGCTCTGCGTGTGCAATACAATAATGCGTTCAGGGTGCTGATGGGGCTGCCGCGGTACTGTAGCGCCAGTGGTATGTTCGCAGAGGCGCGCGTGGACGGCTTTCACGCCGTGATACGCAAGCGAAGTGCGTCTTTAATGGTGCGGGTGCGCGGCAGCCCCAACGCCATCCTGGCCGCGTGCGCAAGCCGATGGGACTCCGTACTAATAGCGCACTGTATAGGCCTACACGCAATAGCTAGTGCCTGAAATATTTTCATTGTTTTGTTTATTGTTATTGTTATTGTACTATTACTAACATAGGCTAAGAACATTGTTACTAACAAATTATGGAAGCAATTCTGAAATAAATTTTATTATTATTATTATTATTATTAATATTTTTCCCACCACAACCAACCCATATAATCAAATTATGCAAATTCCCAAGTTGAAAATATGCCTAAATTTTAATTGAATAAACATTTTTCTTTAGAAATAATAACATCTTACCGTTTTTGAATCGCAGAAAATGAAGATTTATAAAGATTTATCTTGTTGTACAAAAATTCACCAGTTTTTCACATTGAGAACGTCAACCGAAGAAAAAAAAGTATGGCGACCTGTCATCACCATAGATAAAAATATTGAATTCAAAGTCAATTGAAATATTGCCATACGAATAAAAACCGTACCTTTACAATCTAAGCCAAAAATATTGGAAAAAGTTGGTGGGAAAAATATTACCTGTGCCTTATAAAGGGTTAAGTAGTAAAAAGAAATGCTTATTGCTGTTTAATAGCATAAACATGAACCATTATAATGACACGTAAATCCGCTATACAGCTTTTAGCTGTGTTTAGTGGCTTAGGGTCTACAATAGCATTTTTAAGTAGTAAGATAATGCCTAATGCTGCTTAATAGCATAAACTTGTACCATTATAATGCACCGTAAATCCGATATACAGCTTTGAGCTGTTTCTAGTGCCTTTTGTTGTGTAATAGCTTTTTTAAGTGGTTAGTAACAGCCTAGTACTGCTGAACGGCATAAACGTAAATCGATGTAATGCTTGAATTTTTAAAGATCAACTGAGTTCTGTTGTCCAGCTAACAGCTCTTTAATCAAATACACGTGAGTTATTGTAATGCGTAAAGCTGTATATACATTCATTTTACTGTATTCGTAAAACCATTTGTCGGCCATATTGGGGAAAAGGCCATATTATATGATCAACACAACAACAGCAATTATTATAGTGGGCGTACCTATAGATATTATATATTATTAATGTAACTGTGTTGCATATCCGTGTGTGTTATGCTATTATAATGCGCTAATAACAAAATTAAGTTGTGATTTCATTGTACGTGTAATTGAGTATAGGTAAAAATAAGTGCAGCATTTATTTAATAAAATGTTGAAAAAATCGTTTAAAATAAGAGTAAGAACCGGAGGAATCAGGCGAAAAATATCAAAAGAACATGCAAGAATTATGATGTCTCCGGATTCGATGAATGCACAACAAAATGAAGTGAATTGTAGCGATACTAAAGAAGGTTCCGTAGGTCACCAAAATCAAGTAGGACCAATCAACTTTGGAAATACACACGATACGGAATCCTCGTGTTTGAAAAAAAAAAGATATTGCGAATAATGACAATATTCAACAAAATCGTGTTTATGCCTGTCTGCCTGATGCTGTAAATTTAAGACCTGAGAGCTCCGACGAAAGTGAAGATGACAGTGATATTGATAAATATGTAAAATATTCTTCATTTCGTGAAAATATAAGAAGATGGGCTATTAATAATAATAATAATAATAATAATAATAATAATCTTTTATTTCTCTCGTAATCACAAACACAGTACAAAGTCAAGGTAACACTTAATAGAGACTGGTGTCTGTTGTAGGTAAAACCTGTATTACAGATCACCAGGCTTACCGCCATCGGACAACTCATGAATGACCTATGACTGTATTAACCTAACATACAGGTTGTACATAATAAAACACTATTACAAATTAATAACAAAAGTGAAGTGTAACTATATGGGAAATTAAAAACTAAAGTAAAAATGGCTTAACGTTTGATTTGGGAATGAGTGAGTGTGTGTGTGTGTGTGTGTGTGTGTGTGTGTGTGTGTGTGTGTGTGTGGGTGTGTGTGTATGGGAGATGGTGTGATGGGTAAGTGTGTGTTAATTGTATATCGTTCCATGCTGGCAAACGTTACCTTAATGGTTTTAATAAACGTTCTGTTGCACTGTAATCAATGCCTTGAAGCCACGAGCAAACTTTTTTCTTGCACTCTGACCTAGAAAGAGGATAAATTAACAGCTGCTTGTTCAATTTATTATATAAATATGGACCCAGGAAACCGTAAAAATTATGTGCGAGACTGAACCCATATCTATTTGTAGTGCAGACATCGGTGGTTCTTCTCTTACCAGATATTGTTTCGGGGTCGTAAGAAAGTTCTGAGTGCTTTTTAGTAACTGTCAGTAGAATAAAAAGTTGTCTAACAGTCAGCACCTTATAGCGCTGATAAAGATCAAACGTAGGGTGTCGTATTGGAAGGAAAGAACTTACTTTTAATACGGCTCTTTGGGCTCTCTCAAGTTTTAGTAGGTGAGTTTTAGCGGCTCCACCCCAAGAAGTTATACAATAAGACAATAGAGATTGACACAATGCGAGATAAACCGTTTTAATTAAGAAAGAGTCAGCAACATGACGAAGAGATTTAAATATATAAATAAGTTTTCGAATTCTAGGAACCAAGGCATCGATGTGGTGTTGGAAATTTAGTTGGTTATCTATTACTATACCTAAATACTTGATGGTGTTAGTTTTTGACAAATGCGGACAATTACATGAATTGTTGGATGGAAATTTGCAATTGTGTGAGATGATGGGAAGGTTAGGTAGGTCTTGATTTCTGAGTGTATAGGTCATAAATTTAGTTTTGTCTACATTTAAGGTGAGGATGTTTTCTTCAAGCCATTTAGACACTTGGTTGAACCCATTTTGGGCGTATTTATACACTTCTTCCCATGTATCACCATAAAAAAGTAAAGCAGTATCATCGGCGAATGTAATTATTTTCCCATTGGTCAATTCTGTGTTACATAGGTTGTTTATATAAACTAAAAACAAGGTCGGGCCGAGGATACTGCCTTGTGGGACGCCATATTCAATAGGTAGTTCATCACTGACCCAACCGTCCACTCTAACAACCTGTGTTCTACCCATAAGGTAATTTGCAAATAAATCTAGTGGTAAACCTCTAATTCCCAAGTGTTCAAGTTTGTTGATTAAGATGGGGACAGACACTGTGTCAAATGCTTTGGCTAAATCGAGATAGATGGCCAAGGTCTTTTTTTTATTATCTAGCTTTGACACTATAAATTCTGTTAATTGATGAACAGCATCTGACGTGGATTTATGTGCGCGGAAACCAAATTGAGATGGAGACAATAGTTGATTTGTTTCCAGAAACCTAACTAGTCTGATGTTCATTAGGCGTTCCAATATTTTAGATAGTGCTGGAAGGATAGAAATAGGTCTATAATTGTTGACGCAGCATCTATCCCCACTTTTAAAAATGGGAACTATTTGGGAAAGGAATATTAATCAAATAGCATTAAAAGATCTCGCAAAAGTTATGAATGGATTGATTCCGGAAATATTACCTATGGATCCAAGGATAATTTTAAAAACACCTAGATTTGTCAATATAAAAAAAAATTGAAGGGGGCGAATATTGGTATAATGGAATTACTAATAATTTAACTTTGCTATTGGAAAACTGGACAGAGATATTCCAGAAAATATATCTTTAAATTTCAATTTTGACGGTTTGCCAACTTTTAAAAGCTCAAAGAAAGAATTTTGGCCAATACTCTGTAACATTTCTGAAAATTCTAACATTAAACCTTTAGTGATTGGAATTTATTATGGAAATGGAAAACCTAAAAATTTAACAGCTTATTTAGAAGATTTTGTCACCGAAGTTAGTCATTTATTGGAAGAGGGAATTACACCATTGCAAAATTCCGAGAAGAAAGTTACAGTAAAGATTAGATGCTTCATTTGTGACTCACCTGCTAGAGCTTTCATAAAAGGTAAGCATGTCCTTAATTGTCCATGTGTTGTTAAATTCATTTTTGATTGTGCATTATTTAACGCCGGGTACTGTACTCGTATTTCAGCCAATAGGAGTATTTATGCATACTTACCTAGTTTTGTAGAACTTTTTACAATAACATTTCTTTTTATTTTTTCAGGTGTTTGTAACTTTAACGGAAAACACGGCTGCATGAAGTGTGTTACTGTAGGTAAATATTCCCACAATTCACACACAGTTAATTTCCCAGATACAAGTTGTTCCGAGAGAACAAATGAAGGGTTCTGAAATAAACTTTATGGGGCGCACCATAAAAATGATTCTCCTTTGCTTAATCTTCCAATAGATATGGTAAAGGATTTTCCAGTTGGTGATTCATTGCATTTAATTGACCTAGGAATTATGAAGAGGCTACTAGTTGGATGGTGTGATGGTAATTTCGGAAAATTTGTAACGAAATGGCGTGCTAAAGATATTGTAATAGTAATAATTTTCTTGATCAAGTGCAAGTTACCATCTGAAATTCATCGAGCAGTGCGAGGTCTGGAGTATCTGGCATTTTGGAAAGGATCTGAATATAGAACTTTTTTGTTCTATCTTAGTATTATTATACTGCCAGATGTGCTCACAAGCGCCGTATTTTCACACTTTCTGAAGTTGTACTGTGGTATTACAATTTGTTCAACTGAATGTCATCTGCGTTTGCTGCCATTAGCTAAAGAACTGCTAAAAGATTTTGTCAAGCACTACAAAGACTTATGGAGCGGACTATGTTACTAGTAACGTGCACAATTTAATCCACGTAACTGCAGAGGTAGAACGATTTGGGTCTTTACACTCTTTCAGTGCTTACCCTTTTGAGAATGAGCTATATTGTATCAAACGATTACTGAGAGATGGATAGAACAAATAGCTATCACAAATAGCAAACAGAATAGTTGAAGCCATGACAGAGTTTAGTGTTAAAAAAAATCCTGAGTTACGTGAAAAACCCGATTATCCGTTTCTAACGACAAGTAGGAATAATTGTAGAGTACTTCATTTACAACAATTTAAAGTTTCCTCAAAAATAAAAGACAGATATGTATTGACAACTGTCAACGACATAGTTGAAATCAATAATATAGTTGAAGAACCAAATGGAATTCGTATCATTGGCTTAAAAATGAGTGGTAACAAAGAAGATGTGTTTACGTATCCCATAAAATCTTCACATTTAAACATTTACAAAGTATAAAATGATGATGGTAGCAATTGTGATATTGTCCTTGATCCTAGAGACCTACAATGTAAATTAGTGTGTTTGCATCATAATGAATACTTATATTTCATACCACTATTGCATACGTACCAATAAAAAACGTTATTTTAAGTATTAAAGTTTTATATTTATGTAGATTTAAGGGTAATTAACAATTTCTTTTGCATGTTAATTTTTTTTATGGAAATTTACCTTACAGAATCAAAGTTTAAAAAATAAATTGGTATTGACAATTATCCTCATATATCGCTATTAAGTTTTTGTTAAATAAACTGTATGACTGAACCGTTATTGCAAAATGATAAGATTTAAATAATGTTTTTGTCAATGATACTTCTCTAAACAAACTAGAGTTGAGAAAAATTACAAATTCAATTTTACTCTAGCTTTTGATTAGGATTTTAATTATTAGAGTGGGTAACGAATCCAAACATGCTAGTGTTTTAACCATTGTGAAAATTTTAATTTGAATAAATAATGACACTTGCAAGTTTGAATTCTTTAATGGAAATTAACTAAACTTGTTTTCTTATCATTGCCTTATTAACAATAGATTCATTAATACAAATTAAAATCAGATTTATTTAGCGAAGACAGACCTAACAAAAGAGTTTTGTCAGATATGTTTGCGTCCTTGTTCTGCCATATTTTATTGCCAGTAACCTACGAATAAGTAACAAGTAACTGTACCAAAGACCTTGTACGTACGAAGATGTAAATGGACCTATTAATAAAGTAAAAATTAATTTATAGAATTGTCTACAGATTAACACAAACCACCTTCGATATCATCATCACTCATATTATTTAAATAAATATTTTCTTTCTCCTTTTTTTGTTCTTGAATTTGCATGCTTTTTCCTTCAGGTATTTCTATGGAGTCATCGTTTGGTGCATAATCTTGAATTTGCATGCTTTCCCCTTCAGTTTCTTTTTTATCATTATTTGGTTGTATTTTATTTCCACTCTTTTGCTGTTTATCTAAATTATCCTTATTCTTACGACATCTCTTAGAAGACATCCTGAGGTTTTTCATGGATTTCCGTTGCTTCGAATTTTTTGTAATAATCTTGAAAAATGTTTCATTGTCTTGTACAGTATACGTCGGATCCCGGATCAAGTTTGAATCATGCCATATAACTTTAATCATACATTGTCATCATTTACCTCATCCACATTTAAATGTTGCTCAGTCTGATTGTTTTGTTTCTCCATACACCGAGGGAGACTTCCATTATGTTGGTCTCATTGGTTCTGAAAAAACGTTTGTTAGTAGAGTATTTTATTTCAACATCTTCGTTGCCTTGAGTTACACACATTCTATAAAAATATGGGAATGATGATAGACCAACTGTCAATCTGTGGTGTCTGTAGCTAAAGAATATGTGAGCATGTGAACAAACAGAACCAAATTTCCTTTGGAATTCCTAAAAACGTTAGGGTGTGTCTACATCTGGCGAATGCACCACGAATGCGTCGCTCGCGACCCGCTCGCGAGCTGCTCGTGCGCTGCACGCGAGCAGTTACTGCTATTGTTTGGTTCGCTTCTTTAGCGCAACTCACGTAAGACTTGACAGTGGGCGCGCGCGCGGTTTGCGCGCATGCTGTTCCATTCGCTTTCATACTGTATTCAGCCCCGCACGAACTGAGCGGGTGAGCAGCGCGCAGGCGGCGCAAGAACGGCGCGCGAACTTCAAATGCACGCACGCAGCTCACGAGCGGGTGGGTTACTACCAGCGCATTTGCCAGATGCGAACACACACTTATGTATGTTCACTATAGCTACTAGGAATATGACCAGTGTAGTAAATGATATTGAACATAAGAATTATCTTATAGTAAGTAAATACATATTATGACATTAAATTTTATGCTCACATTCTCATTTGCAGAATCTTTTCTTGCACGATGCTTGATATTATTATAAAAATGTTTCAGCATTTTTTTCATCCCTAGGCCCAGTCGTGCAGAGGCTATTGTACTCTTTAGTAATGGACTTCCAGGCTTCCTGTTTCTTTTGGATGTAGTATGCCCCTGTCCTTTTGCACTCTATTACACTTTGGTATCTGAAGAATAATAATCACAAACATCTAAATAACTATTGTGGTGAAACGTAAAATTACTAATATAATACATTATAGGTTATTATGTACTTATTTTGTTATTATCGAAACATTTTCTTTCTCCTCTAAAGTATAGTTAGGCGATCTCTTATTTTTTATCTTTATCCATTTTAATTGGTAAAATAGGTAGGTAATTTAAGTAAAAATAACAGAATTCAAATAAAACTTGTGTTTATTTACTTATAGTTTGACATTCACGATTCGGTTCATACAAACACGTCAAATATTGAATTGCTCAAATATGTATTATCAACTCTAATAACATAAATTTGTTGAAATTAATGCCGTTATTTAAAATTAACTTACTTTTTAAGTCTGTTTTTAATTTGTAAGAATAAAATGATTTAATATTATGAGTTTTTGAAAAGTACCGGTTTTTTAATGTAAATTGGAACGTGTTAGCTTTGATCAGGAATACTTCAGTAAATGATGATGATTATGGTTTAACGAAATTCAATTTTAACTTGTGAAACGCAAAAAAATTAAGCACATACTTATGTATTTGAGAATAATCAGTTGAGATTTGCTACTTTTGTCAAATCAGAAACCGGGTGATAATGAACTTACTTAAGTGTTTTTCTCAAAACTGCTTATTATAATGTGTAAAATTCAAAGTGGTATAAGTACGAAAAGTGGTGATACGAACTTAGTGAAAGCACAAGCTTAACTAATATGGACAAATAGGGGAAAGGCGTACAAAATGACATACCCTCTGCTAAATCAGTAATAAATCTTTATTAATCAATATTTTTAACATTTTAATCAGTCTTTATTATACTTTGGTTTGTTACATTATCGAATACAAAGAGATCTTTGACTTTATACTAAATTAAACAAATTATAAGAAATCTTAAAAAAAGTGAGCAAAATCCGTTTGGTCCGTCCTATAAGGGTAAGATGACATACCTTGTGTGTTTAAAATGACATAGGAAAATTGACATTAAAAAGAATTATTAAGTGAAGAATTTTTCGCATATAAAAGACTTTGTCTTTTTGGGAACATCTGCGCATGATGCATGAGCCCATCTCTTACAACTTATGCACTTTGCCAAACCTCTTTTGGCTTGGATCTGGAGTATAGATCGTTGCAATAGATGCAAGGGCAATCTTCATCGTCGTCGTTCGCAGTGAAGGTTTGTAGGGACAAGAAATCTTCTTCACTGCTGGAACTAAAGTTCAAAGTTTTGGTTACCTTCCTCGTTTTTTTTCTTTGGATCCGGGGCAGGAGCAGAGTTTGCTTTGGTTTCTTCCCTATTTGGAGTTGAAGTTAGTAACAGGACTGTTGGTTTCTTGTGAGGTTTTCTTTTACCTTGGCCAGCCACTTAGACCCCCTTCGGCACTGGCGATAAGATATGGACTGGAACCGTTACAGTCCTATCGTCGTGTAAAGACCTTTGTATTATTGTAGGTCCATGAATCATTTGAGGTAGACGGTATGCCCGTAGCTGTTTCTTCTAGAACCTGTGAAGTCGAAAGTCTTAATGAATCTTCTTCCTGCAGTTGGTTTTCCTCTACCTGAGATACTGAGGGAATGGATGGATTGGCCACTGCCGATGGGTCTTCTACAACTTCTCCCAGATCTGGTTGTAAGGGGATGTTTGTCGTTTCAGCAGGTTCAAACAAATGGACCGGAAATATGTAAGGATCAATAGGCCAGAGATCTATTTTCTGAAATCCGTTGACTGCTATTTGAACGGTTGCAGTTCTGCAATAGGCTTTGTTCAATATTAGACCTATTTGAAAAAGAGGGACGACTCTGCCCGGATGACTCTTGAGCCAATTAGTCACCTCTTGGTTGAAATAAGCCTTTAACGGGCCATAAAATGAGACATCCAAAGGTTGCATTCTATGCATTCTATGGGTGCAGTGCAGCGGTAAACACAAGAGAATGATGCCATGTTCCTTTGCGAATGATAAGCTCTCGATTCCTTTATGGCTTATATGCCCATCTACAATCAAAAGCACTTTATCGTCAAGGCTTGCTTTAACATGAGTCTGAATATGTATTAACTATTTATGAAAAACAGTTGTTGTCATCCAACCTGCTTCTTGTGCAATGCCTAACGTGCCAATTGGAGCTTCATCTGTTAACTCCTGCTTCATTATATTTCTTGGGTATATGAGGCATGGAGGAATATAGTGTCCATTTGCACTCATGCAACAGACCACGGTAACGTTTGACCCCCGTTCAGCGCTAGTAAAGGACCCAACCTGCTTTCGACCCGAAGTAGCAAACACATTTTAGGGTCTTTGAACAGTTGACAATGTTGACTCATCTACATTGTACAGTCTATGCGATAGAATCTTATTACTTTGAATGACCTCTTGATAAGTGTTAAAAAACAGTGCCACTTGCAGTCTATTGAAAGCTTGGGCTCTCGCATCAGAAGTAGCTTTTGGTTTTCTCAGGGATATATCTGGATTTCTGCGTCTGAACCCAGCCAACCATTCGGGACCTGCCATTTTCGTAACTTTATTAAAATTGTGTGGAATCTGATTAATGTCTCCAAATTGATAGGCTAATTTTAAAACTTCTTGAGTGAACCCATAGAGTCTTGTTTCTAAAAGCTTAATATGACTAATCAACTCTCGTTCCATTTCATCAGTAAATACTGTCCTGTATGTACCCATGCCCTTATTGTTTGAAACTAAGGTTTTGTTTTGACGAAGAGATGTTATTATTGTACATTGTTTCCGCATATTGTGAGACACAACGGCAACGACGGATAGCTGCGTGGGCACATTCACTTGTGTTTAGGGTTCCGTATCTCAAAAGGAAAAAAAAAACTGAACCCTTATAGGCTCACTCGTGTGTCTTATCACAGCCGATTTGCTCCGAATCCAATGGGACGATTAAATTGTATACACGTATTAGTTTTTGTGACCCAAACACGGAAGTGTATCGTAAATAAATGAATTTTGAATATGGGGTTCAATTTTGGGGGCAAATAAGAAAATTATTAAAAAAAGGTTTTGCAAACTGTACCGTGTGACATATCAAATTAAAGGGCTTACTGCTTACTGCTGTGGCTTACTGTGAGGGTCTCAAATATATATATTTTTTTATAATTTTAAAATAACTTGTTTTAAAGTTATTTAATAAAATAGACGAAAATTGACCATTCCCCCTTATCTCCGATAAGAGCATATTTTGAAATAAAAAATACTGAAAGTAGTTATATTATACCTATAGATTACAGGAAAACTTATAAGAAGTCTATGGTCTTAAAATATCATGATACATCTCTCAATATTGTGCGTACAAACTTGCATTTGCACTTGGTATGTCTCCCATACATTCCAAAAGTCGGAATGTATGGGGGAACATATTTTTCAACCTTGGGATAAATTCATCCAAACAACGAAACCCTTCACTGTGCGTAGTCCGACACGCACTTGGCCGGTTTTTTCTATTCCGTGGTGGTAAAAGTGATGACAAGTTTAATAAAACGCCACCCATATAACCATTTTTGGTCGCAGATTTGTAAAAGATGTAACAAGTCGCATCAGTTTCGTAACTGATACGACATATTGCGACTGTGTGGGAGTGCACTTTTAATTGTCGTAACCGTTTAGTAACAAAGTGACAGAAAGTAGTTTTAGTAACTTTGTGTTGTAGCTGTGTCGACTTGTTACAGACAAATTTGTGTACACACGTTTTACACACTTTGCGCATTGTATGTAACTAGTGTACAATATTGGTAACAATGTGTACTAACTGAGTGGTAACATGTGTAGTACCGTTACGTCAATGTTCCGGAACACTTATAACACTAACTTGGATAAATGGAAATCACTAGATCCAGTCATTCTCAAACTATTGTCTTATGTTAACTGCCGGTTTACCGTTTAATTAAAATAAAAAATGAGTAAACTACCCAAAATATCACGTAGATTTCGATGGACTTCAACATTTTACAGGAGAGTTAATGAATTAACGAACCAAAATAACACAAGTACAAGTAAGTTAATCCTATCCTACTTACTAATATTAACCTATCAAGTACCGTAATTAGAGACACAATAGAAAGACAATAGCAAACGGTAACCGGTTACCGCTCGGGGTTTAATGAATTAAATTTATAAATGCGAAAGATTGTCAGGATGGATGTTTGTCGTCACGCAAAAACTACTGAACGTATTTTGATGAAATACAATAATATAGCTGATACATCAGAATAACATATAGGCTACTTTTCATCCTACAGCTGGGCATGGGTCCATCGCGATATATCTAAATCCTACTCGGACGAAGTCGCGGGCACAGCTAGTAATTAATAATATTGTTTGATGTTGTGTTGTCCCTATTGTGACAGATTCATCATTCTGTTGAACTTTCTAGCGTATTCACGACCAAATCCAGAAAATAGTACGGAAGTATCTCGCACTGAAGAACTTAGTGCCGAAGTATCAAATTTCGAACACCAGAACCCAGTTGCGACTTCTTATAATATAAATAATACCAATGAGGTACCACAAACTTCCAAATACGCAGCAGAAACTGAAGAATATGACGCAGATACACTTGATGGATCATCTGATTCTGATAATGAAACACACGCCATAAACGTGAGATACCAAATTCAGCAATGGGCGTTGAAATACCAAATTCCTCATAATGCGTTGAACGAATTAATTGGTATTCTACGAGATCATCCAAATACAGATTTCAATATTTTTTTACCAAAAGATAGTAGAACTCTTTTAAAAACGCCCAGATCTAACAATATTTTGCCATTGGGCAATGGAAAATATTGGTACTATGGATTAGAAAATTGTTTAAAAGATGTTTTACCCCAAAGTATGTCAAAATTACCAAGTTGTATATTTTTAACATTTAATATAGATGGTTTACCTATAGCCAAAAGTACGAAAAATGAATTTTGGCCAATTTTGTGCAAAATAGATGGCATGGATATGCCTCCATTAGTTATATCAATATACTTTGGAAGTACTAAACCGCCTCTAGAAATGTTTTTGCGTCCATTTGTAAACGAGCTATTAAAATTACTGAAAGATGGATTATTAATTCAAAAGCAACTTATTCTTTTAAAAATTCGTTGCTTCATATGTGATACACCTGCAAGATGCTTTATAAAAGGTGAGTTCAAAAATACATAACGGTTCCGAGACGTGAACTACGGAACCCTTAAAGCGATTACCTCATTATTACCTATATTACCAATTCTAATTATGTAGACCTAGTGTAGGTATAGCTAATTATAAAATACAAGTTAATGCAGCTGTTGGTTATCATATCAGGTCAGATTAATTAATAATATGCCCATTGCTCTTTTGACTGCAGGTAATGAATTGAATTGGGATTTAATAGTTACCATGGGTGTATGAAATGCACAATCATTGGTGAATTCGACAGAAGAGGTCGACATATGAGTTTTCCCAGAACGGATATGCCTTTGCGTACCGACCATTCATTCAGAAATCGACTTGATCCAGATCACCACAAAGAAAGAAGTGCAATTGAAGATTTACCCATAGATTTAGTAAATGATTTTACGATTGCAGATGCTCTTCATCTGTTAGATTTGGGTGTGATGAAAAGATGTTTACTGGGGTGGACTAATGGGAGTTTTAATTTTCAAACGAAATGGTCAGCAAGAGAAATTCAGGATGTTTCAAGAAAAATGATGGAATTAAAATTAACAACTCCAACTGAGATACAACAAGGAAGGATGAGAGAACTAGATACCCTTCACTTTTGGAAAGCCGCTGAATTTAAAAACTTTTTGTTGTATTTCGGTCCAGTTGTGCTTAAAGAATATTTGTCATTTGAAGTATATCAACATTTTTTGACATTGTTTTGTGCCACCACCATATGTTATTCTGATGCTTATATATCTTACCGGGACATAGCTGAAAAACTTTTTAATAATTATATCGAAAAATTTGCAGAAATTTATGGTCTAGACTCTGTAAGCAGTAACATTCACAATTTATGTCATATTGTTAATGATGTCTCAAGATTTGGTTCTTTACCTTCACTAAGTGCATATCCATTTGAAAGCTTGCTATTTAGAATAAAAAATCTGTTACGAAAAGGCAATCAACCATTAGAACAAGTAGTGAATCGTATACAGGAGCTTTCAAAATTAAATAATGAAAACCAAAAATGTAACCAAACCTATCCCGTCGCCAAATATGAAAGTTTCCTGGCAACAGGTGAAAAAGTATTTACTACTGTCAAAATGAATGGGAATTACCAGTTGTCCAGAAACATTAAAGATAAATGGTTTTTAAGTGTACATAATGATATCGTTGAAATGATGTACGCAATTTCTGTCAATGACAAAATTAAAATCGTTGGCAGGAATATCAAAATAAAATTTGATTTTTTTGAGCGACCGTTCAATTCTTCGCATATCAATGTATATGCAACATCACTTGATTATGAAGCAGAAGAATCAAGAGAATACAATTTGGAAGACGTAAAATGTAAGCTTTTATGTATGCTTTGCAACTCCCAAATGGTATTTATTCCTGTATTGACAACGTTAGGGGTAATAATAAAATGAAAATATAAGAAGAAACGATTTTTATTTCGAAATCACAAAATCATCACTGACACTTAACGCACTATAACTTTACTAGCATTAGCTAGCTATTTGCCACTAATAATCTACAGATCATTTTAAAGACCTGCATCAATCTAAAAAAGCTACTTAATAATAAGTCTACCTAATCAGTTTAATATACATTCATATAAAGTGGTATCAAAAATAGTATACCTACTGAGTAAACCTAAATAATAGAGAAATAATAACAACAAAATTTTATAATTTTATATCCTGTTCACTGTCGTCTCCATCATCTATCAATCATAAAGATAATTTGTCAGCATATTCGTATAGTTAATCACTGTTTGTACTTTTGCAGCACAGTACATTAAGTAAGTTATCAGAACTGATATTCATAATTTTGGTTTCATCTTTTAGATCCAAAATCTTGTTTTTTATTTTCACGTCAGAGAGTACCACTATTTTCGATGATTTGTCGGAATATTTTTTTGTGTCTGGCGTATTGTCGTCTGTAAAAGAATAAAGTTAAAGAATATTAATTTCGTTTGAATAAATAATTTAACTGTCTTCTCTACAAAGTTAGCAAAGCATTGGCTCTCCATACCATACTTTCGTCAAAATCTGACTTGAGTGTTTGTGTCTCTGTTGTGTGCGTGTGCACGTGTGTTACATTACATAATGAGCGTATAGGGGAGTGTGCTGTGTGTTTATGTGTAAAAGCAATTAAAACAAATTATATAAGTACCGATGTCATTTTCTTTTTCATCTAACTGATCCTCTGTTTCAGATTCATATTTTCTTGTGTCCTTTTGCATCTCCAGATTTGTATTTATCACTTCATCTACTATATTTGGCATTTTCAGGTTTATATTCATGTCTTCCTCTTTTTCTTGATCTAAACTTTTATTATGTGTAGTAGTATTCTTTCTCGTTTCACTCCTTTTTTTTTCGATGTACTTGTGTTCATTTCACATTGTCTTTCACCCACGTACTTGGTACAAGGGATATTAATTGAGAAGAGCCTTCTTTAGTTAAAACAATGCAATATGGCATTTTATCTGGCAAACTAAAGTTTGGGAAACTGTGGACAAAAAATCAAAGAGAGACCATTTTAAAAGTTCAGTTACTTTGTGACGACTTTACGTAACATGTCCACACAATGTCGACACATTATCGTAACTTTGTAACTTGTTGTGACGAGAATATTTTTCACTTAACAAAAAACATTTTTTCATTATTTATCGATAATACGGTTTATTACTGCTAAAATAGTTTGTTATTAAATATTCAACTTTATTAGTGCATTCAAATAGAAGCTTTTGAGAATAGAAAATAAAAATATCATTAAAATTAAAACAATGTGTATTTTCGTCGGAATGGTTAAATTATGATAATAATGTGGCGCTTTGATAAATTTCAACCTTTCCTACGAAATTACACGATGAATTTAATTTCCCATTAGGATTTGAGTACATATTGAAAACCATAATAATCAATAAAAAAAACTTTGTTTACTTACCTAGGTGATAAAATGGCTGTTTCTTATTTTTTTAATAATTGACGTCACTTCACAAGTCAATGTCAACGAATGAGCTGTTATGAGCGATTGAATGAATGATTTGTGGGAACTCTGGTTAAAATATGGTAACAGTGTTACGACACAGCGACGTAAATTAGAAACCGAATGTTACTGTGTCGACTCTTCCCCATTTTTAGTTGCAGCGACTACTCTAACACGGAACGGCGACGAGATTATGTGTCGAGAATAAACCAGTGTACACACTAGGTGTGGAAACCGTTACGTCATGTTCCCAAAAATGGCTATATGGGCATCTATTGCAAATACCTCTAAAACAAAATGCTTGAAAGAAGGCTACTTTGAACTGTTTATAACATACTATTTGGTTCGGTTTGAAGTAAAAGGCTTAATTTATCGTTTTTGTTGAAAATACGTGAAATATGAGTGTAAATATTATGTATATTATGTCGCAGTAAGATGGATGTAGCTCTGATATAGTTATATCCCTAGGGATGCAGCTATAAACCATTATATAGTTATATGAAAGCGGTTCATAACTATCTTACTAGGAATATAACTGTGATACAATGTATGTCTTATTGTTAGGGCTCTCCAACCAAATATGTTAGGATAGGATAGAACTGTGACAAACTACGTGCGAGCCGAGTGAGCGCTGCGTCAAAATTGGTTGCAATAACAAAATTAGGGCAAAACAGTTTTCGTACCTATACGGTAGATAGCTATATCTCTAGGGATATAACTACATCGTGGCTACAACCATCTTACTGCGATATATAGAATATAATGCAACACGTGCGCGCGTTATGTGGCTCTTACGTCATTTTAATAAGGTATACATGGGAATGATCCATGACTAGGATGTTGTGGTTCCAGGTGACCTTCCAGCCGGACTTGCTGATCACTCAGATGCACTCCAGCGAGGGCGAAATCGTTGAGCTCAAGTACAAGTTCTTCCCCACATCCAATGTGGAACAGTGGTTGCTTTTGCTTGAAGACACCATGAGGCATTCAAGTAAGCATCTACAGTACTCAGATGAAAATAGAACACATCGACCTAGAAAGAGACTCGTCTTCTGCCTTTTTCCAAGATAATTGGTGAAGGGCTTCCAGTCTAACAGGATGCAGCTGAATACCAGTATTTTATATAACTGACAAAAATTAAACGCTGGTGGATCTAGAATCATATATTTAATTCATGGTACGGGTAACACAATCTAGCGAAATGGGGGGGGGGGGTATTATTGACTCAACCATCCACCAGACCATACTCCTGACCAAACCATGTCCCACGTCTGTACTGTGCCTTGCAGATACACTTGCACTTCTGAGGACATAAAGAACGCCAGTGATGCCGCGATTGACGTGGCCACCTACTGGGCCCAACTCATCTAACAAGTATCTACAATATATTTACCTTTGCCATTGTTGAATATATTGCGGGAGGCGAGTGAAACTACGCGCTGCTGTTAGCACACTGTTTATTTCATCAAGCGGTCGGCCGGGAGGTGTGGCCGGGAGTGCGCGCACTCACACATAAACGTGCGCGCACGCATACATGACAGCCATCGACTCGAAAAGAAGAAGAAAGTAACAATTTACGCGTCGATGTCCCTTACCTTACACACTTTTGACGTGAAAACGTCTTTTCGCTTTTCAATATTTCAATAATTGTGATCGACAAAAACATGTAAGCTTTCATTGAGCATTCAAAAGATATGTCATATTTATAACAATTTTAAGGCCGGATATAATTCGCCTGTGACGTCACACTGCGAGTGCACGCGCATGCGCGCGACCCTCTACTTTTCTCTTGAACGTGAAGAACGTGTTGAGCTAGGTCATTTATTCTGGTGTCTTTGTCATGAATTGACAAATCACTACTAGGACCTAGAGAGAAACAATAGAAATATTGGCCAAAATAGGGTTAAAAATTAATAAGAATAATTGACAATAGCAAAATAATGTCCGATGTCGTCTCATATCGGCCGTAAACCGAGCGTGGAACCAAAGATAGAATCACGCTTGTACGATATGACTACACACAGAAAGCAAAGCTAATAGAAATCTCTATTCCTAGACAGCACGTTTCGCCGAAAACCCTGTTGATAGAAAAACATTGTTCGTAGACATCTCGGTAGGTACTTAGGAAGCACTGTTGACAGAGATCACTGTCTTTAAATAGCACTTTTTGCCGTAAACTTTGTTCATAGGAACCACTGTTTCCAGATACCTCGGTTCACAGAAAGCGCCTCTAGAGAAGAAACTATTAATATTTATTATATTACTAAATATCTGTTTTCTGACTCTGACAGATATTCATAATAAAAACACGTTTATTTCATACAAAAATGCTATTTTAATAAAAAATGAAGCTAAATCGAAAAACAGAACACGACCCTTCAGCTTTATAATATTTGTGTAGATGAGATATTAAACAAAAACTAAAAACAAAAAGTACTCGTAAATATTGTTTATACACTAAATGTCATTATTAGTTATTTTTCATATCCAAAATTTGAGCTAATCTACCTAGAAAGGCCATTCTGTTTTCATAATCAATTTGTGAAAATCGACGACGCTTTGGCATGGGCTCTGACGCATTGACGCGCTCAATTTCACAGTCAGTGTATTTTACCTCTTTAGCAAATTCTTTGGTTGCATATTAGAAAATGAAAACGTTCCTGAGCAAATTTCAAAAGAACAACGTACAAATCAACAAAGTTTAAAATAACGACGGTCATTTGATCAAAAGTTCAGCTGACCAAAGTCTGGAATATCAATGTTTAAATTATTTATTACACTATTGACCAAATCGTTTAAAGGTCAAAATGGATTACTGGATAATATATATAAAAACATCATTATGGTTAACACCCCGACTCGGATAGGTTAGGTTAGCAGGCTAAGGCAGGAGCGAAGCGGAGCGGAGCTCCCGCCTTAGCCTTATTTTTTTAAACCACCCAGAAATAGGAGCCCCGCCAAGCGGGGTTCCGTCGACCTATTTTAGCGCAGGTGGTAATCAGTTACTAGTACGTACAATTGTAAATAATTTTATGATATTAATTAATTTATCTTTTAATTTTATTGTATATTTTATATACAATAAAATTAAAAGATAAATTCATTTTAAATTAAGTTTTATTTAAAATATCGATAGTTTATAGTCGGTGGTCACGATGATTCATCGCCCATCACTAATTAGGTCGGCATGCCCATAAAGTTTGACATTGACAGGTACTGTCTGTACTATTATGAAATTCAGGACTTCATAGGCGTGATTTTACTGACAGCTGTCGCAGAGATCAAGCTATCTTTTATGAAGTATAGCAAATTTGTTCAGTCGTCATTTGTGATTATGTAATTTGATTAGTAATGATTTGATATTTTAAAATTACATCTAGCAACTTTTGATCAGTCGTTCATTTGATGTCACATACATTGGGATTTTAAAATTTTTCTAAATAAAACATTTGGTCATTTAAATTTTGTTATTTCGTTTATTGTTCTTCAATTTTGCTCGAGAAAGTTTTGATTTTCTACTATGCAACCAATTCTTTGATAGTTTTAAACACATTCCATGTCTTACGGTAAGAAGTGTAGTCCAGCGTTCATGCCAAGATTCCAAGACGTTTTGTGTCTTGGGAATGTCATATGTGCGATCAAACACGAACCACAAAGCAGGTGGGAATAGTGGCTTTCTATTTATTGTTAGTTTAGTACTATTGGCATTGTTTCTTACGTACGTCCCAGAGACATAATATTTATCGAACCACTTCGCTACTCCTGCGGCTTCCTCTGGTAATACTTTAACTTTAACAAGTTGAAAAGCTTCAGGTATCTCGTTGGGATCTAGGAATGCCAAAGCAAATAAATACCTAATTTTATGCGCAAATGAAAAATTATTCCCATACTTCTTTGTTAAACCCTCGCCCTGTACATGACGCCAAATGCTCTGCGTAAGATGGAATAAACATAGTCTTTGTTTACATTCTGGAAATTGCTGCTTAACGGCATTGATAGCTGCCATTTCCAAATCAGTTAAAATGTTCTGAGGAGACAAAGTAGTCCGAAATGTATTAGCGCTGTATCTTTTTGATAACTCCAATAAAATTATATAACATGCGATAATAATGCAAACAATAAAGGTAGAAATTTATTTGTACCGCTTTCAGCCGGTCTATTCTGTGAAAAACTCACCGTGAAAACGTAGGTGAAGTGAGCTTGAAGAGACCCGTCATTCCACCTGATGCTAGGGATTGACACTGTTGACAGCTCACTCCACGCTTACCTCACCTAAGTTTCCACGGTGAGATTTGTACAAAATAGCACTGCTGTTCCTACTGAAGCATGTATAGTATATATTTGACTGAATGGCGCTGGACATGTAGAAAACGTGCCATCCATAACCCAACATTTTGCATTAATATGTTGTTTGAAATTACTTTTTGTGCAAAATACGACTACACTCTCATTTTGCGTAATATATTGGCCGATTAAAAATAGCTCTTCTCCAATTTTTTAAAGATAGTCCGGTATGTCGAAATTACTGTATCAGGGATTTTCGGTTGTCCTTTATTTCTAATGCGGTGCACAATCATTCGTGTTGCTGCTTTATTAGGCAAGTGGGCAGCACTCGTACTTGGAACATCCTGGAGGCAGCGGTTTACAATTTGTGACGGAGGATCCATGGATTTTTTTGCTATATTCCTTATTTTTGATTTATATTCCATTTGTATTCGCTTTTCTGGCTCTGGAAAATGTCCAAGTGCGTTGTTTTGGCTGATGATCGAATGTTCATTACCGATAATTAAAGTTTTTACAGTAGCGCCACAACCTTTAGCACTACTCCGCGCACATCTCCAGTAAAATGTATCACTCACTTTTTTATTTACGTGATATGAATAACCATCCTCTATTAGTACACTTGCTCCACGTTTTGATTCTACTAACTTGCAGGCACTCATTTAAAAAAAATATTTCTCATTAGCGTCGCGACAATAAGAAAAGCAAAACTAAATGCGTCAGAAACGTTGCGCTCCTTTGTAATACGTAATAGTTTAGATTTACCTTACATTTTTCACATTTCTGCATTCATTTTATTGTTTAACTTCTACTATACTACGCGACGCAATGTGCATAATCACATTATAATAATTATCAAATTGGTTTCCGTAAATAGATAATAATTTGTTGACATGGTTATAACTACATGAATTAATAATATGAATACTATCGGGTTGGCTAATAAGTAGTGAGCGTTTTAGTTTATAATTTCTAGAATTTTCGGAAAGGTTCGAGAACGTTCTGTAGCAGAGGGTATATAAAGAGCGAGTCGCGCTCATGCGCGTTATTGATAGTTTGGCTGTTAGTGCGTTAAAGTTCACAAAGAAATGAGTGATATTAAAACCCACGTACGACATTGTTTATTATATGAGTGTCAATCTGGGCATTCTCCTGCAGAAGCTACACGTAATATATGTCAAAGGATAGCTCACGATGCAGTCTCCGAAGCAACAGCAAAGCGCTGGTTCCAACGGTTCCGCCATAACGATTTTTTCTTAACCGATCAACCAAGGTCTGGGCGCCCCGTGGAAATAGATATCGATAAATTAAAACTATTAATCGAAGAAGATCCTCGAAGAACTACACGCGATTTGGCTGTTCTGCTCGAGTGCTCTCATGGCACCATAGAAAATCATTTACATGGTTTGGGAAAGACTTACAAATATAGTGTTTGGGTACCCCATCAATTAAGTAAAGATCAGCTGACCTACCGAGCTGAGATTTGTGTACAACTTTTACCTTTCCGCCGCACATTTCATTGGTTAGATCATCTTGTCAATGGAGATGAAAAGTGGGTTCTCTATGTTAATCACACACGCAAGCGCCAGTGGCTAGGATGTATAGAACAGGGAAAACCAACGTCAAAAGGTGATCTTCATCCTCGCAAGGTAATGCTTTCTGTCTGGTGGGATATACATGGAATAATAAGCTGGGAATTCCTTTCTACTAATACTACGAATACAGCAACGGTAGATTGTGATCAACTCGAAAAACTGAAACTTGACATCCATCGCAAACGTCCACAACACGACAAAATATTTTTCCTGCACGACAATGCCCGGCCGCATATTGCTAAGAGTACCAGGCTAAAACTATTGGAGCTTAATTGGGAAATAATACCCCACCCGCCATATTCGCCGGACTTAGCACCAACTGATTTCAGCTTGTTCTGATCACTTAGTAATAATTTACGGGAAAAAAGCTTTGACGATGAACCACACTTGAAACAATACATAGATGACTTCTTCAATTCAAAACCCACGAAGTTCTACGCGGACACCATTCACTCTTTGCCAGATCGATGGCGAATGGTAGTAGAAAACGACGGTGAATATATTATTAATGATTAACAATTATTCATTTAATAAATAAATACCAATTAAATAGTTGTATGTCGCTCATTACTTATTAGCCAACCCAATATGTAACGTAGCGGCTAACATAACGTGTGTCTGAATCTAAGCCAGAAAACCGCAATTTAGTAATATAATAAATATTAATAGTTTCTTCTCCAGAGGCGCTTTCTGTGAACCGAGGTATCTGGAAACAGTGGTTTATATGAACAAAGTTTACGGCAAAAAGTGCTATTTAAAGACAGTGATCTCTGTCAACAGTGCTTCCTATGTACTGAGATGTCTACGAACAATGTTTTCTATCAACAGAGTTTTCAGAGAAACGTGCTGTCTAGGAATAGAGATTTCTATTAGCTTTGTTTTCTGTGTGTGGTCATATCGTACAAGCGTGTTTCTATCTTTGGTTCCACGCTCCCGTAAACCTGCTCAGAAATGAAAAATATTATAATCGGTGAAAGCTTACTTTATAAGGAATGCAATGAGCCTACTAAGTCTAGTGTCGAGTGAATACAATGGTTACGGTAGTATCGGAAACAGTAGTAAAACTTCAATAATATGTTTTAACCGACTTCAAAAAAAGGAGGAGGTTCTCTGTTCGTCGGAATCTTTTTTTGTGTATGATCCCCGCTTACTCGAAGACGGCTGAACTGATTTGGAAAATTCTTTTTTTGTTTGAAAGGGTATACTTTTTAGTTGGTCCCATTGTCATCAGGATCTGATGATGGGATCCTGGAGAAGTCAACGGAACTCTTTAAATATTATAGGCACACCTATAGCGACTTGGGTATATTTTATAGTAACTCGTGCATTTGTTCTTGGAAAGCACCATTTGGTCAAGTGGAACTGAACAATTAACGCCCCTGCATCGGGAAAAGCAATATTTTGTAAAAGGTTATGAGCATTTGAGATTAGAATATTGTAACTTAGATAAATTACAAACTGACCCACTAAAAAAAGAAAAATAAAAAACTTAAAACCAAAAACGACAACCGACTTCCAAAATAATACTAAATAACACATGGCTCGATAGATTCGATATCTTATTAGCACTGCAACTACTACGTACTATAAAAAAAACTTTTTCCAAAAAAGAACCACTGACTTCAAAGTGAATATAATTTCGGAAGTCGGTGGCAAAAAACTAAAATAAAGATCCAAAGACACCGACTTCCGAAATTAAAGTTCACTTTGAAGTGTCATTTTGGAAGTCGGTTGTATTTTTTGGTAAAAGTTTTTTATCACGAAAACAAACGGCGCACAGTGGTGCAGGTAGTACGGGCATGCGGAAAATATTATTTTTAAATGAAAAGACGTTGCGTTTCTTCATAATACTTTATTAAAATGATATAATGGATGTACCAGTTTACAAAGAGAAAGATATAACACGTATTTTTTTTTTATTAACATGAAAATATTCATCAAATTTTTTCACATGAATTTCATATAATTAAATCAGCATTTTTAAATAAATAAATATTAATAAACTAAATATTAAATAGAGAAGACATTGATTTAGAGATGGGTGCTATCCACTAATAAAGCTTTGGCATCATCGTGAAGAGGATAGTATTTTTTATTCGGTACTGCACGTAAACTGTTGATAAGGGGATCTGAGGTAGCTAAGAGCATATTCATAACATCTTCATTACATGATAGACGAGAACATTTTCTTGAATGACCTAACCTATAATTGCGGTAATCTTTATTTCGCGCTTCTTGAGCTTCCTCAGATAACATCCCAATAGGTAAGGCAGCAACACTTATTATTTCTTTGCCATGCAGCAAGATTTTATGCACAGTATTTGGCATATTATACCAGCTGTACATGCTTACGTATAGTTCAGCAGTTTCGTAACAATAACTACCAAACTTATCCGAATCAACTAATGCACTAGAATTAATTGTTTGCAATATTATACCAAACCGATGAATAAGTTCTTTATCGACTCTTGTGACTTCAGCTACAATGTCTGCATTATTGAAAAATCTTCTAGACGTATTTCCATCGTTAGATGTTCCCATTCCTTGCTTTACAAAATCCACTTTTAGACCTAAACGTTGAAACAGCTCACTTTGGATTCTTTTCTTCTCTTCATCTTTTTGTTGTTTGGTAGTTGCGTTCGTTCTCCAACTGGTAAATGACATATTGTACGCAATATGTAATATGCATTCCATAAATTTAATCCGTGCGTGAAGCGGGGATAAACCGACCTTGAGAGCCTCCGTATTCACAGTTTTATTTCGCACTTGGTCAAGGTTATTCATTTCTGATGGCTTTGACTTGCATATAAAACACACTGCACATGATGATGTGTCCGTAACTGTCTGCGCTATTTTGCCATCTATCATTGTGAACACAAGTTTATGGTAGACTTTGTAAGTCTTTTCCTTTAAACTAATAACAGTTTCATTTAAGTTTGCTATTTCAGACTCCATTCTAGCAATTTCATTTTTCGTAGATTCTGTAGTTTCTTTTTGAAATTGGAATTGTACCGGGCGACAACACCTTGTAGAAGAAGGAGTTGCATTTGTCCAATACACAACAGATTTATTTTCCTTTTCATACAGACGCAGTGGAACTAATGATGTCAAAAACATATATGAATCTGACACATTTTCGTCGATAAATGACTGTTTGTACTCAGCATGACCTGATGATCCGTCACATCCCCACTTGTGTAAAAACGTTGAATTTACACTAATCTGTGTAAGGTCGTCTTCAGACATTACTTCAAATAATCTTCTGGTTGTGTGATCCAGTAATGACTGCAAACTTACACAAGCGTAGCTTTCCGTTACATCAATATCCGTGGGGTAGCATTGCCTTTTTACTTGTACTTTTTACTTGTTTCAAGTACTTTATGATAATCGGGAAAAATATCACAACCAATACTTTTTGCTGCATTTCTCAGTACTTGATATTGATGTTTCGAAAGTGATGCATCAAGTAATAATGCCAACGCTTTTTCTGGAGTAAACTTGATAGTATCCGATGATTCTTCTTGTACGAGTACCTTAGAGGCAGCTTTCTTAATCATTTCTTCAGGAACGCTTTCACACAATCTTTTAACTTTATATAGCTTTGTTCGATCGCAACATTCATCAAATGATTTTTCTGGTCGTCCTCTATGAGAGCGTTTTGATGGCCCTGGAACATTACTGTCACAATTCACCACATCAGTCTGCACCGAAGATGTCTCAACGGTAAAAATATTTTTCAGCCACTGTTCATTTTTTGCCATAAAAGCATTTTTATTTCTCGCTGCAGTTTGCCACTTTTTTGTAAATACGGGTAGAAAATTACGGCTTAACTTTTCATAAACTTGATTCCAAACACTTTCTGTAAGCTGTGGATACATAAGTTTTAAATTTTCGAGGCATTTATGTATCTCACGATTACTTGATATTATGATTTCCACTAAATCGGCATAGACAATAGTAAAGCTATCCATCACTATAATAACACTGTTATCGTAAGAGAAAATAATTGTAAGTGAAGTTAAAACTACCATTCAATGCTATTTATACTTACACGATATGATAAAATGTTAATTACCCTCATTAGAAACACTTATTAATATAATGCACTTTTTCTTAATTACAGAGCGTCATTAGTTAAGTACCTGGTATTTCCAAGATCGCAGGTTATCGCAGCCAAAACTAATGTATTCTTAATCTATAGGGTCTAATTAATCTCCGAAAGTATATTATTACGTATCGGTCGATAACGGAGATTAGTTATGATCTCATGATTGAAAACAAAAGGTTCCAAATGACCTTCTTCACTAAAAATGTAATAGCAAGTAATTATTCATTATATTATAACATTATGTTTACTATTTTATTAATACACACAATAAACTTATGACTAAACTAAAAATGAAAGTTGATAATTATAGTATTTTGGTTCTATTCATACTTGAAATAACAATATTTTTTGCACGAAATTTGTAAATTCTCGATCACCCTACTTTGGCATCATATAATTAAATACTGTATAATTATTTATCCGTATTAATTTTAGGACTTGTTTCTACTCATTCTAGTATGTGTGTACCAAATTGTAGACATTTTAAACAAGGTTGAAACAAAGGACTTTTTTCCGCCCTTGAACCAATGTGGGCGTGGACTCGAACTGCGCCTACAATATTTTTTTTTGTTTGTTTTTGGGTGGGAAATCATCAAATAACTGGGTGGAGCGGGAGGACGTGTGAGACTTTTACTGACTAAAACCCACCCGTGTTCCTTCAGTTGCCTGTGCCAGGGCCCCGGTAACTCTCAAACAACCCGCGACCCTGTAAGTGTATAATTATCTGTGCCGTATGTTCCAGCCCCATGGGCATGCAAATTAAAAGGCTCACGTGCCCAATACACTGTATTGTGAACCTAAAAACAGTGCGAAAAATGTTTTATTTCCACCGACTTTTATCATAACCTGTAGTGTCAAATTCTGTAGTTACTCGCTGTATACAGTGTTGCTCTTTTCCCCAGTTCGGCTAACTCTGATCGACGGCCTGAAAGAGTTGTGGGAGATTCCTCGCGCGGAGTGGGTGCTGCGCTGGCCCGGACAGGTTGTGATCGCGGGATCGCAGACCGCTTGGACCGCCGGCGTCGAGAACGCCATCGAAGAGTTCCGCATGGAGACATTCTTTAACGAGAACTTGATGCAGGTGATCAATGATATTAAAACAAAAGTTATTGGTAAGCTAAACAGTTATATTTCTTTAAAAAGCTTTTAGTCGCGCGTTTTGTCATTGAACTATGTGATGTGATATAATAGTTATCGACAGTGTGTACAAAGAGTATTTAATACATATTTACTACCTTGTAATAGTTAGGTTTTTCAAAGACAATTATTGGCCACTTCAAATTAACCTTGAATAAAATAACGAGGAAAATTGGAGAACATGATTAAATAAAAAAACGATTCTCGCCGCAACTGGTTTGAAACTGCAAATGGTTTTTTCGTGCTTGTCAAGCAATTTTGACCGTCTTACTTCTCCATTAGGACTTAGCGAGCGATTTCATTCGTAAAGCTATCGTTACGAATGTCGAGACTGCCGCCCCTGGTAAGTTAGTGTATAACGTATTAACAATTTAATTTACTTTACTTTTGTATTTTTACAAAACTTCGCAAGGTAAATTATTAAAACTTCGGTTCTGATTATCCTTCGGTTTTCTACGGAATATAATCGATGAATTAAAAATTTTATTTTCATAAAAATAATGTTTGGACGAGTGATCACAACCGACGATATTCTGTGCACACTCTTTTATATCTCAGGGTCGTATGGTAAAATCCCACTTTATTCTTGGAACTAAAATTCAAATCCGCCTTTTTTCTTTTGTAATACGATAATTGTTTTTATTTACTTCATTTTTTTTTATAAAACAAGAGTCTATTTGAGTAATAATTGTTTTTGTAAATAAAAAAAGTAAATTTTATAAATTCTATTATGTTTAGTTTACTACTGTTTGCCATACTTTAAAATGCAATAATTGCTGGGGCTGCCTTGAAGCGGCTCCTGCCCAATCTAGGTGGTCCAAACGCCTCCTGCCGGAGGCTTTACGCGGGGGTCGTGCGGTCCATGGCCCTTTACGGGGCACCGGTGTGGGCGCGTTCCCTGATGCTGCGGCCAGTCCGCCGGTTGAACGCGTCCCAGAGGGTCATGGCCATTCGGCTAGTCCGGGGTTACCGCACGGTCTCCTGTGAGGCGGCGAGCCTCCTTGCCGGATTGCCGCCGTGGGATCTGGAGGCGAAAGTCCTCGCGCACGTGTGGGAGTGGCGCGAGGAGGCAAAACGCCGGGGCGTAACTCCGCTGCCGCGAGAAATCACGGTACAGCGGACAGAACTCCGGCGGGATCTCATGGCGACATGGAGAGTGCGACTGTCGCAGCCCAGCGCTGGGCACGCCACAATTGCGGCGATAAGTCCCCTCTTTGAGGAGTGGTTAGAGAGGCGCCACGGCGTCCTCACCTTCCGCCTGACGCAGGTCCTCACCGGACACGGTTGTTTCGGGAGGTTCCTGTTTCGCATAAGGCGGGAGGAAACGCCCGGGTGTCACCATTGTGTGGATCGCCCAGAGGACACGGTAGAGCATACAGTGGAGGTCTGCCCAGCTTGGGCAGAGCACCGCCGTGTTCTCACGGAGGCGATCGGCGCGGCGGCGGCGATCTCTCGCGTCCGAGCCTGGTCCAGGCCATGGTGCGGAGCGAGAGTGCATGGGAGGCCGTCACCTCCTTCTGCGAAGCGGTAATGCTCGCGAAGGAGGAGGCGGAACGCGTGAGGGAGAGGCAGCCTCACGCCCTCAGTCGCCGCAGGAGACGCCCTGGGCGGCGGGAATTGATAGCCGATTCCCGGCCACCGTAGGCGCGGGCTTGCGGACGGTGAGTAGTGGGTAGCTCGCCGTCCGGTGAGGACCAGGCCCGGGTCGACGGCGCGTTGTGTTCCACGCGCGCCTCAAAGAGATGTCAGCAAAAGATGGGGTCCAATAGGGCCAATGCCGCTGGGGTCGCGGGTTGTTTGAAAAAGATACCGTGGCCCTGGCATAGGCAACTGAAGGAACACGGGTGGGTTTTAGTCAGTAAAAGTCTGACACGCCCTCCCGCTCCACCCAGAGCGGGAGAAGTTATTTGATGATTTCCCATCCACAAAAAAAAAAAAAAAAAAAAAGGGTCGTATGGTAAAATCCCACTTTATTCTTGGAACTAAAATTCAAATCCGCCTTTTTTCTTTTGTAATACGATAATTGTTTTTATTTACTTCATTTTTTTTTATAAAACAAGAGTCTATTTGAGTAATAATTGTTTTTGTAAATAAAAAAAGTAAATTTTATAAATTCTATTATGTTTAGTTTACTACTGTTTGCCATACTTTAAAATGCAATAATTTTATATACCATACTTGTATTTGCCATACTCGTGAAATTACATAAAATCTTCTTTCATTGGTCATAATCGATCAAGTGTCATAATAATTTTTATCCATAAAGGAGATGGCCATAAATTGTTAGGACCTGTACCCCAGAAGGTACAGAGATGAAATTTAAATCGTTAAATAGGACGGATTTTCAATAATTAAGAATTATAAGTTACATATAACTTACGCAGTCGTGGGATAAAGTTATAACGGTTTGAAAAAGTTGATTTTTCACTCAGTTTTCATCATGAGTTCACAATTCATTCATAAAATTATAATTTCCTGAACGTTAAATAGGTTGAGGTGTAAATATTTGTCTTAGGTAATTAGTATACATCATGCTATAACTTGGAAAAACTGGCACAGCAGTTACTAAACTTTTTTTGTAGCATAGGTAAATTAGACACAATAAAACCACGTACATTATTTATTTTTATACATTTAATTATTCAATGTTACTGGATTCATTATCCAGAAATGCAGCTGATGGAACAATACTTTTTTGATTGTCATAATATACACATCCAACAGTCCGGTTTCCAGCTATACAATTATACCAATATCCTAAGATTAAGTACATATAATACTCACTTCTAAGAGTATTTCTTGATTTAATGCGACCTCTTAAAATGCTGTTTCATGCCGCGTGATGCGTTCTCTAATAGCGATACCTAATATACGACATGGCTGACAAACCAGGTTATTGTTATATGTAGGATGAAGGTGTTGCCAAACGTGGGGCCGACGAAGTAGCCAGTTGCGTTTATGACTTCATGAAGAAGTTTGCATCGAAGAGTGTAAAAGAATTTCGTTTCTGGTCTGACAAATGTGCAGGCCAGAATCGAAACCGTATAGTATTCTACAACTTGTGACGTAATTAACACACACCTTCAGACACCCCAATTAGTATATTATGTTATAATCATAATACATACACTGAATTTTTAGTTAAACATGTATAAGCATTGATTATTTGTTTAAATTTTTTTTTCTAGATTAATGAAATTCCTCCACATAAGTGTCAGATTATGGGTCAGCACGATAAGGACATCAAGCTGAACCGTCTGTATATATAATCTCACGTGCTCGAGTATTTCAATGTCACGAAATATTTTTTGCATTTTCAAATACCGGCCATGAGTTTTGGTCGCGTCCAAATCGTCAGTCTTTTGAATATGAGCTCCTTTAGAGATTAGTTAACATTCCTTTTGAAAATCTGGCGCTTTCGAATAATTTTTTTTGTCCATTTTCAACCCCTTCGTACGGCCAACCACACCGAGCAAACCGGCAGATTAATATTCCTCCGTTATCGGGAACACGTGGGGCATACGTACACTATCAATAACCGACGCGCTCAAATATTTCCATGTGACAGTTTTTTTTTTTTGCATTTTCGAAAACCTGTAGCCGCTTTCTCCACCGGTGATGGGTATACATCGTATAACCTTTTGTCTTTCTACCATCCAATCTTTAAAATCCATCGCTCGAGTAAATCACCAAAATCATCGTGGCCTCCCCTACTATAATATTAAAGTGAGTGAATGAGTGTTTTTGACGTGCTGGGATTCGCTCTGCAGGATTCTTAATGCTAGGCTTAGAACTGAAACTAGAAAATCCAGTGCGCGATCAAAAATTGTCGCGGTAATTCTCGGTCGCTCCGCAGCTGGACAGCCTGCGCGCGCTGGTGAAGGGCGACCTGACGTTCTTCCAGCGCGAGGTGCTGTGCGCGCTCATCGTGGTCGAGGTGCACGCGCGTGATGTCACGCGCTCGCTCGTCGACGAAAGTGTACGCAACGTCACCGACTTCCAGTGGATCTGTCAGCTGCGGTCAGTCAAATTATATATTTTAATTGGGTATTTGAATACTATCAAGAAAACACAAGAATTGATACTTATTTTAAAGATGTTACTGAACAACACTATTTGTCATCTCTTATATATGTCAACAACATATCTGTCATCTCTGACGTAGACTAGAGTCAAGAGCAAACCCAAGTGCTGGGTTTGCCCAGAAACACATACACAACTTCGCTATTTTTTAGATATTTAAACTTTTTTTTTACTGTATCTTTATTTTTCTAGGTTTCTTAAATATGAATAAAAACTAGAGTTAAGGAGCCTGTTAAACAATTAAAAGGCAGTTCTGAACTTCACAAATTAAATTAGAAGAAAAAAGAAGACTTGATTCTAGTTGTCCCTTACAAAATGTAGTTTTATATGGAGAAGAATTGGCAAGAAACTTCAGTTACTCTTTAAAAAAAAAATAAACAGAATGAGGAATGAGTCACGGAGGAGTCTCGACCTAATAAAAACCGGCCAAGTGCATGTTGGACCACGTACAATAAAGGGTTCCGTAGTTGGAATAAATCCCGAACGTATAAGAACGTAGTTCATAGGTTCATTGTAGTTGAAAAACATACTCTCACAAACTTACATGTGCACTTGTAATACAAGATTCCAACTGCAAATGTAAGTTTGTATGCACAATATTGAGAGATTTGCCATGTTATTTTAAGAACTTATAGATTTTCCTGTAATCTACACATATAATTAAAGAACTATTTTCTGTATTTTTACCCGACTGCCCCAGAAGGAGGGTAATATTTTTCGAGAGTATGTATGTATTAGGTTGGGGAAAAAGTCTTTTCGCATTATAGTATGTATGAACTTGTAATAAAATCTCTTTGGCTATACTATTTGTATCTGGCTGGTTTTGGTATCATTGAAAGTTTAAATTTTAAAGAACATAATTCCAAATTCAAATTAGGAAAATGTGTGATTTTCATTTGTTTTTCGTACCGTCAAGATGAGTGAATCTAATGAAGAAATTCGATACATTTTAAAATTTTACTACAAAAAAGGTAAAAATGCAACGCAAGCCGCGAAAAAAATTTGCGATGTTTATGGACCTGGGAAAACCAAAACTGCCAAAACCACTTGTCGCGGTATTTTGACCAGAAGTCCCAAAATTTCTATAGCAATGGGATCATGTCCCTACCTACAAGATGGCAAAAAGTTATCGAATAAAATGGTACCTACATACTTTAGTTAAATGTAAATAAACTATATTAAAAAATGTTTTGAATTTTCTTAAAAAATGCGAAGAAACTTTTTCCCCAACCTATTATGTCTATTTCTTTGGAACGCTCTGTAGCCTAAACGGCTTGATGGATTTTAACATATGAGGTGTCGTTAGTTTCGCTATTAGGCTATATATCAGGTTCGACTTCCGGTATCTCCGACTTCCGGTATCTTGGTTCACTTGTGCAAAACGATGGCCAAGTAGACCGGAATGTTAAGCACAGAATTAACACTGGATGGATGAAATGGCGGCAGGACACGGGAACAATCTGCGACTCCCGCATTCCCCTTAAACTCAAGGGGAAGATTTATAAAACAATGGTTAGACCTGCTGTCTTGTATGGATCAGAATGTTGGGCCATAAAAAGAATGAATGAAAGGCAATTGCATGCAGCCGAGATGAGAATGCTAAGAGGGCTGTGTGGTATTACGCGAATAGATAGAATAAGAACTGAGTATGTAAGAGGAAGTCTGAAAGTGACACCGGTGACTGAAAAGTTGTGTGGAAATCGGTTGTCATGGTATGGGCATGTGATGCGGAGGAATGAGGAAAATGTCATCAGGACAGTGTTGAGTATGAACGTGGAGGACTATACGAGTAAGGGAAGACCAAAGAAACGATGGATGGACTGTATGAAAGATGATATGACCAGAAAGGGAGTGACTACCGAGATGACGACTAATAGAGAAGTATGGAAGAAAAAGACATGTTGCGCCGACCCCAAATAAATTGGGACAAGGGCAGGAGTATGATGATATCAGGTTGGCGGAAAAATATTGCATAAGAAATTGTAAATTACTAGAATTTTCCGGAATATTTAGTATTGATCTGGGATACGTAAGAATAATGTAGAAGGTTCTCGAAGCTATCACATCAAGGGTATATAAAGGCGCGCTAGTGATGATTTGGTTAGTTTGTGAACATCAACTTCGAACGATCATCTTTTACGAGTGGCGTCAGGGACACAACGTGAGTGTGGCTAGTGGCTACCGCTAACATCAGCAAAGCGTTCGGTGAAGGTGCTGTATCGCGATGGAAGATAAGCCGCTGGTTTGCTCGCTTTGCATCGGGAGATACAACTCTTGAAGATCACGAGCGATCTGGGCGACCATCCACCTTCGACGATGAGGAATTACTTCGCTGTTTAAAGGCTAATCCAGAAATAAATACGCGTGATTTGGCAGAGACTCTTGGCTGTCATCATTCGACCGTCGAGGCTCATTTACACAAACTCGGCTATCGTAAAGTAATGGCACGATGGATTCCACATCAACTAACTGACAGTCATCGTCAAGTCAGAGTTAGTATTTGTGAATCGCTTCTTTTTTAGCCACATCGGAAAGAGTTTCTTGAAGATCTGGTAACCGGTGATGAGAGCTGGATTCTCTATGATAACAACACACGGCACGCCGTCTGGCTTCCTTACGACGCAGAGCCAAAGCCGAACCGTCACTCACGCAAGCATCTTCTCTCCGTTTGGTGGGAGGCGAAGGGCCCACTCTATTACGAGCTTCTCCCTGCGAGAAGGACGATAACGACTTCCATTTATACTGAACAGCTTCAGAAACTAGCTGACGCAATAAGAGAAAAACGACCGAGACGTTTAAATTTTTCCATGATAATGCGCGACCTCATGTCGCTTCGGAGACTCGACAAAAAATCGTAGAGCTTGGATGGCACCCGGTTGCCCACCCACCGTACTCACCGGATCTCGCGCCATCCGACTATCACTTATTCCGACCACTAAAGCTTTATTTGCGTGAGAAAAATTTTCAAAACGACGATGACCTTTGAACGTAATTTTCAGTTCCTTTATTCTTGTCTGTTTATTTGTGTGCACATAAATGGTTAAATAAATAAATAAATAAATAATTACCTCAAAATAGCAGTGGACAATTTCTTTTCTGCGCAGCCTCCGGAATTCTGGGCACAGGGCATCAACAACCTACCAACTAGATGGGCCAGAGTAATAGAGCTATTTGAGGATTACATTACTGATTAATTATTGTAAATAACAAAGTTATCAATAAATTCATTAAATCTTATATCTTGGTGCAAGAATTTTCCGCCAACCTGATAATAAATATTTATTGCATCTGAAAATACAAAAAAAGGGAGGGAAGCTTTTTTTTAAATTAATTGTTGCAATATTCGTATCAAATAAAAGCTTGAAATAAAACAAATTATTAAATAAAAAACACATAACTGAAAAGAGAAAATCAAAGATAAGTGTGGGGGAGAGGGGTTGAACTATTTTCTTTAAAATTATAAAAAGAAATATGCTTGAGTGTCTCAAGAAAGCCCTTTCATTGGATATGTCACACGGTACAGTTTGCAAAACTTTTTATTTTATTTTCTTATTTGCTGCCCAAAAGTGGCCCCAGCATATTCAAAATTCATTTATTTACGTTATACGTCCTTGTTTGGGTCACAGAAATTAACATATTATATATTTAGATATTTCAACTTAATTCCATTCATTTCGTAACTTAGACAATTACTGCCGCAGCACAGGCTAAAGCACAGGCTGTTTGCTGTGCCTCCATGTCAAAGCGTTGCGCTTGCTAAGTCCCCAGTACCACGTACTCTGGCTGCACTTAATGACCTCTTGGACCCCAATCCAACAAACGATCTGTTTGCGGACGAATGGGCGAAGATTTTATTGGCATATCAGAAGTACTGTGAGAGGAATTTATGAAAGTGTTGTTAGATGATTTTATATTTTCTCTTTTATGTGATGATGTGTTTATACAAACTGTGTGTTTTATTTTAGTAATTGGTTTTAAACCTTCTTAGTAAAATAAAATAAATAAATAAATTAGATTCGGAGCAAATTGACACACGAGTGATCCTATATGGGTTCCGTTTTTTACTACCATATTATTCATATGTGTAGATGCAAGGACCTTAAATTAAATTACTTCAGGGAGACCGGGGTAAGATGGGATAGTTACGAGAAAAAACGTCATAATATTAAAATCAAAATGTTTATTAAAAATATCTTACTACAAAAGCAACACAGCAAGTTTAAATTAACGTAATTTTAATCTTTTATGGCGCTAAATCACATATTTTTTTTGGCAAATAGAAAATAAATGACACATGTCAAATATCCCGTCTTGTCCCATGATCGGGGCAAAATGGGAAACGCTATGGGGCATTATGAGTACACATGTTAATCTGGTCGGCAACGTTCACATATATTTGCCTCTTCATCGTCATCATCTACACCTGCGCAGGAATTATGGGCCCAGCCATGGCACACGCTACAAATAACCCATCCTTCAGTGGACTGTGAATATAAGTACCCACAATATAGGCAAGGACAAGTCGAGTTTGTCAAAAATGAGCTTAATGGACTAATGGTGTGGCAATGAAGTGAGTGACGCGACCCTTGTTGGCTGTAACGAGAACGCCTGGCCGACTTGATAGCCCAAAGCGAACTGAACTAATTATATTGAGTTGAAATGAACGTGTTGCGTGAACTGCTGAATTGTAGAATGTGGGGTTGCACCGTACACAGTTCTTATGACGACATTGCTGTTTGTTACACACTTACACCTTTTTATAAATATTTGTTTTAAAACGAACACCACACACTATGAAGCATCTTTGTCTCTTCTTACTGTTTCCCTGTCTAGGACTCTCAGTATAGAGATAGAAAGAATACAAAAATAACAGAAAAAGAAAATATGAAAAAAATGCTTATTAACACAATGCAATCAACTCTCCGCTCCTTGTGGTAGTCTAAAGTAAACTATCACATCACTAAGAAACTTATTAACTATTACATTTTTTCATTTTCAATAGAAAGAAAATCGCCATATTCCATAAGTGTCCCGTTAATATGAATGTATTTCTTGTATTGGGGCCTGCTGATTTGACGGTTGTTGGGTCGCCCTCCCTTGTTCCAAGGAAGAAACAATATCTTTCACTAGCACCTTTTTTACTCGTAGACCACAACCTTTGCATCCCGTCCAGGACACTATTATTATATAATTATATTATATGATTACTATTATTATATAACTCCATTAGCTTTATCTACACTCACACTCATACCTAGACACTGCCTAACTTCTTGGGAGAAGTTAGGCAGTGTCTAAGTATGAGTCTTTGAATTTGAAATGTGAAGCTAGCACTTATCTTATCTCTGGCTTATCTTCTTTGAGAATCCCGAATCATCAAATAAACACTTTAGTTTATCCCACAAATCTTTAGACGTCGACACATTCTTAATATGCACGTAAACCGTTGAATCGATAGTCATTATCAATTTTGTTTTTTCATCATCAGCAGCAGTGTTGCCAACCTCAAAAAACTAAAAAACAACAACTCGCCTAAAAAAAAACAGTAGAAAGCGGTAGGTAAAGAAAAAAAGGCAGATTTCATAATTTTGCTCATATAGGTAATTAAATAATAAACAACTTTCTTAGTTACTAGAACTCACATAAATTGATATATTTATAATCACAGCAACATAAAACAAAAATCAAAGTAAAATTATTTTTCAGTTTCATTTTCAATTGCCTCATCTTCAATATTTTCACACTCATTTTTATTTTTAAAATCATACATGTTTTTGTTGAATTTCTTCATGTGCTTTTCTGTAGCTTCAAATGAATAGCAATCAGTTATTTCGGATTTAGTGTGTAATACTCCTTTAATAGTTGTAGTCGATATTCTATTGCGTAATTTGGTTTTCATAATATTTATAGCAGAAAATAACCTTTCCACGGCGGCGCTGCTATGTGGTAGGCACAAAAGCTTTTTTACCAATTCACACAATGTAGGGAATGTTTGAGATTCGTCTCCATTTCTTAATTCTTGTACATGTTTCCAAAAGTCGATAATATCGGGAGTTTTGTTTTGGTCGAAAGAAAAATCGACATTTCTTAACATTCGCCATTCTCTATCCAGTTCCGTTATATTATTTGGACAAATCTTTGGGAAGAAATAATGTAAATCTGCAATGGAAGGGAATTTCTTTTTTATTTCAGGATCCAGAATTGCTTTAGGATTTAGCATTTTCAGACATTTTAATGCTTGACGGTCTTTGTCGTCAAAAGGAAACCTTTTTAATATCTGTTTTGCAGCCTCGATATAAAACTCCTTACACTTTAAGTAGAAATTTTTCAGCTGTTCTTCCTCTAGTTCTCCTATCTCTCTCTTTCTTCTGATCAAATTTGGCACCATTCCACCAACGTATATATGTGGCATCGGTAAATGTTTCTGCTCACTCGAGAAGTCAAGGTTTAATATTTTAGTTTCTTTTGCGTGTAAAATATTTTGTGCTTCATTTTTTTCTTGTTCAGTGAGATTCAAATATTCAGCTTGTACAAAGCATTCCAAGATCGTTGTGTATGCGGTCAGTATTTTGTCGTATAGTAAATATAATTTCGGAGTCTCGGATTGCATTTCTTTATTGAGATCGGTAAATATAGGTAATGCAAATTTCAAAAACTCCAGGTACAATTCAGTTGTCGGTTCGAGAGAATTGATTGCGCAGAAAGTAATCTATCTACATGAACTGCAGCTTGAAAATACAATTTTATAGCTGGTAATTGTTCTAGAAGCCTATTTACTAGGTACCTCAATAAGCGACAACCATCTGGTTTGGCTAGGGTGGAGTAATTTGTGTGGTTTAATATTTGTGAATGCTTGAAATGTTTTGAAATCTCCAATACGTTTTGGAGAATTTTGTACATGATTATATACGTCTCTACAGAAATCTTCCACGCCCCTTGGCAATTTCTCACATGCGTATGATGCGCATAGGTTAAAAGAATGACAAATGCACTTCATAGTAAAAAGGTGAGGTATGTCATTTTTAAACAAAGTGACCAATGAATGTTTATCTCCAAACATAACGTTAGCGCCATCAGAAGCAAAGCCTATCATGTTTGATTTGTAAGGAATATTTTTTTCAACAAAATATTCTACTATTTTGCCATACAACGCTGTTGCTGTACCATCTACGATTGGTATTAAAGTCAGAATCTATCTTCAACGCTGAAATCTAATTTTACTATTCTAGTGACAAGCGCTAAATGTTTTATCGTAGATTTATCTGTGCTTTCGTCAACAAGTAATGCAAAGCAATTGTTCTGTAACATCTCTATTATATTTTCTTCAGCTGTCTGCCCAGTTACATTAACAATAATAGCTCTAGCTTTTGTGCGGCTTATAGATAATTGTTCAGCAATTTTCGAATCTGGACATACAGCGCAAATCAATTTATTCAAATCAGATGCTATGTTATAAAAACTTTTTAGCAAAAAATAAAACCGACTTCTAAAACAAAACACTACAAAGTGAAAAATAACTTTAATTTCGGAAGTCGGTGTCTTTCGTTTTGTATTTTCGTTTTTTGCCACCGACTTCCGAAATTAAAGTTATTTTTCACTTTGTAGTGTTTTGTTTTAGAAGTCGGTTTTATTTTTTGCTAAAAAGTTTTTATTTTTCACTTTTTAGTTGTGGAACCTACCCCACACAAATTCGAATACATAATTGAGCTCAATAATTGTAGATATAGCCATGTAAATAACAGTGATAGGAAGTTATTAAAACATCATCACATCATCCATATAAAATAAGTGGGAAATATACGCATTATTGAAGCTAACTTAAAAACTCCCCAAGCAAAGTTAATAAAATTTATATGGGACCACCTCGGAGGTATACCCTTTCAAACAAAAAAATATTTTTTTAAATCGGTCCATCCGTCTTTGAGTAATCGCGTAACAAACATACAAAAAAAAAAAAAAACAAAATAAAAATACAGACGAATTGAGAACCTCCTCCTTTTGGAAGTCGGTTAAAAAGACAGATTATGCTCAGCAATAAAGCAGGCCATTTTTACTTCACCCGCTTTAGCTGCAATTTTTGTATCTTGTGAATTGGAAGCTGAGGTAAACATTGATGTCAGTTTTTGTTGTTTTTGTAACTTCAAACTATTCTTCGCGTGTTTGGTTGAATCTTTGTGTCGTAACAGTTCGTGTATACCACATTTTCTGTCGCAATTACACGCAGAACAAAAGAAATAAGTCTCACCTTTAGTGCTTTTCTTTAACCAGCCTTTGAACCTATCATCTTTTAACCACGAATTTACGAATTTCTGTTCATATTTCACATTTTTCTTCTTAGGAGGACTTTTTCCAGTCGATGAATCACTACTCATTTTATCAAAAACTCTGTAATTATTATTTTTTCAAAATAGACGCCGCAATTCAAAGAAACTGTTCAAGGTGTTGTGACTTGTGACTATAAAACAATACCTACGCTACGCAATACAATAGGCGTGTAGCTGTTATTCGTAAATAGGGATTTCCCCGTGCATAAAAATATAAAGAAGATACTGCCATCTAGTATCAATGCGTTTTATTACGTAGTGGTTTGTCATTGCGTTTTATTGCGTAGTGGTTATCAAAAAATGTTTGCATAGTAGTGTATTAGGTGGCGCTGAACGCGAAAAACAGTAGATAATAGGAATGAAACAGAAAACATGGTCATCAATGTGAAAACAGCAAATCTACTGTTAAAACAGTAGGGTTGGTAACGCTGATCAGCAGGAACGATCACTTTTCCTTCAACTGACTTGATACAATGAAGCACAAGGAAATTCTCAGCAGCAAAAGTCCATTCACTGTAATTTTCTCTGCCTTTCAATTTCGGCACATTGACCAGGTAGTTCGCAGTCACCTTGAACCCGAAAAACTAAAAACTGGGTCTGGGCCCATAACCTAAAATGAAACAACGCGTGCGGTGACAAAAGAGGGACTAATTTAATTAAACATGGACGTTGACAAGCATAGTACAGTACACATTCCTACCACTACATGGCGAAACAGACAAACATATTTTTAACCGACTTCCAAAAGGAGGAGGTTCTCAATTCGTCTGTATTTTTTTTGTATGTTTGTTACGCGATTACTCAAAGACGGATGGACCGATTTGGAAAATTCTTTTTTTGTTTGAAAGGGTATACTTCCGAGGTGGTCCCATATAAATTTTATTAACTTTGCTTGGGGAGTTTTTGAGTTAGCTTCAATAATGAGTATATTTCCCACTTATTTTATGTGGATGATGTGATGATGTTTTAATAACTTCCTATCACTGTTATTTACATGGCTATATCTACAATTATTGTGCTCCATTATGTATTCGAATTTGTGTGGGGTAGGTTCCACAACAAAAAAGTGAAAAATAAAAACTTTTTAGCAAAAAATAAAACCGACTTCCAAAACAAAACATTACAAAGTGAAAAATAACTTTAATTTCGGAAGTCGGTGGCAAAAAACGAAAATACAAAACCAAAGACACCGACTACCGAAATTAAAGTTATTTTTCACTTTGTAGTGTTTTGTTTTGGAAGTCGGTTTTATTTTTTTGCTAAAAAGTTTTTATGATACAACAACACATAAAAAAAAAGTTAAATATTATGAAACATATGTGAATAAAATAAAGTGAAAAATTAAGCACGTGTTAGCATTACGGAACCCTTCGCGTGAGAGTACAACTCGCACTTGGCCGCTATTTTATTTAAATTGTAATTTTTGTTGTTCAAAACAAGCACCAACACAAAGAAATTATTGCAGGTACTATCAGGTAGCGAAGCCGATGTGGCCACTAGAACCCGACGAGAAGCCTGAGATCTACCAAGACGAGGAGACACTGGACACAAGCAGGTTCTACCGCCAGTTCAGCCTAAACACCTGCGACGTTAAGGCTCTGAACTCCGTCATCATGTACCAGAATGAATATCTGGGAAACAGGTGTGTTAAGCCACAGTTATACACAGTATTCTACAGTACAATGTTATACACAGTATTCTATCTTCATACCAACGGTCGGAATGCGAGTCGTACCTACACGCCTCGAGTTCGGTACTCATTCGATACCCAAACAGTCGCAAATGCGCCGCAGTGACAAACGGGCGCTGTTATAGTTATGTAAGCAGTAAGCTTGCGATTTGTTTGTTGATCCGGGATCCGGAAAAAGACCTTCCTTGATGCACTCATTATAAAAAGATGCTAATGGAGTCGTTAAAAGGTCAATGTTATCTTTAATTATAGTCAAAGGAATTTCATCATGGCCAACTGAGGGCTTGTTAATCATTTTTAAAAATCATGTTGAAGATTTCTAAAGGTGCTCATGTTGGATTCTACCCGGCTGACACTTTCAGTCAGAAACGTCATTGCTAATCTTTGGTCACAAGCTACTGGGTGAACTATATGTCAAAACATTTGGAAAATACGTTAGCCACATCTAGTGCGTTATTTAATAACTGTGTTGTTAATCTTAAGTATAATTAGATAATCATTCCGGTCTTTGGCGGCATTGCGATGTCGATTAACTATTTTCGATATCACACTCTAGAATCTAATGCCATTTAAATTTGTTGCCTAACAGAATTGCGTTCTGCACAACTCACTACTTTTAACATTACATTCTAATATACCGATTCCGATATTCCAGAACCGAACTGTCACATTGCATCTTATTTATTGTATTAAGGAAACGATTTACTTTACTAGATATCTTTATCCCGTTTGTTATCCATTTGGAATATTTATTTCTTCCGTCATTAACTTCTACTTTACACTTTTTGAAATTAAACAAATTAAGGTGCATCAGGGTAAGTTCGGACAGTTTTTGGATGAGTTGGCAAGGGTTTAGTAATTTTTTTGAGAGATTTTTTTAAACAGATTGGTATTCTCACGGTGGCATCACAATTCATCTTCGCCAACATCTTATATATTAGACAAAATATACATTTATACACTAAAAACAGTGATATTCACAATGTTAACACCAGAAATAAGGCCAAATTACGTGCTCCATTTCACCGGCTTCATAAGGTTCATAACTCATTTGTTGGGCTTGGTATAACTTTTTATAACAAGCTACCCTCTTCTTTGCTAGATTTGCCCTTTAATGCGTTCAAAGCTAAAGTAAAATCTAACCTTTGTTCAAAGGCATACTATTCTATCAACGATTACTTAAACGATAAGAATAGTTGGTCGCTGTGTTTAGCTTAAGACAATGTTTATGTTCTTTCTCCAGAATTAGCATAGCTACTGACAGGTTATATGAGTTCATATAATTATTTATTTTCTTTGACTCTCAAGGTCAATTTATTTTAATTTTATTTTTATTTATTATTGACATAATCTACTCATTTCAATGTTTATTTATTTTTTATGAGTGGTATTGCAATATGTGGTTAGCTAGTGACCTCGACAATTGATCATAGTTTTCTTGCTCGAGCAACCGGCAGCAAGTTCGTCATGCTCCCTTAGATGTCACTGCTTGCGGTAGCGTCGGGGGTCGGGTTGTCTCCTTCCCTCAAATATGGCGAGGGGGGTAATGGCTGATCTTTGCGTTATACTCGTGAACGGGTGCTGCTTGTGGTGACAGGTCGTCTTGCTGACCTTGGTTTTGTTTTGTTATTAGTAATTTAACTCGTTGTTGATTTTACTTCGATGGTCCTAGTTTATCCCTATCTGTGACTTGTGAGTTACGACTACATGTACGGCTATATGTAAGTGGGCACGCCCTTTATTACTGGCGGCTTTTATTTAGGTATAAAGTTCTGCTTACGTTTTTAGTTTTGTATTTTGTTTCTGCTTGAGTATTGTTTTCGTTTTTTTTTTTTTGGTATATTGGCGTGTGCTAGCTTACTTATAGCAAATAATTTAATTTAATGTTTTGTGTTGCGTAATGTACCTAAATTATTATGCGCAGTATTATATAGAATCATTTTTTTAACTGAACAGACAGCTGTGCTGCTGGGGAGTTTGTTGCGCCACTTCTTCTCCCCAGCTAAAGCACTAGGAAGTGGTGAAGGGCGGGCGTTTTTGGGGGACTGTCTTATGTAATTTTGACGTTCAAAAAGTGCTGATTCTCAGCCTAGTTTGAATAAATGACTTTTGATTTTTGATTTTGATTTTCCCCATTTTCTAAATATGACAAAGATAAATAATGCTGCAAACATCGTTAATGAGTAAATTTACTAAAACCTTGTTTCTTTTTTATACTACTACCTTTAATGGTTCTTAAATTAAGACTTCGTAAAAATTCAACATTAATTTTAAAACACGGAGATAAGATCGGACCTTGGAAGGGTAAGTTCGTACTACTTTACAATACTGGTTCTATAGCTGATATCATAAGGTTGACTTTAGAAAAATATCCGTACTTACCCCTAATATAAACATAAGTTTGAATTTTCTACTCATTTTTAAGAACTAGGTTAGAATTTTAAGTTTTTTTTTTCATATTTTAATAGTCCGATCTTACCCTACATTAGCATAGGCAAAAAAATTGTGATTCTCAAACTTTTCATAATCGATCTTTGATGTGAGGGGTCTTTGTAATTACAGATCAACATGTGCCTAGCGAATAAGTAAACTAGCTAAAGGTTCTGATTCCAAGATTTGATTTAAGGTATCGAATTAAATTGTTGTTTGTTTAATAAAATTAATTAACTTGTTTACTTATTCACTAAAAGGATCGGATAGATGAGAAAAATAAATTACTTAAGAAGTAATTATAATAAAATATTGTTTATAAAATCAAATAAATTTAATGAAAATGATACTAACATTCATAATTTTAAAAGTCTTACAAAACAAATCACATTTTTAAAACTAAACAAGTATATTAATTATTTTGCAATAATTATGGTAAGGTTTTTCTCGCATTGTTTTAAATGAAGTTTAACCAAAATGTAAATATGCTACAGTAAATATTTGAAACCAAAATAGGAAAATTTAAAACAATACTTTCTTCTCTCTTAACAAAAAATATAATCTATGAAATTATTCTCTACTAGGAACTTTGTAATCACAATAAATTTATATTTGTTTATACATTTTCTTTTACAATAATTAAATTAAATGTAATCCTATTAAAATGTTTCCATAAGGTGGTAAAAAATAATAATTAATTAAGAAAATACACATTATCCTCATCATTAAGGATAAATTCCTCGGGATTTTCCTTTATTTGTATGAGATCTATTTGTTTGACAATCAAGTCAAGGGATATATGAGTCGTATATAATCAAAAACAGCAATCTGACTTTTGACCTATTAACGGTAATTAGGAAAAGTAGTTTTATTATTACAAACAGCAATTTTTTTTAATATGTATTTATAATTACGTATGTTTTAGATTTTTGAATTCCTTATTTTAAAATTGATTCAATTTGAATTAAATTAATAGTTAATAACTAAAGTTCTCAGATTGCTGTTTTTGATATTGACTTCCAAACATTGCTGACTATGATACTAAACAATGATTAGACTGCTGTCTTTGATTCTTGCCAAAATGAAACACACATAGGGTTGTCAATAAATAAAACTTCATAATTTACAACAATCTTTTTATTTAGTTTGCCATCACTAAAGTAAAAATTAAAATAAAATTTCGGAATCTTCAACAGTCTCACTACAGTTAATCTCGTTTGTAGCAGTTGTTTCTTGTAAAGCCTCCTGGCTTGCCAAGGTTTCTCTGTAAAACGTCAAATCCGGTAAACTTTCCCATTCCGTTCCAAAGTTTTCCTAGTAATTTTTTCACGTCATTCAACTTTGCCTTGTTAACTGCGATTGTATTCGGTATAGTGACTTGATTGATCATTTTGATATTTTTTCTTGGCTTACAAATATTTTGAGGCTTGGCAATATCACTCTTGTAAAAAACTTCGCCCCTCACAAGAACATTGTCTCGTTGCTTAGAACGACGTAAAATAAAGCGTTTACACTGATTGAACTGTATACTCCAACTTGTAGTTGGTTTCAATACGTCTTTGACAGCTGTTTTCCAGTCATAGACTGGGCAATCTGTGCCAATTTTTCTTAATGTTGCGTTTTCAGATAATGTCTGAAATTTCTTTTGGGTCAAGTACGACTTCATTCCTGCGCAACTTTTTTTCAACTATGCCAAAAACACGGTCGGCGGGCATAAAAGAATGACCGGTAATAGGAAATATGATTTCTATAACCTTGACGTCAATATTTTCTACCAACCATTTGCAACACATGCCAATTAAGATACTATTTTTATTCTGCCCGCCGCATCCATCTGCAACTAACCATATTCTTGTAATGCCTGTTTTGTCAGTTTGATTAAGGTGGTCATACACGCAAGATGCCACCAAGTTAGCATTTTTACCGAATTCGTTTTCAGTACAATAGTACGCAAAAACACGATCTTTGTTTAAAGGTAAATCAGAAGATCCTTCCACAATGGCTAGATTATAAAAGTATAGTTGACGACTGTAATAGCAGGACTGATCAGCTCACTTAGCAGTGTAGCACGTAACGTATCAGATACGGTATCAACCTGCAAGTGGGTACGGCTCGTCCACGGTCCTCCGCGTATCTAGCTACGAGCTGCCGGATCCGCAGTGCTCGCAACGACGACGTCACGCCGACAAAATGTCAAATGGTGCCTAGTGCTGCGCTCATATTCATGTATAATATTTTAGATAATTATAAAAGCCCACGTCGATTTTGGCAAAGTGAAATTTTCAAAGATAGAAATCGTTCTAACAATTTAGTAATGGATATGAAGAGATTAGTGGACATTTCAAGAATTTCACTCGTATGTCGAGTACAGATTTTGAGTATCTAATTAATTTAATTGGACCTCAAATTCGCACTAGAGATACAAGGTTTAGAAAAGCGATACCCGTTCAAGACAAATTGGCTTTAACATTGAGATTTTTAGCAAGTGGTGATTCATTCACTAGTTTACAGTATACCTTCAGAATGTCTAAGCAAGTTACAAGTAAATTCGTTCCAGAAGTTTGTGCAGCAATCATCAATGCATTAAAAGACAATGTAAAGGTAAGTAATTGAACTTTTTAATATAGAAACTAAATCAATGACATAGGCAAATAAAATACTGTAGGTAACTTAAACATAATCATCCATGTCCAAAAGCTCAGACAATTCACTTTGTGGGGATGACATAGCATATTTTTCGTTAGTTGATAGATGTTGAGGAGATGGTTGACCCGGAGATGATTGTCCTACAGACGCATATATTTGGGATACCTGTTCCATATTTTTGGATGTATAATATCCAACATTGGCTGGTTGGCTATACGCCTGCATCGAGGTTGGTTGAACTGAAGAATATCATTGAGACGTTTGTGTCCTATTGCTTGTGTGCTGGTAGGGATATTCATCGAAGAAATGGCAGTCTGCCTTAAAAATTAAGTCACATATGCCTTGTTGCACGATATTTTTAGTGTGCTCAGAATATTTCATCATTTTACTTCCTACAAAAGTCAAAAAAGATTTAATTTCCTCATTTTGCGTGTTGGTATTTGACGAGGCTGATTTTAAAATTCCAAAAGCTTCTTTCAGCATTTGTAACTTTGGATCGCATTTTTCTTTTTTACTTGGCGGCCCAGATTGTACTGAGCTTTTTGGTGTCTCCGAAATTCCTTCTGCTCCAGCTGCATCTTCATTGTCCTCACGTTCCGTTGTATTGCTTACCTAAAATATGATAAAAGTTTAACTGGTGTGTTATCGCTTGCAGATTCCTGACAACTCACTGGACTGGAAAAATATATCCGATGACTAACAATTTATGGAATTTTCCTCACTGCGTCGGAGCAATAGATGGAAAGCATGTGTTGCTACAAGCACCGTTCAACAGCGGAGCAGAATATTTTAATTATAAGTCAACATACAGCATCGTTCTGTTTGCCACGGTGGATGCAAATTATAACATTCTTTTCGCGGATGCCGGATGCCAAGGGCGAATCTCGGACGGAGGAGTGTTTAAGAATAGCAAACTACATGACATGATCGAAAATAATATTCTTCAATTGCCCACACCTGTACCTTTGCAAGGCCGAAATAAGCAACTGCCATACTTCATTCTGGGTGATTTTGCGTTAAGTGAAAATGTGATGAAACCTTACCCCGGGCATGCTCACGCCAAAGGGTCAAAAGAAAGAATTTTCAATTATAGACTCAGTAGAGCTAGGAGGGTGGTTGAGAACGTCTTCGGGATCATGTCAGCCGTGTTCAGGGTACTAAGAAAACCAATGCATATTGAGCCAGATAAAGCAACAACAGTAGTGATGGCCATCGTTCACTTGCACAATTTTTTGAGGCGCAGCTCCTCCCGACCGCTTTATATACCAGGTGGCAGCTTCGACACAGAAGACGAAAATGGAGAACTAATTAATGGAGCTTGGCGGCGTGATCAAGAAATGACGTCATTCCATGCTATAAGAAATGTTGCTCGCCGTTCTCCAGCGGCGGCTAAAGAATTTAGAAATGAGTTAGCAGGCTACTTCACTGCAGAAGGAAGGATTTCCTGGCAGGACGAGTATGCATGAATTAAAAACCTACCCAGTGGTAGTGGTAGTTTGAATGGCTTTTGTCACCCTGACTATTCATAGTATAAGATAAGATTAAATAAAGGAACTTACAGTATTCAATCTGTTTTGGCGTGGAGTGTCTCGGTTTAATAAAAATGACATTGCATCAAAAGCAAACCATTTACTTTTATATATCTCTGAAGTTCCTGTAAAAGAACGTTAATACCACATTTTGTAAACAATACCTATTAATGTTAAGAACATTGTTATAGTTACGCATTTGTGAAAAATAATAATAAACGTTTCATACCTTTACCAGTTCCATTACTTATTTTTTATTTTCATTCTCTCTCTCCTGTAGCAAGACAATAAAGTGATCATCTTATTTTTACAGTTTTCTCCCGACGTACCTATAGCTTATCCAATAGTTTTCCAAGCATCCACTTTTAGATGTTTTTTGTAATAATTCTTATTTTTGGGGTCCCACAGTACTGGAGTATTCTGGTAAACCTCAATTAGATTTAACACTTTTTCTTCAGTCCACTCCATAATGAATAATTGAATACGTAAGTTCGTTTAAAGCTCGCGCGTACGTACTCACTACACAAGCGGTCGTGACGCCGTCCACGAGCACACTGCGAGCCGCCTTTGTGTTCGCAGTGAAACCGCCACTCGGCGGGTCACTGCGAGCTTACAGCGCTCCACGCGCGAGCGGCTCGCAGCGGGCTCGTGCCTACGTACTCACTTGATACCGTATCTGATACGTTACGTGCTACACTGCTGAGTACCCAGCTTTAGGCAAAGGAAGGTTTTTTGAAAATCAAAAGATTTTTAGACCAGATTTTGTTTCTCGCAAGTTTTCAAAAAATGATTTAGCTCGTAATGTGTGAACTCTCTTCTCTGCTATCAGTGTAGCTTTTTGAGATTCGTCTTGCTCTCTTTTTATCTTTTCTCTTAATTCCAAACATTTGTAGCAAACGTCTGTTTGCGGTGTGCCAAATCCTATATTATATTCGGTATTCAAAATGTGTCGAAAACATATAGCTTTACCCCCATTTGTGAATTTTGCTGGTCCGTATTGTACATGAGAAATATTTTTTTTTATATTTAATTCGCAAGGAAGGTATTTTCTTTCAGCATGTTTGTTTTTGCGGCAATAATGTGCCTCAATGCAATTAAGACTTTGAATAAAGCGGTGAACCGAGTTTCTTTTATCCGCATATTTTATAGCCTTGCGATCTCCTCCACGAGCTTCGCGGGGAAACTCCGGTTTCATAATATTCTTTCATTAAATACTCGTATTCTATACTTCTTTATTCCAAAAATATTAAGGAAGAATTTTTGTTTTTGCTAAAAATTGCCAATAAATTTAATGACTTTTTTATAAACATGACAAACAAACCTAATACGAGTATCCCTAATTCTGAAACACACATTGACTACAAACATACCATCACTGACATATCGGATACCATTTTCTTGACTCCAACTAATGAAGATACTGAGAAAGACAAGAGAGAGACTGAGACCCAGGGTACAAAATTTTGTCGCATCCTCTTGATTTTTGGCATAAATAGTAATGTGAACCTAAGGACTTCAGCAAAAATATATAAAAAAATCCCCTCCCACCCAGAGAGCAAAAAAAGGGGGTATCACAGATGATACTTTGGGTTCTAATTAAACTCAAACATGTATTTTTTACTTTTTATTTAACATACTTTAATTCCTTATTTATTGCAAGTGAAAATCAGAAAAACAGTTTCTATTGACATTAAAACATACGAATATGTTACAGGTGGAATATTTCACGAAAGTTAGCTGACTGCAACCCTTCATTCTGCATTTCGATCTAGTATTTTGATTGTCTTTGGTACATACAGGCAAGTGCTTTGCTTCTTTTACCCTTTGTGACGTATGTGGCATTGGTTCTACAAGTCTATAGGATCTTTTCCGATTCGGTGGTAGTTGTTCTTCTTCCGTTGGTAACGGAGGTCGAATGGAAGAAGAAGAACTACTCAATCTTGGACTCATACGTGGGCTGTTGAGAGATAAACGCTCTAAACTAGGACTGGAACACTGCGAATGAAATTGCATGTATCGGCCATAGATCAAATAATTAGCCAAGTCCATTTTGAAATCTAGGTACTGCATTATTTGCTTCCGGGGAAGACCAAGTCTCACAGCATCTTGACGATATTCTATCCAAGCTGCTCCAGCCGCAAAATCAAAAAAGTGAAAGATTGCTCGCACAGTCCATTTACCTGTTCTTCCGCGCATTGGATATTTTCCAATAATCCGATCTAACAGATCAATGCCTCCCATGTATGTATTATATTTTTTTATTGCCGCCGGTTGTGGAATATCAAGATATTGGCCATCTTTTTTGCTCCAGCGACGACACGTTCCAAGAGGTTGAATAGCAATTTCTGTTGATACTACATGAATTGGCTTGCTATCGATCCACTTGACTACCGCTAACTTTTTGTCTTGTCTCACCACACAATCATAACTTCCTCTACCGTTCCTTTGTAGAGTCCTGTCGGTTTTCATTAAAGCCTTCTTTTTCTTCTGCTGCTGCTTAGGATGAATATATCACGGTACGCGGTTTTTCATAAGAGTGCCAGTACAGTCGAAGTTTCTTTCCGTTAGGTTTTCCAACAGAGTAATGGAAGTGAAGTAACGATCGATATAGATTGCTGTTTTTTGTGGTAAAGTATCGACCAGTTTTAATACAACGCGTCCTCCTAGATCAAGTTTATCTGGCATTGGATGTAAGGCAGACTCAACCGAAGTCCCTTGACCCTGGTACAAGTATAAATCTAAAGGCAGACCATTTGGATTTATCATCAAAAATACTTTAATCCCTTCGGGATTTGGTTTTCCTTTAATGACCTGCTTCATCTTACATTTCCCGGTAAAAGGTATTATTTGTTCATCTATGGACACACATTTCTGTCTTTCATTTTCTCTGCAAGCTCTCTCAATTTCAGACACTATAGGGCGAATTTTCCAGAATCGATCTACATCTTTCATTGCTGGAGACACTTTGTGATCTTCCACAACTTTCAGGTTTGCTCTGATGCTGAAGTATCTATTACGAGTGATGGTCTCTGCTACAAGTTTTACTCGAGTTTCTGCGGCCCAAAACATGCGAATCCGAGGAAGACCAAGTACACCAATTGCCATAGAACAGCCGATGAAAGATCGTATTTCTTCAGGCGTCGTATTCAGAGACTTACCAGTTCGTTCTACACTGGATGTGTACGTACAGGTCGATACTAGGTTAAAAAAGCCGGGGTGAATATATTTCGAGAAGTATTCATAAGAATTTAAAACTGAGGGTGGATTTTCCGTGGGCTGACTTTCCAATGGCGGGTCTGCGTCAAAGGTATTATTGAAGTTTTCTGAACGATTCCACGTCAGTGGTCGGTTAGTGGCTCGTCTCTGATGATGACGTCTAACAACGTTGGACAAAGGCTCGTCATCCGAATCCTCCCACTCACTTTCAGGATCTTGAGATACTATTTCTTCGAGGATCTGATGATCCTGAGGATTTTCATCCATGTCTTCATCGTCTTCGTCAAAGTCTTCGCAATCGGAGACATCTAGATTCACTAGAAACTCTGATATCACAATATCTTCTAAACCTGCAAAAATAATTTAAAAATGTGTTGAGCGCCCAAAGTATCATCAGTGATATCGAAAAAAAAATTGATAAAATAAGTACGTTTGCATAACACTTTTACAATTTTCTTAATGTCATATTCAAATTTAATCATTTCTCTATTCGAAACAGTTAAAAAATTAATACAAAAGTAATTAAAACCAATATTTACCTTTTTTGTTCGCCGACATGTCGTTACTCGCAAAAACAATTTCACGCAAATGAATGTAAACAAATGTCAAATTCCATTAAATGAACCGAATGCACATTTCAACGATACACAATCCTGCCACGCAACTTACTACGTACGTAGTTCACAGCAAAACTGATAGATGGCGCGGAAAAAAAATATTGAATCCAAGTATCATAGGTGATACCAGGGGTCTCAGGATGATAAAATTATTAATTCTTTAAACTCAACTAACTCAACCGGGTATGACGATATCAATTTGAAAATTCTTAAACGTTGCTCTAAATATATATCTCATCCACTCGCCCACATTATTAATCTATCATTATTTCAAGGTTTATTCCCCGCCAGACAAATTTTCCATAGTCAAACCTTTATACAAAAAAGGAGATAAAAATGACATGAATAACTATCGACCGATTACTCTAATACCCGTAATTTCAAAAATTTTTGAAAGAATTATGTACGATAAACTGCACTCCTTTATAATAAAACACTCAATTTTAAAAGAGGAACAGTTCGGTTTCAGAAAAAATAAATCAACAACTCAACTTTTCTTCTCTCATGTTTTTCTCTCGTGAAAATGATTACCTCTAGTCTCAATGAGAAAAGGCCAATAGCATCGATATTTCTCGATATGTCAAAAGCATTTGACTTCGTAGATCATAAACTGCTTCTCTTCAAACTAAATCGTTATGGTGTTAGGGGAAACGCATTACAATGGATTGAATCTTATCTAAATAATCGCCAACAATGCGTAGAAATATCGAGGCGTACTTTATCAGAAAATAAAATACATAGATCCACTTATCGTCAAAACTCATGTGGTGTTCCCCAGGGCAGTATATTAGGACCCTTTTTGTTCTTACTATATATCAATGATTTGCCCAACGTAACCCCATATTCTTGCATTCTGTACGCCGACGATACAACTCTTAGTATTGAACTCACCGATAACAATATCTCCAAATACGAAAAAGAGATTAATGACACGTTAAACAAAATAATAGAATGGCTAAAAGACAACAATCTACATGTCAATCTTAGTAAAACCAAACTTATATAGTTCCAAGCTTACAATAGCAAACGTCACCAATTAGAAATTAGATATGCTAATAACGCTGTAGAAGAGGTTGAAAGTGCTTCTTTTTTGGGGATAACATTAGATAAATATTGCAACTGGAAAGTACATATTGACAAATTATGCACTAAGCTGCAAAGATTTGTATTTGTTTTAAACCGAATAACTCGCGTAGGTGGTATCAATGCAGCACTTTGTGCTTATCATGGTTACGTAGCATCAATTCTCCGTTACGGAATCATTATATGGGGAAATTCTGTTGACACTATTAAAGTATTCCGAGCCCAAAAGAAATGTATTCGATCAATGACTCTGTGATGATGTGAATGATCTTTGCGTTATCAATATTATAAAAATAAAAATATAAAAAATAAAACGGAATACATTAAATACTCAAAGATTTTACAAAAATGTGTCTACACACCAAAAAAAAAAACGCAAACATAAAATTTATAAATGACAGTGAAAATAAATGCAAAGCAGTATGGAGAGTTATAAAAAATGAAATCATAGACAGTACCGATATCCCCAGCATTGAAAATATTCAAATTGATAATACCATACTCTCAGATCCTGTAGCTATAGCAACAGCGTTCAATAACCATTATATTAATATGGCACAATCTTCGAGTAAGTGTGCAAAACAACGTAACGAGGTAACAACGTAACAATGGCCCATTCGATGTTCCTTAACCCAGTGTCCGAAAATGAAGTTAGAGCAGAGATTATGTCACTGAATAACACAAGTTCCGAGGGTTATGACGAGATTATTACAAAAATCTTTAAAGCATGCACTAATGAACTATTTGAAATAATAACGTATTTAATTAATTTATCATTCTCAACTGGCACTTTTCCCGAAGCACTGAAGATGTCAATAATTAAGCCCCTTTATAAAACTGGTGAAAAGTCAGACGTTAATAACTACCGCCCAATTACCTTAATACCTATTATATCGAAATTATTTGAAAGGTGCATGAATAAAAGACTTGAGTTCTATAATAAATTTAATATCATACGTTAGCTATCTACAATCTTATTAAAATAGTATTAACGAATATTAACAACAACTATTATACTACTGGGCTGTTCTTTGACCTTTCTAAGGCCTTTGACCTAGTCTCTCATGACTTATTACTACAATAAAAACTTTTTAGCAAAAAATAAAACCGACTTCTAAAACAAAACACTACAAAGTGAAAAATAACTGTAATTTCGGAAGTCGGTGTCTTTGGTTTTGTATTTTCGTTTTTTGCCACCGACTTCCGAAATTAAAGTTATTTTTCACTTTGTAGTGTTTTGTTTTAGAAGTCGGTTTTATTTTTTGCTAAAAAGTTTTTATTTTTCACTTTTTAGTTGTGGAACCTACCCCACACAAATTCGAATACATAATTGAGCACAATAATTAAGAATCAAACGAACTTACCTTGTGAAGTTTGATATCTAATTATACGAATGTCTTGACCGAAGATGATTACAGTTTACATGCAGCAGCACGCGAGATGATGCTGTCCTAATCACACTTTTAAAGCTATTAAAATGCTTCTAGATTTTATTTTAAAGTAAATAAATATCAGAAAGAAGGTAGTGTATTATTTTCCCCCACTGGAGTGCAACCCACCGTCTCGGTCACCGTCGCAATCCTTGACTCATTTTTTAGAGCTACATTTTTTCGATAGGTCTTGGGACTATCAGGGGGGGAGGGAGTGTAATCATCTTCGGTCAAGACACTCGTATAATTAGATATTAAACTTCACAAGGTAAGTTCGTTTGATTCTTAATTATACTTCGTATCTCTCCCGAAGATGATTACAGTTTACATGCAGATGTTTAGAGCATCGAAAAAATTAAACATTGAAGCGATCGATAAATACTATGTTATAGTAATAGTAATAGTCCATTTATTTGTAAGAATACTGTTACAGAGTTGTTAAATAGTTTTTAAAGTTCATAATATTCTGCCGTTTCCGGCACGTGTTACTACTATTTATTATTTTTTAATCACTGTAACATCACATTAACTTATCTGGTCTGTTATAATCATCGAACATAATTATTATAAGAATGAAAGCAGCAGACGTGGACGCGTGCCTTGTACGGTGCCCACCATACAATTTTACCACTCTCTCCTATTTCTTTTTACCCAGTGAGACAAAGTTTGAGAACCCACTTTTTTATGAGGTTTTTGTTAACTTATTGATAATCTTCTTGAAAACGTAAGCAAGCAGTTTTATCTATATAGTGTTTAAGGGTTAAAGCTGGGCAAACCTTAGGATTTTCTATAATATGTATGTATACGTATGGTAATATAATTAATCAATAGGAGTAGTTGGTAAGCGCCTGGCCTTGAGGTGTTTATTAAGTCCTCAATTTTAATTAGATTTTTTCTGAATCGAAAGTAATTATTTGTATTTTTGTTACACATAAAGTCTGCATTCTCTCTGCAGATGCTAGTACTAAAAGAGTTACAGTTCTTAACGACAAATCTTTTAGTGTTAGTAAATCATTTGGAAAATAATTTATTAAGTAAATTAACACAAGATAGGGATTCCAGGTGGTGTGGTATTTTGGTGCAGGTGGTTTTATGCGATAGACCCCTTTAAAGAACCTTTTTATACAGTTATTACAAGTCACTTCCTGACCTAATAGTATTGATAACGCTGAACGATAACTACTAAGTGTGCTGTAACTAGCACCTGAATTAAATTTAAAAGTCAAAAATTCTATTAACTGAGTAATATTGGAATCACAGTAATCTAATCCTTTACCATTACAATATATCACCATGACTTTAGTGAAGAATTATATTGGTTCAGCGTGTTTTGGGAGAAAAAAGCCATCGCTATGTCGAGAGATGCGTTGGGTATTCCGCGCCTTAGCAGCGACTGCCGGATAATTTGCCTGCCATCAGGGTGAGATCCGCGTGGAGAGGATGATCCTCCTTGAAAGGGGAAATTAATAAATTTTTGCCAGGCTTAAAATACTTTCGAGGTAAGTAATTTTAACCAGTCTGGGTACCAGGGTTGAGTTGGCACCACTACAATTGCTTCTGCTTTGTCATTTTTATTTAATCTTATGTAAGACTTTTGAGATAAGACTAAAGGGAGGAAAATCATAAAATTGTTTATTTGTCCAGTTGAATGTGAATGCATCGATAATTTCGGAATTTGGATCTAATTTCCACGGAGCATATCTATAACATTTGTGATTTTGACTACTTGCAAATGAATCAAATTGTGGAATACTGAGTGAAAATGTTATTTTATTAAATGAGTAATCTGCTACCTAGTTCCCATTCCGTATCTAATAGGTTGGGGAAAAAGTTTCTTCGCATTTTTTAAGAAAATTCAAAACGTTTTTTAATATAGTTTATTTACATTTAACTAAAGTATGTAGGTACCATTTTGTTCGATAACTTTTTGCCATCTTGTAGGTAGGGACATGATCCCATTACTGTAGAAATTTTGGGACTTCTGGTCAAAATACCGCGACAAGTGGTTTTGGCAGTCCTCTCGTGATGTTAACCTGATACTGCCTAAAGAATTCTGAAGAGACCGAAACAGGTGGAAATCTGAAGGTGCAAGGTCAGGACTATACGGCGGATGCATTAACACCTCCCAGCCAAACTCTCTTAATTTTTGCTGAGTGGCTAAAGATGTGTGAGGTCTAGCGTTATCATGATGAAAAACCACACCCCTTCTGTTGATTAATTCCGGCCACTTTATCTCAACTTCTTGCTTTAATCTCATCAGTTGTTCACAGTAGAGTTCAGAATCGATGGTCCTGCCTGGTGGTAACAGCTCATAATGAATAATGCCCTTCCAATCCCACCACACACACAGCATCACCTTGTTGCGAGTTAACCCGGGTTTTGCCACAGTCTGTGAAGCCTGACCGGCCTTTGACCACGACCTTTTTCGCACGTTCTTGTCATACGTGATCCACTTTTCATCACCAGCTTCTTCAAAAATGGTTCGGTTTCATTACGTCGTAATAAAATCACAAATGAGTACACGGTTCATTAGGTTTCTTTCAGTGAGCTCGTGAGGTACCCAAATGTCGAGCTATTTTGTGTACCCAGTTTTTTTTCAAATGCGCCAAAACTATTTTGTGGTCAATTTCCAGTTCTTCAGCTACGTCGTAACTACTGATATGCCGATCTTGCTCCACTTTTTCAAAAATGGCATCCATTTTATCCGTAATAGGGCGACCAGAGCGACGTGCATCTTTGACATCAAAATTTCCGGATTGAAAACGCTTAAACAAAATTTGTGCTACTCTCACAGACACTACACTAGGTCCATAAACATCGCAAATTTTTTTCGCGGCTTGCGTTGCTTTTTTACCATTTTTGTAGTAAAATTTTAAAATGTATCGAATTTCTTCATTAGATTCACTCATCTTGACGGTACGAAAAACAAATAAAAATCACACATTTTCCTAATCTGTGCGATAGTCTTCCATTTTAAAGCGGTCAACATTTTTTTTTTTGCGAGTTATACATGGAGAAAGAAAATCTGATTGTAATAGCTCAGAAATACAATTATCAATTATGTTAGTTTCTGTGCGCGTGTATGACCTTTTAGGTATGTTTGTTTAGTGTGGTTCACAAAGGAATGGTATTTGATATCCTTTAATCCAAGACAGGATAGTTTTGTCATTAGTAGTATGATGCCATTCATAAAAGTAATGCTGTAATCTGCCAGCTATAGATACAATTGTTATCTACCTGTGACGAAATGATTAGCGTCGTCGGGCTGAGTAGTTGGCCGTCCGTGCGCGTGTGGCCGTCTGCGCGCGGCGATGGTCCCGTGGCGGCGGTGGTGGCTGGCGCCGAGTCTGGTTGAAGTACACTCGCGACGGGTGCCCGCGGTGCCCCCCGTGCGTTTAAAGTACCAGTTTGACGATATGTAGAAGTATTCGGCTGATTACGCTGTTCATTGAATTTTCTGCTATTTGCGGTGCATCTCAGTTCTGAGGCAGACATTGTTATGGCCTGTGCGGATTTCAGATAATCAGACAAGTTAGAACCGAATAAATAACCATTTTTTTTTTATTATTTCTCCTTTTTTTTTTGTTTACTTTTGTCATTTATGATAGTGAATCTCTAGACAGAGATTTTCTGTAGTGCGTATCGCACATCAGCCGACCTGCATTACTGAGTATTTTTATAACCTCTTGTGGAGTGTTTTCGGTTTGTGACAAGCCTACATTCAATGCTTTGCTGATTGCTGAGATACACCTGGCCAATTGATTTTTCTTCTGCGCACTGTATGAATATTTTTTAATGTTGGAATCAGACAGTGCCGATTTTAACTCAGGATTTAGCGTAGGTGCCTTCCTGTATTAATACAATTTTCAGCAGGTAGGTACTGTTTTTGGAGATCGACTTTTTCCTCTTTAGTGAGACCGTTAATTACGACGTGTTCCATCGCGTGGTCAAATCCTTGTGTAAATTATCTCCAAACGATTTGTTTAGGGTCTGATCCTAACAATTGCAAAATATCCGGGTCTAGTTCATCAGGATTTTCATCTGCCGTTCCTTCACCTTCTAACGGTACCGCACTGGTTAGGATCTCATTTTCAAATAAGCAAAATATTTATATATACCGTACCGTACCGTATATACCTACCGTAAGTAGGTACTTTATCCACACACGCTGTACGTCGGGATATTTAAGTTGGTGTCGTATGTATAACGGTCATAGTATCCACACACGATAAACGTCGGGATATCACAATGAACACATTCATTTTCTGACTCTTCCACACACGATATACGTCGGGATATTAATGTTCGTGTTGTAGGTAAATGTATAACGGTCATAGTACCCGCACATGATAAAAGTCGGGATATATCACAATAAATAATATTCATTTTATGACACTTAAATAGCTAGGCATTAGGCATCCACACCCGATACACGACGGGATATTAGTATCACAATAAATGTATTGTACCTATTTATGAGCAGTCTCAATGCGGTAGGTGAACTATAAGGTTTAGGTATTTTGTCTGTTCACTTACCTTGTGTTTCTAGATCACTGGTTAAATCGTGCGGTAGTGCGAAGAAGATAACGCTGGTTCACCCTCCGATGACGATGAAGAGATTCTTCTTCGTTTTTTAACTATCTAACTTTTGCACTTTTTTGAGTAGTTTTTTCTATCGTCCTTATCAGGTCGCTTTCTTTTTCCCATAGTGTAACGCAATGAAGGTTATTTCCAGACGAGCAAATATACGTGTGAGTCGGACAACACTAAATCACGTAATGAGTCAAGGATTGCGACGGTGACCGAGACGGTGGGTTGCACTCCAGTGGGGGAAAATAATACACTACCTTCTTTCTGATATTTATTTACTTTAAAATAAATTCTATAAGCATTTTAATAGCTTTAAAAGTGTGATTAGGACAGCATCATCTCGAGTGCTGCTGCATGTAAACTGTAATCATCTTCGGAAGAGATACGAAGTATAATAATGTAATTGAGAGACTGATTGAATGGCTAAATCAAAATAACTTATCTATAAACCTTAAAAAGTCCGTTTATATACAATTCAATAAATGAAATCCAAAATATAATATTAAAATGATTATACATAGAATTCACGAAGTAACTCAAACTAAATTTCTAGGCGTAACCTTGGATCTAGACATCAATTGGAAAGCACATGTTGATACAGTTTCCAAACGAATTAACAAGTTTGTATATGCACTAAAACGGATCAGAAACATAACAAACATTAAGACAGGAATAACAACATATCATGCGTATGTTGAATCTGTGCTGTGCTATGGTTTAATTATGTGGGGCAATAGCACCGATCAAAATAGAGCGTTTGTTGCACAAAAAAAATGCATTAGGGCTATATATGGGCTTCAACCGGATGAATCCTGCAGGCCAATATTTAAAAAACTTGATTTGTTACCATTGCCGTCACTTTATACGATATTGGAAATTTGTATGTTTGTGTGGAGGCACAAAGTGTTGTTCACTAAAGCAATCGATCTTAATTCTCGAAGCCCTCGAGACCCCCACAGGCTCGTGTTAGATGTTTTACCTAGGCTTGCAAAATATAATAAAAGCTGCATGTTTATATGTGTCCGGATATACAATAAGATACCAGAGGAATTTAAAATATTAAATAAAAGATTGTTCAAAAGTAAATTATATAAATGGTTATCTGCTAATAGTTTTTACAGTGTCAGGGAGTTTCTAGAGCATAAAATCGGACGATGACAGTGGTTGTATGTTGTTGTCATGTATGTAAAGGAGATCCGCAAACAGTCCTAATACATTAGGCCTCAATAAACAAAAATAAAATAATTTGGGTTTTCAAGGGGTAATATTAGTCTATTGCCCTGTGCAATTAGTTTTTCGATATAACATGGCATATGAAAATTAAAAAAATATATATATTTCAGACCGTAGTCAATAAACCCTATTATCATTTGTTCCCGCTCTTTTATTAGGTTATGAGTTTTAGTGAAAGATTAAAAGTACTTTGCCAGGCTCTATCTTTTTAATATGAGGTGAAACTTACTTACAGAATGTTGAATTTATATTCCTTAGCTATACATGATCAGGGGTTTAAAAGAAAAAAATACGAATTCATATTAACAGAAAATATTTTATTAAATGCTTTCCACATCATCATAGGTGATTAATATATTATCGAGATGCTGGGCGGGAGGTACAACATTGTCTTGGTACCTAGCCCACCCTAAGTACCATATTATGGATAAAATATGTGCACAGCAGCCTACTGTTCCCTTGCCCACATTGCAATTGCAATAGTGTTGCAATATTGCGTCCCTACCGTTAAGAGAGCTGTCGACCAAAATATAAACAAAATATATTTTACGGCCTATATGGCGCGATTGAATTTTGCCTCTTAGCAGCCAAACACTATTTTCAGTCGACAGCTCTGTCAGTAAACTGCTGTCAATCTCTCTGCATACTTAGATTGTGTAAGACCCATTGGCCCTTATATGCTCGCCGTAATAAGAACGTGCCTGTTTTATTTGGTACGTGCCTAAACATACCAATATCAGCTCATTGTAGGTGAGCCGGGGAAAATCACTGACATTATTATCTTCAACATTTATTCTTTGGAAATTCGTTCGTCTTCTGTTTAAGTTATTACTAATAACAAGAGTACTTGAAACTGTTTTCAGAGTACATTTTCTGATTTATGATATTAAGGATTTCCCCAGCATCATTCCTGTCTTCGATAAGAGGGTGAAAGGCATTAAGGCAGCAGCCACAGAAAAATCTTTCATCAAATTGCGAGATGCGGCATTAAAATATTCTTGACGAAAAATCGTATAGTCTCGTTTAACCCTACCATTAATCACTTCTATGACCCAACAACATATTGTCACTGCCCTGGAACGATTAGCCTCCAATGTAGATAGTTGTGTTTCACCCTCTTGAACTGTACTTGGTGTATAAGCACGATACCCACAATCGTTGAGTAATGACAGAGAATCTCTAAAGCCCCTATCCAGTATAAAAACATCATTTGGTGCAAAAAATCTTCTTAACACGTTGGCTGCCAGGAAAAAAAACGCGTCTTACCATTCAAGCCACGTCGGTCAGTGCTGGTCGACATCTAGACTTTTCGTTTGGGCCGCGTCGGTCATAGCTGACCACGTTTTATGAGTGTTTTCAATCAACTCTTACAGGCCGTAGGGCAGCGCTATCAAACTAAATCCTATACTCATTGACCCGCGTGGCCCTCCAGTTAAACGAAATTACGTTGGTTTATGAAAAATTGAAAGAACATAGAAAAAAAACAACAATTACCAAAGAGTAAAAATTTGCGTCGTCAAAAAAAAGTTTATTGGATAAAAATTATACACAAACAAAAGAAAAAATGTGTTCAAAGTAATAACGATATTTTTTAACAATTTTAGAGTCTACAAACAATCAACTTGAATACCTACCCAAAAATAAATCTTGACTAACAACATTAAGTATTTAAAAATTAAATTTTAATATGAACGTTGGCAAAACATTCAACACATAGAAAAGGTTTATCTTCGCAAGTGTCACAGAAAGTAGGCACTTTTTTAGTTTTGTTTCTGGCAAGTGCACGCCCAAAAGTGGTCACATTATTTTTGTAACAAACTGTGCACATCCGACGCACCTTGAGAGAAGGACCTTCTTTTTTCTGGAGCACATGTTTTTTTCTCATATTCCGTCCTGAAGTTGTTTCGGTTGTTGAAGATTTTGCTAAAAAACTTTTGAGTACTTCTTTTCTAAATTCTACAATAGGTATATTTTTATGTGTGACGGATCTGTATAAAACTAAAGCATTCACCAAGGCGACGTTTAAAATCAGATCAAATGCAATTTTTTTGTACCATTTTAAAGATTTTCTCAATGGTGTCTGGTAAGCTGCCATCTGATCAGCTAAATCCACTGCTCCTTTTGCCTTGTTATAATCTAAAACAATAGCTGGTTTCATTGTGGTTTTATTATGTTTGGTAACGGGAATAAAACGTGTTGAATGTTTCGTGGAAAGTACTAAAACCTCTCGTTTGTCTTTCCATCTTAAAACGGTTATGCCATCATCACTTTCTCTCGCTATGAATTGGCCTTTTTTTAGCTTGGTAGAAACTACTACTTTAGGGAAATGCTTTCTGTTTTTTCTTAAAGTTCCAATCAAATGTGTTTCATATTTCAAGAGTTCTCTGGCTAAGGGTACGCTTGTATACCAATTATCAGTATATAACGAGTGCCCTTTATTCAGCAAGTCCTGGCACAGGTTCATTACAACTCTATGAGGGGTGACATTAGTTTGTTCATTTTGTTTTCCAGCATATATATTTATCTTATATGTATAGCCTGGTAAAGTGCACAGTTTAAAAAGCTTGACCCCGTACTTGTGCCGTTTTTGTTTATTATATTGGCGAAATATCAAACGTCCTCGAAACGGAACCATACTCTCATCAATGCATATGGCTTCACCAGGAATATAATTTTTCTGGAAATTATTATTCAGTACATCTAACAAGTGTTTTACGCGGTGAAGTCGGTCCAACTTATTATTATCGTCATCTTGAGAAAAATGTATCATTTGTAAAAGCAATTCAAACCTATTTCTAGACATTACAGTTCGTGGAAAGTTTTGGCTCATAATATCACTCGTAGACCAATAATCGGCAATTTTTGGAAGCTTTACCAAACCCATGTACAATATTAAGCAGAAAAAATGTTTTATCTCAGCAAGGTTTGTTTCTGACCATGAGCGGATTCTTGCATGTTTCGAAGCTTCTGTGGTGCGAGTTATTTTAGTTATTGCAAAAGCATTAGTACTTTCAACGATTTGTTGTAATAAGCTATCTGTCACCAAAAGTGCATAAAAATCAGCTGGAAATTTGTTAGTCATTGACGTGCGAATAGAAACTGGCATGCCACAACATTCAGTGAAAGGAATAATATTGCGCTGATTACCTTTACACTCGGTCCATTTTGAGGATGTACTATTTTCTAAACCTTGGATAGCACGATCAATTTCTGCATCACTGTCTTCGCTTGTTGATAGGATCCGCAGACGCCTGTGCCTCGATCGGGGGGGTTGAATTTTTACTTCCTCGTCATCAGAACTTAGGTTTAAACTTTTGTCGAGAAAATCAATTTCTATGTTTTCGATCTGTGTTAAAATATCTTCCGTAATCTCAAAATCTTCAAATTCGTTCATAGTAATAATAAATGTTAATAACTTAAACAAACGGATACGCTATCGTAACAAATCAATCAATAAAACGGCGTCTCACATCGGGATTCGGGCGATAACTGCGTAGGCGCGAGAGAGTTCACTGGCTGCGGGGTAGTGGGATGGACCCGACACCGCGACCCGCGCGGCCTCCCCTAACGGAAAGTCGATATTTCGTCTCCATGGGCCGCGGCGGTCAGTGTTGACCGACGTCTAATATCTCTATAAACTATGACTAAAATTCACCTTTGTTAATAGAATCACACATTCTGACATTAGATTTAAGTATTTAATCAAAAAAATTGTTTGGCAAAATTTTAACACATTTCCGATTTTTTATTGGCCTAAAGAGGAAGTTCACTGTCGGTCAGCACTGACCTGCGTTGGCATAGAACGTGTTAAAGGTTGATTTTCATCACAAAATTCTTTTAAGATTATTTCAGCATCTGATGTTGTTGCTGGATAGGGACCAAGCACTTCAATAATATAACCGTCTGTACTGACAATTATAAACATTTTTACTAGGTTTCGATACTTGTGTAACGAATAAGTATTTTTTTGATACAAGTAATTGGTACTTTTTTGATACAAGTAATTGGTACTTTTTTTGAACATATACATAAGTACCATCGGCTACCACAATTGCTCTGGTTCTATTATTGTCTCCATAAATCCCATTGGGTTTTGTAAGGTTTCTCTGTGCAATCTGCTCCCTGTTAGTGTGACTTAAACCTAAGTGCAGAGGGACATAGTCCTGTACAAGCAAATCTCTAGCCCGTGATATTAATGTTGTTCTAGTTGGTATTTGAATTAAGGAAGAGATTCTTTCAAATGAGTCCCCTGTTCTTAATTTAATTAAATATGCTGCTAGGGCAAGTGATTCATTACGCATTTGTGAGAGCCGAGGTACTTCATTAAGAATTTCAGCAAATTGCTGTTTAGTTTAGTAAATGGTCTGGCATATTCTCAATATTATTAAAATCTATACTTACACGACTTGGAATTAATGTCATCAAGTCCTGTATTTGCGAAGTAGTAAACATGTGGTTGCTATTGTGTGGGGGATTATTCAAAAAATCCAATGTACCTTGACTTACATGTCTGTAACATACACGATTATTGTTAGGGACATAAAAATTGTAGTTTTTTAGTAGAAATTGTCTTAAAGACAATGGTATGGTAAGACATTCAGTGCGATGGCAGCCTGAGACAAAGCAACGATTTTGTGACTCTGCAGCTCTTGCATACAGTGGCATCATTATCTGATCTCGAACATTTGGTGGTACCTCAATAGAAGGCTCAGAAATAGGATAGTCGCTGGACTCTCTTAATGTTCTGACTACACGTGGAGCTTGGTCAGCACGTTGCCAGCATGGATGACAAATAGAGCTTGTAGCACTTACCTATAAAAAAAAAAATGTTTAATCTATATTATATCAAAAATCCTAACACAAACTCAGAAAAATTCTAGAATCAGCAATTACACTAGAAAAGAAATGAACTTGTTTATATGGAAAGCAATAACACTATATAAACAAAATGACTATTTTGAAAATCAATCAAAATTATTTCAGTGGAACATATTATTCTAGAAAAAAAATTGAATGTGATTCATTGATATGGGGAGTAATAACACCGTACATACAAGCCAGGACTAGAAACTTGTTTATTGTTCTTTTAATAGCTATATTTACTGTCATATTATTAAGTACTTACTTGTCGAGGTTGAATCCATTCTGATATAACATCAAAAATATGGCTTTCACGCTGAGAATGTTGAGTCAGTGTATGGGATCGAATGCGCAATAAAGATCTTCCACAATTAATGCAAACATGACGATGGCCAACATTCAAGTTAGATCCAATACTAGAATCAACACTGGTTCCTGGCAATGATTGTGTAGCTACCATCCAGCAAGAGTTGCACACATGGTCCGATGGAGTGACCTGAAATATAGATTAAATATAAATATACAAATACCTAATTGCTACATATCTTTGGTTCCAAAGTGATAAGCACCTGCATATGCAGGTGCATACATGGTGGTGTTTTTTACTTGTTAAGAATGCAAGCTTGTTTTACATTAAACAAACCAGTACTTATGTAATTTTAACCCAATCTTGCAATGAGTGTTTAAGTGTAATAATTAAAATAACCCTTATAATAATAAAATAACACTTACTTGCCGTGGAGATATCCATTCTCTAATCACTGATAGTATATCGACTGAGTTCAGTAGGTTTCATCTCATGCGACCAGTTGATATGCCACAATTAATACAGCGGAGATTATCCATCGTAAACAACAGGTAACAATATCAAAAGGCAAAATCTGAGTCAGGCTAAACACAGCAAGGGTCGGTAATTAGATGTAGCACACAAAATAAACATAAAAAGTAAATCTACAACACGGGCGAGAAACTTTATGACGGCAATCTGTTGTTGACATTGACAACTGATTGATTGACAAGTGACAGCTGTATCGAGTGTTGCAGTTCATAAAAATGCAAATCGATTTTTCTATAAAATCATTAAAATAACATAACAACAACGAAAAATTACTCTATCTTTAATCATTGTTTCGCAATAAACTCGTATAATACTTTTTTAAGTTATTTAAAAATAGCATAATATGGCAACATCAGTTGTTGTTAAAACAACTGCAACGCGAGGAATATAATTGACTTTTTTTTAAATTCCTTTTTCCTAGGTTTTGTTAGGAAATGATAAATTAAAGTAGGACTTATAATTATTTAAATATTTTTTCGAATGGTCTAATACTTTGTCTATCAAGGCCAGGAATTGTTGATCTCCTTTGCACGCTTATTTTCATGAAGCAAAACATGTAGAACCTACCAGTGTATTCATATTACCATCTTGTATACCTTGTTTTTTACAAATAAATTATTATTATTATTTTTTTTTCCATATTTCTCGGGACCCTGGGGTCCCGGACCTTTGAAAGGCGTACGAGGAGCTGAAGCCAACTCGCAGAGGCCCCTTACAACATTTTAAATGATGAGGAGGCACCAACCGACGATTATCCCTATATGCGCTATGCAAATGCACCCAAGGACAACCCCCGCTTGGTGCAGGACTATTGCTGTACGTGAAAACAAAACATATTGGGCTATGGGTTTGGGTTGCTAACGTGCATTGGGTTACTTAAACTATGGAATAACTATGTCCCCTGCCTGACCAATGTTATACAATTATACACGGATAAAATGCCAGGGGGTGACTTGCACACTCAATAATGGGCCCCCGGAAACGGCCGCTAGCACATAGTGATGACGTAGCGACAAGGGGGCAACACTTCCTGAGGTGCGTGAGGAGTGGAGAGGTATTCCACGGCTATCAGGACAATCCCGGAAGTACGGTCAAGATCCCTACCAGCACCTTACTGGAATACTTCCTTCCTCCGAGCACATTTGCTCTTGCGAATCTCCACTCAAGCCGGCCAATAAAGGCAAGAAAGAGGTGGGAGCTCTGTTCCTCGTTAGTGTTCACTCCAGCCGGCCAATTAAGGCAAGCCAGAGATGAGGACAAGATTTTTCCCGGGAAATAGGGTCCGTGGGGTCGCTACTGCCCAACAGCTCGCCACATGCTGCCCTGCGGGTTTCTGTAACTCTCTTGGTCTGGCTCCTCATCCTAGACCCGTTCCGGCAAAGTAAATTCTACCGGCACAGACCTAAAGTTCGGAGCGCGCAAGCCCCACCACGACGTCAACGTAGAGATACAGCGGTGGGGTTATTATTATTATTATTATTATTAAAACCCATCCATTACAAAGCTGTGTCCCAATCTTTAAAAAAATAAAAATATTACCACTACCTTCTTTATATACTCGTATATTCGAACTCTGTATCTTTGTACGGAAAAACTTAGCTTTATTTCAATTACACAATGATGTTGTAATAAGGAAAAGTCGAAATATCCACAAATTATGTGCACCCCAACAAAGAATTAAACTATTTTCGAATAATGTTTACTGTATGGCAATTCAAATTTATAATAAATTACCTAATGTTTTTAAAAGTCTAACCTCATGACATTTAAAAAGAAATTATTTGACTTTCTATTGCAAAAGTGTTTCAAAAATTTGATTCAAAATTTAAATTAGACGACGACTTACCTCTTAATAATTTAATGTAATTTCATTTCTATGACATTGTATTGAAATTTTTCTCTCTTCATTGTATTTAATAATTCTGGACATTATAATTAATAACCCTTGACATTGTATTCAATCATTCTTGACATTATAATTAATAACCCCGACATTATATTTAATAACTCTTTACATTATAAAATAACCCCTGACACTGTATTTCATAGTCGTTAACTTTTACCTTATTCTAGACATTGTATGGTTTATTATTAATTTTTATTCTTTGAAATATTTGCACGCTGGAAACAGCAGAATATTATGGACATCATATTAAGTGTAACACCTATGTAACAACAATATTCTAGCAAATAAATTTATTATTATTAATACAAAATTTATGAAAGTAATGTAGGAGGATTATGCAATTTGGTACGGCCCGCCTAGTCTGAGTCAGCCTTAAAGGCTGACTCAGACTAGGCAATTAGGCGCTGAGTTTGCGATACCCATTTTGCATGTCAAAATAGACTCCTCGCAGTCAAGTGACGAAACGCATCATTGACTAACGAGTTAAATCAAATAAATGTCGCATATATTTAACTTTTCATATACCGTGGCACGGACTGTTCGCATTAACAGCGTCATTTTAGATCCACGGGTCGGGCAAAGTGTTGGGTTTTTCCCATTAGAAATTTTTCAGTACAAGCTCGAATAAATAGGTTTGTGGCAAATTGATGTCAATAGGCTCGCCCATTATACATGGAACTGAAACATACCTGGCAAAATGTGGGTATACATAGCATAAGCCTCTGCCCAAGCCTTTGGGGAATACTAGCGTGAAGTTATGTTAATATTATTTTTGTGATTTTACAATTCCAGTGGCCGTTTGGTGATAACACCATTAACTGATCGCTGCTACCTGACGCTCATGTGCGCGATGCACCTCAAGTTCGGTGGAGCCCCCGCCGGGCCAGCCGGTACCGGCAAGACTGAGACAACAAAGGTAAACAATAAAGTCCTCTATACTGAAGGAGGAGAGTAGGGGAAGACCAAAGAAACGATGAACGAACTGTGTGTAAGATGATATGGCTAGAAAGGGTAGTGTAAGGGTAGGGTAGAAGTGACTACTGAGCAGTGGCTAAGGGTGATTTTATGAGAGAGATAAGCCGGAATAACTATCAGATAAATATCAAAAAGTTGCAGTTAATTGCTCCTTATAATATCGGGAGTTTCGTCAATCATTACAGACAGAAATTGAGCCTTAATGAACGAACCTAATATGGTCTCGTAAAACGGATGTAATACTATGTATTAAATCCTTTTGAATATTACTAGAGAGACCAGAAAACGCGGTGTTCCATCTTAAGAACATAGTTCCAAATGCGAGTCCATTAATCTCCATTAAAATCTTAGAGTCCATTAAAATCCATTAATTAATCCATACTTATATAACAAGGTGTCGTAGTTACCGCGGTTATCGGAATCAGGAGTCATCGTGGCCACGAAAAGCTACTTCTTGAGCTTAAATTACAATTAAGTGTGACAGCTTATATACGGTATAGAACCGACATTTATACAATATTAAATATTGAATTAAAAACCGTACATTCAAAAGTTTATTCTGCAAACAAAATAAATTCAGTAAAAGTAATCACTCTGTTTAGATAAACGACTCGGTGGAACGCAGAGCTAAGAGGCTCCTTGGCGACGTAGAACTGGTGGATGGCAAGCTTCACAGCTTGGCTCATCGCCGCAAGGTTGCCTGTTTGTCGGTCTTCTACAATAAGAATAAGAATAAGAATAAGAAATTTTTATTTGTTTAGAATGTAGGTAAGATGTAGGTTAAGATGTTAACAATGTTCAAGAGTCCTTATACATTCTGCCTTTCGGCATACAAACATTTATGGATAGACGCAATCGGGGTACATACATAAAACATTATAGCTCACCAGTGCATGTTCCTTTACACTATTACAAAGCATCATTCAAAAAATCGGATATAGAATAGTAACATTTTTGCAACAATAACTCGGTAAGACGTTTTTTGAATATTCTAAATGGTTGATCTTTAATAACTTTAGGTAACTTATTGTACACCTTTGGTGCCATACACATGACGCTTTTCTTTAAAAGTGTGGTTTTATAGCTACCTGTGTGTAACAGATTTTGATACTGAGATCTCATACAATTTGTCCTCTTTCGTATCTCACATAACGATGGAAACAGATGCTGGTTAGTTTTTACAAAAATGGCTATTTCTAGGATGTACAGACATGGGAAGGTTAGTAATTTATGTAATTTGAAATTAGGAACACAGCTGTCTGTAACCTGTAAGTTAAAGATTGACCTAACGCATCGTTTTTGGGCTTTGAAAATGTTTTCTCTTTCACTACTATTACCCCAGAATATGATGCCAAACCTCAACGTTGATATTACGAGGCCATGGTAAGCGAAAAGGACTGTATTGATATTGACTTTTTTAGATAGGTTGTATAACATGTAGGCGTAAGTACTTAGCTTTTTACAAATATATTCAGCTTGAGGTTTCCACGTTAATTGATCGTCAATTAATATCCCTAAAAATTTTGCTACCTTAACATTTTGGATCTTATGACCATCATAATTGACGTTTAAGTCTTCGGGGTTATTTCGTTGGTAAAACTGCATGATATTAGTTTTTTGAATATTTATTTTTAAATTATTGTAATTAAGCCAATTCACTATAGATCTAAGAGTGTTGTTAATATCATTTTCATAGTTTTCTTTACTTGTGCATTTAACTATTGCTGTACTGTCGTCAGCAAACAATATGATTGGATGGTCTATTTGGAGTGGAAGGTCGTTAATATAAATTAAAAATAAAGGCGGACCGAGAACGCTTCCTTGTGGGACGCCATATTTGATGTTTCTATAAGAGGATCTGAATTTTATTTCGCGTTTTGAATTCGAGCAAATATTACAAATTTCAGTATATTGCGTACGACCAGTAAGATAGGATATAATAAAATTTAATGCATTTCCTCGAATCCCATAAGCTTGAAGCTTGTTTATAAGTGTCATATGATCTACGTAGTCGAAAGCCTTTGTCATATCCGTGAAGATGGTGCAGACTGGTGTTTTATTATCTACGTTTACCATTACAGTTTTTAATAAATCGAATATAGCCATATTGATGTTTTTATCTTTACGAAAACCTTTTTGTTCGTTACAAAGTAAGTTAAACTTTGACAAAAAATTGTAAATTTGTTCATAGACGATTTTTTCTATTACTTTAGAGAAAACAGGAATAAGAGCAATAGGTCTGTAATTTGACATATTTTCTTTATTGTTTTTTTTTATGAATAGGTTTTACAATTACTGTTTTGAGACTCTTAGGAAATTCTCCGGAAGATATGCTTGCATTAATAATGTGGCTTAAGGGACCAGAAATTACATTAGAAACGAATTTTATGACTTTTGTGGTAATGCCATCGTAACCAAAGCTCTTTTTATTTTTCAACGATCTTATTACCCTTGAAACGTCTTGCGGTACAACTGGGGACATGAAAAATGAATTTGGATTATGATCTATTTCCTTAACTCGATGAGACGGAGTTTTTGGTGAACCCGAGACTTGATCCACGAAAAAATCATTAAATGCTTCAGCGATGTCTTTAGGGTTAGTTATTATGACATCGTGATTATTTATCTTAGAGATGGGTTCATTAATATTATTATTGTTGTTTATTATATGCCAGGCTGTCTTTGATTTATTTTGTGAGTTTAGAAGTAAGTGGTTATTTTGGGCTTTTTGAGTTAGCTTGACGATTTTTTTAAATTTACTAGAATAATTACGAAACTTTTGTTTATTCTCCTCTGTGGGTTTTAATCGTTGCTGCCACAGTAGAAAGCGTTGTCTTTTACTACATATACGAATGCCCCGTGATACCCATTTAATTGATTTTTCAAATTTAACAGTTGTATATTTTATGGGAAAGCACAGTTTGTATAGTAAAAGAAATGAATCCAAGAACATATCATATGCTAGGTTTGGGTCCTCACTGTTATATACCTCTAAAAAAGTTAATGATAACAGATGGTTTCTAAATTTGTGAAGATTTTCTTTCGAAATATCTCGTGTGCTTTTACGCCATGTATGTATCCGAAATGATTTATTAACTTTGATCTTTAGAATTTGCGCTGTGTGGTCAGACAATGCTAAATCTATTACTTCCCATTTGCATTTTTGTCTGTAATTGTGAGCAAAATTATCTAGACAAGTGTTGCTGTTAAGCCTGGTAGGAACATTTATTTCTAATTTGAGGTTATAGCTCAGGAGAAAACATTCAAATTCCAATGTAAATCTGTTTCTTAACATTGTATTTATGTTTAAATCACCACATAATACTAATTTAGAGCCATTTTTAGTACAAATAATTTTTAAAATACTGTCTAAATTTTCGTAAAATTTACTTAAGTTACACATTTTAGGAGGTCTATATATACAGAGAACGATGACATTTTGTTTAACAAGTTTTATAGCACAACACTCAATTATCCCTGTTACAGAGTGTCTCATTATGTCTGGTAGTTCCTTGTATTCAAGCCCTTGTTTTATCAATATGCACGCTCCTCCGCGTTTGACGTTGTTTCTTGAGTAACATGCTGCTAATTTATAATTTGGAATGAGTAACAGTTTTTCGTGTCCAGACATGATAAAATGCTCTGTTATACATAAGATATCAATGTTTATTTGTTTGGTTAATAGTTCTTGAATGTGAACTGTTAATATATCTGACTTATTTAAAAGACCAGCAATATTTTGGTGCATGATATAAATATGATCAGACACGAAAAAAATCAGAGTTTGTGTTTACAATGGGATCATTATTAAGGTTAGATTCTGATTCGATATACATACAAGATTCTTCTCGGTCAATCGTAGTTAGCATTAGTATATTACTCATTATATTCTTCATACCATTATTATTAAGTCTTCCAGTATATTTTGAGAACATGGTAGCATCATAGGATAAATTAAGATTAGAGTCCAGTAGCGTAGCATAGTTGTATGTATGAATGTCCATTTACCTGCTTCCTTTTTTATCCCTTTATACGTTTTACCTTGCATACGCCTCAACTTTTGTCGGTTTCTGTCCCATTGAGGTTGTCTTCTGATACCACGTCTTTTTTTTGCTAACGGAATATTTTCCGATTCAGATTCACAAGCTGTGGAAGACTCCTCATGATCTGGTTCATAATCATAGTCTTGATCATCATCACTGCAATTTAATTCTAAATCTTGTTGCACTGTTTCTGATATTGAGCTGGATGTATCGTTTATATCGTGGTTCCGAAATTCACCAGTCGTTTCGTCTAGGAAATATAATGAAGAAATTAAAGGAGATGAGCTATAACAAGGTGCGTTTTGAATATTTTCAGCAGTAATTTCATTTAAAGTGGACTCCTCCTTATGTTCACCATAGTTAAAGCTTGATTCTAGTGTCATTGTCGGTCCTTTTGAGGTGTATGAGGTGGCTATATTATCCAGAGTCAAACTCAAATTTTGGAGTTCTGTTTCATTTAGAAAATGTGAGCTCAAAGTAGATGGACTGGAAAAAGGTGATTTTTCGATAACAGCTATCGTTTCCTGTACTAAGGTTTCCGTCGTAGTTTCATCTTCATTATTCAAATCTACTGTTTGTTGTGGTAGTTTGGCTATTAAATTAGATGAGGTAGGTGTAGTGGACATGATCAAATCAGATTCAAAGGTACATACAGCAGTAGTAGGCTCGATTATAGCTGGACTGGAACAAAGTGGTTTTGGAATAACATTTGCTTCCTGTACACAGTCAAACATTGTTTCATCTTGATCATTCGAATCTGCTTCATCATCAAGACGGCTATTATGCATCATATTGTTATCACTGATACCTGTTAACTTGAGTGCTCTTTGGAGAAGATCTGCTCCTCTGCCACGCCTCTTCATTGTAGTCACGACTCTGACCTGTGAATGAAATTTTAAAATTGAATACTTTACTACAACACCAAAAACAGATAAATACAAAAACAATAACTTATTTCCAACAAGCAGCCTTATGATATTATTCCATTTGCCTGCAAATTACGTTCTAATGTAAACTCGGACACTATAAACAAAAATGGACCAAAACTATAAACAAAAATGGTTAATTGCCCTCTAAGCTGCGAAAGTTTGATGACAGTCACCCTGTGTACAACCACTACTCTCCTTGTCAAAAATCGGCTTAGGTAATCTTATAATAGAAACATGAAAATTAAAAGTCAAAACCTCTTTCTTATGTGTGAAAAAAAACATACGCCTTATTGACAATTCGTCATTCTAATACGATTTAATTTAAATATTATACAAAAAACATAAATAAACAGTCATTAATACTATTCAATTTAACTATTTCATTTAGTACTTTAGTCATTTAGCCGGTAACAACACTGAAGTTACAAAAACAATTTGACGGTTGAGGTTTTTGAATGTCCGCTATTATTATGTTTTGTATAAACCACTGGTCTTATGTATTTACTGTAATAAGCATATTAAAATAACTTACCTCGTTATTGTGGATGAAAACACCTTGTTTTCTATTGTTTTAAGTACTACTTTATGCACTGTACACTTTTTGAAACTTTTCACGGTTACCGCAGGCAAACGTCAAAATATCTTATCTGTCAAAATTATTAATCAAGAAGTCGTATGTTAAACATAAGATAATTTGAAAAAGTCATTTAAAATAAGGCTTTTTAACTAGAGCCGTAAAGTCCATATTCGTAAAACACGACGACATATGATATTTTGACACATTGAAGATTACGTTTCAAACAACGCATCACAGCTATTAAAAAAAAACAATAAAAAAACATACGACATTTTGATAATTTCATTAAGTAATACGAGATTGAACTTTAATCGCAATTATTGCGATTAAAGTTCAATCTCGTATTACTTAATGAAATTTTTATTTTTTTTCTACTGATACTTTTGTATGCTATAGATGACATGATCGAGTTTTAATGTGACCCTATTTTAGACTTCTAATGTTAATGTTTTTCTTAATATTCATAAAAATATTGCTGTGGAACGTTTTTGGTTTATTGCAATATTCATGGTACATTTAAAATTTTAATTTGCGCAAAACGTTCCAAACTACATGTACGACAAAGAAAATAATAATAAAACAAGATTAAATAGAAAAAAAAGTATATTTTGTAATTAAAAATATCTACGATATACGTTCTTCTTCGAATTCAAAGTCTTGTTCACCAGCAAATCCTTCAATATAATCGGGTCCTTCTATACCCTGCAGGTTTTTATAAAAGGACAGGCAATCCTCAGGAATTAGACTGAACATTGACCTTAGGTCATCTAATTTAGCCTGGGTAATAGGTTTTCCGTCTGGCCAAAGAGGAATAAGGAGTTCTGAGCATAAAGGAAGCGCGCTTCCTTTAAATTTTCGCCCTATATATAACTCTTGATATTCCTCATTATTATCTGAACTCATGAAGACAGAGTGTACATTATCCTTTCTTATTTGGATATATTTGGTCTTTAGCCAATTAACTTTAACCTTATTAATGAACATCTTTCGATTTGTTATATTTTTTTCTAATTTCTCAGTGCTTACGAAGTCTTCTTTTTCCATCTTTATAGGTACTAGAGGGGTCTTTTTTGTGCAAGTCTTTATCACATTCACGTAATCTTCTACAGTGTATAGTGTCTGAAAATGTTTTAAATGACTTTCTATTTTACCAAAGTCAGTGTCATTTGGCAAAAATGTATGTCCACTTTCTAGGAAATTTAAATCTATAACCTTTAAGGTGGGATGGCTGGATAAAATCACTTTAAGAATGAGGACCATTTTTATGTTCCGATTTTGGCCCCCGCAACTGTCGCTCCACAATGATAGATATTCAACATTAGGACACATTACTTCGTTTATAAATTTTTTCAAACAGGAACCAACTTCTTGGGCACCTCTGCCAGCTTGACCCTCAACCCAAACAAAACAATATCCTTTATTTGTAGAAGACACATGAACGCCGCAGTTATAAAACCAGAGTTGTCTTTTATAAAATACCACGTTTGTTGGAATACGTGGTAAAGGCAACGTCTTCTCCATGTCAAATGTTAAACACTCAAATGTCTCATCTACTTTTGCCCTTTCAATCTGGCAATTCATTTGACTTCGTAAGGACTCAGCTAATTTTAAATGCTTTTCTTTTTCGGAAATCAATTGGTTTCTGTCTTCTATTGACAAATCGTTCGGGACTTTTAGTTTTGCTGCAAATGTGTCACATCTATTGCACGTGTCTTTTTTAAGACTTTTGAACCTTAAGTTAGATTCTTTCAGGAAAATCTTTCTGAAAATGGCTAATGATACATATTTTTTGCTGTCGTTGCCATGAATGAGTCTAAATTCGTCAACATATAAATCATATATCTTTTGCATAGTCAATCCTGGTTGCAGATATAGTGCATCACCAATTTGAGATCTTCTATAGTGGGACTCATATTTTGGTAAGTTATTTATAATATTACAAACAAAATCTATTTGTTCTTGCGCAGTTTTATTCCACCCACCAGATGAAAATCCTCTACAATCCCGTAAGTTATCACCAATGCGTTGTTTTTTTAAACTAATTGTGATTTTTTGTGTGGTTACTTGAAATGTGTTTAAAAACATGTCACGGCACACAGGAATATTTGAAATTCTATACGTTCTGGAGAAGGTTCGTGGCTTGAAGATGAAGTATTTTCAGATATATACGACCGTTTTTTACGTGTTTCCGTAACGTTCGAGCAAATGTACAGTAGCTGAGCTTCGTACGACCCAAGTGTGATAAATTTATTAAATTCTTTTCTTCTTTCTTCTTCTGTTATGTTCAAATGACACTGTTTTTTGCAAACGCATGCGTAATTTTCAAACGTTTTTGCGCGTACTTCTCTATTTTTTCCTCTGTACGGCAAATTAGCATATTTGCGACATTTTCTTTGAGCTAACGTATAGTCTTTGAATTTTCTTTTTCGCCCCCTTTTTGGCCGACTTGGTGTTTTTTCAGTAGTTTCTTCTTCACCATTGATATTATTTGCTACAGAATTTTCTTCTTCACACGTGCTATGGCTTATTCCTTCTCTGAGATCTTCATGCAAATTATTACTACATACTTCCTCCATGTTCTGTTCTTGTGTAATACTTCTAGATAGTAAAATTGATTCGCTGTTCGCATCTGAAATTTCCGAACTCTCGGAAACTACGTAGTTCGGATCTTTGACAATATCATCGTCACTACCACTTAAAAGTGTATTTAACAGATCTAGTGTAGCTGGTGACATTGGTCTTACTGGAGAATCTTCAATTCCTTAAAAAATATAATATTATGTAGCAAAATGCGTATTTGTTGAAATGGAACATGCGCAATACATTATTATGGTAAATACTATTTTGAAATGGATGAGTCTACTAATAAATAATTAAATAGAAATCGATGACTAACTTTGAAAACCATTTTCAGAATAATTTTGTACAATCTCTTGAGGTTCATTCTGTAAATCTGGGTTTTGTGATGCCCCAGTATGCATACTCTGTATTCTCAATATATCTTCATTGTTAGTATTTCGAGGTGTGATTGGCGAATAAGAAGGAGGATCCAGAGAAATGTAACCTGAAAAAAAAAGCAAACATTTCATAAATCTTACCAAATATTAACCTTACCTGCTTCCCAGAGGGGTAGGCTGCAACTACGAGTTTCTACCATAGTACTAGTTACTACAATCCTGACATGTTCAATATAAAGGTATAACAACAATTTAATAACTTTATGTTGTGGCAACTGTAAGGGAGTAGTTCTTACTTTCTACACTCGCTATATTATCTGTATTGGAGAGATTGGTATCTTGATAATATGTTATAGAAGTACTAGTTGAAGGTAGGACTATTTCTAGGGCTGGTATAGTATTGAGATTGATCACATCTGTAAAAAATATGCGTATAATATACATAGTATATGGTTTGGTTAGTGGTTGGTAATATCGTTTGGCTACCTCTATTATCAGAACCTTTAGTTTGTTCTAAACTGAAATGAAAATATTTATTTGTCCACACCATCCCTGCACATCCTTTTAATAAGGTATATAGGTATAGATAACGTGCGGTCTTAATAAAACAAACGAAAATCACTCAAGAATGTCTCGAAAGCTGTATTTTGAATCATGTTACTTTAATAAAACAAAGGAAACTCACTATTAAAAATGTAATAAACAAATCATGACTAGCTAACTAGATACTATACTTTCAGAAGCATTTGTTTCATACTGTTTTAATATCTGGTCAGGACTCATTTCCTTCAAAGTTTCCACCAGACCAGTGGTTTCAACTTCACCTTGCTTTTGAGAGGTTATTTTTTTCGGAGGTCCATTAATTTCCGTCTTTTAGCCAATAACTTTTCTAATGACAGAGTCTGTAACAAATCATAACGATTATGTAGGAAGTTAAACTTATATTAGCGAATCAATCAACAAATATCTTTCACAATAAATTGGTATTTTAATGAATACTTACGTTTTCCTCGGCTTCCATAGTAAAATAAAATTAACACCTGACACTACAAATTAATAAACTTACACAGATCACTTAGTACTTTACAAAACACAACGATAACGAAACAAAACACGACACGGCGACAATACGTACTCCTTCAACGATGCTTGCGTCCTACGTACTGATAAGTCAAGATTCACAATGACAGGAAGCAAATAGTCTGTCTCGCTTGCACTCGTGGATAAGTATTGACAGAAGCACTGAATCACTTGCATAGTTCGTATTCATTTCATAAATAATTGTACCTAAATGTGAGAGAAATAGGAAATAAAGTTATTAATATTAAAATATAAACTTTCTTTTCTTCTTGTCATTAAATCATTATGTTAACTTACCTAAAGATGATTTTTTTTTTAAATCAAAAATATTCCAATTGACTTGGTACTTTTTAATGAAAATTATATTTTGCCGACATGGGTAACATTTATTTAAATCAAAAACGTTTCAAATGGTATGGAACATTTTAGTGCAATATCTATTCTCCGGAGAGTGCACGTACTATGTTTAAACAAAAACGTTTCAGATGGCTTGGAACGTTTTAGTGAAACATCTATTTTAACAAGGTCAATCAGATTTTTAAAAATCAAAAACTTTTCAAACATCTTAGATCACATTTCAGAAAAAAAAATATGACTCTGTCTTATATTTGGGTTGTTCCACACAGCTTGGGCTTTTTTAGTTTAATATTTATTTGTGTTCTTTATACAAGTGGGTTGGGTTACTAGATCATGATTTTATTAATAAAATAATAGTACAGCCACCAAATTTTGACAGTTAGTAAATAGCAATCACATGACTTATTTGGTATTATAAAGTAAGTTTTGATCTGATTGTGTGTAGGAACGTTTTTCAGGAACTACATACGTCCAATTATGCTAATCATTTTAGAAAATTGGTATAAAGTATTGCGCGGCCGCTTTTTTATAACTTTCTAGATTTGGTTGGGTTACTACGCATAAATATTTTTTTTTCGATTATCTCGTTAATTAATTAGTGTACAAGTCTAAAATTTCACAGGTATACAGTGTGATTCAAAATACCCCTGTTATACCGAAAACAGTGTATTGTTTAATACACTATTAGTTATTCTGGAAGGTCGCCATGGTCATATCTCAACTTTAAATAATTTCGGTTTTCTCTTACAAAATACAAATAATATTTTAATTTTGCTATGTCGTAGCAACCCTAGATAGGCGGAGCCAAATAAATCAATGACCGCAGGCCGTAGGTATTGTCGCGTCCTTTGACCTGGCAAGCTGTTGCCTCATCGCGCGAGTGAAATGATCAGTACGGTAATTATTAAGTTTGTACATACCATTTTCCTTTTCAAATCCTGCGCAGCTTTACACACGTAGGTACACGTAAGTACACTCATAGTTTTAGCACATGAACTTATTCACAATAAGGACAACAAACACAAAAGGTACACAGAACTTAGACAGTTGTCTTGCTGCTGCAAGATTACCGTCAGTCGCACCTACACACATTATCATGTCATAATATTCATTGTTCGCATTTTCGGTCATGATTCCTCGCAAAATTCACTGCAATCCAACGCGAAACTAGACGACATGCATCCAACTCGAAAGAATGAAGTGAACTAGCGAAATAAATGCCTAATTACTTAACTAGCCTACAAAAATAAAAATGTACACAATTTTAGGGATCAATAAGATATTAAGTGAATTCCGATAATAAATAGGTACTATTTTTAAAATAAAATATTGTACCTAGTGATAGCAGTGCACCTACATTTTGCTTACGGTATTTCTGTCCCATGATGTGATAAGCGGCCAGTTAAAATTGTATTATCGAGGTTGACTAGTATTTGTAGCATTAATTACAAATCTTAGTGGTTTACCTATTTTCTGTATTTTTTAAATGATAAAGAAATAAAATACATTGCCATAATTATGAAACAAATCTAATTCCAAAATAATCGAATACAGTATCCAAAAACCCCAAAAAAATTGCCCGGTCTTAGAATAGAATCGCGTTATTATTACACATGTACGGAATCTTTTAGTGATTTCCTTTCCAAGGTAGCGGCGAGCTCAAAGGACGCGCGCGGCGGCACGGCGGCACGCCAAAAGATTTTTGTAAGCTGAAATGATTTTGAATCTTATTTTTATGATTAAATAACATTCAAAATCATTTCAGTTTAAAAAATCTTTCGGATTTGAAGCATTCTTCAACCGATGCCGATATCCAATAAGAAAGCCGGAAGCAATGGGCGTGCAGTATAGTGTAGGAAATTGCAAGATATTGGTGGCATTTCTACCAATCGGAGGATTAAAACTGCAATTAATTCTTATAAAAATGTATTTCACCAAAGAGTAACGAAAACAGTTAGGTCGTTCGATATCTTACTTTTGAGTATAGATACCTGTTAAACAAATGTAATTAATTTTCATAGGGAGCTAATATTTATTTTATTAAACTTTTTACTGGGTATTTGTATTTTATAAAAACCTTGTAGTTGGGTTTAAACTGCAGTTTTATGCAGATGTATGTAGCTACGTCTACTTCTACTCTGCGTAGGTATTTCGCATATCATACTGGTATTCAAGACTTAATTCAATCTTGAAAAAAAAAATCAACTTGCCTCTCTGATGCAAGAAAATTATAGGCTTTTTACTATTATGTGTTAAGTGTCTTATCTGACGCATTCATCCCTATATCAAAGAAGAGAGAATAGAGGTCAACCAAATTTAGGGTTGACTCCATCAAAAATATGAAGAAAATTTTGACATGTCGAAAGCATTCAAAAACTTTAATGAACATTGTTGGGGACTTCATCTAATGATTAATAATGCACAACAGAATATGGGGCCGCTGGATCAAAAGAGGTATTCTGAGTCACCCTGTATAATTGAACTGTATATCTAATTATTGATATAAGATTCAGTTACCAGTACTATGATCGGAACAAATATAAGTTTCAGCATAACCTTTTAATTACGTATAGGATACTAATGAAACTTCAGTACCATTTATAGACAGTAGTTATCTATATAATAACGTTTCAAGTTAGTCTTTGGAGCGCTTATTGGAAGTGCTAGGACCTATTAAAGCATATTTCTAGTTACTAAAATAACTTCAAAACGGTGCACTATTGTGGATTCTTTTATTGCGTAATAAATTATAACTAATTAGCCAGATGTCCTGTACAAAAATTATAATCATCAATCAGTCAATTCTGAGATGCAGCAATCGTGCAATCGTTACCGCAGCAGGATTTTAAATATCTTCGCAACCATAGCAAATACAAATTAAGTTGTAACATTTATTTCAAATTGATATCTAAATATTTAGATAACATTTATTTCAACATACCCGTTAGAAAACAAAACATCTGGCTGCGGTAACGTTACTCCAGCCGGAACAGCTTTATCAAGTATTTAAATAACTATCAGCTTACCAAATTTAAAAAAATCTGCTTACCAATTACAGAAGCTGTATATCTAATTATCTATTAGATGACGATTTTCGACATTTACTGGCTGGGGTAACGCACACGTATCTTTACCGTAATTAATAAAGAATTAGCGAGAGTTCGTAAGGAAAGCTATTGTTTTATCTTTAGGCTATTAACTTTAGTTATATTATGATGCGAGGTTATCAAAATGATGAAAGAATATACGTGTCACTGTAATCTGCGTTTATTTGCGACTGAGCTTATATTGCTTATGCGGCGGGCGCACCCGCCTCTACACACATATTTACATACATAGTAACCTAACACCCTTCATATCAAAACATTCGAAACAAACAAAAACATTCCTTCGTTATTTTGCACAGGATCTAGCGAAGGCGGTGGCGGTTCAGTGCGTCGTATTTAACTGTTCTGATCAGCTCGACTATAGGGCTATGGGGAAGTTCTTCAAGGGACTGGCTGCGTAAGTATTACACTGATTTATAAGAAAAAATATTAATCAATGTTCCACATAATAATGCAACAACTAACCTATTAAAATATGAAACAGCTGGTTTTCTTTTCGATATTTCAGTTTTTCCCATAGTCATGAATACCTACTATCACTCTAAAGTATTTGACACTGACATTATTACACGTCATATAAATAGATTGGGATTTTCCATCAGGAATTTCTCAGTAGCAGCCTGGAGTCTGGATTTGTACCCGGTTGATGGCAATAGGATCGCCCCCTGTGAACATCCCCTATGATACATTTGAACTGGCGAAATATGGGTGTTCGTCTCTGCCTAACCCTTCCGTGATTACAAGCGTGATGTTGAGTTATGTAATGAATAGAAATGTTTTGGTTCAAGGTCCGGCGCTTGGGCGTGTTTCGACGAGTTCAACCGCATTGACATTGAAGTGCTTTCCGTGGTGGCCCAACAGGTATCAATAAATTTATTATTGAACAAAGGCTGCGGTTGTCTGCGCTGATGCGGGCCGAGCGTGCTTAGGGGAGGCCTAAGTTCAGCGCGTGGGCCTATGACCCGAGTGTCATGTAGTTTAAGTTTGCACTAGTCGATATTTTTCCCAATGATACCACCAATAGTAATACTGTAAATTTGATCTCCTTTCTTACTACTGCAGTAGTAAATTGTCAGAAGGGTAACTACAATTTGGCATTGTTACTACCCCAATTGTAATGAAGGCCAGGTTTTCCGGGCCTGTACGCCTTTGAAACGCTACCTCCGCTTCCCCCAAATGCAGAGCAACGTATTTATTTACGATGCACCGCCGACCATTTCACGGAAAATCCATGCCACAGTGTAAAATATTTTCAGTTGATCAATAATGAATTAGTAGTTCAATTTTTTTTTTATACGTACCTACGGTGTATTAGGTACAGTATACGGTGAACTAAAATTATTACTAAAAATGTCATGTGTACCTACCGGGCGTCTTCACATTATCAGATAACGACACCAACCCGATACCGATATGTCGGCAGCTATACCGACATCGATTCGATACCGATATAATTATTATCAGCCCGATGATATTGGTGAATATCGATGACCATCATCGACGCAAATAACTACAGTACCGACATCGACATCTCGAAGTAGGCAGAACGAAAAAGAGTGTTCAAGTGAAAGAATGTCCGCTACCCTCACCCCGCACTGTCTTCGCCGGTAGATATCGTGCCGTTATTAAATTAACAACACAATGTAAAAGCGTTTAGTAGGTAGGTCCTAAACGTACGCAATTATCTGACTGCCGATATCGTGTCGATGTCGGGTCAGTATCGTTATCGGCTAATGTGTTCTTTTATAACAATCAACCATTACTACAACGATCTAAGTTACTGAAGTAATGCATTGTATACCCATTTTCTCTCCTTATTTAATAAATAAAACACACACAACCTGTCACACGCTTAATCATATACTGACATAACTCAAAAAAGACGTTTTTCGAGAAATCGCAAAAAACGATTTAGCAAACCTGACTTACCTTACAAAATGGCTTATTACTCAAAGAAAATAGCTTTATATAATAAAATAATGTATTGAAGGGATAGTTGATAAAGTGAGTATTGTATTTAAATATATTTTTTAAAGAAATTTAGATTTTTTAATATAAATTAGTCGGTTAAAAAAATTGTTCCTCAAGATGCGTCAGTTTAATATAAAAGATAAAGTTACATTAATTTAATACTGGTGACACATGTTGAAATGAGTCCGTATTTTATTCAATGTATTCTCATTGTTATGATAATGAGTCTATAAGGTATATAAAATAAAAGATAAGTATACAAAATATTAGGTTGGGGAAAAAGTCTTTTCGCATTATAGTATGTATGAACTTGTAATAAAATCTCTTTGGCTATACTATTTGTATCTGGCTGGTTTTGGTATCATTGAAAGTTTAAATTTTAAAGAACACAATTCCAAATTCAAATTAGGAAAATGTGTGATTTTCATTTGTTTTTCGTACCGTCAAGATGAGTGAATCTAATGAAGAAATTCGATACATTATAAAATTTTACTACAAAAAAGGTAAAAATGCAACGCAAGCCGCGAAAAAAATTTGCGATGTTTATGGACCTAGTGTAGTGTCTGTGAGAGTAGCACAAATTTGGTTTAAGCGTTTTCAATCCGGAAATTTTGATGTCAAAGATGCACGTCACTCTGGTCGCCCTATTACGGATAAAATGGATGCCATTTTTGAAAAAGTGGAGCAAGATCGGCATATCAGTAGTTACGTCGTAGCTGAAGAACTGGAAATTGACCACAAAACAGTTTTGGCGCATTTGAAAAAACTGGGTACACAAAAAAGCTCGACGTTTGGGTACCTCACGAGCTCACTGAAAGAAACCTAATGAACCGTGTACTCATTTGTAATTCTTTATTACGACGTAATGAAACCGAACCATTTTTGAAGAAGCTGATAACTGGTGATGAAAAGTGGATCACGTATGACAAGAACGTGCGAAAAAGGTCGTGGTCAAAGGCCGGTCAGGCTTCACAGACTGTGGTGAAACCCGGGTTAACTCGCAACAAGGTGATGCTGTATGTGTGGTGGGATTGGAAGGGCATTATTCAATATGAGCTGTTACCACCAGGCAGGACCATCGATTCTGAACTCTACTGCGAACAACTGATGAGATTAAAGCAAGAAGTTAAGAGAAAGCGGCCGGAATTAATCAACAGAAGGGGTGTGGTTTTTCATCATGATAACGCTAGACCTCACACATCTTTAGCCACTCAGCAAAAATTAAGAGAGTTTGGCTGGGAGGTGTTAATGCATCCGCCGTATAGTCCTGACCTTGCACCTTCAGATTTTCACCTGTTTCGGTCTCTTCAGAATTCTTTAGGCAGTGTCAGGTTAACATCACGAGAGGACTGCCAAAACCACTTGTCGCGGTATTTTGACCAGAAGTCCCAAAATTTCTATAGCAATGGGATAATGTCCCTACCTACAAGATGGTAAAAAGTTATCGAACAAAATGGTACCTACATACTTTAGTTAAATGTAAATAAACTATATTAAAAAATGTTTTGAATTTTCTTAAAAAATGCGAAGAAACTTTTTCCCCAACCTATTATTTCGTTTTATTTATTTTTTTCATTAACAAAAATAATCAAAAACATAGTAAAGTTCAAATAAAATGCTGACCTGTGTCAGTTCCTACCACCAATGAGGATAGCAGTAGCCTCATTGGTGCATGGTAGGGACTGACACAGGTCAGCATTTTATTTGAACTTTATTGTACCTTCTACAAAACAATTGTGAATTATAGTGTACCTTATTGCAATGCAAACTTTAATTAACAGTAAATCTTGTATACAACAACAGTCAAGTAATAATTAACTGTACGAGTAGGTACCTACTCCTCTACTTTTATGTAGTATTTGACTTATACAATGTATAAGTCAAATACTACACTGAATCTTAATGCTTTGGTTAATAAAGATATTTTGTATTGAACTTAATACTTGTACAATATTCAAATACCTTATCATAGTACACAATTTGTATATACGAGTAAATAGATACTTTAAAATCAACTCTGAAAGAAACTTTGACTCCTAATAATGTAATTTATAAACTTTATAAAAAAAATCAGTAAAAACTTGTCCTAGGTTATAAAATTAACGAATTAAACTTAACAAAGAGATCAATATTAAATTTACAATATTAGGAGTCAGTTTTAATTTATAGGTAATCTAAAAACAAACCGTAAATCTGAATATAGATTCTCAAGGAAATAACAACAGTCACACTTATCATCTATTTAACAACATGATAAAACCTAATTGTACTTATTTATTAATTAAGAGATCAATTTTCTCAATATTATTCAAATTTTTTTGCACCTTGCAAGTCTTCACCCTGATTACAGAATCGTATCATAAAAATCTTTATAAAAATTGGGTATCAAATTTTTATCAAGTAACTCTTTTAAATCCTTTTTTTTATTTTCACCGAGCTTTTGCTTGCCCGTGTATGCTTTAACTGTTGTCAGCTCTGATAGGGGATTCATTTTTTTTCTCTTGTTTCTTACGTTTATCTTTTCAAATTCTGCATCTTTGTTGTATGATGTTTTCACATACTCGTAGAATGAAAAAGGTTCACTTTTTATTACTTTTATAATTTTGCTGCAGTTCTTTTAGGTCTAAAAATGAGTCGTATGTAAGTTCGTGTACGCGGAACTTTTGATCAGTCTTTTTGGCATTTTTGATAATGGTTACATATTGGTGGGGGCAATAAATTGGTCCTGATTTTAAGTTCTTTTTAATTTCTTTTTCGATCAGGCTATGAATATTGTCACCCTCATTTTGGGTATGACCTTTAATTAAGAATTTGTGTGTGATTGATTCTATATTCAGGTGGGCTACAGCATAGAGATAAAGCGCTACTATATATTTATTCTTATTTTGACCGCAACAGTTGTCTGAATACAGAATCAAGTTCAGGCCATCACTATTACTAGCACTTACCCCTGCTTCACAACATAGTCTCTCAAAGCAATCCAATAAACTGGAGCCTATCTCATTAGCACCGCGTTTGGCATCGGTTTCATTCCAGAAATAACAGTGTACATCAGTATAGGAATCTTTCATCTGGGCTTCAACTTTTTTGTTTAAGAGTGTGATGGTAAAGTTATAACTATTTAATTTAGATTTATAGTAAAAAGCTGATGTATCGCCACGTGGCGATTGTAACACCGCCTGAAAGTCGAAGACTTTATTTTTGTCATCTATTTTGCAACGGTCATCATGTTTTTCATTACGACATAGCTTATTTTCTTTTATATGAGGTATATACTTATCATGAATCATACTTTTTTGCTCTGCGTTTGAATTTGTATACTGTAGACAAAGATCGCATTGGTCTTTTTGCGGACAAAAAAATGAAATATTAAATTCCTTAGTAAATGTACGGTAAAACATGCAATACTTACCATAGGGCTTACTGTTCTTCTCTTGAAGTCATTGAAGAGATCTGTAATAGTTTTGCCCCCGTCTATGTATTCGCGAGTAGATGTTTGCCTTGTGTAGTGTGACGGAACCCTTGGTATTGAGTCTATAAAAGTTTTAATGTCTGAAATGAGTGTTTCATCAGTAGTGGTGTGGTTGTCGTGTTTACCTCTTCGATTATTTTGCAAAACTCCATTGTTTTGACACTTTTGGATTACTGTACGAATTACACGATCGGATATATTCAGCGTACCAACAAAAATGTTTTACAAACCCGGATTGATATACCATTTACTATAAAATGAAAAGCTTTATTAGCTTGCCTCGGGCGCATGGCGTTTGTATATTTATACCTAGGAGTGACATCGGACATACAAGACTGAATAAACGATCGCTGCTGATTGACTTCACCAATATTCCAATAAGCATTAAAAATAGCCTGTCTTTGAAGAGATGTAAACTTTTCAGAACATTTAAGTCTGCACTTGTCTGTACAAGGTGGTTTCACTCCACGAGCTGCAACAGTTTTTTTTTTCGCGGTCTCATAGGGGCGTCGAGAATTTCTTAGAATTTCATTTATGTTTTGTTTCCATTTTTGAGGATTACTTGTGCGCTTTCTACCTTTCTTCTTAAAAATCTCTGTTTCTTCTTCTATGTTGAGTTCGTTAATTTCAGAGTTTTCAATTTCACTTGTTTCTTGTCCGTTTGTTGACGGTCCATTAGCTGTAGTATCTGTATTATTGATAGTATTTTCATACACGTGATCGGAAGTAGAAGGTTGTACCACTGTATCATCATGAGAAGATGAAGATGAAGAACTACTGGAACTGCTGGAGCTGCTTGAACTGGAGGATGAAGAGCTGCTGGAGCTAGATGATGACCGACGTGATGAAAGATGTACTGGTTCTATTTTCTTTCTTTTTATTTGACTATCATAGGTCGGATCGCCATTGTCGCTGATATCTGGACTGATTTGACCAGAATGTACGGGTGAAACATTGTAGTCAACTTGGACTCTTTTACGGCTAGAATATTTATGATGATGTGTGACCTCGCTTTCAAAAAAGTCCTTAGCATTGTAATAACGCTGGTTTTCAGGTTTGTTAGTAATATCACCTTAACATCTGTAAAAAAATAGGTATTTGAAGATTCACGCAATTCGAACCGATGGCGATTGACAAAATAGATGACAAAATACAAGGTTTAAAAAGTCATGATTCATCTAGTAGGTATTACAATTACACCCACGGAACATAAAAAACAGTGGAAGTGCTAAGTAGGCGTGGCAAGCGTGTCACAAATAAGCGATGTATCGCTTGCTTGGTCCCCACAGATCTTAAACTATGGTCCCAGTCGAGTTCTAACATGGCGTCGAGTTGCAGTCTCGCGACAAATTAATTTTTCCGTAGCTATGCCGTTTTGTTCCATTTTGGAGTGCAAAAATGATAGTAGGAGAAAAACTCTTAATAATGGAGGTGTTTCGTACCATCGGTAAGTACGATTTTATTTGTTTTCTAATAAAATCTTATTAATTTCAATTTACTAATGATGTAATAGAACCTCTAGTTAAAATGAACCTTATACGATTAAAATACAGTTTCTTTTGGATTGATTGTATTCACAGGCATTCCCCATTTCGTTCTCGAAAGTACTTCGTTACTCAATTAGTGATGTGGTCGGGTCGGATGTTAGTTTTCTCGATAAAAGAAAATAGTGCCGATTCTCTTGTCACAAATGTCTCTAAACTAGACTAGTAATCACCTAAATTTAGTTTATTCCTGTCAAACGACGATTGACTAAAGTGACACAACTTAATTATTTTATAGTTTGACAGCACTAAGCTATTTAATTTAGTGAAAATGGAATTTTTGCTATTCTGAATTTGATGTTTTTATCTATTTTGATATTTTGATAAAAGTTTTTAGTTTCATTATTTTTCTTTCCATTAGGAGACACCGTTTTCAAGATATAAGCAAAAGCCAAAAAATAAATGACACCTCAACTGGAGGAACTTTTCACTTTTTGTATGGAAAATATGAAAAACTTCAAAATTTCTATTATTGATTATTACCAACATGTAGGGTTTTAGGGAGTTACGGGTTGCAAAGGGGGGCAAAATTTTCATTATTTTTTTGATAGGACACACCGTTTTCGAGATATATAAGCAAAAGAAAAAAAATACTACTTCATTCTTCTCTCAGTTTTACTTAACTCCCAACAAGACTTATTTTTTCGAATTAAACAAGAAAACGGGTATGTATCGATATCGATATGTAATACAGAATTCAATGTGTTACTGCACTGGTCGAGTAGCAATAGATGTCGACCTATGACGCGATTGTCAACCTTATGGCTAACGCAATTATACTTATAATTGCGACCACTGAGAATACTGCCATCTATGGTCGACTAGCGGAATTTACCCGTCAATAGAATCTAGTTTGACTTGAGATTGCAAAACGTTGTAAATACTTTCTGGGCTAAAGCAAAATAAATCCTATTCATAAAGCATGAAGGTTTATTTCTGGATGTAGGATCTGTAACTTACGCTAGTTTTGAATAAAATTAAAACGACAGATCAGACGAATTGTTTGTTTGTGGTGCATTATATGATTATCGGTTTATTTGTGTGAGTTTGGCGACAGCGGTTCCTATAGTAATTTTGTTGCATACCACTTCCACTGTTTTTTATGTTCCGTGATTACACCCCCTAACGGGTACTAAAATAAAAGATGACAGGAAAACTTAATGACGCGACGAAGTCGCGTGCACAATTCTAGTTTAAAAATAAAATACCATAATAAAAACGGATAAACCTGTCGAAAGCATAAAATAATAATTACGACTACTTACCTCGACATCAACTGCAACATTCTGAACTGAACTATTTTCATCTATGTCAAACGCCACTTTGTTGCTATCAGACGTATTTAGAATCGGAGATTGACCAGGGGCTGGGTTTAGAATGGGATCTTGAATTTGAGCTTCTGTATCGTCACGAGAAGGGTCAGTTGTAGAATTAATCAATTCCATTATCTTTTTCGACCTTGAAGACATTCTGATAAAAAGTTATGTTACTTTCTTATTTCTTTTAAACAAATTATTTTAATCCATTAGTCACACAATATCTAATCTGCATTCAACAATTTTATACTAGACAATTGTGTTTTATAAAATAAAGAATCATAACAAAGTATGACTTCAGATTTCAAGAACACTTTTGTAAAAAACGACGAAGATCACTTTTCTAAAGCCGACAAAACACTACCGGCAAAACGGAACAGTTTTTATAAAATATAGGCATAATACACAATCAGTCAAAGAATTGTTAGCATGTTTTTGTATAAAACAGAACTAACACTAATTAATTTGTGAATACTTGGATCCTATTTTGTACTAAATAGGCATATTCAACAATTGGCCACACTTGTATAAATTATTTCAATAAAACTTACCTTTGATTTTTACACTAAAGGGACTTAACTACTAATTTGACACTTTTAAATATACACACGTGATGTTTACGATGTTAGTCCTTGATGCATACTAATATCTGTCTCTGTCTCGTAAAAACGTTTGCCGAAACGTTTGAGTGTGAAAGAGACAGACATAGGTATAACTCCGCCTAGAAACAAGATATCAAAAAAAATCCGAGATAGGCCGAAAGAGGGCGTTAAAATAAACTTCTTGGTATACTTAACTCAACTTTTACCGAAACACTAATCGGTCAGTATATGATTAAGCGTGCGCTGTGTTTTTTTTTATGAAATAAATTATTATTATTATTTTTTGACATATATTATATATATGTCAAAAATTATAAATTATATTATCAATTATATATTTTATCATATACATTACGTATTTTATATTTTTTTTCCATAGAAGAGAGGTGTTCACTTTCCTTTTTTATTTACAACCACCCTTCCAGAAGCATATATCTGAGGGTTTGGTACGGCACATAGTGAAAAAATACGATTTTCGGTTTCTTCTTCATCTTGATTTGCCCATTACAGCTTCAGCTTTTCTCCAAATACGACGTTGCCAAGTAAGATAGCAACCAACTATTTTTATGAACCGAAACTTTAGTAAAAGAGCGTTAATAATAGGTCTTTACCACGGAGTACAGAAATCAGCGGAGATGCCTCAAGGCAAAATATCTTTAGAAAGAAGCTTCGACTGAATGCGGGTGAGAGGGGGACGAGGTACGTCGATGGCTCCACCCCACGATGAAAAACCCGCCCATTATTTGTAAAGCCATCTAGCGGTGAAAGTAATTATTACAGTGTAACGAACTAGCTATTTCTGATTTTAGTTCGTGTACTGGCCACTATGGCGTACAAAGCATAACACTTTGTTCCAGAACATTCTATGTGCGTTAGTATGGCGGGACCACATTAATTATTACCCAACTACGGGGGAAGCCCAAAAGGTAGGTAATGTGTTCCCTGTTTGAAATTGCAGCATTTCTTTATGACATGTGGATATCGGGTATGTAGGGTAGGTAGGTAATAAAATCAAAAAAGTTGTGAATATAATAATCAATTTTTACTCGACAATGCTTATTATTGGCCACTAAACAACACAGTTTGACTGTAATGCTGCCTTTTATACACTACAATGTTTTCGAGCTTACTGTAATATTTAAGTATTATATTACAATAGTTTTGGCTTGTAGCTTTGGTTAACAATGTCACATGGTTGATAATTGGATCTTGATCATGTGCATGTGCATTTAAAGATATGAAGTAATTTTCTCCTATTAGACTCTTAAGTGTAGCATGAACAATATTACGAGGTTATAAATTATAAACATTTAAACTTTCTTTTTTCATTCTTCTTATGATTAACTCTGTGCGTAAGCAGATTTTGACAACATCATCAAAAATAAGATACCCGCGGCTTTTCAGTGCAATAAATCTATGTCCTGTCTTAATTTGTGAAGAATGAAGGGCGAGAACACATTCTTCGCATTTTATTTTTTTCTGTAACACTCGTACTATGTAACCCGATATATGTATATGAAACAATTTGATGAGTGTCAGAATATTCACTTTCCAAAATTCTATTACTTTCGACCAACGCGTCATGGAGATCATTGTCATCATTAGTACGAGTATCTGGACTCTCGTCCGATATTCTGTACCTTTCATTTGTGCTATTTATCAAGTCAACAGCGCTTATTCTTAGTGTCTTACACTAAGAACAAGACCGGCTTCCAATATTCTCAAGGGGAATGCAATTTCCTCGAAAGGAATCTTTTAACTCCGTGTTAATAAGAGTTTTTTTGTACGCCGCCTGGAACTGTCTTGCCGTAGGGTTGTTATTTATCCTTCAATGTGCTCTAATATTACCAAAGAATAATTCAAGATGATCCTGGCTAAACTTATACAAAGGCAAATAAATAAGTTGCTTTTTTCTTGTACTAAACTTTTGTACAAACCTATTGCGCTGTCTATGCAAACCATGATGCCAATGAAACCAGTTTTTCTTCTTGACTTAATATTTTTTTGGGAACATGTTGTTAAATGCATGATGTAATTTATTGAAAATATTAAAAGTGATAAAGTTTTGGAAAAATTGCGTTCGAATAGTGCTTTTTCGGTGCCGTATTGTTTTAAAATTTTCGATATTAATATATCAAACAGATCGTTAATTAGTTTTAAAAATAAAACTGTCCCAAGAGTATCTTTGAAATAATTATGCCTTTCTTGACAAGATTCTAAGGCTTTGGCGACACTTGTGCTAAAAGTTGACTCGCCAATTTAACTTTCATCTTTGCTCGGTGAAAGTTGATATGTCTATCCGTTAGTTTGTTCCCCAAATTTAGAGTTTCCTTTTTCTATAACTTATTTAATTCGACTAAATATCGCCATTCTATCGTATTGCTTTGATAGTCATATAATATTTTATTATACTCAAAAGCATTCCGTATCAATTTCACCATGTGACAGGCATCCAAAAACACATAAACCAATTCGTTAGAACATGGATGCTTAAAATACGTTTTAATATGGCCAAAACAGCCGAGAACTTTTGCCATGCTTACATTGGATGGACATATTTATCCATAGTTAATCTTACTACTTTTATTCCGGTATCATGAGCGTCAACTGAAACTTAACTTCTGTTTATTTCTTCTTTTCTGGTGTCGGCTTGACCTTACATGGTAATCGCTCATCAGTTTAAAATTAAAGCAATCAGTCATATCAAGTTGGAAAAAAAACTTTTATACTCAAATATTGTGTATAACTCGGAGTAATGTTTAGTTCAAGTTTCTTCGCAATCGCTTCACTCTATCAAAAGATATTAACCAATCTATGGTGTTCAACAAGAACTTTTCATTACGTAACATAGATATACGTAACGACATCTGTTGACCCGAAATGATGCTAACGTAAAGTGATGTAGGTTTGTGAGATCGTGTGTTGTTTTAGTGTGGTTATTTTTGCATACTTCGCGCGCAAACTTAACGCGATACATAATAGAATATAACTCAGAATGATCTAATCAAAAGTTAGGCTAATTGAAGGATTCCAATTCGTTGTTTATATGTTAATAAAGGTAGTGGCCAAGCTATGATCGCGCTGAGAGATCGCAATGAATATGATGAAGTCACGAGATATCAATCTAGCCGAGACATAAGCTCCTCGGAGGCAGTTTGTCGTATTTTAAGTTTCCTAATTCATGAGCGACATCCACCGGTCATCCATCTCGATGTACACCTTGAGGCGGGCAACGAGTGTATTTTCAATCTGAAAATGTCACAGAAAAGTTAGACAATAATTGTAAAATGAAAAATGCCATCAAGGAGGTTTGTCTCGAATTATTTGAGACAAACTACCTTGACGGCATTCTTTCGGCTCTGCCAAACAAATAATTACGGGAAATCCCTTCTGTATAACGAGGTTCCATCTTATTACACGTACAACAAGCAGCAGGGTATTTCTAACCGTAGAAGACGTGAAACTGTTCTGGAAGGCGAGCCTGGAGTTTTCAAGTTGTAAAAAAAATAATACCTGTTACACTATCAATGAAAAAGAATTCTACGGGTAATTTCCATGAATCATTTACGCCAACCAGCATTAAAACAAAGGCCTGAGTGGCTTTTTATATCTAAAGAAAGGCTAGTGTCAACATATCCATAGTATCTAAAGATCCATCCCACTTTTCGTGTCGTTTAATCGCCATTTCATCTAATACTAAATTGCAAATGAGGGTATGTTCGAATTGTTCTTTTTTAATACTTTAAATGACTCCTCTGTGAATCCTAGTTTACCATTCACCGTTTGATACCATTTTGCTATGGTTCGCTGGTGTGGTAAACATGTATCAAAAGTACGCCTTACGTAATCATACGCCTTGGGCGAATAGAAATTCAGTGCCTCTCGAATGTCTTATGTTACACAGTTCGACATAAGAAAAAATGCTCCAAGTGTCTTAAGTCGGACAGTTACACTAAATTGACAAGTGAAAATATTAAAATGACCTTTATGATAATGTAATCCTAATACAGCTTGACAGCTTGACAATTTCAGTCAAGTCAATTTAGTCTCCGACATTCGAGAGGTTAACGCAAAAGTGCGCAAAACGGAGTATTTTCTTTACTGTACTTCTCACTGTATTGCCAAGTGTTTTTTTATGTATTTGTCTTTGCACAAGCTCTCTTGCTTTTATGTCAATGATTTTAAGAAGAGCCGCATCAGAGCACAATATTATATTTTTTGCTGGAGATCATTTTACTTTTCGGGATAACGCTGGTGAACAACGTGAATATGAGGGGAGCGAGCACAGAAACCTGTGAGACTCCTGCACGAATGGGGTAGGACAAAACCGATCGCGAGGGCGGTTTTATATACCCCCACATCACAAGTACCTAGAATGTTCTACATAATTCTAGAATATTATCGAAAACAATTAACTTGAAAAGGGACATGTATAGAGTTTTCTATAGTGTCTCATTATTTTTGTGCCAACTCAGTATGAAACAGTATAGCGCCGTGTGAACGGCTGCTTTCTGTGTTCCAATTTCAAGGGTATGGGACTTGAAGCACTTCGGCGTGAACTCTGGGATGGCAACGCATCTGCCATGCTTCTGGTATTCCAGATATTCATAGATGGCAGTGACCACTTAACATCAGTTACGCTTGTGTCAGTCGGGCGTGTGCGCTAATGTAAGAGTATCTCACAGAGTCTTGACTCATGGTAGTAGTAGAAATCGTGGGGTTATAGTTACCCGTGACATAACCTGTTCTCCCCAGGGTCTGAGGAGTCTAATTCATAAGGATTTCTCCGTAGAAAAAAGTTGATTGTTTGCCTTTCGATAATGTAAAAAACTTAATATCATCCAAGCGAGCTGCCTCGGCTGCCGCCATGCTGCAGATGCGCTTGGCATTCTGAGGGCAATAATTGCCCTAATAATAAATTATTTATGAAAGTATTGATTAATCCCATACGAAAGCACTGGGGGGTCTTTGCATGCAATGTTACATGAGGTGCTTTCGCATTGATTTTTTGAAGTACAGGTAATAGTTATATACAATTTTTTGTTTTCTATTGCTTTGAATAAATTAATATTATTATTATAATCTTTTTCTGGCTAAAGGTGGTGACGATCCAGAAAGCGCAGACAGCTAAACTGGACAGATTCATTTTCGAAGGCGTGGAGCTGCCGCTCAAGCCCTCCTGCTCCGTTTTCATCACGATGAACCCAGGATACGCTGGTATGTACCATGTGTCATGGATGATATTGTTGTGTGATTGTAATCATAATCAATCATTTTATTTGCAATAAGTATTGGTACAGTGTTGGTCTTAAGGTCAGTAATGAAGTTTCCTAATACATAGTCAGATATTTGCCATGCAATATTTTACATGTAGGTATTGGTTCTCCTCATTTTTATTTATTTATTGTTAACGTATACGAAGAGATTTAAGATACTATATCAGAAAAAATGTCACAATAATACTAACATAATATCCAAGTTTAACACGATACACTTGTACCGTCACGAACAAACCTTTGAGCACCAACCATCAGATATTTTGACATATCTACGAAGGCGGGTCAATAAGTCCGTGACTTTTGGAATAAAACACAGATTTTTTGATAAATAAATCATTTTATTTTTCAACGTAGTCTCCCTTGAGCTCTATACACTTTGTCCAACGCTTCTCCAATTTTTTTATCCCTTCCAAAAAATATGATTTGTCGAGGTCCTCAAAATAGGCCTTTGTTTGCGAGATGACTTCATCATTGGAGTCAAATCTTTTTCCACCAAGCCATTTCTTCAGGTTTGGGAATAAGAAGTAGTCACTCGGAGCCAAATCTGGAGAATAGGGCGGATGAGGGAGCAATTCATAGCCCAATTCATGGATTTTGCCATGGCAACTGCACATGTGTGCACCCTTGCATTGGCTTGGTGGAAAAGAACTTTTTTCTTGGCCAAATGAGGTCGGTTTTTTTTCAAATCGTCATTGAATCGGTCCAATAAGTTGGCATAATATTCCCCATTGATTGTTCTTCCCTTTTGAAGGTAGTCAATGTGGATTATCCCGCGTGCATCCCAAAAAACAGTCGCCATAACTTTATTGGCTGACGAACCCACCTTGGCCTTCTTTGGCGCCGATTCACCCTTAGAAACCCACTGTTTTGACTATTGTTTGGTCTCTGGTGTGTTGTGATGGATCCATGTTTCGTCCACGGTTACAAAACGGCCCAAAAACTCCTCTATATTGCGATTAAACAACGCCAAACCTTCCTGTGAAGTTGTTACACGATTGCGTTTGTGGTCGACTGTGAGCAAACGCGGCACCCATCTTGCGGAAAGCTTTCTCATGCCCAAGTCATCATTCAAAATTGATACCACTGAGCCATGCGAGATCCCTACGGCTTCCACAATCTCTTGCACTTTCAATCTTCGGTCGGCCAACACCATATCGTGAATTTTTTCGATTGTTTCGGGTGAAGAGACCTCAACTGGGCGTCCAGGACGTTCGGCATCTTCAGTGCTTGTACGGCCACAACGAAATTCAGTAAACCACTTTTTTACCATTGAAATCGATGGTGCAGAGTCCCCATAGTATTTATCAAGCTTAGCCTTGGTCTCGGTAATGGTTTTTTTTCGCAAAAAATAATGCTTAATAAGCACACGAAATTCACGTTTTTCCATTTTTTCCTCAAATTACTGGGTAGTCTGATAAAGATAGCTGTCAAACACAAACTAACTGACGCAGCAAGTTCAAATTTTGACAGGAGTCAACTGACAGATGCCTGTTGACAGGAGTAGTGTTGCTTTTTCAGTAAAAAGGTCAGAAATTCAAAAAGTCACGGACTTATTGACCCGCCCTCGTAAGAAAGAATAAAGTCTAGTTGTTTTATCACTACGACGCAATACCTCAATGTGCAATTTGGAATATTTTGCACACAATGCGACCTGTCATTTGGGGCGTATGACACGAGACATAGAACTAAACTGAGCAAGCATTGCCCAAAACCGTAATATTATTACGGAGAGGTGTATTTTAAGAGCCACGTCTAAGACCTTAGACTAAAAGCATGAGCAGACTTACTGATCTTTATACTTAATGTGGCGTTCAAATTATTACCAAAATTGTCTCGGTTGGTTCTCGAGATGGTTGTATAAAAGTGCTAGATATAACAAGAATAATTGATATTTAAGAATTACTTTATGAGAAGTAGGTACTTTTTATTAGGAACGGTCAGCAACGAAAGTCGTTAACACTGTTAACTACACATATACATATCCATCAGAACTGACACAAAATGATTAAACACACTGCATTTCATAAAATAATATTATGTCATAGCTAAGTAATATTTTATTTAACATTTGTTCCGGTTTTAATATAACAATGCGTTCAAGTTAAAAAAAAAATCCCTGCCAGGAATTGAAGCCAGTTTCTTTTTTTTTTTTAAAGCAACCCGTTATGCTTATATTGAGGGATAGTGTTGCTGAGAAGGATGAAATAACGCAAAGGAAGTTTTGAAATTAAATTGGCAACCAGATGGTTGTTCTAAACAACCAGATTGATTTTATCTATCGGGCAAAACTCTAGTATGGAAATTAAAGATAAGACTTTGTCCCTCAGGTCGTACGGAGCTGCCAGACAACCTCAAAGCGTTGTTCCGTCCCATCGCTATGATGGTGCCAGACTACGCACTCATTGCTGAAATCTCTCTGTTTTCCTTCGGCTTCTCTGAGGCCAAGATCTTGGCGGGCAAGATCACTACCACCTTTAGGCTGAGCTCGGAACAGCTGTCTGCTCAGGTCAGTTATGGTTATTATTCAGTTTCACAGTGTTAATTTTAGTTCAAGATTGGTATTGTAAACAGATGACACGGTCAGCAACACCAACCAAACAATGGTTTACAATACCAATCTTGAACATTTTTTCTTATCATATCAATGGTGCTAAGCCAAAAAAATATTTAAGAATAATATGAAAGGGTTATTTGTTTTTAATAGTACTCAACCTGCGCATACACATACAGGTAAACCAAAAAAGGTATTCGCTATGGGTACAGCAAGACTTGTATAATTTGGTCCGACCACTTTCCTCAGAATGTAACCTAAATAAATTAACATTATCGGATGTTTCAAATAAATGTTACGTTCTCGAATAGAATCTCGAAAAACATTCAAGGCTAAATTAAAATGGTATCACGATCTACGGTCGAGATATACAAGAACAATTAAAAATGGACTTACAGGCATCCGATCACTCAGTCAAAACTATTTTAAATCGTTCTGGAATAATACCAACAAACTAAATGTGATGACTTCCTAGAACGTTGAAGGCGTTCATGATCATAAAATGATTACCAATTTGTGTAAGGAATATTTTACGGTGCAATCGCCGTTGAACCCGTCGTCGCGTGTTTTTGCCGAGACCGTGTTGACTGAGCGACGTGTGTATTTCTCAGCTAAAAGCGTTTCAAACTCTATTAAACACATGCAAAGAAATGGCTTGGTCATGACGGTCTTATTGCTGGGGTTCACTTACCAAGTGTTGTATGTTATTTACCTAAAAAAACGAAACGGGTGACGCGTCCGATAAAGTGGACCCTATCTCCCGGGAGAAGTCTGGTTCCTCGCCTGTGGCTTGCCTTTATTGGCTGGCTGGAGTGAACATTGACGAGGAACAGAGCACCCACCTCTTTCTTCCATTAATAGGCTGGCTTGAGTGGAGATTCGCAAGAGCAAACATGGTCGGAGTATGGAGTATTCCAGTAAGATGCTTGTAAGGATCTTGACCGTATTTCCGGGATTGTTGCCGTTGGTAACCGTGGAATACATCCCTACTCCTCAAGCACTTCAGGACAGGTTGCCTTATCGCTACGTCACTATGTACTAGCGACAGTTTCCCGGGGCCCAATATTGAGTGTGCAAGTCACCCCCTGCCATGTTGTCCGTGTATTACATAACATTGATCAGGCAGGGGACATAGTTCCTAGGTAAACAATCCACTATAGCCACCCAAACCCATAGCCCAATATGTTTTGTCTCCATGTTTAGCTACAGACCTGCACCAACCGAAGGTGTTCCTTGGGTGCACTTGCATAGAGCAAACAGGGATAATCGTCAGTTGGTGACTCAACACAAAAAATTGTCTAAGGGGGCCTTTGCAAGCTATCTTAGGCCCCTCGTACGTCTTTCAAACGTCTGGGACCCAGAGTTCCGAGATATTACAAAAATACGTAATAAAAAAAATATCTAATATTTAAAAATATAATTTATATGTACTTATTAAATAAAAAATCATCATCATCCTCTTGCCCTTGTCCCAATTTATTTGGGATCGGCGCAACATGTCTTTTTCTTCCATACTTCTCTACTAATCGTCATCTGAAATAAAAGATATTAATAATTTTACTTTCTTTAGGACCATTACGACTTCGGCATGCGTGCCGTGAAGACCGTAATCACAGTCGCCGGTAACCTGATCCGGCAGATGCCGGATGGCGATGAACGTCAGATAGTACTGCGGTCACTTAGAGATGTTAATGTGCCCAAATTCCTGGCTAATGACCTGTTGCTTTTTAATGGTAAGTGCGAAGACTGAATGAGTTCAATCGGGAATTTGTAATAAAATAAGTAGACTGTATTAAAATAGTAGTAATGCCATAATTAATATGAACAACGTACTCGTATATTGAAGACAGTACAAAGAAATGATCGTAGTGGAGCGCCTCTTCAAGCTGAGTGCGGAGAAGGGCGCGCAGCGGCGACCGGCGCTCGCGTGGTCGGGGTCGGGTCCTCTACGCGCATATGTGACGCGGCGACATTATGTACACCATTATATTTGCACGTACCATGTAAAGGTGCCTATAGATTTGCCTGTCCCCTATTAATGATCCACCCCCATATATTGGCCGAGATTCGTCCAGAACTGAAATTGGGTTCCACATGGTCTTCCGTATATCTCGTACTATTATATCTCCACAAATTAAGCCTCCGATGTTGGAAAACATTTTTCGTCGGTAAATATAGTGGTACTCCAATCGAAGTTCAAATAAGTCTGTGTAAATCTTAAGCGTGCTTCCTTATGAGCTGTTGTCAGAGCAACTTTTTTTAGGTGTCGTCTATAATGTAATCCCATTGAGTGTAATGCGTTTCTTATCACTCTTGGACAAACATCATACCTATATTTGGGCGAAATGATTCATTGACACAAAGCCGTCTTCTTCATATTGCCTTCTCATGTCTGATTTTTGTGCGGCGTTAAGAATAGGACGGCGACCAGAATTATTGTGACGATGATCGACTAGTGCACCTTCTTCGCCATGTCTCCTTATCCAGTATCTCACACTATCTCTGGTCACATTTAAAGACGATGTGATATCTCGGAGATGTTGTAGCCAGCTTCATGTTCGGTAATAATTGCTGCCCTTTATTCAACACTTACAGGTCTTGGCATTATAAAATAGTTATTTAGGAGAAATTATGATATTTTGCAATGATGACATTGACCGATTGACAATAGTTTTAACAGAAATAATGATGGCAGGTTGATCCAACAAGAAGGTTTTAGTTTATCAAACATAATAATCTTGTTGACAAGATAAATAGTTAAACAACTTTGATCTGAATAATTTTGAACTTTATTAACGAACAGTTAAACATTATTTTCTCTAACTCGAGTCTATTCTGTAACATAGTTTCAAAAGGTAATATGTGCTCGCGATACGTTGAACGAATCAGTTTGAAAATCGATGAACCTTTCCTTTCCTTATCCTTTCCGTGACTGTACATGCTTTGAAAATAAAACTATGAGTCAACTAAGGACCTCTTCACGAGTAAAGGTCTCCTCCATTTTCTTCCAAAATTCTATTTGATGCCTTGAATACCCAGTTATTTCTTGCTGTTTTATTAATTTCATCGATCCACCTCTCTCTAGGTCTACCTCTGACAAAAAACAAAACAAATTTGCAGTGGTATTAAATAACTGTATAAGATTGCCCTCGTTTTCACTGTCAAATATAAAAAAAAAATCACACCCGTCTAGCCTAATAGGTAAAACAGGTCCCTATCTGCTTTTTGTCTTGTCCTCTGTACTTTTTTTTACAACTGCTGGCATTTGGCATAAGCAGAAGGTGTTACTCCAGCCACTGCTTCGGCAATGATCGATTGTGGAGCTTCTTACGTGAACGAAGCTGTTTCATATTTTATGGTAGGCGACTTTCAGGTATGAAATTATATTAATGTATCGGGAGTTTAAGCCACATATTATGATTGTGATACCCGTTTTCACCGCGAGGACGTACTCCTAGCATATGTGGTTTTAAATTATATTTTGTAAATAAGTTAAATAAACCGCTTTTACACGAATTAAGTGATGGGCAGCGAAGGAGTCCAAAAAAAAAACCAAAATGTCCACTAAATGAATTTAATAAAGTGATTACAATTAATTCTTAATATTAGGTGAATAGGTACTAAGAGGTTGTCCTAACAACCGATGTATGTGACGAAAGGCCCCGCGCCGAATCTGCTGGTTAGTTTTATTGGATGCATCAAGTTGGGTTGCGCAATCCATTCACAGTAGGTAACCGAATGTATGGTGATGACGTATCTGGGAGGCACTCACAGATATAACACCTCCCCCCTTAGATGAGCAACTATTTGCCAATTTCTACGGCAAAAGTTGCGGCTTTCTTGTTCCGCTGCGACAACTCGATGGCTTCTTTATTCTATTCAATTTTGATGAGTTTTGCTCGATGACGACGAATAAAGTAGATGGTAAGAAGTGTACCTGCACTTAATATTGCAAGTACAATTGCGTACAATGGCATTGTTGTATGGTAAAGACTCGAGGAATCCGCAGTATCGATTTCAACAGACGATTCCATTGTAATTTGTTTCTGTATCTTGTGCAATGTGCTGAGGTCCATTGAAGTCAGGTGGTAATTTGGCCGAATCTTCTGAGAATCATTAGTCATCCGTGGGAGCGCTGTGATTTCAATTGAAATTCCGTTGACTTTGTCATCGATGTTGGCCAATGTGAATTTCGGGGTTTTCATTCTGCAAGACTTCCGAATTGTAGCCAGAAAACTTCCTTCCAGAATTTGATGTTTTTCAGGGCCGCAGTAGAGTTGCACCTTGGTGGGCTTCGGGAACGAAACTATGTAGTGCTTGCTGTCCAGCTCCAGCAGGGCTTCCTTGGCCAGAGAGATAGGCGTAATTTGACACGTTTCATCTATCTCCTGGGAATGTATGAGTTTTTCTATGCAAACCTGACCGGAGCGAATTTGGTGACTTGTTTTTTGCTCGCAGATATGCCAGTTATTTACCTTCCGTCATTCAGCCTCCATGTTCACACATATTCCTTTGAATTGATCGCTACATATGGATAGGAAGGCAGGATGACGTCAAAGTTTTTATTAGGAACTGGACAAAGTTTAAATAGTTCAAAAGTAGTTCACCCCGGCAAGAGTAGCTTTACCTGATGGATCGACCCGTGCGGCTGTTATTACTTAGCCACGATCTCCTTCTTATCTTCGAAACTACTGAGGCTAAATTTTGAAAAAAAAAGGAAAATACGGATAGATAGACAATTATGTCTCAACATTATAGATAATAACCCAAGGGATTTGTGCAACTCACATAAAGTACATATCGGCGGCTCCCGTAGTATCGATGTCCAACGGCTGCTTCTGGTTCTTCTGGATTGTCGACGACGCACGTTGAAACGTGAACAGCACGCACAAATTTCCAAATGTTCAGCTCGATCGTGAAATTATAGTCTTTGATTTGCACGCACTGACTCGACAATCCTACCGACTGCGCCAATTAAGTGATGGGCAGCGGAGGAGTCCAAAAAAAACCCAAAATGTCCACTAAATGAATTTAATAAAGTGACAATTAATTCTTAATATTAGGTGAATAGGTACTAAGAGGTTGTCCTAACGACCGATGTATGTGACGAAAGTCCCCGCGCCGAATCTGCTGGTTAGTTTTATTGGATGCATCAAGTTGGGTTGCGCAATCCATTCACAGTAAACGAATGTATGGTGATGACGTATCTGGGAGGCACTCACAGATATAACACACGTCAAAACATTTTGTTTAAATGCTAGATGAAGTTGGTGTTTAATATCCGACTCAAGTCTACTCTATCCGATTTATTTTATGAATTAGTCTATTCTCGTCGAGTGCGGAGAAGAAAAGTGTGTGTGTAACGTGGGTATACTATAAGTACACCTCTGCCTAACCCTTCCGGACAAGCAGACGTGGTGTTATGAATGTCTAAGAATGATTTTTAAGGTATCAGTCACGTTGTCGAGGTCGACTTGTCGGGTTTCGAGTTGTAGGAGTCTTTCTTGGGGTCGAGTTGTCACGGGCTCGAGATGACAGGGACGAATTGTCGTGATGACGTGGAGGTCATCAACATTGATACTGCACAAATAAACAAATACACCAACCTTGCAATTTTATAGATCCTAAACGTTGAAGGTGTATTCCTTCTGACCAATGTAGTCTTATTTGTTTAAATAAGACTTCTCACACTGGCCAGTTCTGGTCTCAGGCCAGAAAGTCTCCGGGGACTCCTAGCTAGGTAAATTTCGTGTACTAACAACATTTTAGGGTTTACGGCTATTAGAACATTTTTGGAATCGTCAATTCTCTTTGAACGAGCGTGGTGATCCATATACTCGCTACTTCTTTAAATGACAAGAGGCTTTTTCCCAGCAATGGGACATTTTATATTTGGTATACACGGAAAACCACTGCATTTTCTTTCGTATTCAGGTATAATATCTGACCTGTTCCCACGCGTGGAGGTGCCCATCGTGGACTATGGCATTATGGAGACATCCATCCGAAATATGCTCATCAAGAAAGGATACGACGATCTATATTGTGAGTTACTCTTAAAACTTTATGTACCTTATTTCTAATGCAGGTAATAAAACATTTATTTTCCGAAAAAAAAAAAGTAAAATTGAAGTAAATCAAATACAGACTGGTTAAAGTTATAAGAGCATTGACGACAGAAAGAAATATTGCGTTATTATGTGCGTACATAAAAGTTAGTATAATAATAAATTCAAAATTTCAGGACCCTGATTTCAGTAATAAAAAATTGGACATAGGTACAAAACAATCAAGAGACAAAATAGTGATACCTTTATTATGTCCTGGCCTTTCATGTTCTCCTCGGAATATAACTCGATTTTTGTTGCAGCGTTCATATTCAAGGTGATACAACTGTATGAGACCACGGTAGTGAGACACGGACTTATGGTGGTTGGGCCTGCTGGTGCTGGAAAAACAAAGGTAACCCATTTTTGTATGCTCAACCTGTTTTGTCGCAGTCTAAAGCTTATCGTCTTCCGTATCCATTTCCTTTACAATTACATTTTCGAAGCAATGTTTCTTGTGGTCAGCATTTATTAAAATACTCGTGATAAATTCTTGCCAAACCTAATTGAAAATCCACTGCTTTTGATAGAAGCAGCTTCACGAAATTTTGTTTTGGAGAAAAGTTGCTAAATAAATATAATCTGGGCACACTCGTTTCAAAGTAGACCTCATCCATCGCTTTCCATCAGGTGAGATCGAGGTCAAGAGCAGGCCCATCACACTAATATTATAGAGGTGAAAGTATGTTAGTGTGTTTGTTTGTATGTTTGTTACTCTTTCACGCAAAAAAAACTACTGAACGGATTTTGATGAAAGGCACAGAGTTTATAACCTGGATTAGCACATAGGATACTTTTAGTCCCCATATTCGTACGGGTTCGTGACTTACGCGAATGAAACCGCGGTAGCTGCTAGTTGCGTAATAAAAACAATCTAATAAGCTAATAAATTATTTAACATCGGTGATAGCCTTTATTACCTCTCGCTCCCAGTGTTACGAAACTCTGCGTGATGCGCTGACAGCGATCAAGGGCAAGCTAGCCCCCGACGGGTTCCCCTTCACCCCCGTGCATACATTCGTAGTGAACCCCAAGTCTATCACCATGGGGCAGCTGTATGGGGAGTTCGACTTGCTCACGCATGAATGGTATGTTTTATTGACATTTTTAGATAGAAAAGGTATTTTTATTCATTGAGGAGAGAATCATTCATGTTCGTGAACGGGCGCCGTCAGTTTGGATCGGTCATCTCTTAGCTGACAGCGCCTGGTGTCGGCCGCAGGAATCCGCAGGATGTGAGAAGTAAGGTCAAAGTGGCGATGCTTGGGGGAGGCCTATGTCCAGCAGTGAACGATTTTAGGATGAAATGATGAAGTAGATGATCTTTTAGGTTCATTTTCACCACACATCACTAAACGCGTTTAACGCTAAACGAGTTTAAAACATCATTCTGTCTCTGTCATCTTCAAACGATTGAATGAGACGGAACGATGTTTTAAACTCGTTTAGTGATGTGTGGAGAAAATGAGCAAAATCAAGTCTTTTATTCAAACTAGGATGAGAATTAGCACTTTTCGAACGACAAAATTACATAAGACAGTCCCCCAAAACGCCCGCCCTTTCACCACTTCCTAGTGCTTTAGCTGGGGAGAAGAAGTGGTGCAACAAACTCCTCGGCAGCACAGCTATCTGTTTAGATAAAAAAATTGACTATACAACAATGCGCATAATAATTTAGGTACATTAACAACACAAAACATTAAATTAAATTATTTGCTATAAGTAAGCTAGCACACGCCAATACTCGTATACCAAAAAAAAAATAAAAAATAAAACTATACTCAAGCAGAAATAAAAATACAAAACTAAAAACGTAAGCAGAACTTTATACCTAAATAAAAGCCTCCAGTAATAAAGGGCGTGCCCACTTACATATATCCGTATATGAAGTCGTAACTCGAAGTGACAATTGATAAACTAGGACATCGAAGTAAAATAAAGAAAGAGTTAATTACTAATAACAAAACAAAACCAAGGTCAGCAACAAGACGACCAGTCACCACAGGCAGCACCCGTTCACGAGCATAACGTAAAGATCAGCCACAGCTGGCTTATTTTAATTACTTATTTTATTTTTGAATTGTTTTATTTTGTTCACTTTTATTATTTGCACGTCTTTCACAATATGTACCTACCTATAATTTTAACATGGATAATGTAATCAATATTTTGATTTAAAAAGTGTCCATGGAATTTCTTGTCCGTTCTTCTCCATAGAAACCTGTTACGCTTTGGAATGGGCAAATAGCTTCATGTTTCTGACTGACCGACTCCTTGTCAATTCAAGAGTACCGTAGTAAGTATAGCAAGTAGTAGTAAGGAGTAGGATTACTTGCTTTTAGTTTGCTTTGGGTTTGGGTGGGGTTCTTTTATATAGGCAGATAGATACCGCCGAGGAGCTCGTGACTAAGTAATAAAAGCCGCACGGGTCGATCCATCAGGTTAAGCTACGCTAGACGGAGTTGGTCCGTGGATGGGTGACCATCTTTACATACCGAGACTCCGCCGTGCCTCGGAAAGTACGATAAGCCGTTGGTCCCGGCTGTCATTCGTGGCTCTTTGACTGTCGTTATGGGTCGTCAGAGGCCCTAAAGTCTGACAACCAGTCTTACCAAGAGGTATCGTATTACCCAGTAACTGGGTTGTGGAGGTCAGTTAGGCAGTCGCTCCTTGTAAAATACTGGTATTCAGCTGCATCCGGTTTGACTGGAAGCCGACCCCCCAATGTTGGGAAAAGGCAGATTGATTAAAAAAAATACCGCCTATACGACAAGAGGTTATCTGAAGTGTCTGTAAAATCACCGGCACGTATACATACATAACTTTTAGATTCGTATGGAGAAGAATGGAATAGAAACTCCACCGTTACTCTTATAAAGGTTTTACAATATTTTTTATAGATTAATTATATTACAATATGTGAAGATGCTGCACCTATAATAAAATTTCTATACCACAATAGGTAAAAAGAATTAAAAAAGAAACAATGACATATAAATTAATTATGTGATTCATGGTGCCCACATACACTCAGGGGCATATTTATCCGGCGACATTTTGTGAATTTCTTCAAAATTTCATTGTGTTTTAATATTATATTGGGTGAACCTTTAGGATAAAAAATAAAACAATGTAAGTTATAAAATGGTTTAACTAAAATAAAAAAAAATAAAAAATATGAGTATATGCAGTTTTCTTACAAAAATAAAGATGAGAAAAATGTTAAAAAAAAAATTGGGCTCTAAATTATCGGATTAATAATGTGTATTTCCTCCTCTAGCCCTAATGACCTCTTGCAACTGATTTGAAAGCCCGTCCATTATGTCTTGGATGTCGCTTTGGGGAATGTTCTACCACTCCTCAACAGCTGCAGTTTTTAGCTCACTGATTGTTGTAGGAGCTGGTGTACGACTGCGGATCCGTCTTTTCAGGTTGTCCCATACATGCTCTTTTGGATTCAGGTCAGGACTCCGAGCTGGCCATGGTAATCGCTGAATATTGACGGCGTCCAAGTAATCGGTGACAATTCTCGCGGTGTGTGCACGAGCGTTGTCGTGCATTAAAATAAAATTGTCGCCAATGAATGGTGCAAACGGAATGACATGTGGTTCTAGGACTTCTGTCACGTACCTGTGAGCATTAACGCTGCCTCTATCGAAGATGACCAACTCTGTACGGGCGTCGTAGCAAATGCCACCCCACACCATTATTGAGCCTTCCTCGTAGCCCACTGTTTCAACCACAGCACATTCAGCAAACCTTTCACCGCGGCGTCTATACATGTGCTGACGTCCATCAGGACCTCGTAAGGCGATTCTTGATTCATCAGAGAAGAGAACTGCCTTCCATTGTTCTGAAGTCCAATTTGAATGTTCTCGAGCAAATCCAAGTCTCGCTCTTCTGTGAGTTGCGGTCAGTTCTGGGACTCGAACTGGTCGAAATGCTCTCAGATCCCTCTCTGCTAACCTTCTTCTTATTGTTCTTAGTCTCACACTTACATTTCGTACCTCAAACAAGCGGTTACGAGCCTCAGAAGCCGTTGTGAACCGATTTGGAAGAACGTTCGAGACGTTATATCGATCATCTCTCTCTGATGTACACCTTCTACGACCTTGCCCTGGCCTTCTTTTGTAGGAACCGGTCTCTTTGTAACGTCGGATAGCATCTTGTATAGTGGTTCGTGGATATCCAAGCGTTCGTTCAATCCGACGCTGACTAAACCCAGCATCTGCAAGTGCCATAGCCCTGGCTGCTCCAGCTGCGTCCAGAGGCATTTTTTTATGTAAATGAAATTACTGTACCCCAACACCCCGGTTTTATCCGAAGAAATGGTATCAGAACGTTTTAAAACTAATGTATCGTTTACACAATACGACCGGCGAGATGGTCAAAATTCTACTTAACTGATTATTGTTGAATGAAGACACATAGAAGTAAACAAAACGCGGGTATGATTGATTTTTTTATTGCAGATATACCCACTTACCAAATTACGCCTAGTAGTCAAAGCGTAAGTTAACATAAACAAACGACAAGTGATTTGAGATGGGTGGACGGTTAAATGTGCTCCTGAGTGTATTTACAAACATTGTAAAAGTATACGATTTTCCTAAAATTTTGTGTAATAGACTTTGTCCATTTGATGTAACACTAGGACCGACGGCATTCTGTCGAGTTTGGTCCGTGCCGGCGTCGCGGTTGAAGACATGGACAAGCGCTGGTATGTGTTCGATGGGCCCGTGGATGCAGTCTGGATTGAGAACATGAATACTGTACGTTACATTTTAAGCAAAACTACACTCACGGAATATGGCCCAAGTGTATTACGTAGTTTATTGTGAAAATGAAACACGAAGGACGTATTTTTTTTGTTTTATAAAACTTAGTGCGGATTTCACCAATGAAACTACACGCGATCAGCATATCTAAGCCGAGTTCAAGAACTGTCAGTGTCAATACGAGTATTCTAACGAAAATAAGGACAGTGACAGCTCTTAAACGTGGTTTTCGTGCTGATCGCGTTCAGTTTCAATTGGTGAAACCCGCACTTAGACGATGGTCTGATACTGATATATTTACTGCTGGGTACAGGGAATCGTTATTTTACATTGAAATAAAGGTATAATAACTGAAACAACGGTAAAAAAAAAATTACTGAGAAATTTTCCGGTGGAATATGATTCAAAATAAGGAGCTGAATGCTCCCTGTTAGTTGACGGAGGGCTATCCCTTACACCCTGTATACCGTTAAATGTGTTACAAACTATATTTGAAATCAGAATCTGATATTTAAAATTCTAATATTAAAATTCTGTAGTATTCTAGTATTAAAACTCAATGACGAAGTTCAATTTTTTTTAAACTTTTATGACATACACTCACATATATGACATAAAACTACATAACGATATGCTTTTGCACAAATATTTCAGGTATTAGACGACAACAAGAAACTGTGCCTATCAAGCGGTGAGATCATGAAGCTGACTGACCGACAACGCATGATCTTCGAGGTGGCAGACTTGGTAGTAGCGTCTCCGGCCACTGTATCGCGGTGTGGTATGGTATACCTAGATTCCCAAGTGGTCGGTCTACAACCGCTCGTCAACGCCTGGATTAAGAGTAACTTGCCGCCGGTGAGCTGAAGACTGTGTTTGTTTACTCTAATGCCGCGGTTCTACGGCCCGTCGAGGTCCGTCGCGGCCCGTGCCGCGAGCATTCCCACGGATCATCCTATACATTCATTCGGACAGGCGACGACAGGCCACCGCAGGCCAACTGTTCCTACGGCCTGTCGGGCTCTACCTGTGAGAAAGTGGGCCGTAGGACCGCGGCATAAGGATTACCTACGAAAGATACATTACAATTATCTTCTACAAAATAAAAACTTGTACATTATGCTTTATCCTGTAAGGGCGAAAATACCTGTAGCTGGTACAAAACTATTCAGTGTGCCATAACTGAATGTTGACATGAATATTTACTTTGTAAAGTACCTATTCGTTTATTTTAATTATTGTGAATGTGAAGACTATGTGGGTCATTGTTTTTTTGTTTTTATTTTTTTTATTTAACCATTTATGTACACACAAATAAACAGACAAGAATAAAGGAACAGAAAATTACGTACAAAGGTGATGCTTATTTCTAAAGAAATCTCTTCCAGCATACCTGCGATAGGACAGGGGATAAAAAGAGATGTAGACACCGTGTGTAAGAATAAGAGAGAAAATAAAAATACATAAAATCTAAAAAACAATTCACTAAGCTAACAAAACATATAACAAATACGTAAATACATACATACTTCTAGAATAAATATCACTAAAATAACTATGACGAAATGGAAAGATAGTGTTCTTTCACTCTTCTTTTAAATACTGCAACAGTTTGGCAGTCCCTAATGTCAGGTGGTAGTGAATTCCACAACCGAACCGCGTGCACAGTGAAGGAGTAGGAGTAGAAGTCAGTGGAATGGGAAGGAAATTTTAGGAGGTTCTAAGATGCGACCTGCAAAGCACATCAAAAGGACGGGCATAAGAAAAGCGTTCCCGCAAATAGGAAGGTGTTTTAGGGTTGTGAAGGATGTTAAATAGCAGACACAATATGCGAGAGTTCCTGCGAAGTCGAATAGGGAGCCACTTGAGAGTCTTGCAAAAGTTAGAAACGTGGTCATACTTTTTAAGGTTAAAAACAAAACGAATACAGATATTTTGTAAACGCTCAAGTTTATTCAAAAGCTCCTCGGTGGCATCCAAATAACAGGCATCTGCGTAGTCAATAATAGGCTGAATGAGAGTTTGAGCAAGGGAGATTTTGGTGTTCAGGGGTAAGAAGCACTGGAGGCTTTTTAAAGAATGAAAAGTGTAGTGCACTTTACGACTGACTTGAGCAACGTGGTCAGTCCACGATAAATAGGAGTCCAAGGTCACCCCCAGGTTTTTAACCGTATTTGCGTATTCAATCTGAACTCCATTCAGACAGAGTGGAGACAGCGACGCAACATCGAGCCTATTCCGCATATATCTGCCGCCAATAATTATAGCCTGGGATTTCCTAGGGTTGATTTGCAGTCCGAAGGACCGCGACCATTCGCTAATCAAATCCAGGTCTCTGTTCATGGCACACACAGTGGCTTCCGCATCTTCCCTTAAGAAATGACTGTACAGCTGCAGATCGTCAGCATAGAGATGGAAGTAGAAAGAGATGACACTGGTGACAGAGTTGATAAAAATGGAAAAGAGAAGAGGAGAGAGGACGCCACCCTGTGGCACCCCTGCAGTAAGAGAGCACCAATCAGAAAAAGACCCGTCGAGACAAACCCGCTGCGACCGGCCTTTGAGATAGGAGTCGAACCAACCGATAGTACTAGAAGAGAAATTGAAAGACTTAAGGATCCCTAGAAGGATGTCGAAATCAACAGAGTTAAAGGCACTGCTAAAGTCAAGAAGTACAAGTAAGGTAAGAGATTTGCGGTCCATAGCCCAGCGGATGTCATCAGTAACCTTCAAAAGAGCAGTGACCGTGCTATGACCGGGTCGAAAACCAGATTGAAAAGTACTGAGAAGGTCATTCGCAGCTAGAAAGGCAGAAAGTTGCTGATGAACAATGTGCTCAAGAACTTTAGAGAGATAAGGGAGGATAGAAATGGGTCGGAAATCGGACGGTGAGTCCGGGCTAGAAATTTTGGGCAAGGGGATGATATGGGCTTGTTTCCAGGCCTCAGGAACTGTAGAAGAAAACAAAGAGAAATTGAAAATGTGGGTCAAGATGGGGAGTAATGTGGGGAGGATAGGAGAAGTCATTCTTGAGCAAAGATTATCATTACCAACTGCAGACGAGGAAATAGCAGAAATAGCTTTTTTGACCTCATTTTCACTCACAGGACTAAATTGGAAAGAAGAACACTGTGGCACTGGCAAACAGGAAAGTTTATTTAAAGAAGCTGATTTGACGTGCGGATCTAAAGTAACTGGGGGATGAGAGAAGTGTTTGTTAAGGGCACACACGTCAGTGTCATTACTGGAAATAACTTGAGACTTACCAATGCCGACAGTTTTCAGAAACTTCCAGACTTCTGAAGAGTTACGGTTGTCGAGAGAATTATGGAAGTAGCTCCTCTTTGCATCTCTACACATACGACTGCAGCGATTACGCAACACCTTGTACGCAATCAGATTGTGCTCGGAAGGACAGCGTTTGTACCTCTTTTTGGATCTGTCCCTACTCGCCATCACATCCTTAATGGCAGGAGTAAGCCAGGGAGCCGGAACATATTTGACCTTGACTCGACGGATTGGAGCATGACGATCGTATAAGCTCAGTATTGTGCTGTTGAAAATGTGAACCATATGGTTGATACATGCGCTCTCCAAAACATTAGTCCAGTCGATACTACCAGCATCACGCAGCAATGCCTCCAGGTCTATACCCTTATAGTTTCTAAGGAAAATATAGTTCGGCTTACGCCTCGGAGGGCGAATCCTGTAGGACATAAAGATTAAGTCGTGGTAAGAAAAACAAGCAGTGAGCTGACCGTGGACAGCTACATTATTAGAATTAGAGACAATCATCAGGTCCAAAAGAGAAGGGGTGCAGTTAGGGAAATGATGAGTAGCGGAAAGAGGCAGAATACTAAGGTTCAAAGAAGATAAGAGAGATTGAAGTTTGTGAGTACGACTATCATTTTTAAGAAGGTAAGTATTAAAATCGCCCATCAAGACTACATGGTCATAAGAGGGACAAAAATCATTTAAAAGCGAATCAAAAGAGTCAAAGTAATCGATAGTGAGATTAGGACTGTACATCACCCCAAGAAGCATTTTAACGTGATGCAAGGAAATTTCAAGAAATAGATGTTCCGCTGACCCCGAGTAGGAAGAAGGAGACGTGCTGATAATCTTGTAGGCTATATCAGCACGCAAGTAAATTGCAACACCACCACCGCCCTTCCCAGTTCTATCATTACGAATAAGAACAAAGCCAGGAAGTGCATAATGAACAGATAAAAGAGACGGTTTGAGGAAGGACTCTGAGATCAGCAAAGCGTCTATAATGTACACAGTTAATGGAAGCCAGAAGATTAGGGTAATGGCAAGGGACACTCTGAGCATTGATGTGGGCTATGTTAAGATTGTTGGGAAGGTGGGACAGCAAAGTGGAAATTTGGTCACCGAGAGTAAGAGGAGAGGAAGAACCACTCGCCGCACTAAGAAAACTGCTAGAAGAGGAAGAACAAGAGAAAAAGTCATCATCAAGGTCCATGTCGATCATAGTTTGCAAAAATAATAATATCTATATATGAATAAAAATAATACAAAAATAATAATAATAATATCAGAACTACTCAATTAATTACTTATGCATACAAACAATACAAAAATATACGTAACAACTAAATACGCTCAACTAATAAACGCACCTATTCGCTGTTGTTGGAAGAGATTTTAACACAACAATTATAAACAAGTAGGTACCTACAAAAATAATAGAAGAAAGCAAATCAAGCCATACAAGAAGTTAAAAACATAAAAATAACAGAAGACTAAAAACATAAAAATGATACCTAACGAGAATGTCAGCCATACCGTTCGGAAAACAAACAGTGTGCAACTAAACGTAACATCAATATCTTAGCAGTCATATGACAATCAAGGCTGAATGGTCTATAGATCGATGCCTGCCTTTTAATACAGGCGAAAGAAATTAAAAAAAAAAACATATGACAATCAATACAAAACAAAAATGACATTGACACATGTCACGTCACTACCACTACATTGGAAATAAAAATAAATAAGTCTACCGGCAAGCTAATCCTTGTGAGAAAAGTAAATACCAAGTGAATGCTAATTCAATTTTTCAGTGTACCGACACTACACGAATGTATCACAAAGTCAATGTAAAACATGCAAGGGGACAACTAAATCAGAAAAGTCAGCGACGAGCTTTCCTCACAAGCTTCCCTTTGGGAGTTGCTGTTACAGGCGATGTAGATGCCACTGCTGCCGAGGTAGAGGCTGCAGGCACGGTGAGATTGGGTGCGGCAGCGCTGACGGGCGCAGGAAATAGCGCGATTAATGCTTCAAGCTCAGCCATGGACGCTATCTTCCGGCGTGACTTGTCAGGCGTCAAGACAACTACTTTTCCCTCTGCAGACCAGCAGCTATTGATGCTGAAGTGCTTACGAGCAGCAATAAATACCTGGTGCCGAGTCTTAGTCAGGAACTCCGAAATGGTGATACCGCTGCCCTTTAATGAAGTTTTACCGTCCCAAACCGACCGACGATGCTCCATATCCTTTAATCGCACCAACACAGGTCTGGTTTTGCCTTGGGGGGCTCCTAGTCTGTGGCATACATCTAGGTGATCCATTTTAATATTGTCAACCAACAGTTGCTTGGAAATGACAAGGAGAATTGAGTCACACAGCTTTTCATTTGGTTTCTCAGGGATACCGTGAAATAGCAAGATCTTTCTTCGCATTGTAGTCTCATGTCTGTCAAGACTCAAAGACAGGAGTTCAATCTGAGTTTTGAAGTGAGATAAAGTTTTGCAGACAAAAGATTTAAACTCGGAGAAGTCCAGGGATAGCGCAGCAAGATCCAAGTGTGCAGGGTCATCTCCAGCTGTGGCTCTCTGTAGCTTGTCTTCATACTCACGCATGCGGGAGCTAAACAGCTTCTCCAGTTCCATCACACTGTGCACAAGCTTGCTGTCCATGGTTTATTGGGATATTATGAGTGTTGTGGTTGTTGAAAAGTGAAGGTGAAAGGAAAGTTCCGAGCGAAGGTGGGTTTATTAGTTAATTACAACATGAATTTAATAAAAAAGAAGAAATAACTATTTTAAAATTAATATTATGTAAGGAAGCTACAAATTTAGGTTCTTATGTCAAGCCTACCCATATAGGAAAAATTGTTTGCTTTTTCTCTCAGTTATTTTTAATCATGGTCTGGCAGTTTGAGTAATTTATGCAGCCTACCCAACTGTCCTTTCTTTGGTATTGTTCGCTGAATCGTTGAGGTCATTAAGTTCTGAGTTGAGCTGCATGATTACTGACAAATGCGTGCACTGACTGGACAGGTCCTCTCAATCTGTGTGGTTCCTTCCTGAAAAGACCATTAGAGACACCAATGTACATGGTCTTCACATGAACAGCCCAAAATTATGTCTGGATTTTAAAAGAGACTGTGACCTCTGAGTTTGTTTCGGCCTTTCTTCTCAGAGTAGTCAGATAGGAAACGCCGACCTCATCTAGTTTTTAAAATGATTGACGCGTAAAAGTGTTTGTATAAATCTACTTACAGAAATAATATCATTAAACAACTTCTGGTTGGTCAATGTCACAATGGCATGTCAGCTTTTTTTTTTTTTAATACGGACCTATCGCAGTTTGCTCCGGGAGCATTGACTGCTTAACCGATCAGCTAGTGACACAGTTTTGTACCAGCTACAGGCATGTGCATTTTTGCTCTAATGCGCACTTATTTACAGGTAACCACAGTTTACATATTAATAATTGTCGCTCGCGAGCGAAGCGTCTCTGCTTCAAGTCTGGCAAAATTTGCTTTCCTCTTTCAGTTTGTTGATACTCCTCTACAGGTCTTATTTTTACAACCGATCTGGACGAAACTTGACTTGGTTTTACGACTTTATAGAATTTTTTTCTCGTCGAGCAATTTTGATTCGAGGGATTCTTCTTCCAAAAAGGGGCAAAAAGGAGCCTACACTAAAATAACATCCACATTTTTATATAATGTATACTATGTAGTTTCGGTCTCGGCAGCCAAAATAAAGTCAGGACTAGTGATGCGGGAGCAAGCGACGACGTACAGTTGCCCGTGTGAGAAGCAGCTCGTCCTGAGGTCGATACCCGCAGCAAGACGAAAATACAATACCAAGACACCTCCTTCCGAATTTAAAGTTATTTTTCACTGTGTTGTTTTTTTTTAAGTCAGTTTTTTTTTCATATATAAGTTTTTTACCGGGTACACAAGGGACTGGTTTAACGTATCATAAGTTTTTTTGTAGGGAGCTTAATCTTCTTCATCGTTCCCTCAATACTGAGGATCGCGACTACATACGACGCGTGTCCAAGCTATGCGGTCTTTTGCAGCGTGGACCGCTCGTTAAATGATGCCTCCAACAGCCTTCTAGATCGCGTCTGACCACCTTGCCGATGCTCTGTAGGGAGCTTATGAATTGCAACATTTTACTTCACTTGGCGCATCTATATGTAGGGTGACCGGTAATAAGTGACTTTTACTTAATCACATGATTGTACTTATAATAACAAACAACTTATTATGGCACCAAAATTGAAATCTCGAAAAGAAATCAGCTGCTCCCTGCATTTTGACGAGTTATGCGAACATGAATGTATGGGACAGCTGATTTTTTTTTCGCGAATTCAGGTTTGGTCCCATAGTAAAAGTTGTTTGTTATTATGAGTACAATCATGTGTTTAAGTATCGGTCACTAATTACAATAGTTTACATGGTTCTTGTCCTTCAAATAAAAAGTATTTTTTCTTAACAATTGAGGTGCACTGAGCCAAAAAAAGTAATATAAAAAATCCAACACGTCACGTTTCTAAATTATTTATTGTTTTAATTTACATACAGAAGTTTAAGATCAACAAATTTATCGTGGGTCATGTCAGTAACTTTGTAGGGTTGTCCGGTCTTTTTAGCAATTTGAATTAAGGTGGCATATTGCTGCGGAACATAGATCGGTCCTGATTTAAGGAAGCGCTTCACTTGTTTTTCAATAACGCTATGTACGTTATCACCCTCATTTTGAGAGTGACCTCTAATCAAAAATTTGTGCGTGATACTACTTATGTTACATTTTTGTGTTGCATATGCGTAGGCTGATAAGAGGTACTTATTTTTTTGCTGTCCACAGCAGTTGTCGGAATAGAAAATCACATCGACTGGTTCTGGTTTATTCTGTGTAATCTTTTCTAAATAATTTAAAATGCATGTTCCTATTTCAGTGGCACCTCGTTTTCCCTCGATTTCATTCCAGAAGTAACATTCAACGTCTTTAGCATGTAAGTCGCTTACAGTAAAGTTAAAACAATTAATTCTACTTTTGTAGTAAAAAACTGATATTTGGCCCTTTGGTACACAGCATTAATTGTATTATCGTTCCTAGTCTTGTCTTTTTCTTTCTCCCTTCTGGCTAGTTCTTTTTCTTTTAAATGAATTTCATAAGCTTGAATAATTTTCTGTTTCCCTTCTTCGTCAGCATTGCTAAAACTTTCACATAGATCACACTGATCTTTATTTGGTATGTGGAATGAAATATTGAAATCTCTATTGAAAATACGGTTAAAAGTAGATTGAGATGCAAACGGTAGGCTATCTTTTGTACGAATATCTTTGTAATCCCTGTATAAGTCAGCTAAATATTTTTCACAGGAAATGTATTCTCTTAATGTCTGGGCTCTAAGGTAATGTGATTCAATTCGGGGTACGCTATTTATAAAAATTTTCACGCTGTCGTAGACCTCTGGATCAACAGTGCGATGATTATTATGTTTCCCGCGTAATTCACCCTCTACAAAACCAGTCTCTGATTTTTTTGATAATGCAGTAGCAATCGGTCTGTCATTTATTGCGAGAGTATTTTTAAAAAATGTTTTGCAAACTCTAATATGAGTGTGATTTAGCTCGAAATAAAATGCAGTATTTAATGTGCGGAAATTTTGAGTAGATGAGTATCTGTATTTTGGTTTTATTTGTGAAGTGTGAGCTATTATAAATTGTCTTTGTTTTTGCAAGTCTCCCAAACGCCAGTAATCATTAAAAATGTCTTGTCTCGAGGTCTCATCTATTTTTGCTCGACAATTTAATCGACATTTATCTCCACACAAAGGTCCCATCTTCCTTGCTGGGACTTTTTTTTTAACATTTGATGTGTAGTCTTTACCTGTGTTTCGAAGTGTTTTTGCAATTTTACTTTTCCAATTCTTTTCATTTCTCACCCTTTTCTTGCCTCGTACGATTTCCTGTACCTCTGAAGCATTTGCCTCCGTAGTTATTTGACCTACTGATCCACTAGTAGAAGCAATGTGGTCTGGATTATTTTCTGCTTCATCATCTGGGCTACTTGATGAAGATGAACTAGAACTACTTGCAGAAGAGCTACTTGAGCTATTTGGAGGTCTCGTGGATTCACCTTGAAGTAAACGGGGAACATTACCTGTTGACCCAGGAATAAAATAAGGGTCGCAGTCCGAATCGTCGAAATCACTCTGATCACTGTGCAGGGGTGAAATGTAGTATTTTCTTTGGTCAGATGCAGTGTTTTCTTCGTTAATATTAATTTCCTTGTCCGTTTCATCGATGGAGGTCGTTTTGGTCGCCATATCTACCAGAAGACGCCCACGGTTCATGCTACAAATAAACAAAAAGTAATGTACCTATTTACGAAGCGAAAATATTTTTTCGTCACCTAGGATGTGGTAACTCAAAATTATTTTGTAAATCATGGAGAAATGTTTTATTTTCACTTTAAGATAACTGATTGAACGTACGGTTTTAAATACTATTAGTAACAGCAATTATATTATTGAAATATTAATAATTTACCCCATAAAAGTTAGTAAACAAAAATTTTTCAACAAAACTGCATTAAGTCTAAAACTACTAACTAAACCAACAAGAATGTCGTTATTCATAATAATTACATCAAATCAATTCCTTGTTAACCAACAATAATGTAACAACTCGAAATACACCGACTTTATAATTAGGTTTCAATCAACAATAACGTATTAAGTCGTAAAAATACATCAATTTTTACATACCTGATTCGGGTATAACGCAACAATTCAAAATAATGCGGTCTATTACGCAAAGCGACACGTCCTCACCACTCAAATTTTAACCGTAACTAAAGATGACGCAATGTTCGCAAAACGCAGAGAATTAAATTTTACATAACAAGAATGAGTTATCTTGATTTCGGCTTTTTTTGAGTTGATACAGTCTTGTGTTCGCAGTGCGACATATGCTTTGTCGTGTAGTTAGTGCAACTAAATAAAATTATATAAAATTGACTGGCAGGATATTTTTATTTTTTATTTTGTAAACTAGTGTTAACCAGTCACCCTTTATATTATAAAGTCGCTTTTCATGACTTTTGTGTGTTCGCGTTATTCTACTATAGCACGCCACGGACTTTGATGCAGTTATCATCATATAGAGAATTTATCCAGGAAGGTTTCATAGTAGGTACATTAATATTCAACTTACATAATATAATAACCTCCATTTTTAAAATCGGTTAATAAAGAAATCTCGATGTTTTGTCAAGTCGTAAAAACCGAGCGAAGCAGGGTCGGGTCGCTAGTATTTTATATTCGCGTTATTTCGCTAATACAAAACTAACTATAAATCATATGCTATAGAGTATATTTTTATTGCAATTGCAGATAGCGGATTCCATCCGCAAACTCCTGCCTACTTTAATAACGACATACTTATACCCTGCCCTGGATGTGTTGCGTTCAAAACTGACGGAGATCGTCATGTCCATCGACTGCTCGTTGGTACTGAAGTTTCTAGAGTTACTCGACTACCGCCTGAGGCCTCTCACTGGGAAGGACGATAGGCCTCCGCCTCCAGCCGCGTTCTTGGCTTTATTGCGTGAGTTTTCATCAAGTACCGTATCTACGAAATACAACATGCATTTTTGTTTACACTAAACTAGGAATGGGGTCATTGTACTTAACACTATGCACTATTTTTACAATGGCCACCCTTAAGTCGCGAAGAAATAAAGTTGTTGCATACATTTTCTCGATTTATGTGAACAAAAATGTATGGAGCAGCTACTATTTGCATTTTTTTTTTATGAACTTTAACATTGTAAGTAGCCGAAATCAAAACCATTTTCTCTAAAATACTAAATTAGAATTATGTATTAAAGTGGTAAGATGTGATGCATTCACTGTATTTCGACTTTCACAAAAATACATTTTCATTTCTTCACGTCAAAACGATTCGTAAACATGTGATATTCTAAACCTTTTGCAGCAAAAATTCACGAAACAGTCGCCGGTTCGATTAGTCAAAATTACACAATAAAAATAAAAAAGTAGCTTATCGTAGCTTATAGGTCATAATTGAAATTATCTTTCATATTTTGCAATACAGTATTTTAATTGTGAAATCACATAAATCAGCGAAATCGTCAAAATTTCGTATACGGCCTCTTAATGCTAAAATTCTAAATATAGGTAGTGCAAGTTGCGCACCTTTCTTAAATTAAATAACCAATATGCCAGTAACAAATATTAGTTATAGTATGTAGTTACGATTATCATCAATGGTGGCGTATCGATACAGCGCTCGCGCGCTGTGTCACTCATATAAATATCTGTTGGCTCCACCTAACCGTCCAGAACCGTTTCCTCCGACAGGCAACGGGATTCCCCTGGTTCGTTCGGAACCAAATCCTCCATCATCACCTTGAATTGCGTTTCTTCGATTCAGCCGTCAACCACCGCAACCCTCTGGTTGTGAAGGCGGCCAGTTGTATCCCCTCTAAAATCAGCAAAGTCCGCCGCCCAAGTCATGTTCTCACAGATCCCGTTGACCCATATAGTCTTTGCGTTGACCCCATAAAACTTCTCCAGGAGAGCAGTATGGGCCGTAAGACCAAACACAGATCAACATTCTGACCGCGCCGCCGATGTCCCTCACGACGACTACGACGTAATTGTCTTCCCCCGTCCCTTGTTCGGTAAAGAAGTGCCAGCTGGTGGCGGACGTAGCTGAGCCAGTAGCTTTATTTTCCCCAGATAATAATAATTACTCAGATTTGATCCAGCCTGTCCCATCTTGCTGTCATCCATCCAGCGACGCCATAAGCTGCGGTTCGTTCCCCACAGTGCCCTTAGCGTGCAGTCGCTTAGTTTATAAGTTTTTTGCCATGGCTGGAGGCTTTGAGTTCGCTTAAGGCAGCTACAGATTTGACCGGCTAAGTAGTCACGGCTTCTCAAGACCAACTACGAGATGCCATTAAAAAAAAAACCTAGCCGTCTGTGAAGCGTTCGCTGTGCAGGCGGACGGATGTGTCAGTAAGTTGTCTGTACTGAAAAACAAAAACATATTTTTCTATAAGGTAAAATATATTTGGACAGCGCAGCCTATCAAAAATTAAATAAATACATATATATATATATATGCTTTTTTTTAATTTGTCAGAATTTAAAGGTTGTGCTCTTAGCTGCATTTGATTCTATACCCCTCATATATATATAAACAGGTCAGAATTTTTTAAACCACTAACAAAGGCGGTTCTTCGTGAGGTTCACAGGAGGATTCATCTTCACGATCTTCTTCATTTTCATCTAAAGACTCGGTAGTAAGAATATTCGCATAATATTCAAGGCTTGGCAATGTCTTCCAGTCGTTTCCAAAGTGCTTTTGCAAGAGTTTGTTGACGTCTTCCAGTTTTGCTGATTTTACATTGAGACCAGGGTTGATTATTGTAGGATTTATGTCTGAGATGTTCTTATTCTTTTTGCATACATTTTGGAACGTGCTTAGATCTAATTTATAATAAAGTTCCCCTCTAATCAAGGCATTACCAAGTCGCTTTGATCGTTTGATTACGAATCTTTTAGAAAGAGTCACTTTGAATTGAAGACTGCCGGGTGCTTTCATTGCCGACTGAACAGCTTTTCGCCAATCGAAAATTTCAATAATATTTAAATTTGTGACAGTTGCGTGGTTTTTCATTACTTCAGTATACTCTTCAGGGTCTATAACAACTTCCATTTTTCTCAACTCTTTTTCTATGTTGCCAAAAACCCGATCAGCTGGCATAAAAGAATGCCCTGTTACGGGAAAAATAAGTTCTATGATTTTGATATGTGGTTTCGACAACAGCCACTTAGGTAACATGCCAAGCATTGTAGTATTTTTATTTTGACCCACGCAACCGTCGGCTATTATGCGGATACGCGTGATATTGGTTCCGTTTTATTTAAGTGATGAAATACCATCGACGCTATTTCATTTGATCCTTTACAGTGAACGTCTTCTGTCCAAATATAGCAAAACACGTTGTTTTTATTCAAAGGCTACCTTCTACCACAGTTGCATTGTATAAATACAATTGCCTGCTGTAATAGCAAATTTGATCTGGAACCTTAGGGAGTGGAAGGTTTTTTTGACAATCAAATGAGAATGTTTTCATGCCTTCCTGTTTTTCCTTGAGAAAAGTATAAAATGCGTTAGCTCGGAGGCGATGGACTCTTTGTTGTATCCTCAGATCGTTTCCCTTTGATTCGTCCTTTTCAATTTTAAATCGCTCAGCAAAATTCAAACAGGTGGAACACACATCGGTACGGGGATTGCCGAAGCCGAGGTTATAATTCTCGTTAAATATTTGACGAAAGTATGACCTTTTTATAGCCGTGTGTGCAGTTTCCGCAATGAAAATTTTATACAGCATATTTATATTTAGCGTACTTGGGAAATATCGTCTGGCGGAGCTGCTACCACGGCAATAGTGGTTGTCTGAACATTTTAAAGAATTGATGTATGCTTGAATTACATCTTTCTTCCATTCGTGTGAGTTTTATGGTTCCCTCCTCGTCTCTCAACAGGCCCAGTTCCTTTACGAAAAAAGTTTGCAATGACATACTGTACTCGGTATTTTGTTATGTTCAAACACCGCAAAAACGTATTTCGACAGACAGGAATAAGTTTTTTGTTGGCATAAATATGATATTTAATTGTGAACTCACGGCCTTTTCTTGATGAGTTTACTTTGCGTCGTTTTACAGATAGACCATTGCAACATTTTGAGATAATAGCGTCTTGATATAATTTATGAAAATGCAAGAAGTCCTTAATTTTAAGCATCTTACACTTCAATCTTTTCTCATGGTTACAGGTGGGTCGCCGTGGCAAATCTTACGATGAATATCTGAAAGGAGATAATAAATTGTATTATTTTTAGCACCTATATCGTAGAAAAGTTATCAAACAACTTCTGTGACGCATTCGTCACGGAAGTCGTTGATACTCAGTGTGCGTCCTTATAAAGTGTAGGTATATGTGAAGGGGGGGGGGGGGGGGCTAAAATAGCCTAAAATTGTTCGACAGAATGAAAAATGATTTTTTAAAAATCAATTTTTTATATGAAAAATCATTTTTTTTTAAATGAATTAAAATAACTGCAGAATTTAATGAATTCAAATTAAATTACACTGTCATTAAATTAAAAATAAGATAGAAATTAAAAATAAATTAGATATTAAAAGTAAAAATATCGTGATGGCTCATATAAGTAATTAAGTAACATGCCCCATCAATATTAGTTTCGACGCCATCGCCTCGCTGTGATTGGTCAATTCCGATTTGAGCTGTCTTTGATGTTTACATGCCGTTTTTTAGCTGACTTTGATCCCAATGGAGATTTTTCAACTGGTTTTTGTATTATAAAATAATACAAAAACCAGTATAAACAGGGCATAAAAGAATGCCCTGTTACGGGAAAAATAAGTTCTATGATTTTGATATGTGGTTTCGACAACAGCCACTTAGGTAACATGCCAAGCATTGTAGTATTTTTATTTTGACCCACGCAACCGTCGGCTATTATGCGGATACGCGTGATATTGGTTCCGTTTTATTTAAGTGATGAAATACCATCGACGCTATTTCATTTGATCCTTTACAGTGAACGTCTTCTGTCCAAATATAGCAAAACACGTTGTTTTTATTCAAAGGCTACCTTCTACCACAGTTGCATTGTATAAATACAATTGCCTGCTGTAATAGCAAATTTGATCTGGAACCTTAGGGAGTGGAAGGTTTTTTTGACAATCAAATGAGAATGTTTTCATGCCTTCCTGTTTTTCTTTGAGAAAAGTATAAAATGCGTTAGCTCGGAGGCGATGGACTCTTTGTTGTATCCTCAGATCGTTTCCCTTTGATTCGTCCTTTTCAATTTTAAATCGCTCAGCAAAATTCAAACAGGTGGAACACACATCGGTACGGGGATTGCCGAAGCCGAGGTTATAATTCTCGTTAAATATTTGACGAAAGTATGACCTTTTTATAGCCGTGTGTGCAGTTTCCGCAATGAAAATTTTATACAGCATATTTATATTTAGCGTATTTGGGAAATATCGTCTGGCGGAGCTGCTACCACGGCAATAGTGGTTGTCTGAACATTTTAAAGAATTGATGTATGCTTGAATTACATCTTTCTTCCATTCGTGTGAGTTTTATGGTTCCCTCCTCGTCTCTCAACAGGCCCAGTTCCTTTACGAAAAAAGTTTGCAATGACATACTGTACTCGGTATTTTGTTATGTTCAAACACCGCAAAAACGTATTTTGACAGACAGGAATAAGTTTTTTGTTGGCATAAATATGATATTTAATTGTGAACTCACGGCCTTTTCTTGATGAGTTTACTTTGCGTCGTTTTACAGATAGACCATTGCAACATTTTGAGATAATAGCGTCTTGATATAATTTATGAAAATGCAAGAAGTCCTTAATTTTAAGCATCTTACACTTCAATCTTTTCTCATGGTTACAGGTGGGTCGCCGTGGCAAATCTTACGATGAATATCTGAAAGGAGATAATAAATTGTATTATTTTTAGCACCTATATCGTAGAAAAGTTATCAAACAACTTCTGTGACGCATTCGTCACGGAAGTCGTTGATACTCAGTGTGCGTCCTTATAAAGTGTAGGTATATGTGAAAGGGGGGGGGGGGGGAGCTAAAATAGCCTAAAATTGTTCGACAGAATGAAAAATGATTTTTTAAAAATCAATTTTTTATATGAAAAATCATTTTTTTTAAATGAATTAAAATAACTGCAGAATTTAATGAATTCAAATTAAATTACACTGTCATTAAATTAAAAATAAGATAGAAATTTAAAATAAATTAGATATTAAAAGTAAAAATATCGTGATGGCTCATATAAGTAATTAAGTAACATGCCCCATCAATATTAGTTTCGACGCCATCGCCTCGCTGTGATTAGTCAATTCCGATTTGAGCTGTCTTTGATGTTTACATGCCGTTTTTTAGCTGACTTTGATCCCAATGGAGATTTTTCAACTGGTTTTTGTATTATTTTAAGCTAGGTTTGATTCAAAATTATAAGTTGAGTTCATAGACAATTGACAGACGTTTATTTTTGCATTCATAGTTCATATTTCAAAAAAGATGCAACGAGCTGCTTTTGATTCTATACCCCTCATATATTTATTTACCCTTATTGTCTATACATTTCTGCCATCTCATGGGAAGGTCATTTATGTATTTGTGATAGAACTCTGGGGATCTGGACTCAACAAATTGCGTGATGGCATTTTGTATTGCTTCCTGGGAAGAAAGGAGACGGGCGAAAGTTCATAGAAAGTTGGGCCTGATGTTACAGTAACGATTACTGCATTATTTTATTTATATACTAATACTATTTAAAAAAAAAACTAAATTATTTACGACTTATGGAGAAGTGGTAAATAATTTAGGTTTTTAGTTTTTTAGGCAGAAAGAAAATATAGGATGTTATGGGTTTGTACAAAAATATCCTCTAAGGTATTCATACACCGAGCTCTCACGTTATACTTTAAGAAAATAATTATTTGACTTTATTGTAAACTAGAATTGAGCTGAATTTATTGTAGGACATTCACACATAAGATTCAGACGCCGTCCAACTAGATTCTAGAGATTTATATAAATAATAATAATAATAAAAGTGTTGCCCCCTTGTCGCTACGTCACTATGTGCTAGCGGCCCTTTCCGGGGGCCCATTATTGAGTGTGCAAGTCACCCCCTGCCATTTTATCCGTGTACATAATATATAATATTGGTCAGGCAGGGCACATAGTTCTTCCATAGTTCAAGTAAGCCAATCCATTTAGCCACCCAAACCCATAGCCCAATATGTTTTGTTGCCACGCACAACAATAGTCCTGCACCAACCGGGGGTTGTCCTTGGGTGCACTCGCATAGTGCATACAGGCATAATCGTCGGTTGGTGCCTCCTTATCATTTAAAATTATTTAAGGGGCCTCTGCGAGTTGGCTTCGGCTCCTCGTACGCCTTCCAAAGGTCCGGGACTCCAGGGTCCGAGAAATGTAAATAATAATAATAAAAATTAATAATAATATAATTATATAAAGCAGAGGGAGTATGAATTAAAAACACTTTCTCTTTTAATGATTTATTCATCGTCGACTTCATCATAAACAATTAAAATGTCGTATAAAACTGTGCAGGCGGTATTTAATTTTCTTGATGCCTTGCCCAGCTTAGGTACCATATTGTGGACATCACATGACAACAGCAACCTACAGTTCTTTTTCCTACCAAGCAATTACAATAACATTGTTTGATGGCCTCTCTACCATTAAGAGAACTGTCAACTAAAATATAAGTAAAATATATTTTTGAGCTTACATGTCTCGATTTCATTCTACCTCTTAAAAGCCAGCTAGAATTATTGGATATTGACAGTTCTCTTAGTAGGTTGCTGTCTGTTTCACGACACACTTCTATTTCATATCTACCATCTTGTCGTATGTGTTCTCCATAATAGGACCTAGCCTGCTTAATTTGATAAATACCTAAAGGTATTTTTATTAAATCACTATGTGTGAGCTGGGGAAAGTTATTTAAATTATCATTTTGCACATGTATTCTTGTAAAATCTACGTCGGTTTATATTATTTTGAATCATGTATAAGCCTAAATCATTTTCTTTGTTCATGTTCTCATTGATTACTCGTATTTGTAAAATATCCCCAGCATCAACACGATTCGTAACAGGTGGATGAAAAGCATTAAGTAGAGCGGCAGCCACCTCAAAATCAATCACTAAATGCTTCGAAGCAGTATTAAAATATTCTTGTCTAAATAATTTAAAATCTCTTTTAAACCTTCCGTTTACTACTTCAACAACCCATCTGCATATGGTAACTGCCCTAGATTTATTAGCCTCTAATGTGGAATGCTGCCATTCACTCGCCTGCAATGTTGGTGGGACGTAAGTTCTATAACCACATTCATGTAATAATGGCAAGGCATCTCTGAAGCCCCTATCCAAAATAAATGCATCACCAGCTTGAAAGTATTCACGTAACATTGAACTAGGGTCACGAAACTCATGATTAATGATATCTGCATCTGATGTGGTAGCAGGATAGGGGCCCATTACATCAACAATATGACCGTCTGTACATACAATCATTAATGGTTTTACTAAGTTATTATACTTATGTAAACTATAAGTTCTTTTTTGGTACAAATAATTTGAACTTTTTTGTATATAACAATACGTACCATCAATTATTATTACAGGTTTTTTTCCCCATTATGGTTTCCACATAAACCATGTGGTATTAACAAGTTTCTGTCAACAATTTGCTGGCGATTTATATGGTTAAGTCCTAAATGCCTGGGTACAAAATATTCATACATTAAGTGACGAGCTTCAGACATATATCCATCAATAGTTCTTTTTGGAATGTTAAATAGAGCTGATATTCTCTCATTGGAATCACCGGTTCTCAGCTTCATCAAATATGCTGTCAACCCAATAGGGCCCGATGACTTATGCAGTAATTGTGGCACTTCATCTAAAATCCTTTGATACTGCTCTTTAGTAAAGCCTATCCAATGGTGCACCAAACGGTCTTCCATGTTTAGGATATTGATAAAATCAAGGCCAACATTCGAGTGACTTTTTAATTCTAGCATGTTTTGAATATGCAATGCTGTAAACACATTAACCTAATTATCTAAAGCTCCAGTGACAAAATCCCAAGATTGCGTATTAATATGGTGTTTGCATAATCTATTGTTTTTTGGGATATAGAAGTTGTAAACATCTAACAACATTTTCCTAGTTGTAACAGGAACTCTATTCCTCTCTTGTCTCCGGCAACCTTCAATAAAACAGCGAGCTTCGGTTTCTACTGCCCTTACATAGTCAGGTAACACTATACCTTCACTCGGCCTGGGTGTAGCCTCTGAGGTAGACTGCAAAGTAGCCTGTGATGTAGACTGCAAAGTCAATCCCTCATGCTCATTTCATATACTGATGATGTTGAGGATCCAGATGGTGCAGATACAAAATGATGGGCATTTCTATCAGCTCTCACCCAGCAACTGTGACATATGAGTGAATATTATAATAAGCCTTTGTTATATAAATAATTCAACTGGCGAAATGCGGGTGTACTGCACTACTCTGCCTTATCCCTTCAGGGAATATTGACACGATATTATGTTGGGTTATATAAAGCATTGCAACCATAGTCAAAGTGATGATGTGTATTTATTAATACTGTCTGACTATACATTACCATCATCATTTGCCTAGCCTTTTCCCAACTACGAAGTTCGACCAGTCTAACGAGATGCAGCTGAGGTCAGATAGGCAGTCGTTCCATGTAAAATACTGGTATTTTACATGGAACGACTGCCTATCTGACCTCCACTAAATAAGACTGGTTGTCAGACTTTCAGACTTATTTACATTACCATATAATAGTAAAAAAATAAAAAGCAACCGATCCCAATAAACACTTACAGTACGAGGCAAAAACCATTCAGAAATGACTGTATGAATCCTTCTTTCTTGTTCAGTGTCAGTATGCAATAAATGAGATCTGGCATGCGACACTGAACGTCCACAGTTGACACACACTTGACGATGTCCAGTAGTTTTAGATGAAAGCTGCTCATGCTCACCCAAAGAATTTATTACTAAATTCCTGCATTCTTGGCAAATGCGATGAGAACTGTTGACCTACAACAATATTAGTTTGTTACTTACAGTCCACAGCAAGAAATAATATAAGTACATGGAATTCAGTGATACTCAGGTAGAACATTGTATTAGTTGCACGAAGCACTGGCTTGGTACAGACAACAGTGAGAAGAAGACAGTGTTTACAAAACCAACACCAGCCAAACTCGTTATCCGAGTGTTTTTCTGAATTCCATGTATTATTATTTCTTGCCGGTATAGTGATAACATTAAGATTACAATTACTATGCCTTCATACAATGTAAGCTATCCTATTAATGCATAATTATATTGCTCAGTTCTTTAAAACTGTTATTATTAACTATCTTCAGTACATTAACAATTTGTGGCTTCATGTGGTCTTTGAAATAAATGCCTTAATTGATGATCAAACCAAAGTATTGGTGAATGGGTCGTCTTAGGGGTGGATTATTCTTTCAGTCATGAGAGATATCATAGTGATTTAAGAATAATAATGAAGTACGGTCCAGCAAAATGTGAACTTGTAATGAAATAAACTACTTACCACTTGAGGTGCAACCCATTGCTGAATAACTGAAAGAATGCCTTCGTCTTCTATTTGATGTAATCCTATAGAAGGATTACGCCGCCAAGTAGCTATGCCGCAGTTGCACATTACGGGTATTTGAACCAAAAAGCTGGCCAAAAATATTTTTGTCTCTAAATGGGCCTATAGATGTCAGTCATTACGAATATATTGTTATTTTCATTTATGTCGTCACACATCATAAATAAAACAAAAAATAAACCAAAATTAAAATTTATTAAAAAAAAGTCGTTTAAGCGTCGTCGTCACTATTTAAGTCCCGTGTCTGTTTCTGAATGAGAATCAATACTTGGTGTTTTGGCAGGCAATAATAACGCACGCTGAGAACGAAAGTGACTCAACTCAAAATTGCTAATTTTTGGGAAAGAGCGAAAATGTGTCCGTCGTATCATTTTCTGTTCATTTTACAATAACACTAAAACATGGTAACAAAAGTTATGAATTTCTGTTGAAATTTATTGTTTCACTAAATAGCTTTAGAAACATTATATAGTTTTTGCAAAAAATATGATTTTCTCGTATAAAATAAAGTTTAAAAAAAAATCGAAAAAATAGGTCACTTTAGTATTAGAAGTTTTTTATTTCTACTGACCTTTTTAGGTAAAGGTCTGTTCATTTCTAACTTTGTTTTAAAAAAATATGTTTTTTCTAAAAATAAGTCAGTTTCATTCTTAAGATTTTGTTTATTTTTTCAAAAAAGCTAAATAAAACAGTGAAGTATGTATAAGTGTCATTTAATAAATCACTCCTTAGACTTAATAGAGATCAGTAATAATAATCACACTAAAAAAATTGTATCAAAATCGTGTCATAAAGTAGGAAACCAAACATTTACGTAAGTAATTCTTAAATATTATAAAGAAACATAATCAATATCACTCTTCTATAACACTAATAAAATATTTATCGAAATCAACAATATTCCTATATTAGCACTAACTTTTCAGTTTAACGTAGTAGTACTAGTACAGTCTTGTACATAGTTATAGTTAGGTTGTATTACCTAATCAAATTTTAATTACACTCTGCTTAACTCAGACAATCCAAATAATGAGACCTTCTGTTTTCACTGGTTTAAATAACGAATTCTTAAATTTGACGAAACATAACCAAAATAAAAATAGTTATTTAAAGTATTTGAATCACATCAAAATCAGTATTAATAGCATAACTTATCTATCAGTTTACCACAGTAACAGTATTCTGGTTATAATTCAGTTGTACTTAATCAACTATTAAACTCTGCCTATTTCACTAATTCAGACTTAGCTTTTTGGTACAACATACTTCTTTAAATATCTCATAATAGGTAATTGTCGTATGTGTCCATGTTCAATAGAACATGGACACATACGACAATTACCTATTATGAGATTATTTGAATTAAAGTTTCTTACAAAGTGTTGTAAAAACTAGCGTAAATACTAGGTATTTAATTTTTTCTGACTAAATCTTTGAGATCCCTTTTTTTTATTTTCTTTTAACTCAAGTGCATGCTCATACAGCTGTTTAATTACAATTTCATTGAACCCCATCATTTTTTTACGATTATTGCGCATGTCGATTTGAGAAAACATCTCATCGGAGTATGATGTTTTATAATAAAAGTGGAACATCTCCGCTTTGTCAAATTTCAGTACTTTAAGATCATTCCACAGTATTGTTTCTTTATGGAAGTTTTCGTTGAAGTTGTGTCCCCACTGCTCTTGAAGTAGTTTGAGATTTAAGAAGAATTCATAATTAACTTCTTTGACTATGAAAGGTGGTCCAGACTTCCGAGCGCTTTTGATCAAGGTAGCAAATTGAACAGGTATGTATATAGGCCCTGCTTTTTCGTTCTTTTTCATTTCCTTTTCAATTAAGCTGTGCACATTATCCGCTTCATTTTGGGTGTGCCCTTTTATAAGATACTTATGGGTTATACTTTCGATGTTATCAAAATAAGCGACAGCATATGAATATAGGCTAGCAATAACTTTATTTTTGTTCTGCCCAGTGCAATTGTCAGAGTAAAATGTTACATGTAACTTTTTATCTGCGTTTTTTGCGCTTAGGGTTCGTAAGTAATCGAAAATACATGAACCTATGTCATTGGCTCCCCTTTGCCCCTGAGTCTCGTCCCAAAAATAACAGTAAACGTCTCCGTAAGACTTTTTATCATCCTCTCCATTTTTTAATTCTGTAATTGTGAAATCAAGGCAGTTTATTTTTGAAGAATAGTAAAAATAACTGGGACATAACATGACGGACTGTAAATCATAAATAGCACAAATGTGGGTCTCGTCAATGTTTCGACGGTCCGTCCGTTTTTCTTGGCGACACATTTCTTTTTCTTCGAGGTGTTTATCATAGTTCGATTTAAGCAGTGTTTTAGTACTTTCAGGAGCAAGTTTAAGTTTTTTTCAGCCGAAAAAAGACAGGTGTGAAACGTGTGTTGCGTATGAAACACACGTTTCACACCTGTCTTTTTTCGGCTGAAAAAAACTTATATTGAATTCTTTATTAAAAGTATTCAAGTATAACCAATAGTCGCACTGTGGCAAACTTTTTCTTTTTGATCATTGTTAAAATCAGTCCAGAAGTCCCTTATAGTTTTACTATCGGAAATGTACTCTCTACTTGTAGTCGCTGATGATGAAGAAAGATGATGATGAAGATGAACTGCTCGTACTGGAACTTCTTGAACGTGGTCGGACAGCAGATGTACTTTCTGAGGTTTTTTCAGTAATTTTTGATTCCGTATTTATTTCTTGACAAGCCTTTTCAGGGTCCTGAAACATGAATAATTTAACTTTTCATCACAAGATAAAACTTACATTAAAATGACTACCCATGACTTAAATAAAAATTAATAACTTACATTTAAAGGTTTTGTTTTTCGGCTTGGGATTTGAACATTGTTATATTCCTGGTCCAGACGTGGAGGTGTATTTTCGATAATTGATGGGCTAGATGGCATGTTTTCTTTGTCGATATCCAAAGCCTCGTCAGGGCTCTGCAAACAAGTACAATAGAGAATATGGAAAACAAATATAAACATTTTTACAAATAATTATAGTCCCTAGGTACTAATGAAAAACGAATAATAAACGAACAGTTTTCGTAATTACCTTATTCTGCTGTCTCTCTTCCACTAATTGAAGAATTAAAGCACTTCTTTTCATTTTAGTTTTGGGATTGCCGACTCAGTAGGGAATATTAAACACTGAAAAAAGTAATAAATTGCACTATTAATCAATAAGTCAATTGAAAACCAAACTAAAAAATGTTAAACAGACTTTCTTCTAAATAGTACAAAATACATATGAGTACTGAAGCCTCCACCCGTTTGATTTCCACCTAATAACTGGCGACTGAATAAAAAAAAACGTGTGTGTACCTTAAAAAATGTTTAATTGAAAATAACCAAACCAGTTAAGCCGGAGGCACAAAAAATTTTGTAGGTCGTGGGTTGCGAACGTCTGCGGTCACTCCTGCAGGGATAGGTACTCCCCTGTAGATGCAGGTGAAATCCCGCTGCTGGCCAGAGATGAAAGATGGCCGGAGTTCAGTGCTGTGCTGTACGGTGACGTCACTAGTGGCCCGGCCGTCAGACTTGCTCAGCACAACAGTGGCGAAGCGTCGAAATGATCTTCGGTCCGTTTAAAAGTAGATGCGAAGCTGCTGCCGTTGATAGCTTGACGTGAACATAAAACCTGGAACCACTGTTCCAGCTGATTAGAACTTGGCCTAATAACTTCCGCGCTGGGGTACCACCGACAACAACAGGAAGAAAAAACCTATTTAGTTGTAGTAGTATTGCCGTGGTGGTACTGTCCAGAACGGAGTTTACATATTAAGCAAAGTGGAGCAAAATTAAATTTAAAAAAAAACAATAGGTATGAGTCGGTTACAACTTAAGAATTTAAATTTTGAAATTAATAATGTGCTTGAAGGTAGAAGAAAATTAAGTAGCATGATACCACATTATTAGTCATTTATGAGGCTATTCCTAAATGGTGCTTATTTAACTAGATGAAATAAGCAACAGAAAATGAGTAATAACAAGAAATAATATATATAATAGTAGTACACAGAATAATGATTAGCAAGAAAATGACATGATTATGATTTGCGTAATTTGTGTGCTATTCAAAACTTACCCTAGATCGGGATTATCACTGATCACTTATTGGCACTTTTAACTCGGAAGTATTTTTTAAAATGACAAAAAAAATAATTGTCGTGTCTGCTAGGGCGCTCGACAGGACACCAAGCGATACGTGATGTTTCACCTCAGTCTAAAAGCGACCGTGTGAACTCGCGTCAGCTGTGCGGGCGCATTGCCTTCACCTCATTCATTCTATGCGAACACCCGCCCCGCACTGCACGTACCCGGTGCGTTCCAAGTCGTACACAAACAAAGAACAAAGCATTCATTTATAATAATTATATTGTCATTTAGCGAACCATTACCAAAACATGATTATTCATGTAACGTTCCGTTACATTACCCGCGGTTCCCTCATAAGGATTTTATTTTAAGAATAAAATCCTTAACCTTTTACTCATTCTTTTATTTCAGTCATACCTCATCACTCAAAAACCTAACATATAATACATCACACAATATAAAAAAGTGTGACGTGTCCTAACTTACTGAAAATCAAGTGACTAATATCCATCACTGACTTTTGTAACGGCCTTAAAGTTGTTTAGTAGTAAGTGGGAAAATGTAACGAAGACAGAATTCATTTATAGGTAGATATTTTCAGATCCTTAACATGCCAAGACCCTAAGTTTTTTCCTGACATATCCTCTAAGACATACACAAGTGGTGACAGTTTTTGAAAAACCCGGCACTTAATGTATTTGGGCGCTAATTTCTTGCTAAAGTGCTTATCCTTATCGCTCAGGACGTAAGCACGTTTGTATACGATATCACCTGTATTAAACTCGAAGGCCTTACGTCTTAAATTATAATATGACGTGTTTTTTACATGGGCGTGATACAAAGATTTCTGGACTTGATCAAAGATAGAACTTAGGCAACCACGGTACTCCGCATACACCTCGCGAGGAAGAAACAAAACCTCATCACCCAAGTCCGTATCTACGTAATGGGAACCACATAATACTATTTCCCGTCCAAAAACTAGAAAAGAAGGGGTAAATCCGGTAGCCTCATTAACTGAATTATTTATTGCAAATTGTACTTTCGGAATAAATAAGTCCCATGAGCGATGATCACCATCTACGAAAGTGGAAATGCAAGTAATAATAGTTCTATTGTACCGCTCCACGGTATTAACCTGAGGGGTATACTTTGGTGAAAAGAATATGTTTGGTATTTTATATTTTTTGAATAAATCCTGAGTATGGCCACTAATAAATTGAGTGCCATTATCCAGGAAAATACTTTGAGGAACACCGTGAACCAAGAAAATGTGTTCTTCCAAAATTTTAACAATAATCTGAGAAGTTGCTTTTTTAATTGGGAAAATATGACAAAATTTGGAAAAACAACAGGTTACAACTAGTATGTAACTATTTTGTTTCCGTGTGACAGGAAGAGGTCCCATTAAGTCGATGGATATCATTTGGTAAGGACGAGAACATTGTTTTGGGCGTCCCATTTCACCAAGAGTAGCATGGTTTTGAGTTTTGTACTGAAGACAATTACTACAAGCTCCAACGTATTTTGCTACATCTCGATAAATGCCCGGCCAATAATATCGGAGTGCAATGCGCCTATAGGTCTTGAAGGTACCCAAATGACCTGCAGTTGGTTCGTCATGGTTATCCGTAATAACCTTATCCCTAAGCTCAGATGGAACGACTTCCTTCCAAGAAAATTCATTGGTAAGCAAGCACTTATTCTTACTAAGGCGGAAAAGAGTACCACCTTTAATTTGGTAATTGGGAAAATTTTCAGGTTTTGTGACACAGTTGTTATAGATGTTCCTATACCAATCATCACTAGAAGTCGCGAATGAATTAGAAGTTACCATAGAGGAAACAGGAACAGATCTCGACAACGCATCAGGAATAACGTTGTCGACACCTCGCCGGTGCTTTATATCAAAATTAAACGAAGACAAACGCACACCCCAACGTGCGAGCCTTCCCGTAGGGTTATTTAATGAAAGAAACCATTTTAATGCACTATGGTCTGTGTAAACCGTGAAAGTTTTTCCATTTTCCAAATAGCATCGCCAATGCTCTAATGCTACGAGAACTGCCAGAGTCTCCCGCTCCGTAATGCTGTAGTTCTTTTCTGCCGCTGTTAATGATTTGCTCATGTAAGCTATGGGGTGCTCCTTTCCGTTTATAGATTGGGTGAGCATACCGCCTATCCCATAGTTACTCGCATCCGTATGCACCTCGAAAGGTAGATTGTAATCGGGGCAAGAAAGAACAGGCGCGGAAACTAAACATTCTTTTAGTTTTCTAAAAGCGCCTTCTGCCTCATCAGTCCACTTGAATGGTGGAGTGTTCTTTTTATTCGAAGTCAACTTGTTGAGTGGCCCTGCAATTGTGCTAAAATTGGGAACGAACCTACGATACCATGTAGCTGTGCCTAGAAATCGCTTTAACTCCTTGCGATTAATAGGAGTTGCGTAGTTAAGGATGGCTTCAACCTTTTCTGGATCTGTTCGCAACCCATTCGCATCAACCACGTAACCTAAATACTTAAGTTGACTTCGAAAAAACTCACACTTTTCCAAGTTGACGGGTAGACCTGCTTTACGCAATCTGTCCAAAACGCGAAGTAGGAGGGACACATGCTCATCAAAACTATTACTAACAATAATAATATCATCTAAATAAGCGAATATACGGTGATCTACATTACCTAGTAACTCATCTACAAGACGCTGTTGCGTAGCGGGAGCATTTGTCAAGCCAAAGGCTGTGGTCTTAAATCTAAGTGTTCCTCGACCTGGGGCGTAGAAGGCCGTCTTATCTCTGTCCTCCTCTGCAATAGGTATTTGCCAAAATGCTTTAGATAAATCAAGGCTAGTAAGAAAACGGGCGTCACGCAGATTATCCAAAATTTCGGCAATGTATGGTAAGTTGTAGGCATCTCGTTTTGTGACCGAATTTAACTTCCTACTGTCAAGACAAAAACGAGGCTGGCCATTTTTCTTAGTAACAAGGAGTACCGGAGACTGCCAGGCACTTTCGCAGTGCTCCACCACATCTAGATTTAACATCTCATCCACCTGTTCGACAAGGATTCTCTGTTCCTCAGGAGACAGCCTATAATATCTTTGTCGAATAGGAGGGGAATCGCCAGTATCTATGCGATGAGTTATAACGTGCGTACGGCCTAAGCCTTTACGCTCAAATGAAATGTCCCTAAATTGCTCAACAACGTTATCAGCAATAGCGCGTTGAGATTCATCTAAACTATCATAAGAATGAATAAAAGTTTGATGATTATTACTATTTAAATCTTTTAATGGATTAGCCGACAAATTAACAGAACCTAAATATTTCGGAATAAGCGATAATTGAACTTCTGGAACTACATAACACTTAATAATGTGAAATTGTTCCTCTAAATGCACTGGAACATTAATATAGCTAATACTCTTAAGTGTTTGACCACCAGCAGCTATTATCGAAGGTGTATCATCAGTACATAGCTTAAGGCCACGACTGAGTAACGTGTTGTGTGCATAATTACCTAATATTGTAACGGCTGACCCGGAATCCAGGAGGTCAGTCGCTGCAATAACGTTGATCTTAATAGTTAAATATGGTCGCGAGTCACCTGAAGGCTTAGCTTGCAGAATTGAAGTAATTTTGTAACTGTTGAAAAATAAATGAATTGTTTTCAACCAATCATCCCAATCTTCTCTATTAAAGCGACCTTCTACCGAAGATGGGTTGATACAATCCTGCAAACCTAGTTTTTTGGTTTCTGATCCTTGTTACACTTTGGACAATCTGGTTTCTTGACACCTTTATGACCACACTTAAAACACAAAATTTCCTTATTCTGACAATCCTTGAGGCTATGCGAATTATTACGACATCTAGGACAATACGGCAGTTTTGCATTTGGAACTGAATTATCCGTATTCATGGCATGTAAATATTTTTCATTAACATTATTATTTTTGGAATCATATTTGTTATTATCTAAGTTAGTTTTATTGTTCACGTTCTTACTGTTAATATATTGGCTGGCTATATATGTTCTTTGTTTGTATGCAAACTCTGGTGCTAATGTGTCAGAAGTAGCAGCGGAAGGCTCTCGGAACTGTACCATGCGTGACTGAACGTTTTCAAAATTCCTACAAAGACATCTCAACTGCTCAATCGTTGTGATTTGAGGTGCAGAGGCCAAAGTGCTCGCATAACATGGTCTTATGTTATGTAAAATTATTTCCAACTTGTCCTCCTCCACCAAAGGCCTCGACAAGCGTGAAAACATACCCGAAATAATGGATAAGTAAATTGTAATGTTTTCCGTTGCCCCCTGAGTCCTAGACCGAATCTCAGATAAAAGTCGGTAATCGTAATCTGCTTTGTCGAAGTCTTGTAGTAGAAGAACGACAAGTTCATCCCAAGATGACACCTGTTGCCTCACGCTTCTAAACCAGTGGAGTGCATCGTCCACAAAAATTTCGGTCGCAAATGAAAGAAACTTTGCGTTTGTAATATTACGAGCTATACTATATTCGTCTGCTCGCTGTATAAAAGCACGCACGCAAGTCTTGCCATCATATCTCAGTTTGGCTAACTCGGAATGCTTGGTATTACCCTCACAAGTTACTGAAATATTGATACTCTCAGGTGTGACTTGCGAGTCTGAAATTGGGGTGACAGCTATGAGAGGGTCAATACTCTTTGCTTTTAGAGAAACGAAAATTTCATAATATTCCCTAAACATTTTCGTACATTCTTTATGCACATCCATGTAATTCTCATCCATACTGATTCTATTGAGCCGATGATAAAGGTGATGGAAAAGATTTTCAATTCGCCCTAACACATTCTTATCCTTGGTATCCACATCAAGACTAGATTTTATTTTCTTTAAAATTTCTAAAGAATTATTCAAATCGTCAAGGGGATCGAGATGGGAGCACAAAATATCTTCGGATAAAAGAACTTGACTGAGCTTACAAATCTGCCGCCTAAGATCCGCCACAGTAATAGCTGGGGTTTCACCTCGTACGGCCACCTCGTATTCTAATTCAGATTTTTGCAACGATAAATATTTTATAGGGTATGCCATTTTAAAAGTAAAAAAAAAAAACTAAAAAACGTGACAAAGTTGTAAATAGCACACAAACTATTATAAATCAATGATGAAAATACTCCGTTCCGTTACAATCTACTCTAACAGAACGCTGTGTTATATCCTATACGAAAGAAAGGATCAAGAACTAAAAGAAACAGAAAAAAAATTAACAAAAATAAGCGTTACAAAAAATTAAAAAAAAAATGCAACTGGCGTGAAGGTAGTTTTACAATAAATTTGATTAACCAAACTATTCAAATTCGAAACAGACTACAGAATAATAAACAAGAAAAAAAAAAAATCTTTTGTTCATATACTAAACAAAACAACAGTTCACCTCTATATTTATAAAAGTAATATGACAATGTTTATATACTCGTAGGTACTATAATTATCAAAACAATCTGAACATTAATCTTCACTCCAGTTACTGCACACAAAAAAAAAAACAAAGCGTTTTACAAAAGAAAAAAAATTACCCACTCACCGTACAATAACTAACTACTAACTACAGAAGCGAAAACAGACAGAACCACGTAATTGGGCGCCAGTGAAGCCTCCACCCGTTTGATTCCCACCTAATAACTGGCGACTGAATAAAAAAAAACGGGTGTGTACCTTAAAAAATGTTTAAGGACGCATTTACGAATTGACGCGCATCAATTTTAGGTATTGAGTCTTACTACTACACGTGCACGGCTCACACACACAGCGAAATGCGCGAAGCGGCGAAATTATGAGTAAACTCGCACGACTTGATAATTGAGCTTATTTTTATTGTTGCCATGTTTTTTTAAGTTTACTTTGATTTGTTTTTAAAAAGTTTGTAACGTGAAATGGTCACAAAAGTAGATGCCATTTACCTAATTTCATTGGACAGTGATAGATTGGTAAGCAAGTACTTGCCAAAGTGTACTTCGAAGACTGCTACCTACTTGAACTATTATACGAGGAGAGCTAGGTGTGCCGAGTTTGGGCTCGTTTTGTTAGTTATGTTGAGACCTTACCTCCGGACTTGATGGAGAGACCTGCAGGTGTACTTCGAAGACTGCTACTGGAACTAATAGACGAGTAGAGCTAGGTGTGCCGAGTTTGGGCTCGTTTTGTTAGTTATGTTGAGACCTTACCTCCGGACTTGATGGAGAGACCTGCAGGTGTACTTCGAAGACTGCTACTGGAACTAATAGACGAGTAGAGCTAGGTGTGCCGAGTTTGGGCTCGTTTTGTTAGTTATGTTGAGACCTTACCTCCGGACTTGATGGAGAGACCTGCAGGTGTACTTCGAAGACTGCTACTGGAACTAATAGACGAGTAGAGCTAGGTGTGCCGAGTTTGGGCTCGTTTTGTTAGTTTTGTTGAGACCTTACCTCCGCACTTGATGGAGAGACCTGCAGGTGTACTTCGAAGACTGCTACTGGAACTAATAGACGAGTAGAGCTAGGTGTGCCGAGTTTGGGCTCGTTTTGTTAGTTATGTTGAGACCTTACCTCCGGACTTGATGGAGAGACCTGCAGGTGTACTTCGAAGACTGCTACTGGAACTAATAGACGAGTAGAGCTAGGTGTGCCGAGTTTGGGCTCGTTTTGTTAGTTATGTTGAGACCTTACCTCCGGACTTGATGTAGAGACCTGCAGGTGTACTTCGAAGACTACTACTGGAACTAATAGACGTGTAGAGCTAGGTGTGCCGAGTTTGGGCTCGTTTTGTTAGTTATGTTGAGACCTTACCTCCGGACTTGATGGAGAGACCTGCAGGTGTACTTCGAAGACTGCTACTGGAACTAATAGACGAGTAGAGCTAGGTGTGCCGAGTTTGGGCTCGTTTTGTTAGTTATGTTGAGACCTTACCTCCGGACTTGATGGAGAGACCTGCAGGTGTACTTCGAAGACTGCTACTGGAACTAATAGACGAGTAGAGCTAGGTGTGCCGAGTTTGGGCTCGTTTTGTTAGTTATTTTGAGACCTTACCTCCGGACTTGATGGAATGACCTTTTATATGGTGGGAAAAATCATCTAATGACAACCCCAAACAACAACTAAAAAGTGAAATATAAAAACTTTTTACAAAAAAGAAAACCGACTTCCAAAAAAAAACAACCACTACAAAGTGAAAAATAACTTTTTTGGTTGTTTTTTTTTTTGTAAAAAGTTTTTGGTACCTATATAATTTTGTTGTGGTATCAAATGCAAGTGGGTTCTCGAAGACTAGAAAGAAAATACGTTTATTTGGCTTTGTGCGGACTATGTAGTAGATGGTTTATGTGAAGTTTGGTAGAGTAGAGTAGAGTATAGTAGGGTAGAGTAGGGCAAAGTAGTGTAGAGTAGTGTGGAGTAGGGTAGAGTAGGGTAAATGATAAGAAAAATGAATAAAACTAACGAAAAACATACCATTTTTTTATTAATTTTTAGTTTTCATTATATTACTATGACAATGAGATGAATGTTCCCGTAGTTCCATATTTCTTTTGAATCTTGGATCAATCAATTCTGGAAGGAGGCAGTTCTTATAGAATCGAATCAAATGTGTTTCCATATTCTCCTTCCAGAATTGATCATCTTTGGCTATAAATTCAAATTTTATTTTTCCAGGGCCCGTCCAAATAGCAAAGACACAAGTCTTTTCCCCTGTAATTCGTAGCTGACCTTGAATTTGGAAATACCATTTGTGTTTGGTGTTCACAACTAATTGGTTCGAATTCGAAGCGTATTTCCAAAAGTCTACTTTTTTTTGTCGTATCGCTTCTTCTGGGTCCATTCCATATGCTGACGACGGGCATTTGATTTCTACTATACCGTGTTCACACTTTCCATCAGGACTTGCACCGAGAAAAGAAATTTCTTTATCGATCGACAAACCACACTGCAAAATTTTCGTGTGTAACACTTGTTCAAGATCGCGTAGTGCGGTGTACTCATTGTTTTTACCATGTTTGATGGATGGTACATTACTCAAATCTCTTCCATATAAAATTTGTTTCACTAATGGTGCACAATTGGAGCTTGGGCGCCGTTTACACACTGTAGAAAACCATGAAGCTGTAAGCAATTTCCTTCTGGTTTCCAACCATAAAGGACTAGCACTTTGTAAAATTGTGTCTTGTTCGATCTTGTCTTTTTCTTCAGAAGTTATTTCTAATCTTAACAAAAAGTCTCTTTTAGCTGTTTCATATTGTTTGTTGTCCATGTCAACTTTTTGGCACTCTTCGCCATAATGAACGTCCTTGTTAGTGGAAGGCTTGATAACTTTCTTCCTTTTGATCCTTTTTTCCATTATTTTCACATTTAATTTTTGACGAATGTTTTCTAATTGGACTATCTCATGGTTTGCTTCAGTGCCAAAAATATATTTATGAACAGTTGACTGTAAGGCACCCGAATTATACGATATAACGGCTGCGGCACAGCGGCCAGCATATGATCGCCGTTGCGAAAAATTCACCCTTTTTCCGCCAACAAATTTCGCTACTCTGGCGTTAAAGCTCTCCACCAAGTTGTTCGTTTCGTTGTGTACGAAGCTATAAGCGTGGAACGACAAACGATGAGCCAAATCTTCAATTTTTTGGAACACTCCATTTGCTTTCAGTTCTGGCACCATATTTTCGGTACGTTTTTTTATTTCATCGTTACAAAAATATGATGCACATTTTGAATGATCTCCGAAAATGTGATAAGGACCATTAGTTATGTCATTTTTTATATTTTCCATTTTCTCGGAAAATGGAATATTTTGCTTGACCCAATATTTGACGCTACTATCTACTCCCCATCGTATCCGCAAATAATTGTCTTTTAATATCTTTCGGGCTCTTATGGGATATGTGGTGTTGCTCGATATTGATAAAAGCCCTTTGCAATAGTTTCTGAGTAAATGATTTTTGCACTCGACTTTACCCACAGTCACACTCTCATATGGCCTAGAATTTCGGATACTAGCATATGTGCTTGAATCACCATCTGCTACATACTGATTATAAATGAGTCCATGACTTTCTATAGATTTTTTGAAACCCTCTGTTATAATAACCGCTTCCATTGCAGTAGAAGGCCCTTGAAAATTTTTAAAACACCTATGTTTCGGTGGTTGTACTCCTTTGAAATGTGCTCGTGAACAAATGATACACGTCTTGTTTTTTACTCCGTAGTAAAGAACTTTCTTAGAAAACAATCCTACAATAGCACCAACTCCAGAAGACGCACTGTAATTCGTTCCATACGAACGTTTGGACCAACATGCATCACCCGATACAGGAATCATTGGTATTCCATTATCATTTACGCTTCCAATAGATAGAGTATGATTCTTTTCTTCTTTACCAGCTTCTGCCATACAGTGCTGTGCAGTTTTGTGCCACCATCGACAAATTACATCATGTTTACATTGATACAATCGTACTGACATAGGTGGTATATTTATATGACAAAGAACCGTATTTAGCTGTGTAACTCCAGCACCAATTGTCATAATACCGGCCACGATTTCCTCATTCACATCCATTTTATTTTCCGAATATTTGGAAGATTTTAATACAAACTCTTTGCTGCACATTCGGCACTTCATATGAAAAGTTGAGTTAAGTCCAGTCCTTTTTTCATTTAACATTTCAACAGTACCTAAATTACAACTAAACATGGAACTATGGTTACTGATTTCTTGAAGCTGTTTCATAAAATAACCTATTTCTACGACCCTTCTTCCTGAAACCTGGAACGGTTCTGTTTCCTCGTAGTTCGTGTTCTATAAACAAAACAGGAAAAAAAAATTACTTGTTTTTTTAAAACAAATCAAATCAGTAATTTTAAATGCATTATAACTTACGTAAGACATTTCCAAATTGTTGTCATCAGAATTACTACAACTCTGTTGGTCGGATCTTTCCGGATGCACTTCGGGTGTATCATCACGACTACCTTTATCCATTTGCCTGTGAAAAAAAGATCCTATGACAATAAATGTTCACAATTATGCATGTATTTTTAATAATCATATAAGTACTAACCGAATTCTCTTTTCTAAGTTACGTCTACAGGCGTAAACTTTCTTACGCGAGCTTTTCCCGAACGTCTTAGGCCTTGGCATCTAAAACAAAAATTGTGTTATAAGAGGTATAAACTATACACACTCTTATCAGCTAGCTTTACTCGTTTATTAGTTCTAGTAGTAGTCTTCAACGTAAACCTTCAGGTCACTCCATCAAGTCCGGAGGTAAGGTCTCAACAAAACTAACAAAACGAGCCCAAACTCGGCACACCTAGCTCTACTCGTCTATAAGTTCCAGTAGCAGTCTTCGAAGTACACCTGCAGGTCTCTCCATCAAGTCCGGAGGTAAGGTCTCAACATAACTAACAAAACGAGCCCAAACTCGACACACCTAGGTCTACTCGTCTATTAGTTCCAGTAGCAGTCTTCGAAGTACATTTCAGGTCTCTCCATCAAGTCCGGAGGTAAGGTCTCAACATAACTAACAAAACGAGCCCAAACTCGGCACACCTAGCTCTACTCGTCTATTAGTTCCAGTAGCAGTCTTCGAAGTACACCTGCAGGTCTCTCCATCAAGTCCGGAGGTAAGGTCTCAACAAAACTAACAAAACGAGCCCAAACTCGGCACACCTAGCTCTACTCGTCTATTAGTTCCAGTAGCAGTCTTCGAAGTACACCTGCAGGTCTCTCCATCAAGTCCGGAGGTAAGGTCTCAACATAACTAACAAAACGAGCCCAAACTCGGCACACCTGGCTCTACTCGTCTATTAATTCCAGTAGCAGTCTTAGAAGTACACCTGCAGGTCTCTCCATCAAGTCCGGAGGTAAGGTCTCAACATAACTAACAAAACGAGCCCAAACTCGGCACACCTAACTCTATTCGTCTATTAGTTCCAGTAGCAGTCTTCGAAGTACATTTCAGGTCACTCCATGAAGTCCGAAACTAAATATGGAATTTATATTCCCATAAGTATAAGAAACTGTAAATAAAATCTTACCTTGGTTGTCCGTAGTCGGTGCAGCAGAATGCGTAAAGGATCAAGTTTGTTACGTAAAATATTTTGTATTCGTACAGCGATCTTTTCGTACACGAGGGGCTGCTTACAAGCGTCACAGTGTCCACTCACGACGGCGGCCGAGCGCAGACTAAAATATTTCTTTACTTTTTGTGCAATAAATCAAGATAGTGACCAGTAAAATAACCTTTATTTCAATCCAATAAGTATTACGCGTTACAGCTAAATATGTGAAAAAATAAGACTCGATTTTAATTTTGTTCTCAGCCTATTTGTAACATTTTGATAGTTTTTTTTGGTACCTTTTTGAGTTGAACATGTCTGCTTACATAAAATATTTTTAAATAAATAAATTTATGTTATTAATTATAAGAAAAATGTTCCTCAAGTCAGCACGATATCGTCAATTTTGTGTGAAGAGGCAAAGGAAATTATTTTTTACAATATTATAAACCAAAATTTTTGAATAAAAAAATGCTTCCATTTGAAGACAAAGGAGTAATCTATCTGTGGCAATTATTAGTTACATTTGATTTTGTATTATTTTGCCGGAAAATGTACCGAAGAACTGCTTATTTTTGTCAGATTCGTAAACGCGTCCTTAAGTGAAAATAACCAAACCAGTTAAGCCGGAGGCACACAAAATTATGTAGGTCGTGGGTTGCGAACGTCTGCTGTCACTCCTGCAGGGATAGGTACTCCCCTGTAGATGCAGATGAAATCCCGCTGCTGGCCAGAGATGAAAGATGGCCGGAGTTCAGTGCTGTGCTGTACGGTGACGTCACTAGTGGCCCGGCCGTCAGACTTGCTCAGCACAACAGTGGCGAAGCGTCGAAATGATCTTCGGTCCGTTTAAAAGTAGATGCGAAGCTGCTGCCGTTGATAGCTTGACGTGAACATAACCACCGTTCCAGCTGATTAGAACTTGGCCTAATAACTTCCGCGCTGGGGTACCACCGACAACAACAGGAAGAAAATACCTATTTAGTTGTAGTAGCATTGCCGTGGTGGTACTGTCCAGAACGGAGTTTACATATTAAGCAAAGTGGAGCAAAATTAAATAAAAAAAAAACAATAGGTATGAGTCGGTTACAACTTAAGAATTTAAATTTTGAAATTAATAATGTGCTTGAAGGTAGAAGAAAATTAAGTAGCATGATACCACATTATTAGTAATTTCTGAGGCTATTCCTAAATGGTGCTTATTTAACTAGATGAAATAAGCAACAGAAAATGACTAATAACAAGAAATAATATATATAATAGTAGTACACAGAATAATGATTAGCAAGAAAATGACATGATTATGATTTGCGTAATTTGTGTGCTATTCAAAACTTACCCCAGATAGGGATTATCACTGATCACTTATTGGCACTTAACTCGGAAGTATTTTTTAAAATGACAAAAAAAATAATTGTCGTGTCTGCTAGGGCGCTCGACAGGACACCAAGCGATACGTGATGTTTCACCTCAGTCTAGAAGCGACCGTGTGGACTCGCGTCACTGACGCGAGTCCACACGGTCGCCGTCAGCTGTGCGGGCGCAATGCCTTCACCTCATTCATTCTATGCGAACACCCGCCCCGCACTGCACGTACCCGGTGCGTTCCAAGTCGTACACAAACAAAGAACAAAGCATTCATTTATAATAATTATATTGTCATTTAGCGAACCATTACCAAAACATGATTATTCATGTAACGTTCCGTTACAGTACATTTAAAATTATACAGACATGATTCAAAATTGGCCCATTATTTAGACTCATTTGTTAATAAATAAGTGACCGAATTTGTTATGTGTCACCTAATACGCTAATACTTATAATGTAAAAGGAACCTAAATCTGAATCGGTCAGTTTATGACTATAAATTGTAACTAAACTTACCTCCGAAATTGACAAACAAACAGACACAAAGCGTAATCGGTCACTACGTTGCTAAACTTGTCACGTCTTGTCACGACAACTCACGGTGCAACACTGATTTCGTCACTTTCATTCGGGCGCGGGGGGAGGGAACGGTTGAGTGACAAAGAGACCGAAATATACCTCTATCCTTTTCTTACCTTTATTGGCCAGTTTTCTAATATAATTATGATAGAATATACTTTTTTAAGTCATTCTGTATACTTTACTCATTTAACCAAAATTTTGAAATCGGTCACTTTCGTTCTCAGCGTGTAAGTTTAATGTTTCTTTATGGAATGGTCTGGACTTCTTTATTGGTATTTTTCTCATACCAGTTATGAGGGGGTCTGACGTCAGAAGGAGTCTGTTTATAACATCCAGGTTACAAGCTTCACGAGAAAATTTTCTTGAATAATTTAGCCTATAATCTCGAAAATGTTTGTTACGAGCTTCTGCAGCCTCCTCCGAGAGCTGACCGATTGGGAGCAGGGCTGAAAAAATGACTTCTGCTCCGTGTCGCAGAATTTTGTGTATGGTTGGGGACATGGGATGCCATTGATATAACTGAACATACAGTTCTTCAGTTTCTCTTGCATACTTTTCAAATGTTTCTATATTGATTTTATGTCCACTAGATAAAGCTTCCAAAATAATTTTAAACCTAAACATTAGATTCACATCTATGCCAGTTATTGAAGCAGCTAGTTCATGGTCAGCAAAAAATTGCCTGCTAGTATTGCCATCATTCGAGTTACCAAAATTGGCTTTAGGAACATCCACAATAAGCCCCATCTCACTTCTGAACCTATCCTGAATTTCTTTTTTTCTTTGTTTGACTACATCTTTATCAGATTGTGTTCTAAGTTGCCACTTTTTGAGAGGTAGTTTGTATGATAAATGCAAAATGTTTTCGAAAAGTCTTATGCGAGTGTAGTATGGAAAGGCCAAATTGTAATGACTCCTCTTTGACATCCTTTCTTTTCGATAAATCATTGAACTCCTTAGAAGTGGCACCTCATATGTAACACCTCATGGTCGATGTTGTATGTGTTGCTGCGTTATATATTTTGCCATCCACCATAGTAAAAAGCATAGTATGGACTATTTTCGTACCTTGTAATTCTGTTGGCTCGAGACCATCAATTTGTGATTTCACATACTGAATCTCTTCGTTTGTGATATCAACAGACTCGTGTAGGAATCTTATTCTAATAGGTCTACAGTACCGCGGCGATGAGGGCGTTGGATTTTGCCAAACAACGTGTTTCTCTTTACCGCAAACTAACTGTAATGGTACCATAGAGCTCTGAAAAATGTTAGAGTCTGAATCCGTCTCATTTTGAAACTTCTGCTTATATTGAGCTTGCTGTGAACCATCGCACCCCCATTTACATATCAATTCCATTTGTTGTTTTTCTTCTTCACTTAATGTAGCCACAACTTCCTTTAATAATAATTCATTTTATTTCGGAACCAGTCCATATGCATACATGGTTAATTAAAAAATATTTGATACATAAGGAATTAATTAGTTAAATATTACAATTACACATTTAGCGTAGTTGTACACTAATAATTGTGTTTGTGGGGTGAGCAGTGGTAAATAAAAGATTCCTGATAGCTACTCACGTTTATAATGTTGATACACAAAACACATAGTCAAGTCACTTATTGTTCGACACCACACGTAGATTTGAAAACACACAGAGGGCAGTGTTATTATTGGTAATAGATTTAGCAGTAACCGTACACGGCAATATTGATTGTATCACGATAATCTCGAGGAAGTATCGGTAAATGTAAACAATTGGAATTGCTCGGAGTTGCGTGGGCTTCGCGCCGCGATAGCAAAATCGGACTGAAGGTCAGTCAAGGTGGACGGCCGCGCGCTGAGTCCCGCGACCCTACTCATGCGCATCGACTACGTCACCGCGTGACGTAGACAGCGCGCAATTCCACAGCACGGTTTTGTATAGGTCGAGTTTGTATAGGTGTTTTGAAAATAATATTATGTTAGCATTATTAAATAAATATACGTGTAAAGTTGTATAGTGTGTATGTTATGTATATAGTGTAAGATAAATACTAAGGAACGCCACATCACTCCCCTCCAGAGACCGTCCTACGGGCGATAATAGTCCGGGAACCGAACTCTTCGACCAGACCTGGTAGTTTTGATGGGAGTGTCAGTGGGCGGTTTTTCCTGTTCCGGAACGTCTTGCTCGGTTGATGGCATGTCCGCCAATATGTAGGCGGGTTTTAGGCGGTCCACTGAATCTTTGACCTTTTTACCGTTTTTAATTATTGTAAAGGTTTTGTCGCCTTTTTGAACCACTTCATGAGGACCGGTGTATGCTGGTTGCAGTGAACCTCGAAGCGCATCTTCCCTGAGGAATATGTGGCTTGAGGTAGCCAGGTCCTTGTGGACGAATATGTTGTCCCTGGAAAGACGTGCAGCTGGAGTGGGCCGTAATTTTGCGGCAAACGAGCGTAAACGAGTGGTGAACTCCGAGATGTCGATGGTGCCGCTGTCACCAGGAATGAAAAACTCTCCCGGAAGTCTTAATGGCTCACCGTAAAGGAGTTCAGCAGAAGAAGTCTGTAGATCCTCTTCCGGACACCCAGTAGAACCAAGGGTAGGGATTCTGTCTAGTTATAGTCAGCGTGGCACATTATCGCCGTTTTGAGTTGCCTGTGGAATCGTTCCACTAGGCCGTTGCATGCTGGGTGGTAGGCTGTGGTCTTCCTATGTTTGAACCCGTCTATTTTGGCTAGATATTGGAATAGTGCGGATTCAAATTGTCGTCCTCTATCTGTGACAATATCTGTTGGGCAACCAAAGCGGGAGATCCAATTGGCCAGCAACGCTTTACTGACTGTCTCAGCGGTAATGTCTGCAATTGGTACCACTTTTGGCCATCTAGTGAAACGATCCACGGCCGTCAGACAGTACCGGTAGCCCTGTGATGGAGGGAGAGGACCTATTAGGTCCATGTGTACGAAGGCAAATCTAGCACGCGGTAATTCGAATGTGCCCAATGGTGATGACACATGGCGATTGACCTTTGTGCGTTGACAGCTGAGACACGTTCGTGACCATTGTCGGCAGTCCTTGCGGACTCCAGGCCAAACGTATCGCTGCACAACTAATTTTGCGGACGTGTTTGCTCCTGGATGGCTGAGGCTATGAAGGCTCTCAAATATTTGCCGTCGTAAGGGTTTTGCCACGAATGGTCTGGGAGTGGCTGTACTCACATCACAGAGTAACTCGACGGGACTGTCGTCGATTTTAAGCCTCTTCAGTTGAAGAGATGTCTCTGACTGCAGTAGTTGCAACCGTTCTGGGTCTGTAGTTTAGAGTCTCTTGTTATATCTCCTAACAATGTTCTAATTTATTGATCGTGCACTACAGGAGGTAGGTTTAAGAAATAAAATATTATACCACTGAATTGACTGCGAGTTTATTTGCGACTGACGTACTAGCATCGTGGTCACAGCCACGTAGTTCACACACGCCTACGCTTACATATATATTATTGCTTAGCCGACACTTTGTGTCCCTACATTAGCCCCCCTCCAAAAATAAATCATGAATCTATATAATCAGACAAATCTATATAATCAATCATTCTATATAATATTTTTTTTTTTAATCAAAAAAATCTATATGATCAAACATTTTATACAATAAAAAATATCTTTATGATCATAAAAAAATCTGTATAATTTTTAAACATCTGAAATGTGTTACGGGCTACATCTATTGTTACATTGGTCGTTATTAAGTTACAAATTTAATGCACCTAATCTTAATTACACTAATGCACATGACACTTAACCATACTAATACACATCTGTACGCGGAGTGGTTGGTGGTTGCACGGTATGGACTTTAATCACTGGTGGTACCAATCCAATGACAGCTGCTTCCTTGCGGAACCAATTCCGCACACTGTTTCTGCAGTGGTTCCTTAGAACCCACAATAACATTATTCCAATCATGATGGCAAATACTACTAATACAATTTCGACAGTATTTATTCGTTGCCCCATGATTTCATTGGATACAGTTTGAGTCAGTGCTACGTTATTTTGTTGTGGTTTACTGGTAGTGCCACCCATTTTTAATTTGCACTGGTTTAATTGCACAAGAAAACAATATAGCCCTTCAATATAGTAATGAAGACTTATAATACAACGTAATTGTTTCGTTAGCGTACAGACTGGTTATGATTGAGCAATAAAACTTTTGCTGCCAATAATATCAAGCATAGTTGCTGATTTCGACTTTTTAATTACTTTACATTATTTTCCATCGCTAAATTGCATCACCTATTTTGCACACATATGTACATATTGCTTAACTAATAAATAATAAAGGTAGGTGTACACAGAATAATACATTATGTTTTCAATTATGTATATGTATAATTTCATGCGCGGCCCGGTGCGGGAATCGAACCCACTACTCTATACCAAAAATCATGGAATTACAGAAACTTTTTTGGCCGCTTAACGGCTCTTCCACTGCGCGTGGTGCAAGTATTAGGCTTAACATTAACAGTAGTTTTATCACTATCAGTAATAGACTTATCGTTATACTTATGATTAGTAAAAGTTACATTTTTCTTTTGTTTTTTATGTGATAAGTTGCCATCGTCAATTACGTAAGCTGGTTTTAACCTATCTATTGTCACATTTGCCTGCCTATCTGCCATCTGTACCAGAAAATACTTGTCCTTCCTGCCAATTACCTTAAATAGCCCTTCATATGGAGGTTGTAAAGATTTCCTAACTGAGTCAACCCGCACAAATACGTGCGAGCAGGTGTGTAAATCTGAGTGTATAAAAATATTACGCGAATCTCGTTGTTGTGCCGGCCTCGGTGTGAGCTTCCTTATCGCTTCCCTGACCTGCTCTACACATTCATTCGCATCACTAACTCTTACATCATTACCACCGTAAAAATCTCCAGGTAACCTTAACGTTTTGCCGAATGCCAACTCAGCCGCACTGACACCAGTGTCACTACGTGGCATTGCTCGCAAACCGAATAAAACCGTAGGTAACTCCTCAACCCACGTTCCCTTGTATCTCCGAGCCATTAGAGCTGATTTCAAAACGCGGTGAAATCTCTCAACGGCTCCATTTCCCTGCGGGTGATATGCCGTTGTTCTTAACTTATTTATCCCTAAGCACTTCATTAATTCCGCAAATAGACTACTTTCGAACTGCCTGCCCTGGTCAGTAGTGATCCTAACAGGGCAACCATAACGGGTAACCCAGCCGTCGTAGAGTGTCTTGGCCACCGTTTGAGCATACATATCCTTTAACGGGAATGCTTCGGGCCAACCAGTTGCCCTATCGATTACCGTAAGACAGTACCGATGACCCTCGGCTGATATCGGGAACTGTCCGACCAAATCTACGTGTAGGTGTTCAAATCTGCCGCTAGCTTCAAATGTTCCTAAACCTGATACCGTGTGCCGTATAACCTTCGACTTCTGACAATGTATGCAGGCTTTAGACCAGCTGTTAACGTTTGCCAATTTCCTGGTCGTCCGAATCCCCGGATGTGATATGTCATGGACCGCGTGGAAAGCCCTTCTCCTAAATTCCACAGGTAGATATGGCCTGATATTATTAGTTGAGACCTCACACGTGAGCTCGTAATGACCGTCAGGCGAAACAATTTGCTTAAACCGCAATCGCTCACTACTCTCTGATAACAACTTAGCCAGTCCTGCGTCTGACCGTTGTGCCTTCGCTAATTCTGCGAAATCCAGCGACGTCGGGCATACAATAGTTTCTATTCGCGATAAAGCATCCGCCACTACGTTTTCATTACCATTAATATATTGAATGTTTGTCGTGAACTCACTAATGAACATGAGCTGCCTTATACGTCTAGGTGTCTCATTGTCACTAGGTTTTTTTGAAAACGCGTAAAGCAAAGGTTTATGGTCAGTATAAATTACGAATGGTCTACCCTCTACCATGTATCTAAAATGTTGCACAGATAAGTATATTCCCAAAAGCTCCCTATCGTACGTGCTATATTTTAACTGAACATCACTGAGCCTTTTAGAAAAATAACCTAACGGTCTCCAGTGTGTACCATTCCTTATTTGCAACACGCCGCCTACACAGTCATTTGAGGCGTCCGTCATAATAGCAAGCTCTGCATTTGCTATCGGGTAACTCAACATAGTTGCGTTCTGTAGGCTACTTTTGCATTTCGCAAACGCGGCGACCGCTTCGTCCGTCCACGAAATGAGCGATTTATCTTTTTTCTTTGCATTTTGTAAATAGGTATTTAACACGGCTTGATATTCCGCGGCTTTTGGTAAACTGGGCCTATAAAAATTCACCATTCCCAGGAAACGCCTTAACTGATCTACAGTTTTGGGTTTCGGAAAATCTATGATTGCCTGAACCTTTTCCGCTAATGGGCTAATTCCCTCCGGTGTAACTTCATAGCCGAGGAATTCTAATTTTGTTTTTCCAAAACAACATTTCGCTAAGTTAATAGTAATGCCGTAATTATTTAACCGCTCGAAGATCGCTTTCAGATGACGCTCATGAATGTCCGCTGTTTCGCTGGCCACAATTACGTCATCTATGTAACAAAAATAAAAATTGGGGTTTAATGATTTGTCCTCCCCACTAAATTCCTGTTCTAAACCCTGGAAAACAGTATTGTTCATATATCGTTGAAATGTCTGAGCCGCATTTCTCAACCCGAAAGTCATACGTGTGAACTCGTACAAGCCGAACGGGGTCGTTATAGCAGTTTTTTCTACATCTTCTGGCGCGACCAATATGTTATGATAAGCCCTATTAATGTCGAGACGCGAGAATATTTTCTTATTACCTAGTACGTATGTGAAATCGTTGATTCTGGGGATGGGATACCGATCCGGTCGTGTTATAGTGTTCAATGCCCTGTAATCTCCGCAAGGACGCAATTGCCCATCCTTTTTAGGCACCACATGCAGCGGGCTTGCCCAGGGACTCTTCGACGGCCTACATATGCCTAACCCCTGCATTCGCTGAAATTCTTCCTTCACCTTTACGTACCTCTCCGGTGCTAATGGCCTAGCACGCACGAAAACTGGTGGCCCTTTCGTTTCTATGTGATGATACACAGTATACGGTGGATCCTCTCTAAATGATACAGGCTTAGTAATTTCCGGATATTGTAGTAGCAACTCAGAGTAAATATTATTGTTATCTATCGCAGTTAACGATGGCTCCTTCCACAATACAATAGACCCTATAATACTTAAGCTAGTGCGTTGGTCTAAAAGCCGCCATCCACTTAGATCTACCATCAACTTGTGCTTTGTTAAAAAATCGGCGCCGATAATCGGCTGCTTGACATCAGCTAGAATGAAGTTCCAAGTGTACGGACGCCTTAGACCTAAATTTAAAGTTAAAGATCTTAACCCGTACGTTCTGATTATTGTCCCGTTTGCTGCGTACAAGTTAAATTTCCACTTATCGCTGTCACATTTACGTAAACTATTTTTGTCTGCCGGTATCACTGACACATTCGCTCCCGTATCAATTAAAAATCTCATACCTGAGTTCTTATCACATACAATGAGGCGGTCATATATCGTGCAGGCACCCGCCGTCGGCTGCACGCACGCTAGTTTCCCGTCGGCTTCTGCTGCTCCCCACTCCAATTACAGGGTTTCACACATTTTGTCGCGTTCTCTCTGTAACGAAAGTGGTAAAAACACAACCAATTAGCCGTTTTTCTTTTACCAGACGAGCTATCACTCCTCGAAACCGATCTAAACCTCCGATCCGTATCGTGGCGTTCTCTAGGCCTGCTACGTTCCAAATCTTGGAGTCGCACATTTATCTTAGCCACTTCTGCTCTGATCTTGCCTAATTCCGATTCTTCTGACGGCTCACCAGCTGATCCAGGTGCTCCTGCAGGCGCCGCTGTCGCCGCTGCTTTAACCGCCGCGATTTGCGCCTCATTAGTGCCCGTATTTTCCAGGCCTTTGTCCGCAATCACCGCCAGCACATCCAGGTTCTCCGAGTCTGTCACCGTGAGTATGGCTCGAACCGCAGTCGGTAGGTGTGACTGCCACATTAACTTCAATGTGTCATTTGGCATTTTCCCTCCTGCCAAATCCCGCATTCGGCGTAACAGCTGTGAAGGTTTTTGCTCCCCCAGCTCCATCTCTCCTATGAGCTTTTGAAGCTTCCTAGTCTCTGATTCTTCGAACACTTGCAGCAGCCTCTCCTTTAAGGTTTGATACTTGCGGTTTTCTGGCGGAGCTAGTAATAAATCACTCACTTGCTGTATAGCGGCCTTGCTGAGTTTTGTGACCACCAGGTTTTGCTTGGCGGCATCGCTCAGCCGCTGATTCTCCACAACAGCCTCGAATTGGACAAACCAGAGTCGCGTTTGATCTGCCCAAAATTCCGGGATACGTGAAGCCACCGTGATGCTGGCCAACGCCCTCTCGCTGCTTTCGGCACTAACCTCACTTTTTGCCACTGGTGCACGTGCGCTTTCCGGATTCATTTTGCTGACACAGTACTTACAAAGTTCTCAGAAAACGAAAAAAATTACAATTAATGTACGTCGGGGTCACCACTTTAGAGTCTCTTGTTATATCTCCTAACAATGTTCTAATTTATTGATCGTGCACTACAGGAGGTAGGTTTAAGAAATAAAATATTATACCACTGAATTGACTGCGAGTTTATTTGCGACTGACGTACTAGCATCGTGGTCACAGCCACGTAGTTCACACACGCCTACGCTTACATATATATTATTGCTTAGCCGACACTTTGTGTCCCTACAGTAGTTTGGGATTTTGCGAGAACCTCAAAATCGACTGTAGTTTGCAGTTCACTGACGCGGGACAATGTATCGGCGACGATATTGTCCTTACCGGAGATATGTTGAATGTCCGTTGTGAACTGCGAAATGAAGTCGAGGTGTCTATACTGACGCGGAGCACAGTTGTGCTTTCGCTCATGGAAAGCGTAAATCAACGGCTTGTGGTCAGTATATTTTATGCCTTCATAGATCGCAAGTAATTCACGATCGTATGGCGAGTAATTCTGCTGAGCGGGGCTCAACTTGCGTGAAAAGAAGGTAAGCGGTTGCCACTGCTCGTCCCTGAACTGTTGCAGCACTGCACCCATTGCCAGATCAGACGCATCTGTAACTAGGGCGAGCTTTGCTTGGTGATCAGGGTGTGCAAGCAATGTTGCGTTGCAGAGGCTGTCTTTGCACTTATTAAAGGCGGTGAGCGCCTCGCCTGTTATTTCCACGGGATGTTGCCCTTTTACTGAGCCAGTTAGCAGGGCGTTAAGGGGACCTTGAAATTTTGCGGCTTTAGGTATAAATCGCCTGTAAAAGTTCAACATCCCTTAGCAACGCCTGAGCTCCCTAACGGTTTTAGGAGTGGAGAAGTCCTTGATGGCTTCCACCTTGGACTCCAAGGGTCTAATTCCGGCTGCAGAGATGCGGTAACCTAAAAATGAGACTTCGTCAGCTCCGAACGCACACTTTGAGGTGTTGATGACTATGCCATATTTCTGCATCCCGGTGAAGAGCTGGTGCAGGTGGTCCTCGTGCTGCTCCTGGTCTTTCGATAAGATAAGGAAATCATCTAAATAGCTGTAACAGAAGTCACGGCCACGCGTCATTTCGTCGACAAATCTCTGAAATGTTTGGCCTGCGTTCCTCAGACCAAAGTTCATATAAGGAAATTCGTACAGGCCAAACGGAGTTGTTATTGCCGTCTTCTGGATGTCGTCCTCGCTGATACGTCGATACCTGTCAGGTATAGTCCTCGCGTTGAGCAGCCTATAGTCACCACAGGGTGGCCAGCTGTTGTCCTTCTTCGGCGCTAAATGAAGGGGCGAAGACCAAGGGCTCTCAGATGGTCGAGCAGTGCCGTTGCTAAGCACGATCTCAAATACCTGCTTAGCGATCTGCAGTTTGTCTGGAGCTAGCCTGCGAGGGGAACAAGAGATGGGCGGGCCGGGTGTGGTGCGTATGTGGTGTACTGTGTGGTGTGTGGTTTTCCGGTGTGTGCCAGCGGGTCGCGTGATCTCGGGGAACTTATTAAGTATCAAGTGATACTTGGAATCACCAACTGAGACCTTTACTGAACACGTCGCTGAAGCCTTTGCAACGGAAGCAGTGACATACATTGAGGTGGTTTTATCCACCAATCGTTGATTTCTGATGTCAACAAGCAAATCGTAATAACTTAAAAAATCTACACCAATGATCGGCTTGGTGACATCAGCTACAATAAAACGCCATGGGAAATTACGGCGCAAACCTAACTTTAAGTTTAGCTGAAGATAGCCGTAAGTATCAATTATAGACCCATTAGTGGCTGATAACTGATAATTAGACTTGACACGCTGTTCACGTAGAACATGCCGCGGAAACACACACAAATCACTACCAGTGTCCACTAAAAACTGTGTCTTTGATGATCGGTCCGTGACGAAGAGGCGACCTGTGGTCGTCAGACAGTCGTCAGCCGCCATTACCGACTGCCTTTGGAGTTTCCCGACTTCTCGTAGTCGCATGGCTTAACGCATTTGTGAACGTTGGCCCCGAACTTGGAGTGGTAAAAGCAGAACGGGTTCTTCTCGTGGCTGGACTTGGACCGCTGTCTGGATCGATGACGGCTCGAACGCGATTGCGAACGAGGTCTCCTACTCAGCTGCGTTGTCAGGTTCTTCACGGCCTTCTAAGTTCGGCGATCTCGTTCGCCATCTCGTGCATAGTAGGACCCGAAGTTGAAGCTGCGGCGACTTGGCATGGAGTCACGATGTCCTGGACCCTGTCTGCCAGGTCGGCTAGTTCCTCCAGGGATGTATGTGGCTGTGAAGCCAGCAGGGTCTGGACGTTGCTCGGCAGACGACTGCTCCATATTGTCCGGAGGAAGTCCTCTGGGACGCTCGGTCCGGCCAAACTCTGTAGATGTCGCAGGAACTGTGAAGGCTTGCGATCTCCGAGTTCTTCGTGTATGAGAAGCTGCTTCACTCTCTTCTCATGTGACGCAGTCAGTCTCTTAATGAGCTCCTGTTTGAGCTTCTCATACTTGTTGTTCTCCGGCGGGTTAAGAAAAATATCCCTTACTTGTTTGGAGTACTGGTGCTCAAGGTTGCCGATGACGTGGTTAAATTTCGTCGCGTCGTTGGTGATATTCGCGTTCGCGAACTGAGCCTCCACTTGTGCAAACCAAACCTCTGGGTCATCCGGCCAAAATGGTGGTATTCGTACCGCTATACGGCAAATGTCGGATGGCTCGTCAATGGACACGCACTTTGCGCGACGAGGTTGTTGACGCGGACGGGTAGATTCGCATGATTTTGCGGAGTCATTGCTATCACTCATCGTGCTTCTGTGGTAATCTCTGGTTTCTCTTATTATCCAGCGTCCTTTTTAGGGCACCCGTGGTTATCGAGCCTTTCTGACGTATTCAAGGCGGGGTCACCAATTTAGCGTAGTTGTACACTAATAATTGTGTTTGTAGGGTGAGCAGTGGTAAATAAAAGATTCCTGATAGCTACTCACGTTTATAATGTTGATACACAAAACACATAACATTCCCAGTCAAGTCACTTATTGTTCGACACCACACGTAAATTTGAAAACACACAGAGGGCAGTGTTATTATTGGTAATAGATTTAGCAGTAACCGTACATGGCAATATTGATTGTATCACGATAATCTCGAGGAAGTATCGGTAAATGTAAACAATTGGAATTGCTCGGAGTTGCGTGGGCTTCGCGCCGCGATAGCAAAATCGGACTGAAGGTCAGTCAAGGTGGACGACCGCGCGCTGAGTCCCGCGACCCTACTCATGCGCATCGACTACGTCACCGCGTGACGTAGACAGCGCGCAATTCCACAGCACGGTTTTGTATAGGTACGAGTATGACTGTGGTGAAAATAATATTATGTTAGCATTATTAAATAAATATACGTGTAAAGTTGTATAGTGTGTATGTTATGTATATAGTGTAAGATAAATACTAAGGAACGCCACATACATTACAAGTTATCAATAAAATAATAATAACCGAGAAATGTCAAAACAAAAAAAAAAAAATAAGAATAATAATAAAAATAAACATTATAAATTACAATTTTACGATAGCAAAAGATACACAATAAACATATTTCATCTTAGTTTAAATTTTGGTTTGGATCTGGAGTGCTCAACATGAAGCCTGGTCCAGTATCGCATTATTGGGCAATCCAGATCCAGATCCATCCTCCACGCGAACAGCTGTAGGTAGCTGTTGGAACTGCCTCGTATACGGCGCATCAGGGACACAACTCTCTTGCGAATAATCGCAGCAAACCCATCTATATTTGCGTCAGCAAACATACCTGATGCGCTACAGTAACGAGGCAGCTTCATCAGCGCCCTGAAGGCATTATTATAGAGAACACGCAGGGCTTCGTACGATTTTTTCGTATGCTTGACCCATAGGCTGCACGTGTAGAACGATTGGCAAAATGCCCTAAACAACGTAGCTTTTACTTCCGCAGTACAGCGCGCGAACCTACGAGCCAGCATATTAGCTCTAACAGATAAAGCCCTGCGTTCCCTATCTATGTCAATCAGTGGCGTGCACAGAGTTTTTAGACAGGCTAGGCAGAAAATTTTAAAAGCCAAAATACTTACTGCATATTGGTTTTGGTTCGTCGTCTTGTCGATTAAATAACGTCATTATTTACTAAATTAGGTAATAGCCACCTCAAATATCCATACATTGACTGATTTTATAGACATATCAATCCTTTAGTTTGTACTAATTGCAAATCCGGTGTACAACGACCTTTTACAGTCACTTGTTTTTTTATCACCGAATGATAGTTTTGAAAACGCATCATTTTTTATTTTCTCTATACACACACCACCTGAACAACTTTCACAGTGAATATTATCCATTTTTCACACTATTATCGACGTTAAACTCTTTAAATACCAATTATTATGACTCACATCACAAATCAAAACGAATCAAACAAACAATGGCCACGAAACTAGTCACAAACTCGGAGATAGTGCAAAAAATAATACGACAAAAAAGAAATAGTGTAAGCTAGGATGCAATATAAATGAAACAATGCCACTTTTTAAAATAGTTGTATAGCTAATTTCGGTTCGGAAAACATCGGACAATTTCGTAATTTGTCGTGTTGTGAAAAAGACACTGCCTATTCTGTACGGTTGTGTGCGTTATTGTGACATTGTGTGCTACGTATTTATAGGAACGCACACCCATTCAATTCGCATGACCACGAGAGCACACATATAAACATTTAGACCCGAATAGTTTGTGTCTTTCCCGAGGCACTCCTGGTACTCAGGTCGTCGCGGCGCTAGTGCCGCGCAATACAATACTGAACGAGCTTGCTTGGAGCGACTGTTTGTTGATTTTTTTTGTTTATTGTTAGTAAGTAGGTACTCGTCGGACTCGTAGATAAAATAATAATAGATATCAGAACAAGATTATACTGAATTAGGTAGGGTAGGCAGTGTCTTTCTATCTTTATGAAACGCACGCCACTGATGTCAATATCATCTACAAGCGTCTCGGTGACCCAGTGGCCTAGATACTTGAACTGCGAGACTCTTTTAAGGACACTGCCATTCAGCATGACCTGCGGGACAGTGTTATAAGTTTTAGAGCCCGCCTTAAACACCATGAGTTCGCTTTTAATGGCGTTATATCTGAGCCCGTGGGCCCCCGCATACCGCTCACAGATCGAAATCAGTTTTCGAAGGGCACTGATCGATGGACTCAGCAGCACCATGTCGTCCGCATAACTGATGTTGTTGTTAAGAACACCATCAATCGAACATCCCACACCGGCGCTACTGAGTTCACGAATCAGACGGTCACGAATCAGATGGTCAATATACAAGTTGAAGAGAGTCGGCGATGTTAGCCCACCTTGCCTTACACCACATTCCAACCTGTACTCAACCGAAAGTGACCCCGACCACCGCACTAAATTGCTCTGGTTGCCATACCAATACTTTAGGAGACTTATGTACTCAGTAGGTAGATCCGTATCATCCGACAACTTTTCCCACAACCTGTCGTATGCCACAAGATCAAATGCTTTAGATAGATCTAAGAAGCAGGCATAGACAGGCGTGCTTCTGTCAGTGTAGTATCGGATGGTATGCTTGAGACTCAGTATAGCCATTTCTGTTGACAAACCAGGGCGAAAGCCAAACTGTGCATCATGCAACTGTAGGTGTTGTCTTAACTGAATATCAATAACACCGTCCAATACTTTAGCAATGGCTGTCGCGAGTGATATAGGCCTGTAGTTACTTAATTTAGAGGCATCTCCTGTGTTGCTCTTTATTATGGGGACAACTATAGTCCTCATCATTGCCTCCGGAAGGTATGAATGCCTTATACAGAATGTAAACAACATAGCGAGCACCCTCGGCAGATGAACACCCGCATGCTGCAAGTGTTCTATGCTGAGCGAGTCATGGCCCGGGGATTTTCCTCGCTTCATGTCTCTGATCACCTTGGCAACTTGTTTCGCAGTGACCCGAACAAGCGGTTTCGCCAGACTAGTACCTCCCGCCTCTGTAGTGGTTGTCGCGGGTACCAGTGGAGAAAGTACCCTAAAATGCTCCCTGAATAAGTGGGCAATTTGGTCGGTGTCACTAACCCCCTCTACACTAACTGGAATACTCTGCCTCGGATTCAATTTGTTGGTCTCCTTCCAAAACTTACTAAAGTTTTTTGTGGCATGTTGTGATGCAAGATTGTCCATCTTTATCTGATTTTTATTGTCCCTACACCACTTGAGCTGTTGTTTAAACGAACTTTAAATGCATAATTAATCTTGAAGCAGTATGATTCAGTAAGTCTTGTAAGTTTATTTCCGCACATGTAGCAGTAACTCTGTAGGATTCTTTAATAGGATAGCACTCGTTTTTACTTCGCTGAAGAATGGTATAACAAGGATAAAACTTTTTATTGCTTAATCTGACTATTTCATATTGTGTTCTTGTTAGACCAGCTTCCACATACATAGATAAAGCCTCTAAACTGGATAATTGACCACTCCTTTCTTCATTACTCTTTCTAAAAGCTAATTTATATTTTCGGGCTCGTTTTGGACTCTTTGTTAAATTCTTGACAACATTCGATGCGTCTACATTACCTGAAGCTCTTAATTTCATTTGAGTCGCATAATACAGCATTTCAACATCATGTAACCGAAGATCTCCAGTTTTTCGGCGTTTGCTTCTCTCACTGGATTGTGTAAATATTTTTTCAGGACGACAAGAACTTATTCCTGGAAATGATATTGAGGTATTCTTTTTATTAACAAAAAAGGATAGAAAACATATCCACAAAACCACAGTAACACATACCTGTCAATGGCAATTGTAACGAAGTATTTCCATCAAGCCAATCATTGTTGTTTTTTTCGAATACATCTCTCTTTTTATGCGCTGCATGCCATCTGGATTTAAACTGATCTTCATCTTTACAGAACTCACTGATCACAGTTTCTTACATGTAACTTAACTATTTATCAAAATTTGGTTCCTGTGAACTTTTCACCATGTTATAAATGTCTTTCCGGGATAAGAATTTAACACCAGACGGCCCTGAAAGAAAATAAATATTATTTAAAAATTTTCTCTACTTACCCTCCTACTAAAGAAAAATACATGAAAAATATATCCGCGGTATTCCACGGCAAATTTTCCATTGAGCGTATTACTGAATCGGTCTTCTTCAATTGTATGTATGTTTCATTGCATAGAAAAGCTTAGAAGTTAAGTAAAACTCTTAAATATTATATTCAAAACGTCTAAATTCACATATTTTCTATGACCTTTTGTTCTTTACAATAAATACTAAAACCCAAAGTAGATTTATCTAGAAATAGTTTAAAATGTAACTACATACCTGGTTTTGACGGATCCATCACAAATTTTTTATATGCAGTTTCAAAAGACAAAATAATAACAATTATTGTGAGATGACACAGGGAGAATATCGAACAATCACGCGCACACTTCAAGCGAACGGTAACTTCCGACTGATACCAGCGGGCAGCGGCGCGGGAGTCGAGTCTAATACAATATGCTATGTGATGCGTAATACCTTTAACTATTTAAGCGCCCATTGTATTTTTTAATATCAACGATTTTGCGAAAATGATTTTTGGCCAGCTTTAAGGTTCAAATACCCGTATGTGAGTTGATACAATGATGATGTTGATCACTCATTGCATTTCGAAAATTCGAGTAGGCAAGATGACGGAGTCCGTTGTAAGAAATGCGTGGGTCGTTCGTCAAAGCAATAATCGTCAGAATCCTTTATACGTAGCCAAAGTCGTTAAAGAACACGAATAGTAATTACTACTAGCACACGAACACAACAGAAAATATCCACTAACGTACCGCCGCAAACTCAAAGCCAACGAACAAAGCAATTAAGCAAATGATTTGACTGTCGTTTGAGTTTTTGACCTGACATTGACATGAGCTCCGCTTTGTTGCCTGTATATTAAAACATTGACAATCGATTTATTTATCAATTTATCTTTACGATATTTTTTGAAACGTTGAAGTGTCACGAGGACACCATTATTTAAACAATATACGTTTTTTTATTTAAACTTATGTAAAGAATAAAACTGAATTACTTTTTATAGTATATTTTTGTAATATAATAATATCGATTAACTAACCTATTTCATCTGGCAACATTGTTTCAAAGTGAAAATATGAGAAGTCAGTATTATTTTGATTAATTATTTAATTTCTTATGCCATGATAAAACTGCTTAATATTTTATGATTAACCACAAAAAAAACGGAAAGAAATATTGATAAATATTTAATTTCCGTAACGGTAGGCCCAAATTTGCCCGTCTCCTTTTTTTCCAAGTAAAAATTGTCCTAATCGTTGAAAAAATGGTAGTCGGTTGTGTTTAAAAATTACTGTAACTTTCATTGTATCCATCTTTACTTTAAAAGCTGAATGGAAAAGCAATTGAAAGTCAAACAATCGAATGTTGTACATTTTTCAAATTTAGAATATTATCGTTATTGTGTGAAAAAAGTTTCACTCTGGAATCTCACACCATGCAGGTTTAATTTTAATTGTAAGTGACCAGTACGTTAAAACGGCAATTTCATATTTAAACCCCTATTATTTTAATTTAAATTCAGTGTCCATAAAGTATTGTATTTTTCGGCTATGATTGCCTGTCAATAAATTAGGAAATCATAGAACTCGAGCTGTCAAAAGTAAAATAAATGTTTGGAAAGATTCCGATTTTTATTGCCTTACTAAGAAAGATTTAAACACTTGTTCAACGCTTTTTTATATAAGGAGTTTGACGTAAGATACGCGTTGAACATTTGTGTTCAAATCTGTTGTAGTAAGATCGTTAATCTTTTGTTCACGTCTTAGTCTTTGTAAGAAGCAACACGGTATGAAATTAAGCTCTGGTCAAATTGACGTGGCTGCGCGCGTCGATTGTTTTAATGACAAGCAAGTCACTCCAGGAACACGCCCATAGAAGTTAGTTGATACAATCTGCGCGAGCGAATTTCGTCACGCAAGCCACGCGGGATTCACCTCAGAGTCCTGAACTATAAATCTTTTTATCCATCTTAACATCACTAACAATTTTAAGGTATATTTGTTTACTAAATAAGACAAGATAAAAAATTGTATTGTACTTATGTTGTGGCCTCCACCTGTGTCTCAACAGTGGGTACATTATAGGTTAATTATGCTATGTTATGCTTATGTTGCTTACCAGCTCGCCTGGCCCCTCTATGGGTGGTGTGGGCAATAATCTGGTCGGTCGGTGCGACTTGCGACCTCAACAGTCGCGGAATCTTCTCTGACTTCATCAGAAAAATCACCGCTGAAAATGGAATGAAACCGCTGTTCCCGGCCGCAGGAAGAGTCTATGATTACACGTAAGTATTAATAATTCAATAGGGTTGATGCCTGGATAAAAAAAAATCTACTTATTTAGTCCGTCAATCTGATAATAAAAAATATTAGACAAGTATTTTTTGCTTTATCATATTAATAAAAAGCCAGACTCCATGTGCTCCATTTTAAGGTCAATGTCTAAGAATCACTTCTTAGGTCACCGACCTTAACCTCAGGATCAGTGACAGGTCAATGTCCACGGTACACTCCTTAGGGTCGGTGACCTTGAGGTCAAGGTAAAGTGACCTTGGGAGTGTTTTCTGGAATTCGAGTGCCCTGACATTACCAAAACCTTGACTTGAGGTGCAAAAACAGTAAAAAAGGAAAACGGTGTTTTCTGTACAGTCACAGATATAGATCTATATCTGTGTATACAGTCTATACAGTACGCGGAAAATGTCATCGGCCGCGTACTGTATAGACTGTTCCAAAAGTATGATAAAAATGTAAACAAACCCCGTTCAGGTTAATCCGAGTGATTAATAAAAGGAATTAGTTTTAAATAAAAACACCAATAGGAACATTTTTAAACCGATTTATTTTAGTATGAATTACTTTAAATTCTGAATATAGCACATAAACGAGTCAACCGTTCATTAAGTTCTTGTCGTCCCCACGCGCCAACAAAAAGTGAGTCCCTGCCGTCATTTGGCGGCCATTTATCAAATTTTTTACCATAGAGAACACAATGTTAGTCGAATACTTAAATCGATTATAATTTAACTTTTTCTACTACTATTCAATTAACATTAGTAACTCTGTAACATGTGTATTAAGAAGGTTTCAACTACAACACACCAGGTTTTCCAACAATTCTTGTTTGAATAACATTATTAAATAGTTTTGAAAAAAATATCGACGAAAATTGAGGTTATAAAATTGACGAAATTGTCAAACGAAAAAAACTATGAATTGTAATTAGAATTTCGGGTTTAAGTATGCAAGTAATAAAATAAAGCTCTTAGTTTGTTTTCATTTTCATCCCATACTTTTGGAACAGACCATAGTATCTTTTGAGTAGCGTCGTGGACTGGACTTAGTTAAAAATGAAAAAAAAAATGTGCGGTCCCTGTGGAATAGACCACGGGAGCGAAACTGAGGGTAAAAGTTAGTCTTAGAGATAAAATATAAGAGTTTATTTATATATTTACAATCGCGGTTCGTGTCTGTACAGTATATTTTGCATATACTGTACAGACACGAACCGCGATTGTTGAGCCACTAGCTTATCATCTTAACTTGGTTGTGTTACACGAATGCAGCCCGTTTTTCGTTACTGAAATGTCACATGTAAAATTTCACGGGCGGCATTCGTGTAACACAACCAAGTTAGGATGATAAGCTAGTGGCTCAACAATCCCGGTTCGTGACTGTACATGACATAAGGTATTAAAAAATAATTGTGATCCTTGTACACTCTACCTTAAATTAGGCATGCAAACAAGTCATTGTCTTTTAGAAAATCGTTAATCGAGTAGTAACATTTTTCAATCAATAATGCTGTTAACTTCTTTTTAAAATTGCGTATTGTGTCATCTTTTGTTATGTCAGCTATTTTGTTATATATTTTAGGTGACATACTAATATTTTTTTTTATGTAATAAAATAAACATAATTTTGATGTCATATTCGTATCAGACTCAACGACGGTGGGTTCACTGACCCGACTGAAGACGGCGAGCCAGCGAACGCTTACTGGTACAACTGGATGGCAAAGCTGGAGCCATATGTTTTGGATCCTGAGTGGAAGTATGCGGGTTAGTACTTACCTACACAAATACAGGTCTTCATATCGATGGCACTGTCAAATCATTTATTACAATTGAAACACTTGAAATTCGTGTTCCAAGGTCGAGAAATGATTTAATGAAATTTTGATTAAGAAAAATCAGATAAAGCCATTATCTCAATTTATCATCGTTAAGAAAAGTAATAACCACAATTTTAGCAACGAATGAACTTGGTTACCGACTTTCTACAAAAGATTTAAACACATCACGTACAACGCGTATCTTACGTTTTTAGGTTACCGTACCTCAAAATAAAAATCGGAAGCCTTATAAGATCACTTCGTGGTCCGTCTGTCTATCATGTCGTGTCAGTTTATCAACTCCAACCTTTTGACACTTAATTTAGACAAAACTAATTATGTAGCCTTCAAAATAAGAAAAAGCAACAAACCACCTGATGACTATAATATAATTGCACACACTTGTTTAGATAACACACAAAACTGTCATTGTAAGACGTTAACACCTGTCAGTGTTGTCAGATATTTAGGAGTTCAAATTGATGAGTGCCTAAGATGGGATTTACAACTTAAAAAAGTAATTACAAGGTTGAGAAACATGATCTTTTTGTTTAAAACTCTCAGAGAATCTGCTTCGCAAGAGCTTCTTATAAAAATATACATTGCACTGTGTCAATCTGTCATTAACTACTGTATTCCAGTGTGGGGCGGTGTCTCAAAGACATTGTTTCTAGCTCTGGAGCGAGCCCAAAGAGCTGTTTTGAAGGTTATAAATAGGAAGCCTTTTATATACCCTAGACAGTTGTACTCAGAATGTCAGGTGTTAACTATTCGACAGCTTTTTGTGCTCGCATCCACTCTGAGGAGGCATCGAACAGTTCTCCCGCCTGCCGATACTGGTAGACGCAGAAATCCTGCACCTTGTCCAAGTGTCCCACACAGCACAACGTTTGGAAAGCGACAACATTATGTCTTAAGTTCTATATTGTATAACAGACTAAATGAAAAAAATAATTTAATAAAACTTAGCAGTTATGAAAGTTAAAACTAAGGTAAAAATGTACTTACTGCAATTGGATTATGAAGACACTGAAAACCTAATGACCCTTCAGGTATAATCATATTTACCACACAAACACATACACGTTCCTCACTTACTTCATCACTACATTATTCACACACATTCCTCTATTTCTCCACTCATATTAACACACACACCCACATCCACACCTCGTACTTCAAGCTCACCAACAAACCCTCGCACTATCTTATACTTATCGGTACTAAGACGTAATATTTTATGTAGTTGAAGTGTGTGGGGAGCTTTGGTAACAAATGATACACGTGTGGTTTATTCAACGTCCCGTTTATTACTACTAATACTTACTTACTACTACATAATCGTTACCACACCACATATTGGGGGTTCTAAAGAAAAAAAAAAAAATTGTTTACTTTTTTTTTTATATTAACTTATATCTAGTTAATTGGTAATGTTTTTTAAACGTACATATCTGTAATGAAATCAAACATTTTTATGAATATAATTTCGTTCTATTTTTATGTACTACATCGATTTTTCCATTTTTATCTATCTTAACATTTGGTTCTAAATCTTCTATTACAGTATAAGGTCCTTCAAACAATTGATTTAATTTACTTACATTTTCTTTTCTAATTAACAATTTATCACCATTTTTATACGTAACTGGATACATTTTTTTGTCAAAAACACATTTTTTAAGTTCTTTGGACTTAATTACATTTTCTCTTGCATCCTTACATGCTAACTGTAACCTATACTTAAGTTCTAAACAATAATCATTTGGGTTGTACAGTGGTTCTACTATAGTGCTGACTCTACATGGTATTTTACTAGGTTTTCCAAATACTAATTCGTAAGGTGTATACTTAGTGATACTGTGTACTGTATTGTTATAAGTAAAAGACCAATATGGTAACCAGTGACTCCATGCTTCTGGATAGTTGTCACATTGGGTGCGTAAATAGGCTCCTAGGTGTTTATGCGAATTTTCGAGCGATCCTATTGTTTGATGATGATAAGATGTAGAATTGAGTTTTTCTATTTCTAGTAATTTGCATACTTCTGTCATTGTACAAGACATAAATTCGGTGCCTCTATCTGTCAATATTGTATTCGGAATACCGAATCTTAAAATAAAGTTACTTACTAATGCTTTAGCTACTGTTTTACTTTCCTTATTTGATAACGGATAAACCTCTATAAATTTACTTAAATCACACTGAATACTTAAAATATATGAATTACCTTCTAGATCCTTATCTAATGGGCCCACTATATCTAAGAATATTTTTTGGAAAGCCGAGGTCGCCGTTGTTGTGACAACCATAGGCTGAATTGTGTTTCGACATTGTTTCATTTTTTGACATTTATCGCACTTTTTAATAAATTGTCTTACATCTCGTTCTAATTCTGGCCAGTAAAATGTTCGTTTGATATTATTTATCATCCTACGTACTCCTGCATGACCTGCGGTAGGTAATAGGTGATAGTCATTTAAAATAAATTCCTTTTCATCTTGCTTCTCTACTCTTTTAATACCGCGTAAAACGTGTATTTTTGGGCCTTCATATTCACTCGAGTTATTTATTTCATTTAGTAATTGTTTTATGAATAACGCGTTATTATCTCTTTTTATTAAGCAAATTTCGTTTGCTTTAATTGTTTTACAAAAATCACATAGTTTTTTCACAAATTCGGCTCGCGTAAATTGTGAATGAAAATCATGGTTAATGTATATAATATTTTTACTTGGTACGTATATGAAGTATTCATGTTCAATTATCTCTTTGTTTTTCTTTATTTGTTGTAATTCATTTCCCTTAACAAAAACCATTTCCACTGAACCATTTGGTATCCTTAATATTTCCACGACTCTTGGCTGATCACACCTTTTATCTGTGGCTTTACTAGGGATAACCCGTTCCTTATTCTTCTCTCTTTCAATCGCCTCTTGTTCTTTTAATTTTTGTCCTCTCGTCATTACATTCATACTCTTTTCATTCATCTCTTTTAATTCCTCTGAAGTGATTATTATACGTGAGAGTGCATCCGCAACAACGTTATTTTTTCCTTTTATATAAGAAATACTAAAATCATATTCTTCTAAGGCTAATCTGAATTTCAAAAGTCTACTTGAAGGATCTTTCATCCCGAATAGATATATTAAAGGTTTATGATCTGTCATAATAGTGAATTTCCTTCCAAACAAATATGGTCTGTAGTATTTTACTCCCCATACTATAGCAACTAGCTCTTTTTGTATGGTTGGGTAATTTTTCTCTGTTTTGTTTAACGGTCTACTTGCGTAGGCTATTGGTCTCATATTTTTGTTACATAAAACTGCTCCTACTGATATATTTGATGCATCTGTTTGTAATATAAATTCGTTTTCTTTTGAGAAATCTGGGTATTGCAAAATTGGTGGTGACATCAGTGCATTCTTGAGAATTTGAAATGATTGCATGCATTCTGATGTCCATACGAAAGGTACATTTTTTCTTAAAAGATTATTCAATGGTATAGTAATGTCTGCGAATTTATCTACGAATTTTCTGTAATAATTACAAAATGCGACAAATCGTCTAAGTTCATCTACATTTTTTGGCTCTGGGTATTCTTTGATTATTTTTATTTTTTCTGGGTCTGGCGAAACTCCTTCTTTCGATACTACATGACCTAAATATAAAAGTTCTGTCTGTAGAAAATTACACTTTTCTGGATTCAACTTTAAGTTAACTTTACGAAGCCTTTCAAATACAACAATGAGATTTTTGTTATGTTGTTCTATTGACCTACCAAAAACTACAAGGTCATCTAAATAAATAAAACATTTGTCCAAATTAAGACCTGACATCGCTATAGTCATAATACGGGAAAAAGAACTTGGACTAATTTTTAATCCCATGGGTAAGCGTTTCATTTGGTATTGGCCGGAGTTTGTACTGAAACTAGTTACTCGTCGGCTTTCTTCTGATAAAATCACTTGGTAATATGAGCTACTTAAATCTAAATGTGAAAAATATACTGCTCCAGACAGCGAATCTAATATCTCAACTATGTTTGGTAGTGGGAACTTGTCGTCCTGTATTTGTTCGTTGAGTTTTCGATAGTCTACTACTAATCTCCAACTTTTATTTCCTGTTTCTGTCTGCTTTTTAGGTACTAACAAGATTGGGCTTGACCATTCACTACTAGTTTCTTCAATTATGTCGTCTTCCAATAATTTGCTTATTTGCTTATTCATTTCTGGCTTTAAGCTGTTTGGCATTCGATAAGGTTTTACATAAACAGGATTTGCGTTTGGCTTTAAGTGTATGGATTGTTCATATACGTTTGTAGTTGTAAGCTTATCGCCTGGTAAATGAAATATGTCACTGTACTTGGAACATAATGATGTAATGCTGTTTCGTTCACTGGAATGTAAGTGATCGAGTTTCAGCAATTGTAGCAATGTTCGAGCTCTGTCTACATTCGATTTACTTTTATTAAATGTACATAGATTATAATCTTTTAAAGGATGAATATCTGGCTGAAATATTGGTATTTCTACTGTTTGTTCACTCGTGTTAAGTATCCGTATAGGGATAACATTATTCTCTGGTCTAACTATTAGTCCTGCTAAAAATATATTTTCTTGCAACTGTCTAGGATAAATGACATAGTCATCTATGACTTTACTTTGTAACTGAATGTAATGTATTGATTCACTTCGCGCTGGTACGGTGATATAACTTGTAGATACCTTTGGTGACGTATACAGGGGTAAATCACAATGAGTATTAAAATAATTTAATCTTATACATGAATTCTGCAAGTCAATGTTTGTATTGTACTTAGTCAAAAAATCTAAACCTATAATTCCATCTCCTTTACAAGGCAATTTATCAAATAAATAAAATTTATGCTGGTAAACCGAACCATCTTTTGCTTTTAGGTCGAGATAAACATAGCCTTTTGAATAAATCTTACCACCTATACCGTTTATAACAATGTTATCGCAGTGTACTTCTACGGCTCCCGATAACGCGTGGGAACGGACGGCGGAAATAGACGCTCCAGTGTCAAGTAACCAAAAACATTCCTTATTATATACATTCATAGAAACGTACTTTACATTGTCAGCTAATGTCAAGATATATTCTTTATTCACGAAAAAACGTTTTATTTTCTGGTTCCGATTTATTTTGTTGTGTATCGTCCTGTTTCAAGGGTTGAACAGAATAAACATTCTGTCGGTTTTGCTGGTTCCGATTAAAATTACCTCGGAACGAACGACCACCCCGTCTTCCTCTTTCATTAGCCTGAGCACGATTATTATAAAATCCTTGGTTATAATGAGTTCCTCTGTAAGGTCGGTTGTATCGATTTTGATGAAATGCACGTGTACCTTGCTGATTAAACCCTCGGTTCCCGCGTGGCGGTCTACCTCTATAATAATTTCTAGTCTTACCTTGCATGTTAAACAAAGCGTGTGATGCCTGAGGCTGCGCCAACTCCTCATCCTCTGCTGCGCGCACGGCATCTTTCAGATTTGAGTAATTTCTAGCTGCAATAATAGTACTTAATCGTCTGTTTCGTAACCCGTCGGCGAATTTCTTTATTGCCAATTGTTCATTTATGGGCATTAAAATCTCGTTTGCTCCCTCATTTGAATTCGCTTGCGAGATTGTAAGGCTCACAAAAAGGTCTTCAATTTTTTCACCGAATTGTGGAATCGATAATCCTTCCTGAGTAATAGTGTTTAATTGAGTTATCAATGAAATTGCTGACTTTTTAGGCAACAAATATTGTTTTATATCATGAATTAAATTACTACAAGATGCATAACTAGATTTTAGTTTTAATTTTGCATTTCTAGTCAACCTAGTCTTAAGCACAAAAGTAATTAAATGATTTTTGCATTCCTTGTTTTTAAGAAAACTTTCGTACATCTCTATTCCTTCAATAATTTTTTCAACCGTCTCTTCTTTATCGTCCATCACCGGTACTAAGATAGCAGCCGTTTTAAAATCAAATGTTTCCATTTTTGCTACAAAGTATAACGCTTCTTTAGAACTAGTCTCCGGTAAACCTTTACCTAAATCCGTTTTACTTGGTGTGTATGAAATTATTTTATCATATGTTAACAATATTTTATCAGTTAGGCATTCCTTAACACGCACTGATATATAATTAGGGCTGTTTTCCTGCTCACTTGCTAGTTTAATTAACTGCTTAAATTCCTCATAATATTTTTTCGCTAATGCTAGTTTACTTAACGTAGTATCCCTATATTTTTCTCTTCTTTCACTTCCTAATTTTCTTAAATCTATTTGTATGTTTTCTAATTTGGTGTATATATTTTCTAATTGCAGTTCCATAAGATACTAATGCTTACAAAAAAAAAAAATGTACGTATGCTATCGAGACTGAATACTAATTATAATTTATCTAAAGTCCATAGGTGCTTTAACTTTTTTTTTTTTTTTTTGTTTTTTCTATTTTAAACACAATTTAATTTCACTCGCGAAGACGCTTGGCACTTTTTAACACTTTCACTGTACTCACTCGTTTCGTGGTTCGATGTCGGCTTCAACACCTTCAGAAAACATATCTCTCCCGGCAGCAGCCTTCTTCGTAGAGAGTCTGGACACCATTCTCCTCAAAAATTCGTTGCTTATCTGGCGACGTATCCACTTCTGCTGGTTCCTTCTGTACCGGCTCCACATAAGGTACAGCACGCCCACAGCTACAGCGGCCAAAATGATACCCAAGAGTATGGTATTAACTTGCAATGACGTGTGTTGTTCAGTTTCTTCTGTACTCGCATGGTTTTGTCCATTTTGTGTTACTATAATTTCTTTCTCCTCTTGTTTAGAGTAAGATTTTCCCATTGCGTTTTTTTTTTTTTTTCTAACTTTTCCGAACTTTATTGTAATAATTGATTATAATTATTATAATTGTTTACTTCGTCGCGCTATTGTCTTCTCACAAAACGTATTGCGAACTTATCACCCACAGGGCCTCAGTGCCTACGTGCAAGAATGTGCTGCACACGCAAAAAGCCCGCGCCCGACACGGCACGGCTGGCAGGGTCGCCATGAAGTGTGTGGGGAGCTTTGGTAACAAATGATACACGTGTGGTTTATTCAACGTCCCGTTTATTACTACTAATACTTACTTACTACTACATAATCGTTACCACACCACATAGTAGTGACACACAAATGTCCTAAGATAATAATATTAGAATGTCAATAGCTGAACACTATCCCCTGAGATACAGGTTCCGCCTAGTTCAGGGGCTAGGGTCAATACTCTGTGCACCTTGTAATTACCACCATAACTAACATTAATACTTTTCATGTACCTTTTGTAATTTTTAATGGTGAGAATAAACAATTTTTATTTTATTTTATTATTATTAAATATGGCGGCAACTTAATAGTTTTATCGATTAAATATTTGTTTGTTTAACCTTTTTCCCAGGACCGGGGGGAGATATCAAGCTGAAATTAATATCAAATACGTAGGTCTATGTCTGTGGTCTATCACTTGGAGCTCTAAAAAAAAACAAACTTCTATGTCAACGCATTAAAAAAATACGGCCATTTATGCGACATATTTTGATATTAGCAAGTAAATCAAAACCTGTAGGGTACTTAACTTACCGTTGACCTCACATCACAAATAAAGGAAGAAGTTCGAAAATTGTTAATTCGTAACTTTATCACATAATTTTTTTTTTGGGATTACAAACTTAAATTTAACCGTGACGTATGTATATCAATGTATGGGGAACATTTTTTTCAACTGCAATGCACATAATCTGATATCGCTTGAAAGTCACAACTTAACTATGCTATGACCGCTTATGGAATAATCTTCAATACGAGATGATGATATTATAATCTGGTATCACTCAGAAGTCACAATTTAACTAAGGTCGACTTTTGATTTTGTTCGGTATATCTGATCCACTTCTCTGTAGTTTATTAGGTTTAAGTAGCTTATCCTTTAGGTTATTATTTAGTTTTCAGTTTAGGTTAGTTGTGTTATTTTTTTTTTTCATTACGTTCTTTAGCAGGGTTATCACATTCTTTCTTAATAAGTGGGAAGCTCTTATAAGTATTGAAAGTTTTTAAGTTTAAAAATGAAACCTTTCATTCGACTGGAAAAAAAAATATCGACTGTGTCTCGTCACTAAATACCGACCATGTCCACGACACACAACCTATAGGTACCGCCATCTACGGGCGTAAGTAAAAAGTGCAAACTGAGAGCAAAAAATGTCAGCAAACAGTTCCCTACATTGCCGCAAAGCTGTCGCTAGTTGAAAGTGTGGGTTTAAGTATAGTGTATAGGAATTTATGTAATAATTATTTAAAAATGAGCTTTTTGTTTATGTAAATATTTTGGAAATTTTAGTTTAAGGGAATAGAATAGTGTGTAAAACTAATATTCCATTTTGAATTATATAAATTACCAGTTAATACTTAGTTCATTTTCCCACTAAATAAAGGAATAATGTGATTTGTGGAAGGAATAATGTGACCTTACACAACGAATTTTGATACGGTTTTCACGATCATTTTGAGAATTTATTCCGTAAGGTTTTTATGTATAAACATTAACATTTAATTTAATAAAGCAATATCGATGTTTCATCAAGTCATAAAAACCGTACGAAGCTGGGGAGGGTGGCTAGTCATCATCATCATCATCTTCCTGCCCTTGTCCCATGTTACTTGGGGTCGGCGCAACACGTTTTCTTCTTCCATTCTCCCCTGTCAACCGTCACGCTATCATTCATTAAAAAAAAAGTAGTGTATGTAGTATATCAATTATCTGGTTTCCACAGTACAAGCTCTGCTTAGTTTGGGATTAGATGACCGTGTGTGAAATGTCCCGGGATATTTATTTATTTATTTTACCATTTATGTACACACAGAAAAATACATAATAAAATACATAATTATAATTAGGAGTACAAAGGTACTGCTTATTTCTTAAGAAATTTCTTCCAGCAGACCTGCGAAAGGAGAAATGAAATAGAAATGTAGACAATAGTGTGTGATAACAAGAAGAGAAAAATATGAATATGCGAAGACTTAAACTAAAATTTTAACTATACCTACACGTATAACATAAACTTAAATAAATACATAAAGCTAAAATATATAAACATACATATACTATACTTATATAAATACTCACAGTTGAGAGGAAAAGTAATGCTCTTTTACTCTATATTTGAAAAGAGACACAGTTTTTAAATCGCGAATGCTAGGCGGAAGTGAGTTCCACAGTCTCACAGCATGGATAGAGAAGGAATAAGAATAGTAGCTAGTTTTATGAGGATGAGATTTAAGGAGGGATCTAAGGTGTGATCTACACGGTGCGTCACTAGGGCGAGCAAAGGAAAAACGCTCACGCAGGTAGGAAGGGTAAGACGGGTTGTGTAAAATGTTGAAGAGGAGACATAAAATCCGAGTGTTCCTGCGAAGGCGGATTGGGAGCCACTTGAGTTCCTTGCGAAAGTGAGAAACATGATCATACTTTCGAAGACCAAAAACAAAGCGAATGCACAAGTTTTGCAAGCGCTCAAGCTTATTTAATAGCTCCTCAGTAGCATCCAGGTAGCATGCGTCGGCATAATCTATAATCGGCTGAATAAGCGTTTGTGCTAAAGAAATTTTAGTCTTCAAGGGCAGGAGACTTTGAAGGCTTTTCAGCGAATGAAACGAGAAATGTACCTTTCGACTGACCTCATTGACCTGAGCACGCCACGAAAGATTAGAATCAATAATTACACCCAGATCTTTGGCGGTTTCGGTATAGTCAATGCGCACACCATCGAGATATAAAGGCATCAGAGATGTAACATCGGCCGCACTGCGAACGAATCTGCTGCCTATGATCATGGCCTGAGATTTAGTTGGGTTAATTTGCAAACCAAATGACTTTGCCCAAACGCTGACGCAAGCCAGATCATGATTCATAGCAGCAATTGCAGAACTCGCATCATCTACAGTAAAATGTCGGTAAAGCTGCAAGTCATCTGCGTAGAGATGAAAACTAGATGAAATTACTCTGGTAACAAAGTTGATGAAGATTGAAAAAAGAAGAGGAGAGAGAACGCTTCCCTGAGGAACACCCTCAGTGAGGCTACACCAATCAGAGAAAGACTCCTCTAGGCGAACACACTGAGAGCGTCCCCGAAGATAAGAACTGAACCAAGTTAGAGCAGAAGAAGAGAAATTGATAGATTTAAGGATACCAAGTAAAATGTCGAAATCCACTGAGTTGAAGGCGCTACTGAAGTCAAGCAATACAAGAACAGTAAGGGACTTATTCTCCATTGCCCAGCGGATGTCGTCAGTTACTTTCAAAAGCGCGGTTACAGTACTGTGACCCGAGCGAAAACCAGATTGAAAAGGGGAAATAATCGAGTTTGACGCCAAGAAAAATGATAATTGTCTATGAACTATGTGCTCAAAAACTTTAGAGAGAAATGGAAGAATAGAAATAGGTCTAAAGTGGGTTAATAAAGTAGGATTGTTAGTTTTAGGTAAAGGTATTATGTGAGCCTGTTTCCATACTGACGGGAATGAGCAAGTGGTAAATGAGTGGTTGAAGATGTGAGTGAGAACAGGAAGTAACGAGGCAAGGATAAGAGTTATCATTCTTGAGCACAACTTATCATTACCGACTGCTGAAGAAGTAATTGCAAATATAGATTTCTTAACGTCTTCCTCGGTAACTTCGCTAAGCTTAAAGTGAGAACATTGGGGCAACGGCAAGCTAGCAAGACTCTCTAGTGTCGCAGCTTTGACAGTTGGATCAAGAGAAAAGGGAAGGAGAGAGAAGTGCTTATTGAGATCATTGAGGTTCACATCCTTACACTGGTTGGTAGATGCCTTGCCAATGCCTACAGATTTGAGAAATTTCCATATATCAGAAGAACTGCGGTTATTAAGTTGATCGTGGAAATAGCGTCTTTTAGCATCTTGACACAGACGACAGCAGCGATTACGTAGGGCTTTGTAGTAAGAGAGATTCAACTCTGAAGGTCTGCGCTTATATCTGCCCTTAGCTTTATCCCTGCGAGCCATAAGCTCTTTAATTTGTAGCGTTATCCATGGTGCGGGGTTGTGTCGGACTTTGACACGTCGGATAGGGGCATGTTGATCATATAAATCGAGAACAGTTGCGTTAAAACAATTCACCTTATCGTCGATGTCATCGTACTCGACCAGACGGGTCCAGTCCAGATCTCCGGCATCACGCCGCAAAGCCTCCAGGTCTATGCCCTTGTAGTTACGGAGATATAAAAGCTGGGACTTACGCTTGGGAACACGGATACGATAGGAAAGATAAATGAGATCGTGGTAAGAAAAATTAGCCGTGAGTTGACCATGGTAAGAAACATTCTTAGGAGAGGAAACAATCATAAGATCTAGAAAAGAGGGTGAACAATTAGGAAAATAGTGAGTTGCAGAGAGAGGCAAAACTTGAAGATTGAAAGAAGACAAGAGCGAAAGGAGTTTCAGGGAGCGAGAGTCATTTTTAATTAAACAGGTATTAAAATCACCCATTAAAATAACGTGCTCATATATGGGACAAAGATCACTGAGTGTGGAGTCGAGAGAATTAAAGTAGTCAATGTGAAGATTAGGACTGTAGAGCACTGCGAGCAAAACTTTTGTGTGATGAACAGTAATTTCTAGAAACAAGTATTCAGCCGACTCAGAATACTGAGAAGGAGATGAACTGACCACCCTGTAAGGTAAATCAGCACGCAGGTAAATAGCAACACCTCCTCCACCTTTACCGATCCTATCGTTGCGGATCAAGATGAAGCCGGGGAGTGAGTACCTATTGAGTAGAGAGGAGAGATGGCTTCAAAAAGGATTCCGATATCAAGAGAGCATCCAGGTGAGCACTGCTAAAGGATGCCAGAAGGTCAGAATAGTGACCAGGAACACTCTGAGCATTTATGTGAGCTAAATGCAGATTCTTAGGGTCATTGGAGAAAAGAGAAGAGATTTTATCATGTAAAGTAAGTGGCATGGAAGAGTCACTGTCCGCACGAACAAAACTAGTAGAAGAAGAGCATGAGAAGAAGCTGTCGTTAAGATCAGCTACGTCATCCATGTATATATATGTACCTAAATTATAATATAAATATAAAAATAATCTAAGTAATATCTAAACTACAAAAGTAAAAAAAAAAAAATAATAATAAAAAAACAAAATAAAAATAAAATAACGTAAATACTAAAAACACTAATAATTACACCTCCCCCACTCGCTGGTGTGTTGGCAGAAATTTTGAAAGAAAGCACATAAAAAAAAATAGAAACAAAATAAAAAGTCAAACAGTAAAACAAAACACATCGAACTTTCCGCAAAATGGAACACGACGCAATGACGGATGAGAAGGAGCAATGACACTGACATCTGTCTACGTCTGTCACATCGTCCAAACAACAAAACCATTAGAACGTAATACATTTATGTACCCGGCAAAAATAAAAATAAAAGTAAAATTATTAGCGGTGAGACAAATAAAAATTACTTATTTAACTACCGGTACACTGATTGTGAACATGTAAAGCGACCAAGTTGAGAAGTAGTGAAGTAAATGGACTGACAAAACATAAACAACAAATGTGTCACTTGCGCAGACGCATCTTCCTTGTTCTCTTAGCGGGAGTTGCCGAGGTTGCGACTTTAGGAGATCCAGGTTCTTCGGAGTGCGCAGAATCCTCGGTGTCGACTGAACAAGACGGGAATTTGGCTATCAGATCGTGAAGCTCGCCTGCCGTTTCGATCTTCTGACGGGATTTGTCTGGGCAAATAACAACAATCTTGCCTTCCATGGACCAGCAATTGGGCATACCGAAATGCTTACGAGCAGCTGCAAACACACGATGCCGAACTTGCGTTAAGAACTCGGAGATGGTGATCCCGGTACCCTTGAGAGCTTTCTTGCTATCCCATACAAGTTGCCGGTGCTCCATTTTGAAGAATCGTACTAGTATGGGCCGGGCCTTCTGCTGTGAGAATCCGAGTCTATGACATACATGAATAATATTATTGTCACTACAAACCTCCGTCAATCTAATTTGGTTGGATATGATGTTGTGAACCACATCGAGTAACTTTCCATTATCCTTCTCTGGAACACCATGGAACAGCAGGACCTTTCTTCGCATGATGGTTTCATGCCTATCAAACCCAGCAGCAAGCAGCACCATTTGGGTTTTTAAATTAGAGAGTGCTTGACAGACGAACAGCTTAAACTCAGAGAACTCACGCGCGATGGATGCAATATCTGGTGGAGCTGATGCGGTACCAGTGATAGCCTGCTGCAATTTTTCCTCATATTGCTGCATCCGGGAGCCAAACAACCACTCGAGGTCCTCCAAGCTGGCAGCAAGTTTAGTGTCCATGTTTGTGCAGTGCAAAGTGAACCAGGTACAAGTGCTACAGACTTGATAACAATGGATAGCGAGTGTGGGGGGGTCTAATTTAAAATGAACTGATTTATTTCATTAATAAATATAAATTACTATTTTAAAAATATATTTTTCAAGAGCACACAAAAAATTGATGTTATTGCTATGTCTACCCACAAAGGAAAAAAACTAAAATTATTATTATTATTCACTCCCTTCTCTTTCATATCATTCCTCACACAATCCATCCATTTTTTCTTCGGCCTTCCGCTCCCTCTCCATCCATCAACAAATATATATATTCATCACTCTTTTAGTCACATGCATTTCGTCCGTTTCTTCTTCTTCTTCGGCAAATAGTAAATAAAAACTCTTTATGCAGACATCGAAGTGCCGACGATGGACAACGTGCGTAGTGCAGCAATACTCGGGTTCAAAGTACTGAACTACAACCACGTACTGTGCGTGGGACCGACGGGCACTGGCAAGACGGTCACTATAACGTCCAAACTATCAAGAGGGCTACACAAGAAGTTTATCTGCGAGTTCCTCGTCTTCTCTGCCAGGACTTCAGCTAATCAGACCCAGGTAATAATTTCATCATTAGCGTCAATATTTGCTTTTAACTGCCAACCGCGATTCGACAAAAATCGAATCATGCAGTTTAAAGGCGGAGACTGACTTGCAATGTTTGTAATGTATCATTCGAGGCGAGCTTGGTTACAAAACGGCGATACGCAAGACGCGGCGAATGCTCGCTTCGAGCACATGTAGGGTTGCCAACAATACCAATATCCAGATACCTACCTAAATAACAACTCTAATCTACTACGTAGAACATCGTGCATGCGCCTATGCATGGGTACGGTGGTTCAGATAGCCTTCATTTCAGAATGAAACTGTTAATGTGTCTAATATTCGGGACATAGTAAATAGATAATTGTTACCAGAATATAGAATATTTTTTAGATACTAAGTAGTACCTATTGCAGTTAGTTTTGCCATCTCATTATTCATAGATCAGATTCAGTAGTAGTGATGAATGCTAAATGGTTGAACGACAGAAATAGGGTTTCAATACATTTAATAAAAATATTGCTCCTAGTCTAATTGGTGAAGCTTACGAAGCCTTGAAAATTGGTGCTCAATTAAAGTCTAGTTGCGCGAGTAGCAGTAATGAATTATGTGTATATTTCAAAAAAAAAAATCCGAAATACTTTTTATTTCCCATCCAGGACAAATATTTGTGTGCATGAACATATCTGTTTGTTCTGAGTCTGGGTGTAATTATCTATATAAGAATGTGTTTACAAAAAAAAGCAGTGTATGTAGTATATCAGCTATCTGGTTTCCGTAGTACAAGCTCTGCTTAGTTTGGGATCAGATGACCGTGTGTGAATAATGTCTCAGAATATTATATTATAATTTCATGAATAAAAAGTTGGCAACCCTACGCACATGGCTCAAGCGCACTGAATTTCTTGTTACAAAACGGCGATACACTAAACTTAGTGAACGCTTGTTTGAACACTTGACTCAAGCGTGCTCCATTTTCATTCAGAATGGCGGACGTAGAGGTTGTGTTTGCTGCATTCATTTTATTTAGTTATTGTTATTGGAAGAAGAAGAAAAAAGAAAACAATATTGGATGTCCAATTTGTACTGGCATATTTATTATAAGCAACTTGCCAACTGGCCAATATTTTACCTCGGCATAAGCAACTTGCTAACTGGCCAATATGTTTACCTCGGTATATGGCATAAGCAGCATATTGGATGTCCAATTTGTACCAAAGAAGCAACATACGGTCGCAATGATCGCATCGTACGGCTCGGCTCGCTACACTGAGTAGTGTAATGCGTTTCAAAGGAATACATGAAAGTCGACAGCCGAGTGGAGGATCCGGTGCTCGACTCCTTTGAAACTCCTTTGAGTATTCAACTTGCTAACTGGCCAATATTTTTACCCTGGCATAAGCAACTTGCTAACTGGCAAATATTTTTAACGTGGCATAAACAACTTGCTAACTGGCCAATATTTGTACCCTGGCATAAGCAACTTGCTAACTGGCCAATATTTTTACCCTGGCATAAGCAACTTGCTAACTGGCAAATATTTTTAACTTGGCATAAACAACTTGCTAACTGGCCAATATTTGTACCCTGGCATAAGCAACTTGCTAACTGGCAAATATTTTTAACGTGGCATAAACAACTTGCTAACTGGCCAATATTTGTACCCTGGCGTAAGCATTTTGCTAACTGGCTAATATTTTTACCTTGGCATAAACAACTTGCTATCTGGCCAATATTTGTACCCTGGCGTAAGCAATTTGCTAACTGGCAAATATTTTTACCCTGGCATAAGCAACTTGCTAACTGGCCAATATTTTTACCTTGGCATAAACAACTTCCTAACTGGCCAATATTTGTACCCTGGCGTAAGCAATTTGCTAACTGGCAAATATTTTTACCCTGGCATAAGCAACTTGCTAACTGGCTAATATTTTTACCTTGGCATAAACAACTTGCTATCTGGCCAATATTTGTACCCTGGCGTAAGCAATTTGCTAACTGCAAATATTTTTACCCTGGCATAAGCAACTTGCTAACTGGCCAATATTTTTACCTTGGCATAAACAACTTGCTAACTGGCCAATATTTGTACCCTGGCGTAAGCAATTTGCTAACTGGCAAATATTTTTACCCTGGCAGAAGCAACTTGCTAAGTGGCTAATATTTTTACCTTGGCATAAACAACTTGCTAACTGGCCAATATTTGTACCCTGGCGTAAGCAATTTGCTAACTGGCAAATATTTTTACCCTGGCATAAGCAACTTGCTAACTGGCCAATATTTTTACCTTGGCATAAACAACTTGCTAACTGGCCAATATTTGTACCCTGGCGTAAGCAACTTGCTAACTGGCTAATATTTTTACCTTGGCATAAACAACTTGCTAACTGGCCAATATTTGTACCCTGGCGTAAGCAATTTGCTACCTGGCAAATATTTTTACCCTGGCAGAAGCAACTTGCTAACTGGCTAATATTTTTACCTTGGCATAAACAACTTGCTAACTGGCCAATATTTGTACCCTGGCGTAAGCAATTTGCTAACTGGCAAATATTTTTACCCTGGGATAAGCAACTTGCTAACTGGCCAATTTTTTTACCTTGGCATAAACAACTTGCTAACTGGCCAATATTTGTACCCTGGCGTAAGCAATTTGCTAACTGGCTAATATTTTTACCTTGGCATAAACAACTTGCTATCTGGCCAATATTTGTACCCTGGCGTAAGCAATTTGCTAACTGGCAAATATTTTTACCCTGGCATAAGCAACTTGCTAACTGGCTAATATTTTTACCTTGGCATAAACAACTTGCTAACTCGCCAATATTTTTACCTCGGCAAAAGCAACTTGTTACCGGGCCAATATTTTTACCTTGGCATAAGCAACTAGCTAACAGGCCAATATTTTTACTTCGGCATAAGCTTTCTTGGAAAAGAAAAGGGTAATTGCGGCGCCTCCAGGATTTTCTCAGAATCTCATGTTATTATGATAATCAAGTTTAGGGAACAACACCACACACACAGATGATAAACATGAAATTGTTCAAATTCCATTGCAACTGCTTATTTATTAGAACCTTCTTATTACAAACGGTCAAACAAATATCAACGTAAAGTACATGATACGAAAGTAGATAGTTGATTAAGTGACAATATAGGGGTAAATTATCTAGCTGTTACTTGCCGTAGGATGTGATAGACAGCAAGTTAGAGCGACGGCGCCGCGGCGTGTTCGGTCCCCCGCCCAACAAACGTCAGGTCTTCTTCATCGACGACCTCAACATGCCCGCCCTCGAAGTGTTCGGGGCCCAACCGCCCATAGAACTGCTTAGACAGTTCATGGATTTTTCAGGTACGGCATCGTACAGGTAAACCAGAGACAGTATGCGCTTTGGTAATCTTTTTTCCGAATTATCACGAACGGTGCGCCACAGGGTCCCTACATAGGCAATGCTTCTAAGTTTTGTACTGCCGCGCTTTGTAGAAGTCCACCTATCATTGCGCGTTAGTATGAAGTTTTCTCTCTGTCAGGTTACCTACCCCGGCACAGATCGTCATTTGCGTCAAAAGCTTTGAAAAGTTATTTGGGATTGCATAATATCTATAATTTTGTAATCATATAGGTAATACAAAATAGGTAAGTACTACTTGACCAAAACAATTAGGCGCATGACAGGAATTCGGTTTCGAGGCTCGCATCCCGCACCTATACCCGCGCTTCCAGTAGTGACGTGCAGTCGTATACTCGCTTTCGGCAGTGATGATATTACGTACAATGTCAATCACCGTTCCGGTGTTCCCTCCTCCCTAGTTCCACTAACTTCATAGTTGTCATGCCTGATTGTTTTGGTCACGTAGTATTTCCATGGTTGTAATAGCTCTGCATTCTATGTCATCATCGCGCGTTCATATTTCCGAAGATAGACGATAATTCCCGTAACGCATACTTTTTCTTGGATATCTGTATACTTATTTATTATATTTTTTTTATCCATTTTAAGGTTAGAAGACAATATTACCTATTAAACAAATATATTTAATTATTTCCCTGCGTTGGTCGTAGAACACACATAAATATTAACATTGTTTAGATGATTGAGCGACGCTCAATTGCCAGCAGGGCAACGAAATTTCGTCGACTCATTTTGCGTGGCGTAAAAATTTACGCTACTATATGAAAATGTAACAATGTAAACCAATGGGTCAATAACGTACCTATACCAATAGTAGTGCCGCTTACAAATAAAGTAATTTCACTTGATTATCTAATTTAAAATCACCATAAAGATGTTTTTCATTTAACAACGGAGGTTAATTTTATAACCTCAATTTTCGTCGATGAATTTTCAGTTACAATTTCTTAATGTAATAGGGTTGGGAACTGTCAAAGTGCCAAAAGCTTTAACCTAAACTATGTATTTTCATTTGTATGAAGTATTTGTGTGTTCAAGATTTTATAAAATGCCCAACAAATGTGAAGTGCCTTATTGCACACAAATACACACACCTTATAGCTGCACACCAATTTCCGATAGCTGTAGAAATAAGAAAAAAGTGGTTAAAAGCTATAAGGAGGCCTAACTTTGAGCTGGAAAAAAATGTAGGTTATGTTACGTCTTCATTTCCTGGAAACAGATTACCAAAAAACCAGAAAATATACAGGTATGTCTACTTACTGTTTATAAAATACCCTGCCATTATCAGTAAATATACATATCTTTAATCAGCTCTTCGTTGGTTAAAGGAATCGAACATCAACACCATTACTTGAAAAAAACTGCAATTGCATCTGTATTTCCCTGGAATACAAAAGCACTATCTGAACAAGCCCAAGCTCGAGAGGAGCGGTTGATAGCTCGCAATATTAGCAAATCACTTTTTCGTCAGACTGACACAGCACAGACATCTAAATCAGATGATTCAATTCAACCTGAAAATGTAGATATTTATAATCCATATCAAGAAGATACAACGGAAGTTGCCGGTGAACAATGCATAAAAATTGAATTCATAGAAGAGTTTATAGATGAAACTCCAGCTCATAAATCTGTTGCAACGCAAACAAGTGCTTTACTCAAAATCTTCTCTTCAAATCTTTCTACTGATATATTACTCACTGATGATGAAAGTGTAAAGTTTTACACAGGCCTAGAATCATATTCAAAATTTCATCTGGTGTTGAGCACTCTTTTGCCAATGGCCAATAATTTACAATATCGTTAGAGTTACATCTGCTGACTGTACTACAGTATGATAACATACTGACCTAGACATTGCCGACAATGGCATTTCACCACACAAGATCCAGTCCAATTTAGTCTTCTGGGCGACTGGAGATCCCGGCGGACCCTTGACTAAACCATCTAATAAAACTTCTCCGATCAAACGCGTACTCAACAATAAATCAACTTTTCCTGGCGTATCAAAGGTCGGATCAGGATATAAAATCAGGATATAAGGACGAGAACGAAGCCGATACCTGAATGACCTTCTTCTCAGGAAGATGGGATGTGAGTTTATTCAATACATAAGCATCGACATATAAAACAAAGTTGTGATCTAGACGTGATTGCAAATTAAATCGAACTATCCACTTAGAGGGCATTGAGTTTTCCTCGTCATTGCCTAGTCGAAATATGTCGGTGTGAGCAGGTGTTTTCTTTAGCCCGAGCAACTATACTGCAGCCTCTTTTATGAAAGAGACTTGACAGCCTTGATTCATCAGAGCTCTTAAAACAACAGCATTTACCAGTTCCAACGTTGACCAAGGCCGTGGCTAACAGACCGTGGTTGTGAACATCCGCAAAACAACAAATAGGTTTGGTATCACTTTGACTGGAAGAGGTGGCTGCATTAGCAGCCGCCACCTTCGTTTCTGCTGAACCATCAACAATTTTAGCAGAATTGCCAGTAGATTTTGGGTGAAGTAGTGTGTGGTGCTTCTTCTTACAAAGGTGATATTTGAGTTGATAAATATCAAACGCCAATATGTCCATAGTAAGTGAAAAGGAGATATTATAGTATTTTCATTTGCAGGTGCTAACAGCGTTATTTCTTAGATTTTAAGGTTTATTTTACCTTTGTTTGACAATGACTATTCCCGGCAATTATAAATATAACGAATCAAATCAAATCTTGCCACATTCGTTAAAACTGGTTTGGACATACTGGGTTTTGAACTAAACTAATGGACATAAACTACTTTGAAAAAAAAAAGCATTATAGGACATATTTGAATTTGATCAGAAATACTATAGAATGACGCCATCTTTGCGCTAGAACCTAGGGGTGGCACCAGGTGTTACCTACTATGGTGTGAAAAATTACTCTGAATATCAGATTAAAAAAAAATTATTACGAAAATTTTAATCAGTCATAAATTTTAATCATAAATCAGTCGGTTTTTCATAAATCAGTCTTAACAGTAGTCAATTAGTAAATTATTATTAGTTAAACAAAGTCAGTAATTTCCTCGTTTTCTATATCTCCGGGATCTATTACACTTTCAATTTCGGAATCATTATTTGTTGCACTATTGTCGCTCGTGGTAAGAATATTTTTATAATAAGATAGATCTTCAAGATCCTGCCATTCGTCTCCATAGTGTTTTGTTAAAAGATTGTTGACATCAATCAATTTTGCTGCTTTGACGGTAACTCCAGCTGGTATTGGAATCAAACTTAGCTCACTTAATCTCTTTCCGCGTTTTGTCACCGATTTATTGTTGCAAATGTCATTTCGATAGGAAATTTCACCGCGAACATGAACTGAATTACGATTTACTTTGTTGAATAAAATTCTTTTGCATTTGCTGATTTGAAAATGCCAACTTTGAGTTCCTTTAAGGAATTCTTTGGTTTTGTCTTTCCAGTCGAAGACGGGTACTACCGTCGCCAATCTGTGAATATTTGCATGTTCTCTAATAATGTTGATTCAAAGTGAATATTTGCATGTTCTTTTCTTTATAAGTTTTTCATTTAATGCGAACACCCTGTCGGCGGGCAAGAAAGAGTGTCCAGTCACGGGAAATACCATTTCAATTTGTTTGATATTAGCGGTCGTTTCTAGAAGCCATTTCATCACCATACATATAATTATAGAATTTTTGTTTTGGCCGCCACAGCCGTCTGAAATCAATCTTATTTTGTTCACCCCAGTCATATCTATTGTATTCATACAGTGGTACAAAGCGGAACAGATCTCATTGGACCCTTTAGCCGCTTCATCTTCAGTCCAAACATAAGCATGGATATTATTGGACGTCATGGATGCATGTGAAGTGCCAATAACAACTGTAAAATTGTATAAATACAATTGCCTTGAGTAGTATGGTGATTGGTCCGGTATTTTTGGGAGTGGAAGATTTTTTTCACAATCAAACGAAATTATTAGAAGACCAGGGACTTCCTCTTGTAACATTTTATAAAATTGTTTAGCACGCAATTTGTGTATTCTGTGTTGTGTCATAAGTTCCTGTTTCTTCGCTGGTGACAACTCAACTTTAATTTTTTCTATCAGTTGGAGACAGACAGAACATACATCTGTCCTCGGACTACCAAATCCTATATTGAATGTCATGTTAAATATTTTTCTGAAAAAGCCTTCCTTAACACTAAATCCGGGCAAAGACTGATCATCGTACATTTTATACATTTTTTTAATGTTTAAGTCTGGGTGAAGATATTGGCGCACTTTTATCTGTTGTCTACAATAATGGCTTTCTAAAGGTGTGAAACTTTTAATAAATTTTTCTACGGCTTCTGCCCTTGAGGCAAACGCAAATTTCTTTCTGTTGCCTCCTCTTCTTTCCTTAGCTAAACCACCACTTTCGTAATGTCTTTTCGCTACTCCTTCAACTCTGGATGACTTTAATCGGGAAGCCAGCTAGAAAGTTTTTTTACAAACAGGGACAAATTCCTTAGTTTTACAATTTGGTATATGAAACTTTACAACAAAACTTCTAGGATTTTTAATCCCTTTTCTTGGCCGATAACGTTTCACTTTTGTGACAGCAATGTATTTAAGTATAAAATTGTCTTGTTCAATTTTTGAGTCATTTTCATAAATTCTTTGATGAAAGTAAAAGAGATCCTTACTTGAAAGTGACAAACATTTCATAGTCTTTGAGTTATGTTTACATGTAGGCTTTTTAGGTAAACCCGGTGCTGAATATCTGAAAAAAAAACCATTCACGTGTCGTTGCCTCTACTAAATCCATAATAATCCATAAAAAACTTAACAAGCTTCATAACCCTTACCGTCTTCGATTTTTCTGTAGGTATTTACAACTAGACTGACAAAAATAAAACTATCAATCTAATTTATTTTAATTGGAATAGAAAAGTATATCTTAAGTATAGAATCTTAGAATTCTATAAAACAATCCCGGAATTCGAATTACGTGAGAGAGCAAGCTCAGCCTAGGTAAAGAAAGTTAAACTTACAATTTCCGTTTTTTTTCTGCTTTCTTCTGCTGCGATTTTATATTTGACCTTTTCCTAGCTTTATTAGGTTCGACATTTTTCACTAGCGAGTCCATTCTAACGCTATTTAACTATTTGAAATGAATATTAATTGCGGAGCCGTATCAAAAACAATCTGTAACCAAAACACTAATGACCGCCATCTTAACCAGTCCCTTGATTTGATTGGGCCGTTTGGACGTATTGGATTTTGTTATGAATGTCTATGGGGGCTTACTAGATTTTGAAAAGAAACGGAGTTTTTGTCCAATGTTTTTGTAGTAAATAAGTGGACATGTTAGAATTTGTAAAACATTGAAATATTAATATTTATTTTCTAAAAACGTTGATGTAAAAAAGTATTTTTTTGTCCGTGGTGGACATATTGGTGTTTGATATTTATCAACTCATTTAGTATGCTGACGACAAGAATAAACGGAATGGTTTGTTCCTAGAGAGTTGTAACAAAGCTTGCTGACTCGTGCAAACTCCCGACGCTCGTCAAAATCCTTCTTAGCAAACGTTTTACAGTGACACAATGTAAGATCTCCAGAACATAATACACAACTTTGAGAACCAACATGAAAAGATTTAGCATTAGTATCACGAGCACTATTCTGTTTATTAGGTTTAGGATCTAAATACTCTAAAACTCTAAACCTAGACTCCATAAAAAAGTTTTGAACTCATCAACCGTAGGTAAGTCATCATTGGGACTTGCAATTTACGCGACTCGGTATCTAATTTTTCGGAGCCTAAGTATACAACAATTGCATCCCATGAGCTAACATCATTACCTAGACTTCGTAAACCATGCAAACAATCCACTGTCGTGTCTAACAGCGCTTTAACGTTTGCCGACGATTCCTTAGTAATCGACGATTGATGGACAAGCCGTTTGAGCATACAGTTACCTAAAAACCTTTTATTATCAAATCTTTTGTGTAGAATCGAACAACACTCATTATAATTAGACGCAGTTACAGGAATATCTTGAAGCAAATGTTCTGCTTCGCCTGAGAGATGACTCTTTAAATAATGGAGTTTTTGAACGTCATCCAGTGTATCATTTTTATGAATTAGTGACCCGCGAACGTAGACAAACTAATTTGTGGCAATTTCACATTTGAACTAATTTGATTAGAATGTTTATTATTACTGGAATTAGCACTTGTACACAGACTAGTTTGAAGTAAGTGCTCTTTTAATTCAGACTTATAGGTTATGTACAACTCTTCAGCTATGTTTCTTTATTCTTCGTCGGTTGCTGTTCTTTCTGGACTGTAAATTCACGCACAGCTCTTATGGGAGTTAAAAGAACAAGTTTTTTTGTAAAACGGTTTCGAAAATGCAGTCCAGCCCATGCATCTTGTGAGCCTTCGATGACATTGAAAGGTTTCGGTCTTTGTCGAGCTCCACGCACATGTTCGGCCCATTCTTCAGGAAGTTCAATCCTAGCCTTTTGATTTAAGTAGGCCATGTTACGATCGCACTCCATGTAAGAGTGCCCTCTTATCGGGAATATAACTGTGACAGATTATAAGCGATTGCAGCAGTGAACTATGTAGTTATGAAAGAAAGATAATATGAAAGATCATTTCAATTAATAACCGCTGTGCTGAACCGCATTGTATACCCGCGCGCTGGGAAAACAGTTAACCGCCCCACCCGATGCCCCGCGGTAATCTTGTAAACAAAACCGATTTGCTTCATAGCTTCTTGGAATTTTGTGACCGTTGAATGTTTCTTAGAATGGTAGTGAGTAGGGCTTTAGTAATGTACGTTTCGTTTGAAAGTATGACTTGTTTTCATTTTCAAAATTGGTTTTTAAAAATAACAAAACAATTTTTAGTTACACTTTCAAAGAAATGACTCTAGTAAAAAAAAACAAGCGATGACCTATACGTTTTATGGTTTAAAATGCATGGTGTGTTTATTCTTAGCAGGAAACATAAATAAAACTACTTACCTTAATACAATTTTCATTAATTACAAGCATTCCATTTTGGCAAAAACCTTTTGTTTACAAAAAGATTTGCAACTACAGACTAAAAATAATCTTTCCATAGACTACTCTAGTCTAATCTTGTCATTGACTCGTCGCATAGAGGGTTGGCGTACCTTAAATTCCTCGGAAATAGATAGTGCATCAAACTAAATGTATGGAATTACAAAGGACTCCTTAATAGTGGTGGAACAAGGTTCAAACCAAAAGCATATTTGCGTGGGATGTCTTTACTCCCACTAACCACTACTTAATAAAAAAAGTGAGATGACTTTCATCCCGCGTGCAATTAGCGGCTAAAGATGGCATAATTTTTATTTTGACCACCACACGAGTCACAGAAAATTATAAGAGTCTTGACCTGTACCTCCATTTCATTAAATATGAAATGAAACAGATGAGAGGCCACATCGTCTGATCCTTTTTTTCCAATACTCTCATCGTAAGCGAAAAATAAGACGAGGAATCAGCAAGCACATGAACATTAAACATAAAATAACTCAGCTGTCTTTTATAATATACATCGTTTGTAGTTATGTTCGGTACAGGAAGATTTTTTGAGAAATCCATTGCAATCGCTATTGTTGTGACATCTTGCCTAGCTCTCAAACGAGCTTTTCTTTTTTTTATCATAAAAAACTTTAGCTCTCTTTTTGTGTGCTAAGTTTTCAATTTCGAGCCTTCGAAGTTGAGTTCTTGGCCATCACGAAGAGAAGCAATCTTAACATCAAAATGTTTTTCTCAGCTTGATATTCATCGCAAGTCGAACATGTATCCATCCTGGGATAACCGAAAGATATGTTGAAATTTTATTTGAAAAAGTTGCGATATGTTTCGTATGATACTTTGTTATTTGGATTGTTTTCATTATACATTTTATGAATCTTAGACAAGTTCAACTCATCCGACAGATATATTTTTTGACTCTCCCATAAATCATAGTGGCCTTTTTTACCATTAATTGTTTTTTGAGTGTCAATTTGCTTGTACATCAAATCAGTAGTTTGTTTAGAAAGATTTGTTTTAACATGTATCCCCCGTTTATCTTTTTGGACAACGCCATGCTCAGTCAGTGATTTCTGAAGAAATGGAAGTCTTCTCCCAGTGATACCTTGTAAGGATATAAAAGTTTTTCTACACACCGGTAACTCGTATCATCCCCAATCATACGAATCTTGTAAAAGTATGATTTATTATGTAATTTCGCATTTTCTTCACCTACTCGTGGACGACGACGTTGTACATTAGATACGGTTATAAGCCCGTTTAAATAATTATCCTGATCATAATGGCTTTTTCCAGTAATGTATAGTTGGCGAAAAGTATTACTTTATTGTGTACTTCCTACAAACAAAACTATTTCATAAATAAAAAAGCTTGATGTAAAATTTTAAGGTACAGTCAAGAACCGCGATTGTTGATCCACTAGCTTATCATCTTAACTTGGTTGTGTTACACGAATGCCGCCCGTTTTTCGTTATTGAAATAAGAAAATAATAATAATAAAGTTTGTTTATTTATCTCCACATATTAAAATACTAGACATATTAAGTTGACAGATATTTGGACCAAATTTTGCTTCAAATTTTGAACGAAGTATAATTTTTCTTTATTTATTTTTTTGCACACTTTACGCTTTGGTAATGAAGTTCGCTAGTATTGCGAAACAAAATGGCGTCTTGGCAGTTCTATTCTATTCTTCACGTATAATACAGACGCCAGTACATCAAGCTGCTACAATCTGTCAAATTTCTTTAATAGATTTTCAACTTTATCGCTAAAGCTTTAGGTTCAAGGTTAATTGGGAAAATTGGACAGTTTCGGATAGATTGACCTGCTGGCGTCTGTACATACCAGTCATTTCAGATGTTCGACCATTAGAGAGAATTAGAGATAAATTTTCCGGCATTATATTTTGCTAAAGCATCGGATAAAAGCTTTAAAAACCACTTACCACTTCTATAAGTCTTACCCATCTATTTTCGATGAAAGTCACATTAAAGTAAGTTTTTTTATGGAGAATGCAGAAATCACAAACTTGTTTTGACTGATTTGACAGCATAAATACTTTTTAATCTGTGATACCAGGCAACGAGAAATTGTAGTTTCCTATGAATACATTTCATCTCTTTTTTGGTCAGACTGTAACAAAGGTGTCAAACAAAAACCTGTATTCATTAAAAATACTTACAATTGAATAAATAGTAGAACACTTAAAAATATTTTATTGCTATTGTTCCGCGACTTGTCGCAATGCAGAATGACAAAAAAAATTCAAAAAAAAAAAAAACAATGAATCAGATAACTCATCCAGATAAGCGACATGTCCGTGTCTGGAGAAGACCTGAAAGGCAAAGAACTGCCACTGGAACCGTTCAATAAGGCTGGGAAATCGGTGTCCTTTTGGGGTGGAATTATGAATGGAGCTAGAACGCCTTTGATCCCGTATCGATGCTCAATGACGGCAGATAGGTACAAAAAAGTTGCTATTGATGGAATTGTCAGACACTCCGAGTAAACCTTGGGTACCAATTCGTACTGGTCGATGATAATGCGCCCGCACATCGAGCTCAACGAGTCAATGCTGCTCTCCGAGAATACGACATCACATGTTTAGACTGGCCTGCCGGCTCGTCTGACTTAAACCCAATATAGCACGCATGGGATGATCTTAAGCGTCAGCTACCTCCCCAGACAGTGCCAGAGATCAGGTAAGCCACAATTCATGAATGGGACAGGTTACCGCAAGAAATGCTGGATAACTTGATTCTCAGCATGCATGCCCAGGAGGATCTCCGCATGTATTCGAGCCAGGGGAGGAGTTATATAGTATTAAATAAAAACCTTCTATTAATTGTTGTTCTAACAATATTTTTCTTTCCATTCTGTTACAATTACATTAGGACTGAATTACTCAATTTTTGTTATTAAAAAATAAAAATAAAAGGTTTATTTTTTTGTTTCAAACTGTATTTCTATTTAACAAAAGATATAACGTAAACACTTTTTTTTGATAAAGTGAAATTTAAAAAATATATCAGCTATTGCTAGTGATCACAAACTTTTTTTGATGTGTGTGATGTAAATCCCTGTCAAAATAAAATAGCCCTGACCATACATAATATTGGTCATTTTATCCTAAAAAGGGAGAAACAAGTGGGAACTCTGGTTGACATTGCCGATGCAAAATCCGAATGCAGTGGGCGCACCCTATCGGTATTTTGTAAATGCGTACTGTTACGCAAGACTATGTAAACAAGGTTTAAAAAAAAAAAAAACACTGAGATACACGAAAAGAATTAGTTTTAATTCTGAGTTTCACCTTGTTACAATTTTTGGACTTTAGGTTAACACTAAGTAAACTGGCAGACACAACGATATACGAAGATGGTAGAGGATCGGCGGATGGGACGAGACTGGCGAGCAGGGAGGCAGTGCTGCCCTTAAAAGGCAATTTCCGGGAAATCTATGTAATCAATTATTATTGATTATTAAGGATTTTCCTTAGCATTGGGAAACTGTAACAGTACGCTTTGATTCCGACCCAGTGGACGTGTAACTATGAGTTCCTGTTTAATGTGCCATAATATAATTATTTCCTCAAGGTTGGTACGACCGCGACAACATCGGCGAGTTCAAGACGCTGGTGGACGTGAGCATCGTGGGCGCCATGGGCCCACCCGGCGGCGGGCGGAACCCTGTGTCCATGCGCCTCATGCGACACTTCCACTACATCTCCTTCACTGAAATGGAGTATGCCAGCAAGGTATGTAGTAAGAGTACCTATCTACTTTATAAAAATCTTAAATTCACTGACAGCAACGTATAGCCTAAACCGCTGGTTCTAGAAGCATATAATGTTAGTATAGCGAAAATGAGCACTAAGGAATGGTTTTGGAAAATTCATCCCCTAGAATGGTTAAATAGGGGATAAAATAATAGTAGTTCGTAATTTTTGCACACGGGTTGTTTTGAATAACTTTCATATGATTACTTTGAATATATTGATTGGTTACAAGTACATTCGAACCATGTTCTGACTAACCAATATTTAAATATGTTATGAATTGACAACTTTAATTATTAACTTTTTTTACAAAAAAAAAAAACTTACTTCCAAAAAAAACACTAGGTACAACATGAAAAATAACATTAATTTCGGAAGTCAGTGGCAAAATTTAAAATACAGACCCAATTTTCATTAAGTTATTTTCATTGTAATTATTTTCTAAAGTTTGTAAGTTGTAAATAAATAGAAGAAAGAAAGAAAGTGTTAGAATAATAGTAGCAACATGAAACATTTTATTAGTTATCCTGTTTAAAAAGGTGGGAACACTGTGTCTATTTTCTCTATGATGTGTGTCTATAGCGGAACACTCTCTCTGTAGTTTGTGGTCTGTCGGTTAAAATAAAACGGCTATTAATTCAAAAATACAGTTTCTTTTATTTAATAACTACAGAAAGAAAATACGTTTATTTGCGATAAACATGGATAAATAATTTTCTTTCTGTGTATGAAAACTACAAAAAAAAAGTTTTTTACTGTGACTAAATCTCCAGCCAGTCTGTATATTGGATAGACTCGCGTTAACCAGCGGGGTAATAACGAGTTTCCATCAAACGGAGAAATTCTCGCGAATATGCTCGAACACTTCATCAATTTCACTGAATAAATAACTATACCATTATTGACTGTGAAGCACAAAATTCGACACAGAAATCAAGCGTTTACCAGTTCGACAACATTCTATGCGTTATTTACATTGTTGAACTGAGGAATTATTCAAACATATGGGCAATGGATTAGCAATTTATTTAAAAATCTTGCGGATTCTGAGGGTGCTGCTAGACTTAATTTCAACAAAGAAGACCAGTTCAGAAGCAATGGATAAGCAAATACTGAAAGAAATTGCTAATCCATTGCTTCTGATACTGGTCTTCCCTGTTGAAACTAAATACAAATAGACATAGTGGTGTGTTTTTAAGAACTCATAATACCTAACACAATCTTGTCTCCATATCACTTTCCAGTACGGCATTTTCTCCACAATCCTCAAGTCGTGGTGCGACAACATGAACCCGAACGTGCAAGCGCTTATTCGTCAGAATCCGTTCCTCACGGCTTCGATAGACATATTCGATGCTTTGCTGAAGGAACTGCTTCCTACCCCCACCAAGTCACACTACACCTTCAATTTGAGGGACCTCAGCAAGGTGTTCCAGGGGATACTGATGATGGACCCCAAAAACGTTGAGGTTTGGAGCTTTATTTTATTTATGCACATGGGTGGTTCATATGGCTGGACTTAACATCCAATCATTGGGTTATTATTGAAGCAGTGATGGCCCAGTGGTAACGGTTCCAAGTCACTTTACTTTTTTTGAAAACATCGTGAGGAAACTGGCATGTCCTAGAACCAAAAAGAACGTCGGTCACGGCCCATACATGCTGTGACCTCATTATAAAATTTATTTTATTTATTTATTTAAAACACAATTATAACACCTTTACAGAATCATCCAAGGCGATGTTATAAGTCACACCAATTAAAAAAAAAATACTTGTAAGCCAAATAACCTACAAAGAAATAATTTAAACTACAAAAACAATTATAAACATTACAACGTTTATAATACAATACCTCTTTATATTATTATTTGTGCCATTTGAATGAATCTCGGAAGGCTCTGCCCAAATATATCCTCCGACATCGTTATAATATTCATAATACGTGCGGCTCGTGACATAGGGGCAAACTTAAGTAGGTTAGTCCTAGCCGCTGGCACGTCTAACAGAGCGGGGCGGCGCCGCGCTGCCACGCACCCGTCCGGCGCGCGCAGCCGCAGCGTTGCCAGCACCTCCGGGTGGTGCAACGCGAGCCACGTACTTGACCAGCGCGACGTCCCTTCTTACTGCCAGCCTGGTGTACCCGACCATGCCCAGGACGAACAGACTCGGGTATACATCAGGGGATAGAAGGCATAAACCCCGTACTGTTTCAAGATAAAGAAATCTAGCAAATTTCTTTTCAATTTTTTCCAACATGACAAGTAATAATAATAATAATAATAATAATAATAATTTATTTCATAAAAAGTGGTACAGTCTGTTACAAGTGGGTTGACAACTTCGGAATAGTTTACATCTGAGATGAGTAGGTAACAATACAAATTTACGATCTGATGTCCTAGCTAGGTTACTAAGTAGCCTGTATTAAGGACAAACAGCCCTCATTTCCCGAAAATAGGACAAAAGTATTGCTTAAACTGTTACATAATTATTAACAAAATTTAAACAAATTAAATAAAAAAAAAAAATAATAATAATAATAATAATAATCAAAAGACAAGTACAAGAATGTGTGGTGCGCGCGCGTGTGTGTGAATGTGTGCACGTGCGTGTCTGTGTGAGTTGTGAGTGTGTGTGTGTGTGTTATGATTTACTTCATTGTTGTAAGAAGGGATTCGGTATCATCATAATTTTTGGTAGAAAGATATTCAGTAATCAGCTTTTTGCATGCTAGCTTACAACATGTTTGCAGTGGAATGATTGCGTTTATTCTATTATATAAAAAGGGTCCTTGATAAAAAAAGAATCTTTTTGTAAATGTAAAGTATGGATGAGGTACAGTACATACCCTGTTTCTTCTTCTGGGTATGGTCGGCCGACGTGCTATTGGAGTGTTAGTGTGCTGTTGTAAAATCGTACAAGTATTTTCCTTCATGCGGATTCCAAATGATGGCACTTGTTTCAAGGTGACTCCTTACAAGTGCATTATACAAAGCTTTAACAGCTGCAGTATCGGTAAAATCCTTACCTGTCTCAAGACGAAACCGAGATTTCTGAGCTGAAAATATCGCGAACATGAATAGTGTATGGATTAATTCATTCCGCTAGGCACAGCCATCAACATACACAATGCGCATTATTGGATTGAGACAAATCCTCGGTCTGACCACAGGATACTCGGCAACAAAGTACTAGGACCAGTGTTCTTAGACAGACTGAACGACGACTTATCTTCGCTTACTGCGTCCCCGTGCGAGAAGAATGTTGGAACGTACTCCTCTTGAAGAAATTTCAACATGATGGCGACGACGCTCATTTAACCATGAGCGTACGGAAGTATTTAAATGGTGTGTAGTACGGTGGTGAGCCGAACAAACAGGACATGACATAAGTAGTTTGGACGAACTAACAAGGCGCATCGAGTGCGCTTTTCGGCACGTAAAAAGTGAAACGGACACATTAAATTACATACACATTTGTGAGCAACGCGAAGGCGGACTTGTGCAACAGTTTTGTAGATAAGTAGGTAGTGTTTTGTAAATAACTTTAAATAGTGTGCAATTGGTGTAAATAAGGTGATTAACTTTTAAACACTGTAAATTATCGTTATTTGATATTACGTACGGTACGTATTGGTTTCAAAAATAATAAGAATTTATAAAATGCGATTCTTACATTAACTTGACAGTCCAAAGCCTGTTTTATGTGTGATGGGGAGTTTATCATCTTATTTACCTGGTAAGTTAAGTGCACTTTAAAACACTTGTTTGCCTGCGTATTAATGCGTAGGCTATACTAGAAATGTTTAGGTATTAGGTTAAATAAAGGTAAACCAAAAACCACGTGACGTGGTTAACCGACTAAACGTAATACCTGTCACTTCAGTTGTCATGCTACGTCACAGTTGTACTCTTCAACTTAGCATCGTTATAGTTCAATGTACCAATTGTTTTCACTGACGAAGCGACACATCGTGGGTAGTTTGTAAACCGCATTATGCAGAATAAATAAAGTAAATGTTTATTTAATTTATTGTCTCTTTATTTAACTGTTCCGGGGTACTTAATTTCTTCACTATTGTAATCTATACGTATACAGGGTTATTGGAATCTTTCTATTCTATTGTCAGAAGTATTACACTTTTTGGAAAATCTCGCACTACTGTGTCGTTATGCAGGATTGCCTCAAAAATCTTGGTGACATTCAGAAATTCACTGACAATCAGAAATGGTCATATTGCCTTGAGTAGAGATTTTATCACAAAATTTTATAAGAATAATCGTAATATGTCAACATCTAAATCGTTAAGATATACTGCTTTAATCAACGCAGAGGAAGTCGAATTAATGCTGTAGATATGTTCAGCTATAGCTTTAATCTCTTTCTGAAGGACAGCATACGCTTGCAAGACAGCATCAAATGCGCAAGTATTTTGTAAAATTGTCTTTCATTCCTGTTCTACTAATGTTCCTGTTTGGCATTAAATGCACATAGTTTCTGTTACTTTTCGGTTTGATTGTTTCGATTAAAGATTTTGACTTATTGTCAGTGTTTTTGTTTCGCCAGTTTTCCTCGCACTTTGGTTCTGTAATAAATATAGAATTATCTGTGAAAGATTTGTCAGTATCATCAATGCTCTGTATTGGTTTTGGTTCCGATGAATCAATGACAGATTGCCGACTTTTTGTTTTCTCGAAAATCTCAGGCCATTGAGCTGACTTCAGTTCTTCAGATAAATACTCAGTGTGGATCATAATAAAACTATCCACTCGCAAAAGTCCACTTCTTGGATTGAGTAATAGCTGTTTGATATTCTTATAATAGCTTTCGACGTTACTGCTAGTAGCACCACTGATGTTTGTTTCTTTGATAATGATAATGCTGCCTACATTAGATTTTTCCAATGGGGCGATCTGTTTATAATGTTTCTTAAAGCTTTCTATAAATGTAGAGATATAATAAATATTTTCAAAGATTGACTCATCACACAGCTCACTGTTCAATTTTTCTTTATTTATAATATGGTCTAATTCTGCAATAACTGGCTTTTGAAGAAGCAAATCATAATTTTCTTCAAATATCGACTCTTTGTTCTTTGAGTTTTCTTCTGATTCTATCACTTCATCAAGTTTTTCATCTTCTTCACATGTGCGAAATAATTTTTCTTTTCCTTTTTTTATGTAGTTGTTTGATCATTTTTTGTGTATCTGTCAAACCTACTTAGTGCAACTATAATAAGATTTGTTATTATTTCTTTTGCCGTCGTATATTTATTACAAGACTGTCAAAGTTTTTAGTAATTCAATTTAATTTAATTAAAAAAAAAAATGCTCGAGGAAGTTTTTATGTCAAAAATATTTAGATGCTAATAACTTATATCGTAAGCAATATTTCTTTATAATAAAAACGTACGGACCTAGTTTTTCAGTATACCTACAACATTTCCAAAAAATATGAAAATTAGACTATGTTTACGGGGAGAAAAACGTTATCTCTTTTTGTATGAAAATTTACAGCTTCACAATCCTCTTAATCTCTGTGTACAAACTCTGTCCCATTGTTACTCCTGAAAATGTTAACCCTATTTCCCGTAACATTCTCAGCCTTGTTCAAGAAATCTTCAATGCAGCTAATGACACTTCTTCCATCGGCCCACATGTATCAGCGTGTATCACTTCACATACCTTTGTGCTAGTATAATCACTTTTTGCGAATGGTAATCGATGAATTTTTCCTAGTAAACAACTTTCACATTTAGGAACTGAAGTTTGTTTGGCATCAACGTTATTTTTCTGTAACACTTTTCTGACGTAACGATGTTTGATGTGCCAATTTTTCATGCCACATATTTAAATCATTTGACTCTGTTTTAGCAACATTTGCAGCTTTGCATTTAAATCGTAAATCCATATAATAACCACTTCCGACTCGATTTGCAACCGCACGAACATGACCATCTTTGTAAAATTTACAACAGTTGTCATCTGTCACCATGACGTAACCTTTTTCAGTGGCGTGATTGACTGAGAATAGATTAACCTTCAAATCAGGAACGAACAATAGATTATTTATGGTAGTATCAACCCATTATTTTCCGTTTCGTACCTGCACCGCCATCCGTCCGCAGCCTAACACACTAATGCTGTGCCGTTACCGACTATGACAGATTTTTGCAAGATGTCTGTAAAATGTAGGAACAATCCACGATCACAACACATATGCTCATCTGCGCCAGAATTCACCATCCACTTAGATTCTTGATACAAATCATATGCTGTATTTGACACCACAAATGCATTACTTTTCTCACGGTTACTATTCTCCTTATTTTTCCTGAACCAACACTGTGATTTATTATGTCCCAACTTACCACAGTAAAAACATTTATTTAAGTTATCTTCTTTTTATCACTTTTACACTCGCTTTGGAAATGTCTTATTTTCCCACATTTGAACTACTTTCCAGTCTTTTTATTTTTCACTACAAAAGCAGACGACGATGAAGTTTGCTGTGATTCTTCGTTCTTCTCCATGAACCTTTCTTCTTCCATTAGCAACCTGGCCACTAAATTATCCAAGGTCTGCTTGTCGTCAGGAGCTGATTCCCATTCAGAAACAAAATGTTTATATTCTTCTGGCAGCGACATAACCTCGTCCTGCCCAAGCTTAGGAGAACCTGTTTAATAATTCTGCCTGCTGTCCTCTACAAAGTACAAAATCACTGAAGTGCTTCCTGCCCAGAACAAAAACAACAAAAAAATGGTCTTGCATTGAATATATTTTTTTTATATATTTTTAGGGTAGTGAACAGACCTTACTAACGAGGTCCACACTATTTTAATATCTATATATTTTGTTCTTTTGAAAGGACACTGAGCAGAATTACAAATTTGTCCTAAGCTTTCATCTCTCTAATCAGTCTTAAGCTTTCATCTCTTTATTTAATCATTAAATTATCTTCTTTAATCACAGCGACTTAAGACTTTATAATTTAAACATAAAGTAACAAACAAAAAATAGTAAAAACTTCTCTTATTTTTCATAAACTTAAAAAAATCTATTATTTTTCACTATCATTGTAAAGTCAGTCAGGCATGAAAATCAGCGTAGCAATTTCTTTGTTTAGTTAAACATAAGTTGACATTACATGTACTACATTTGAAATGAGTTTTATTGTAGTGGCAGGACCTGCATCTGGACTGCTTTTCTTCTAAAATTGGCATGTGCTTTGCTTCAGAAGTACGGCGTCTCATACTTGGAATAGCAGTTGGTCTACCCCTTTTACGTGGAATATTCTGGTTCTGTAAATCACTATCATCAGAACTCTCTTCATTGTTTGTGCTTAGATGAATTTCTTCTAGCATATCTTCTCCAAGCTGTAATTTAAATTCCCGGAGCATCAATATTTTCTTCACAGGTACTCCTCTTTTTATCTCATCTTTTTTAAATACAAGCCAACTGTTACTTACAGCCAAATCAATCATATGAGACAAGAACCTCTGTGTCCATTTATTCGTTTTGTACCTATTAGGGCAGACGGAAAGCAAGCGATCGGCCAAATCAACGCCGCCCATTTTTTCATTATATTTGCGTACAACTTGTGGTCGTAATACGTCCACAAGTTAATACGTACGTCTTGTGGTTTTAATAGTTAAATATCTTTTAGTTCTTTTGCACCAGCGTTGACAGAAATCTGAGTTCTCTTCGGCCTCAATAGTTGATAATAAAATAATTGGCTTGTTGTCATACCATTTAGTAACAGCCATTTGACCATCTGGCCTCACTAGCACATGAGTGCTGCCTCTGCCTTCAGGTTGGTGACATGTTATCAGCCACAATTGGAATCGCCCATCTTTTCGACCAGTACATACGGAGAATTGGATAGTTGATACTAGCTATTATCAAACATAAAGCAATGTACCTTTTCAGTTCCGATAATGTCAGATTTAAACTGTTACCAGTTAATCTAACAGCATTTTGATTGGTCTTCTCGACACATATGGTTAATATTTCATCGTCAAAGTATTGTTTAAAATAGTCCATCTTGGAAAAACGTTCTGTATTAATGGACAAGTATGATGGTTCTGTCAGAACGGGTTGAATCGGAGAAAATTCTCGGTTAGACCAGTCCTCGTATGCAGTCGATTGTATATTGTTATCTATTCTGCTGTTGTGTGTACGCCCACGCGACCTTCCTCTTGACCGCCCACGAGAAGACCCCCGCGTGGCTCGTCTAGTCCTTCCACGAGCTTGTATAAGTGATGTACTTACATCAGGTCCATCACTTTTTTCCTCCGTAGAACTGACACTGCTTTCTTGTTGTTGCACGAAGTCTGGATCTTCGTAGTCTTCGTCGGAAGGTATGAAATCCCCAATGTCAGAATCTTCCAAAAAATTTACGATGTCTACGAAAAAACCTCAATTTAGCAAAAGGTTCTGCCCAATGTGATTTTTGAATCACATAGTTATTATTTACGTTTCTTAAAAATACAAACATTGAATATATTTAAAAATAGTTATTAAAATCACTGTATTGATTATTTAGCTTTAATCCTGTTTATTTTTAATTCAATAAAGCTACTAATTTAAATGATATTAATTGATTAAACATACCTCTTCTCCGACGTGACTCCATTTTGAACACATAAATGGCTTCTGACGTTAATCTGTGGTTTGTTAGTAGAATAAATTTAAAATTCACTTATTGGTTAAGATCCAACCAACCACAAGAAACTTCAAAAACTGACAATTGAGTCGAAATATAAATTCTAACCGCGAAATTTGAATATGTGATTTTTGAAGGCCACTGGGCAGATTATTGAACTTATAATTTTTTAAGCTGGGTCATCCTAGTGACTATTAAAGTCTGAGCTTTGGCATTCTGGTTTTCCCATGCAGTTTTCTCCCCAGCTGCTTCTGGTTTTATGCGTCGGCCTTCTACTATATCTAGCCAACCTTGTCCACGCAACAGCACTTTGTTTTGGAATTTCCAAATGTTCCAGTTCCTTGAACCTTCCAGCTTCAAAATATTTTGATTGCTGTCCATCTTGATCATTACACCCTTCCTTTTTGTTATTTTGATATATTTTGTCTTCCTGCACAATGCAACGTAGCGTTGCGGTTTTAACATAACCTCTAAAATTCGCCGGTTAGTCAGAGTGCAGTATTTCAACAACTCGGCAAGTTTTACAAAATCATTCGAGGTATATGTGTCTGGGCTGGTCTGGGCCCATAACCTTTAGCGATTAAATTAAAGATGCTGATAATAATTCCACCAAAAAGTATATTAATGAATCGTTACATTCATACACACTTCAGTACAAACAGGAAGGAACTAGAAAAACAGTCTAGCAACCACACAACAAAAATCATTGATGCCAACTAAATGTAATTACATTGCCAGTTTACAATAATATCTCACTTGAGTTAAACACGGACACAAAGGAGCAGCAGCTCGACTCGACGTAGAGAAATGAAAACAATGATATACCAAGAATCTAAGAAAGTATGAAAATTTGAAAAACACCACAACAAACAACGGGAATTTTGCAGGTTATTTGAAATTTTAAATTTTGACGTCTTGTGACAGGATTTTTAAAACTGTTGCCATAATGCGAAAATTTACTTACCCCCGAAAGGCTTGTCATACCATATTCAAGTAATCTTGCCGAATGTTATAAATGTACTATACTAGTAATTTATTATTATCTACTTATACGAAATAGTTACACTTTAAACTTTAATATGGACGCTATTACATAAGATATTAAAATTTCGTTAACAAATGAAAGTGCTCAAAACAATGTTTTTTTTTTAATATGTCTAGCAACACAAGATTATGTCACAATATCTATCTTATCTATAATATCTTATTCCATGGGACTTATATGTATACTTACATCACTAGCGAAATGTGGCCACTTGTGCCGAACCCTTCAGGGAATAAAGGCGCTAAATGACGTTATATTATCCAGCACTATGCTGAGTGGAAGGCTTCTTGTCACAGTCATGACGTGCAACTGCCAACACTTTTTCCGTGCTTTTAATTATAGAGGGTCAAATTAAATTTGCTAGCGAAACTCCGCAGACGTGATGGGTATTGATATCTAGACAAAATAAAAACAAAAAAGATTTGCTGATTTTTTTTTTCGACAGCTGGTAGTGATGTTACTTGAAGTATGAGTTGAGAAACGTATTTTTTATCGTGTTTAGATATCGATACCCATCACGTCTGTAAAGTTTACACAAAAAAAAAATACCGATGATGACTCCAAAACAAAATCGTCAAATTAATTTATTTTTGATTTATCATGTCTGCGGAGTTTCGCTAGCTAATTTAATTTAACCCTGTATATTGATTTAATATTTTTTCATTCTTTATACGTAATTTACGCTAGTCTGCCTTTTATTGTTCAATAGTTACTAGCACTAAGGCCCTAAGCACTCGATGCTTTTAATAGGCGCGTCGTCTGCGCCTAAAGACAACCCTGTGTGCATAGGCCCTTACATGATGCCTTGTCTTCAGGACGAAGACCAGGTCATCAGGCTGTGGTACCACGAACATCAGCGAGTGTACCAAGACCGGCTCGTTAACGACACGGATCGCCAGTGGTTTACAAAGTACGTTACAGATTTATATTTTACTTAGTATTTAAATTAAAGTGACTTCGTGTCTGTCTGTGTGATCGCGGTGTTCTTCTATATGTGGTGGTTCTATGTGTGGTGGATTTTAATGCGGTTTTCTCATCATTTAGAGAATTAATTTCGGAAGGTTTATGTGTATATTACGAACGCCAGCACATCAAGCTACCCGAAACTGTCAAATTTTCCCAATCAACCTTGAACCTAATGCTTTAGAGATAGAGTTGAAAATCTATTAAAGGAATTTGACAGATTGTAGCAGCTTGATGAGCTGGCGTCTATCCATTAATATTAGACTTAGGTATAATAAAGACTTCTCCATGTTTCATCAAGTCATGAAAACCGTGCGAAACACAGGCGGTCGGTTAGTAGGTAACAATAATAACAAAATTCTTTGTTTTTTCGAAAATTTCATTTACAGAAATGGTCACAAAAAATGGCTGCCTTTCTGTAAAACTAAGTAATGTTCACACAGTGTAAATTGTTTATGAATGAATAAAATGAAATGTAATTTTTTTTTGCGCATGCGGTCCAATGTATTCGGATTGCCTCCTTCCCTCAAATATGGCGTGGGGGATAATGGCTGATATTTGCGGTATGCTCGTGAACGGCTACTGCTTTTGGTGACTGGTCGTCTTGTTGACCGTGGTTTTGTTATTGTTATTAGTAATTAACTATTTATTTATTTTACTTCTATGGTCCTAGTTTATCATTTGTGACCGAGTTACAGGTATACAGGGTTACTGGTAATTCGACGTATATCCGTCAGGGGCTGATAAGGGGGCCAAAATGCAACAAATTGAACCCCCCATATGTATGGCCGAAATTCAATAGTTTTCGAGATATTTGAATTTAAAGAGTTTTGGATATTTACCCAAAATTTGACATTTAATTCCAAATAAAAAAAAAAAAATTGAATGGGTACCATTAAAAATGATGTTGTAGCTGGCATTTCAATTAAGCTATGGACATAATTAAAACTACTTAATTTAACAAAATAATTAAAATAATGAGCGATATAAGAATAATATCTTACCAATATTTTCATTTTACGCTTCAAAAATGTTGTCTCGTCACAAAAATTTCTATGACATTAATCGTACAAATAACTAAAACTACTTACTTGCCTATTCTGTAAGCTTTCCAAAAAGGTATAAAAGTCAATTTTAAAATACATAATTCGTGGCATGGCATGTGTTTGAATCGGCGCGGGGAGAGAAAGGGTCATTTGTATTTGTATGAAATAAAATGCATTAAAAAAATTACGTCAAATTAAAAAAAAAAAAAATACACATCTTGTTCAAAATCTGGTTTCCATAGTACTAATAGGGGAGGTACGGGCAAAGCGGATAAGCTAAGGGAAACTCAATTTAAAATACAGAATTAATCTAGATAAGAACTTTATTTAGATACTAATTTATGGCACATGTAAGTATCTTTGGACGTACACAATCAATATGAGAAAATACAATCATCTTCTATTTAAAAGTTATATAAAAATAAAAAGAAGTCAATTATCCGCTTTACCCGACCCCGTTGGGCAAAGCGGATATGGCACAAGGGCAAAGAGGATAAGGAATAGTAGCACCAACTAATCTTCGCACTCATCGCAAAAATAACTCCCTCGTCCTCCATACGATGTGCATTCTTCGTGCGCCCATTGGGAACACTGCGCGCACTGTATCCACTCTTCAATTGGTGGATCGATATATTTTTCTGAGCATACCAGACAAAAAAAGTCTGTTTTATTACTTTTCTTCTTGTTTAATTGTTTTGCTTTTACTTTTTTTGATGTGCTGGGCCCTAAGTCCGATATCTTAGTTTTTATTGCATTCATTTTCTTAAACTTTACAGCTTGTTCTACTTTAACAGGAGTTGAAGTTAATACTTCAGATTTTTGACATTTACGTTTGCGATTTGTTTTAGGGGCCGACATCGTTGGTATTGGTCTAACCACAAACGGTGAAATACAGTCTGCCACAGGTTCTGGTCTTGGCGTCATTACTCGTTCTTCTAAAATAGTTAAACTATCGGATGGCAACTGTAGCATATCGTCATTTAATAATACGGTTTCATCATTCATAGGATGTCGAGCTATCGTACACAACAGTTTGATATCATTTTCTTCTTGCGCAGTAGACAGTATAGAAGTCGTTTCAGGATTCAAAGAACGATACGTGTTAGGTGGTACTGCTTGCGGGTAATTTTTTTCCTGTGTTGTAGATGGTGGAGCAGTTATTTCAGCATCCAAGGGATAAACTGTCAGAACAGAAGGCGATGATGACGGATTGTTTACATTTTGTTCAGTAGTTGTGTCAGCATCAGTCGAAGGGTCTAACAGACTAGACAGTACTGGCGAGTTATTTGTTTCTTGTGATGTAGCTGGTAGAATAGACGTTTCGGCATCCAAGAGACGAATAGATTGTATTGGCCGATTATTCTCTTCTTGTACTGAAGGCGGTAGGACAGTCGCTTCAGCGTCCAAAGGACGATCTGTCATAGCGGACGGGGCATAATCTTCATCACCAAACGCATTGGGGTTGTATGGCCATATACCTGGTTTCCGAAATCCTTGTATAGCATTGTGCACTGAAGCGCATTTTGGGTAAGCGCCTCCAAAAAGTTTTGCTATGTCATACTGATTTATTATTCGCCCGGGATGACTTTTTTGGAAAGTGTTTAACTCCTGCTCGAAATATTTCTTTAGAGGTCCATATATGGCAACATCCAGCGGTTGCATTCTGTCGGTTGTGTGTGGAGCAAATGAAACAAACACGACATTATTTTTGCTCGCATATTCCAATGCCGGAAAGAATTTGTGCGATTCGTGGTTATCTAGAAGTAACAACACCTTCTTGTCTGTTGTTGGACGGGTCTTTTCGACAAAAAATTGGAGCCAGTTTAAAAAAGCCGGTCCATTTATCCATCCATTGTCCGTCACGGTAGCTTGAGATCCAGGAGGCGAACCATCTAAAAGACGTTCTTGCATTCTTTTCCGTGCAAAAAGGAAAAATGGCGGAATAAATGCGCCAGCAGCATTGCAACAGCAAATGACCGTTGTCAACTGGCCTCTCTCCGCACTCCCTACTACACCGACTCGTTTCTTGCCCTTTAAAGTTAGTACCTTAGGTGGTTTAGAAGTTGTCGTTTTTACGCCGGTTTCATCCATGTTATATATGGTGGTGGCATCAAAATTGTGCTTCTCAACTTGATTCCAGAAATTGGAGTAGAATAACTCAACTTGTGGTCTATTAAACCCCCTCGTCCGCGCTATTGAAGTAGGTTCCGGTGATCGCAAAACAATATCAGGATGTCGCTTTTTAAATCCAGCAAACCAATCATTGCCTGCTTTTCCATTCTTAAAAGAATGGGGTATATTGTTTTTTTCTGCGTAGTCAAACGCCATTCGTAAAAAATCGGTACGAGTCAAACCATAAAACAGGCTATCTAACTTCATCAAGTATTCACAAAGCGCTTGTTCCTGATCAGGAGTAAATATTGTTGCAAATCTACCTAATTTCTTGACCGTACTTCCAGATTTTAGATGTCTGTGTAAGGTAACGTAAGGTATGCCATATTTAGTGGCTGTAGCATTAATTGACTGACCTTCCTTTACTTCTTTCATTGCTTTTCGCAAAGTTTCTTCCGACCATGATGCTTGTTTCGTTTTGCGTTTGTACTTAAACACCATTCTGAAACATGAATTAAAAAGAACTATCAATACAAGTGCTCGGGCAAAGCAGATAACCTTGCCCAACAGATACCTTTTTCAAATTAACGAAGCTAACAAAAAATTTCACTACATGCCGGTGCAATTTTAAAGTCGCAAATAATACTTTAAAACATGGTCAATTGCTGGATCTAAAGTAATTTTCGGATTGGTTACATTAAATACAAAAGAAAACATCACATACCTGATCAAAAATCGTAAGAAATCCAACGAAAACTTTTTTTTTAGTTCACAACAAACGTTAGAGCTGTATTGTTTTGGTTAAACTGTCATGGCGTAGCCGCACATGTCAAGTGTCAACTGCATTAGTGCAAATAGCGCCATCTATTATACTTTTCGAGAAAAACCAGCTATCCGCTTTACCTCACTTATTCGCTTTGCCCGTATTTACCCTACTAGTGTTGCGCCGCGTTTATTATTCGCTGTCGAAGTTCTGTGACTGAATTTATTAGGGTCACATAAACTAATTCCTTTATATGACCCCAAACGTAAAAATCAAGTGGTGTGATATCAGGGCTTCGTGCTGGCCACGGAATTGGCCCTCCCCTCCCAATCCATCGGTTTGGATATCTCTCGTCTAGCCACTGTCGGACTGTAATCCGGTAATTTGCGGGGCAACCATCATGTTGAAACATGAGGTTGTTTTTTATTTCTTCGAGAACATCCGCCAACAAATCGTCTAAGTTGTTTCTTAAAAACTCCTCGTAATTTTCGCCGTTCAAATTTTGGGGCAAGAAATGAGGGTCCAGCAAATAATTATCAAGGACACCCTTCCATACGTTCAGGGAAAATCTCATTTGCGACGCAGTTTCTTTTAGTTTTTTGGATTCCTGCCTACTTTAGGTACCCAAAAATGTAAGTTATGGTAATTCGTTATACCATCCCGGTCAAACTTTGACTCTTCAGTCCACAAAATATTATATTTCTTAGGAAATGTTCCTGGTCAGCGTCAGCGTTTAACATAAACCGAGAAAATTCGTGTCGCCTGGCAGGATCTCCCTCGTGCAATGTTTGGACAGGTTGATAATGGTATGGGTGTCTACCTGATAGATGACATACCGAGCTGTCTTGCAACAATGTTCGTTGAGATGTTTGGGTCATCAATAAAACACTGAAGAATGGTGTCCTCTTCGTCAGCCGTGTACCGTCGAGGTCTGCCAGCGTTGACTTGTGCTCTCTAAACACTGCCAGTTTCAGACAATCGTCGATAGGTGCTCCCGAAAACAGTAACGTGGGGAAGTCGACGATCGGGAAAGCGGCGTTTACACAGTCACCAATTACAGATTAACCAGAATTCTCAGGAATAGATGATAACAACAATAAGAAAACTAAAAGAAGAATTTAGAAATTATGGTAAAATACTCTTTAAACTTAAAATTGATAACATTAGGAAAAATAAAATTACAAGACGAACAATATTGCAGTTTTGCCTATAAACAATATAAATTGAAATATAAATGAGATAACTATAGCTTCTAATAAAGTATACAATTACAAGACGGATACAAATTGATACAAATCAGCGAAAAGGTTTGCGATTTCAGGACCACTGCTAGCTGAATAGGTATTATAAGGATAACTTTTTAATAAATTTCAATCAATGCCCTTCTCTTTGGATCTGTTTTCTAAAAAGTTTTCTTTTTGATGTGGCGTCGCTTTTGAGATTATCTAATTTTGCTATATGATAACACCGAATGTTAACATATTTTTCTACCACCAGTCGCAGTAAATTAGCTTGATGAAGTAGTCCACAAACATGATCGGATTCCACTTGAAAGTAGCTTCTGCCAATAAAATGTTGAATTATACTGGACCTTATTTTAGAGTGAGTGACTTTTGTCATCAACCAAATCCTGTTTCATAAACTTTCGAAGTACTTCTTCTGTAATTTTGCAAACGTCGTACACGTGTCGTGAGGTATAAATTAGTTCGCCATCATTCCGTAAGTTTACCAATTTGTGGAATTCCAATTTACTATCCGTAGTTAAGGATTCAATGCAAGCTTATATGCCGACGTAGACACCTTACTACGAAACCAACTAAATATCGCAACAATTCGTTGAATATATTCACACGCTTGGGAATTGTCTAGGAAACGAGACATAAGGCTTCCGTTTTCTTCCAAGTTTTCAGTAAATCCTTCACTCTCATCTTCATCAGTCTCCTAACACAGGCGTCATCATGCTTAAAAGGAGACTCCAATCGAAACTAATGTAAACGAGTTGGGACAGAAATAAACATTTTATTATTATTATTATCTGCATCATCCATTCGTGAAGATGGAACAGTTGCATTAATACTGTGCAGTGAAGAAGAACACATCAAAATGCTGACGTTTTCTAACGGGACACCGTTTCCTCATTTAATTGATTTTAACTCCATGTGACAAAGTAATTTACGGTAAATATCTTTGAGCTGCTTGGATTATCATAATAAAAAAGTTCCAAATGATCTTGGCTGATCCAATATGTAGATAAAAAAATTGGAATTTTTGAAGTCTATTAAGTATTGTTACAGAAATTTTAAACTTTTAATGCAGATGAGGACTCCAAATCCTGTAAAAGACTATAACTTAAGTACCGGTGTGTAGTATTTAAATATAATTGTTTTTAATGATTGTTGTTCCTTATAGGTTCTCTTTCTGGAGACTTTTATATTTAAGTTTAAAATTAAATCTTCCGCTTCTTCAAGTACTTCTGTTTACAAGTACTTCTGTTTTATTTCCAGGATGCTTGAAAGAGTGCGCTTTCAAGTTTCTAGAATTAAAAACATCTAAAATATTATTTATAGTTAATATAAATCGTTGCTTCGCTTTCAATAAACTCGGGCAGTTTCAAGTCTAATCGGCAAAACTCTAACGCCTTTGAAACGCTTCGGCTTAGAAGCTGGGTGACTAACTTCACGTTCATAATGGAGTTGCGAAATGCTATGTGTGTTTTTTGTTAACCGATTTGCCAGGTGCAAGCCTGTGTCTTCTTGCAATTCTACAATTTTTTAATCAACTCCCATTTTATTTCTGTGTCTTTGTGTGAGAAGCTTCGTTTTGATTCAAAATGGTTCCGGATTAATTTAAGCATATGGCAAAATCTAAAAAACTGCGACTTCATAATCAGCGCAAGGGTGTTTAAACGTTGTTTTTAACCGTCTAGAATCCTTATAATTGCAACCTAGAATCTCCATAACTGATAGGTTAGAACGTTGTCTATCAAATGTTACTGAGACAACATCAACGCCTGCTTCATTATATTTATACAGTAACGTTTTTATTATATTAGCCATTTGTTCTCCTGTCATACCATGTTTAAAAAAATAAGCTAGCGGAAATTTCCATGGCTCATTTAACGAAACCAGCAAGAAGACGTAAGCTTCTGAAGCTTTAATATTAATATTTTCATTTGTATCAGTGCCAATACCAATAAGACCTTAACAGTTTCGCTGCCAGCTCCGCGAATTAGTGGGGTGCGGGGTGAGCGCGGTGTGCCGGCCCCGCTAATATGCGGGGTAGCACCGCCCGCTAGCTTTCTATGAATTAGTACGCGCCCGGCACTGCGGTTGGCAACACGTTTGTAGGCTGGCAGTGAACCTGTTAATCTTGCCGGGTCCTTGGATTGGAGCATTTTTGTTGCCTAATTGCCATTTCATCAGCCATCAAAGCACAAATCATATTTTTTTCGCATTGACTTCTTTTATTTTCAATGCTTCTTCTGTTAGTCCTGGAGAACCGTCAATGTTAGCATACCATTTACTTATGGTTTTTGGGTGAGGAAGGCACGTTTCAAATTTACTTCTTACGTAACTGTACGCCTTCGCTGACAAAAAGTGTAAAGTTAAACAAAATTTCCTGAATTCTGCTGAATATTTTGTAACAGGTTTCTTCAAACCTTATTAAATTTTTTATTCATTTTAGCGTATAAGTCTGCAGCAAAGACATTACTGCTCAAAATTTGATGCGTATCGTTGTCAATGTACCTCTTCCTTTTAAGGTTTCCAATTATTTCTTTAAACGTAAGAATTTTCTTTTTAAGCCGGATATTTTTTCGTCTAAGTGACTGGATCTTCAACTTTTTTTTTTTTTTGTGGAGAGTTATTTTTCTACGTATTTCTCGTCTCAGTTTTACTTTTTTCGGAGAATCGAAAATAAAATCAAGATCTGAAAAATCTTGAACTGTCTCATTTTTCTGAAAAAAGAAAACAATAATTAAAATAATGAACTAACTTTTAATCGGAACTATATTAAGCATTATACATGTTAAATCTCATTTTAGATCCTTCTGTAAAACTGGTGAACAAACGTTACCAAATAATTTTAACTTAATTAAATGCAAAATTAACTTTATCACTACTAATATAATGATTCAGCTACATACTATCTCGTTTAAAGTATTTTTTGCATCTTCACAATGACTTATAGATTTGGCAACCTCCGAAATGTCCTCCCGTTCCAAGGAGTCCAGCTTCAACATTTACAGTGAGCTCCTGAAAAAAAGGAATAAAAAAATCGGATGAAATTATTCATCACTACGAAAGGAATGAAATAATCTATTACTCTTACCAAATAATAACATATTATACGTTAAAAAAGCAGATTCACTTACTGTCTCTTTGAAAGTATTTTTTTCATCTTGATTGAGTATCTGCTTTTTCATCCGAGACATTACTCCCCTCGGATTGCAATGACGATAAAAACAAAACCTGAAAATATTATGACATTTTTACTAAGTCGCCCACAATTTTGTTTGTGTCAGAACCTTGCATCTGTGTTTTCCGATAGATATAACCTGGGAGTTTTCAAAGCACGAGTGAATAGGGTATTTCTAGGCAAGCGTGCACCATCTTCGACTACATCATCACCGGTCAGATGTGGGCATACATAAGCCATATAAATTTAAAAAGAACCTAAAATAATTTCAGTGCAATAGGTACTTATCTTTGTCACAACTTTTTTTTTTAACTTTGTGCTTAACATTTTCGAGAAAACTAAAAATACAATTATTTTAAAACCGTGCCTTACGTGGCACTGTTCTCTTTTTTAAACTTGGGGCGTCCTGACTTATTAACAAAATATTTGTCTTTTCTATGAAAATGGTCAGAGCAAAAACAGATTTTTTTGTTGGTTTCCAGAGTTCCTCACCGCGACTTTTTCGTATGATGTCTATCCATCGACTTCTCAATATTCGATCTCTTGGTATTCTAAAAAAATACATTATTATTATCTCTTTATCTACTAAAAAAAACCTATTTAAATTCGCATAATTTTAAATAGATAGGGGTTTTTGACTATGCTAATTAGAAATATGGCCAATATTTCTAATTAGCATAGTCAAAAACCCCGAAAACGACACCCATCTTCAACAAATGACAAGTTAAAATCTTAAAATTCAAAACGGATGTCAATAAGTATTGTCAATAATTAACCACAAAAAAGCATGTCAACATTTTCAAAAAAGAAGGCCGCCATCTTGGAAATTAAAGTGGATGTCATATTCGTAACTAGTACTGCATTACCAATAACCCCTTTAACGACACCCATCTCGACGTTTTGAAAAAAAAATACAGGTCCGCCATCTTGGAATTTCAAATGGACATCGAGTTCATAAATACTAGTTAGCGCGTAGAAAACCCCGAAAAAATAATCTTTTCAATTTTTAATAACTGGCGCGATCGGCGTCTCTAAACTTGTCATATTTGGCATAAGCATAAAAAAAAATCCGAATCTGAAACCCCATATTAAACTTCAAAAAACTACATGTTCGGCATCGCTTTTCGAATATCAGTAAGTATGTACCATATGGCATGCCAGCCATTTAAATTACAATTTTGCAATAGGAGAGATAATGACCGTTTAATTACACTGTTATTATTGACACTAGGTGCGTAATTATATCTTGTTTTTTATTTATAAATTATTTGTATGGTATGGCGAGACACGTAGAACCTATTATTAAGACCATTACTGTACCAAGTTTTAATGCAAATAAATACAGGGTTCTTTTAAACTGGCTAGCTAAACTCCGCAAACGCCATGGGTATCTGTGATAAAACCAGTTAAACACTCACGGGTGCAAAATCGTCGTCACTGAAAACTAGCTTGTTAAATGGCCAAATTCCTGTCTTCTCAAAAGCACCTGTTATATTTTTACCATTGAATGATTCAAAATATACTACTTTAGCCAGTTTCGGTATGTTGTATATTTTGAGAGTTTTGCCTGGATTATTAACATGCCAATCATTAAACGCAACCTTCAATTTGACTTTAAAAGCTCCAAATACGCCAACGTCTAAAGGTTGGAGCCGATGTGATGTGTGGGGTGGGAACGATAGATAAACAATGCCATTATTGCGCGCATAGTCCACGCTTTCTATTGTAACGTGGCTTTCATGGTTATCGACCAGCTGGCCGATTCTACTAATTTGCAACGTTACACGTTCAATTGTGTTTCAACAACAGTTCAGTTTCGATCGCCGTTCGATAGTTACCAAAAAAGTCATTCTACTATTCTATAAGCAAAATGGAAACTAAACTTAAACTGAATCGTAACGGGAACGTAACAGCGGGTAACCTGTGTGACCAACATTCCAAATAGTATGTTTTAATAATACCACAGAAAAAAAAGTGGAATCTAATAATATTACTAAATACGAATAAGTGCTACTAAAAGTATTTTTAATACAAAAACATATCTAGACCATACTTATACTTTTAGCCTGTACTTATATTTTTTTGTAACATTTCAACTTTATAAATAATAAAAACTCAGAAGAACGTTTCGTTTTCGGCCCCAGCTTGCGAAATCTGTGAAACGAAACGTTTCAATTATGTCAAAAAGATATGATGCGACTAAACGTCACGCTCATGTTCGGTTTTGTTAGCAGAATAGCTTTTGAGATTGTATCGATCGATCGGTGACCTAACTGAAACGTAACCGCAGTTGGATCGTTGTTACATTAGTGGAATGCGAAAACGCTCAAAAGTCGTGGTGCAGCTGCCAATCAATTGTGATTTTTTAACAATTTTGTTAGTAGAATCGGCCCCCAGGAGCAAAATAGGGTTATCTTTAGAGCACGACGATTTCTTTTGTATATGTTTCAATACCTCCAAAAATATACCTGAATTTATCCAACCACTTTTTGTGGCAGTTCCGAGGCTGCCTTCGGAAAGATGTGAAGTGGCGGAATTGTGTTAACACTAGCTGAAATTATTCCTCCAAAAGTAATTAATTCGCCCCTCTCTGCAGAAACAAGTTGACCTGTTTGTTTTTGTTTTTTCTCAGCCAAAATTTTAGGAGTGCTCAACACTGTGGATATCCCTGACTCATCAAAATTGTAAATTCGATCAGAAGTAAAATTATATTTTGTCAATACCTTTTCAAGGTTTTCGAAGAACTCGATTACGACAGTTTTATTGAATGCAAAAGATCTCGCTGCACTGGTATTTTCAGGTTTCCTAAGACTTAAAATTGAGTTACGCCTGCGGAAACTGTCTAACCTTTCCTCTCCTGCCATATTATTATGATCCTAACTAGAAGGGTAACGTAGTTTATTCACTTTTGCAAACTCATAAGCAAGTTTTCTTACTTGTAGAATAGTCAATCCATAGTGCATTTTCGAGCATTGCGTTATATACTTGTTCAGTAGAATTTCTTCGTCCATAGTAAACATTTGGTTTGACGTAAATTTGGAACTAAAAACACGCACCTGTGTATTATTCTCTCTATTGACAGCTTCTTGCTTATGAAATTTTGACAGACGACTTTCTAAAGTTGATGGCTTGACACCATATTTTATGCAGATTTCCTTATTGATGAAGTTTTATCCAAAACTTCTGTCATCGCAGACTTCATTGCATCTTCATTTACTTCTCCTGTCCTTGTCCCCTTTTTTATGTATATTCGCGGCATGGTTCTGTAACAACACTTTAGTGATTAATATTTTTGCTGGCACAAAGTAAAGAATGGGGAGCATTCGTACAGTACGAATCTACCCCATTCATAGCTGCACGAAGGTACCCCAACCAGAGAAATCCACAATAAAATTAAAAATAACTGTAATAGTTAGCCTAAAACGACAATTGACGTAATAAACTACGTAATCACTACATAAAATAAATAAAATTACTTTAACAGTTCGACCAAAACTTATAACAACTAAGCTTGTTCAAAAGTAAATATGAAAAATACTTACCGAGAGCGAAAACACGTATTGACTCGTCACGATGAAGCCGACGGCCGTACTGACTCTGACCCCGCGCGGTTCACACATGCGTGTGAGTTAGCGTCACGCACACAAACATCAACGCGGCAACGTATTGGATAGTGTAGATACGACTACTGCACGAACGCTCCCGCTGTACGAAGCCTACCTACTCTCCCCTACAGTTTGCATTTTTTTTTTCTTATTTCTCCCCAAAAATTGACCCCCATCCATATTTGGGTTACAGAAATAGATATGTGTACCAACATTTCAACTTAATCGGTTCATTAGATTCGGAGCAAATTGGCTGTGACAGACGGACAGACAGACAGACACACGAGTGATCCTGTAAGGGTTTCGTTTTTTCCTTTTGAGGTACGGAACCCCAAAAACTGATATTTTAAGTGACTACAGTATCTGCGGTTGATGGCCCCACAAAAAAAAAACATCAAATTATTTTTTTTTGTTTTATCATGTTAAAATAAATATAATATAAGTAGGTAAGGTACCCATCGCGTCTTCCACAGACGCGATGGGTACCGATGGGATGGGTGTTTAGCTAGCTAATATAAAATCATCCTGTATATTCTATTCAACTACTTGCATCACACGAGTGATCCTATAAGGGTTTCGTTTTTTCCTTTTGAGGTACGGAACCCCAAAAACTGATATTTATGTGACTACAGTATCTGCGGTTGATGACCCCACAAAAAAAAAAACATCAAATTATTTTTTTTGTTTTATCATGTTTAAATATAATATAGGTAAGGTACCCATCGCGTCTGTGGAGTTTAGCTAGCTAATATAAAATAATCCTGTATATTCTATTCAACTACTTGCATAGTTTTGTACCAGCTATAGGCATGTGTATTTTCGCCCTAACTGGCGAAAATTCAACCGCTTTCTAATAATGGGGAAGTTATGCTTTCGATGATTTTTCTTTGTTCACTGATCTTTCTGGCCCGATTTTTCTTTGCGTGTCGTGTAATTTTTTTTTCTTCTTTCAGTTTGATGCACAAGAAGATTCGGTCAGAATTTCAAAAGGACCCGGAGGAGCTGTTACGCGACAGACTGTTGCTGTTCGGAGATTTCATGGACATTGGCGCCGATGATAGGAAGTACATCGAGATTGATGATAGGGATGAGGTACGGTATAGTATTTTTTACGCGCGAAGTGACGCGCGCTTTACCAAGAGCACAAACACGCTGTGAATGTGTGTAAGAAGTGTGTTGTGTGTGAGTGTATGTGTGTGTTACGTGCTGACGCTACTCGTCTTAATTCACACATTCACAGCGTGTTTGTACATTTGGTTACTAAAAGAAAAGTGCGCGTCTGTTCGAGAGATAAAATTACCGCAATGGAACAAGGTAAACTTTACCGACCGGCCGATTTTTCAATCGCCTGATAACTTTTATCTGTAGAACAAAAATGGCGGTTTGACATTTTTCTATGCAAAAGCGCATGATTCGGCACAGCAGAGCGGCTATTTCGAATATTTAGATATAGGTATTGCCGCCCGGACTGCCTCATGGCTGTAGTGGTCGCAAGCGCTTCTACTGAGCATGAGGCTCTGGGTTCGATTCCCGGGTCGGGCAAAGAGTTAATGGGTTATACCATCTAGAATTTCTCAGTAGCAGCCCGGAGTCTGGATTTGCACCCGGTTGATGGCAATTGGCTCGCCCCAAATTCCGTGGAACTTAAACATAACTGTCGAAATGTGGGTGTACTATAGGTACACCTCTGCCTCTAACCCTTCGGGGATTACAGCTGTGAAGTTATGTTATTGTTTTCTACTCATGCTAGATTTCTAGCAATCGAGTTTATTGATTTCGGCTTAAATTATCCTGTCTCTTTCTCGCACTTGTAGTTTGACAATTGTGTGAGTGATATGCATGTGAATAATGCTAATACAAAGTACGTGTTAATATCGGCCTTAGGACGCTGCCAAATTGAGCGCTATAACTGATATATTGCTCTAATAGCTATTGCTCTCAATTTAATCATCACAACCTTATATTACTATTTCGCTCTAACCTCGAAAATCAAATTACAGTTCAGCTCTTCTTAAACTGTTAATTAGCTTCTGGCTTCAACTTCTCAATTTATTTGTGTTTGATCAGCTGGATGAAGTGCTAGGGCACTACCTTGAAGATTACAACGTGTCTACGACGGCTCCTCTAGACCTGGTGCTGTTCGAGGACGCGGTCGCACATCTGTGTAGAGTGACACGTATCATGAGGCAGCCCATGGCGAATGGGCTGCTGTTGGGCATGGGGGGCTCCGGTAAGTACGACATGGAAAAAAGAATAATTATTTATTGGGACTCAAACACGAAATTATAAACATGGCAAAAACAACAGTAGGTACACAAATTAAAAAAAAAAAGTTCAGTTCGAGGCCAAAACCTCAGAATGCTAGTTGCGCTGATAGGACCCGCTGTAATGCCACGGGCAGATATTTTGTTAAGTACATTGCATTTTCAAATTACTTCCAACTTGTGTTATCCTCATTTTCGACATTGGCCGATTTCACACTGTGACGATAACGACACCGACATGTCTATATCGTATCGTCAGCTCGGACGACAACGATATCGTCCGACGATATCGGTTTGTGCTACGATATAACCAACAACTTATTGTCATGACGTATGCCACAGCACTTTTTAATAGTCGCGTTGCGCCAGCAAAAGCTTACATTGCCGCGCGATTCCAAAAGTGTAAAGGTGTACTGAGTTAATAATGGCAGCAGAGAACACCCTGCACTGTGTCGTCCGCCGATATCGGCATTACAATCAATGTTTGCGAAGATACCGTTGACTACAACGACACAGTGTGAAAGCGTTTAGTAGTAATTGTATGAAACTACCAGTCCGACGATATCGTGTAGTTATCGTTGTCGTCGAATGTAAAAACGGCCATTAGCACCACCATAAACCATTGGCATCAGTTTCCAGTCTATCTGGATCCAGCTGACAACCAGTATTTTACATGTAGTGACTGCCTATGTAACCTTCACAATCCAGTAACTGGGTAATACAATATCTCTTGGTAAGACTGGTTTTAAGACTTGGGATTCGGAATATCCGTAACAACTGTCAAAGCAAGTCAACTCTGGCTAGCGTTCGCCTGTTCGCAGAATGGTCGATTCCTACAATAGGACTTTTGAATATATAGACATTTTTGCGTGTGCTCCCTATAAGTTCAAAAGACTTATACTTAAGGCGCTTTCATGAATATTTATTTTACATTTTTCTTCTCTGTGCCATTTCTTGACTGTCATATACATTATTATACTGTATAATCTCAAACACGTAAGTAATGTAATTTAGTTAAAAAAAACACTGCTTATAATCTATAGTTAATCTATGAACAGCGTTGTGGGCTGCAATATAGTTTTTTATGTTTTGTTTATTTCTTATTTCTATGTTTTATATTGTAGCTGTTAGTTGTTCCTTATGAATAAAAAAAAATAAAAAATGAAGATCTACAGATGACAGCTTGGACGCGCTGGCAGGCTCAACATGCTTGCCAATGTTAGGGAATGACATCTCACTTCACCTTAGTTTTCACGCTGATATTTTTAAAGTAGATCGGCTGGTATGTTAAGGAAAAATGAGTTGTTTAACAAATGTTTCCAGGCCGTCAGTCTCTCACCCGCCTTGCGACCAGCATGATGGAGCTGGCGTGCGTACAGATCGAGATCACGAAGGCGTACGGCATGACGGAGTGGCGCGACGACCTCAAGCAGACCATGTTGAAGGCCGGCGCGGAGAATAGGGGCGTCGTGTTCTTGTTCTCTGATGCGCAGGTAATATGAGACATACAATAAAAATACAAGGTCAAATTAAAGTAGCCATCAAAACTCCGCGGACATGATGAATATCGATATCTATACATGAGAAAACAAAAAAACTACTGACTTCAAGTACATGACGTGCACACGAGGGTATTTTTCACAAAATGTGTCTGTGACAATCCGGAAATGTAATTAGGATATGGTTTTTTATGGTGGTTTATGGATTTAAATAAGTATTAATTAACTGAATATCTATGTAATATTAAATAACTTTGAAAATATAAGAAATATACAAGTGTTTCTGTCAGTAGGTACGTGAGGTACAACATTCCTGTGCTTCACAAGAATTAATCGATCAAAAATAAAACAAATAAATTAATGAAAATAAAATTAACTTTTATTAAAAATAAGTAACCTTTCCGAAAATGAACAAAAAAAATAAGAAAAATTAAATTGTTTTCTTTCTAGTCTTCCCGAAAAATAGAAAAAAAAATAGAACCAAAATAATATTTGAGGATATTGGAGCCAGGGTAGATACTTATTACAGAAATTAAAAAGACATTATTTTTTACAACAGAACAATAAACTCTTAACACAAAACTCAAAATCTCAGCCTCTGAATTAACTTTATAAGTTTATTCTTTACTATTTACTAATTGGTACTTAACTTTTTCTTGAGATCAAATATTTCCCTTAAACTAAAGGTTAATAAGTAAATAATAATCAAGATAATAACAATAGAGCTGTATGAAACAAAACAGCGAAGTGGTTAAAAAATCAACTTTAATTAAATTATTAAAGAAAGCACAAAAATACGACATGCCGCCATAGCAAGTCAAGAGCAAGAGAAAAACGGAAGTGAAGTTAAATCACAGACAATATAAAAAATGTTGCTAACATTATACTAATTGTCTATTATTGTTAGGGTGATTTTACATTATTTTATTATTTATTCGTTTTGTTACAGACAATATATGTTCTGTATTGAACAGAGCAATTAATACTCAAAAAAAATCAAAATCTCTAGTCTTCGAATTAACGTTATATATCTCAATCTTATTATTTAGGTACTAATTGGTTAGTTACCTAGGCCTAATCAAAAATACCTAGATAACCAAAAATATTAAACAAATAATCATTAAATTAAACGGAAATAGGTAGAGCAAAATGTTACCTTAGTTTTCTTACTAGGCATTTGCTTAATTAAGCATTCTAGTGAATAGTAAGAAAACTAAGGTCAATTGGAAAATTATAAAAAGGCCTGGAAGCCGTTCCAACCATTGAAGGTTTTGGTGGAATGTATTTTAAATCATCCTCTTTAACAAGGGAGAGATCGGGCTTGTTAGGCATGTGAAACTTGTCAGTGCCGGGTTTTCGTCTCAAGAATGATATGTAGAATTCCATGTTACGATTCCTTTCTTCTAACACCTTCCCAATATACAAAGATCTCTGTTTTTTTGTTGCCAATTGAACTATTATGTATTCACCTTCCTTTGGTGGATTTCATTAGATCTTCTTTTTTTTATTTTTTTTTTTATTTGTGATGGGTTTGCTCTTGACTCTAGTCTAGGTCAGAGGTGACAGAGACAAAGTCGACGATGGAGTGAGCTTACCCAGAAGAAGCCTGTTCACTCTCACTTTGAAGAGATTAGGGTTGTATACGTTCGGAAACACAGACGCAGGTAGTGAGTTCCACTCTTTTGCTGTGCGCATTATAAAAGACATTTGGAATCGCTTAGTGCGAATTGGTGGAATAGCAACCAGGTAGGGATGGTAACTGGCAGTGCGTCTAGATGTCCGGTGGTAGAAGGGGGTCGGTGGAATGAGGTCGTGGAGTTCTCGGGCACACTCTCCGAAGTACAATCTGTAGAAGACCGACAAGCAGGCAACCTTGCGGCGATGAGCCAAGCTATGAAGCTTGGCATCCACCAGTTTTACGTCGCCAATGAGCCTCTTAGCTCTGCGTTCCACCGAGTCAAGCGCGGCTAGTTGGTACTTAGCTGATCCATCCCAAAGGTGACTGCAATACTCCATGCAGGATCGGACTTGCGCTTTGTAAAGGGTTAAAAGCTGTCCAGGCGTAAAGTATCGCTTCACCCTATTTAGGATGCCCAGTTTCTTGGCCGCAGTTTGGGCCTTGTACTCGATGGTGGCGCCGAAGTTGAGACCAGATGTCAACTCCATGCCTAGGAGCTCAAGTCGATCAGTTACAGGAACAGATGTACCCCGAAAAGTAGGTGTTTGGGCGAAACGACTCTTTTTAGCGGTAAAAAGACACGCCTGCGTTTTGGTGGCGTTAAAAGAGACCAGATTATCATCACCCCACTGGGAGACAAAGCTTAAGGTCAAATCTGTCCGCTCTACCATGGCCTCTCTCAAGGAACTAACTTCGGCCCCGCTGGTTTTTGCTCTGGACAAGTATCTCTCTGAAACTGTACTGTCATCTGCGTACCCAACAATACCAGGCCGAAGCAGGTCATTGATGTGCAGCAGGAAAAGAGTTGCAGAGAGAACAGACCCCTGAGGAACTCCGGCATCAATAGCCATAAGGTCAGAAGAGCAGCCATCAACAACTACTCTAATCGACCGTTCACTAAGGAAATCTGATATCCAGCTACAAAAATCAGCTGGGATGCCATAAGCAGGAAGCTTGCTGAGCAGAGCAGCGTGCCAGACCCTGTCAAAGGCCTTCGAGATGTCAAGCGATACAGCCAGTGTTTCGCCGTGTTTCTCGATGGCTTCGCCACAGCAGTGCGTGACATACACAAGAAGATCGCCAGTTGACCGTCCCCGGCGAAAGCCATATTGACGGTCACTGAGGAGATCATTGTCTTCAAGGTAGTTCAGCAACTTATTGTTCAGTACCCTTTCCAAAACTTTGCACAGAATGGAGGTAATGGCGATCGGACGGTAATGGGCAGGGTCTGCACGGTCGCCTTTTTTGGGCACTGGTTGTACATTTGCAAGCTTCCAGGATTTCGGCACCGTTTTTTTTTCAAGAGAGAGGCGGAACAAACGTGTCAATACAGGAGACAGTTCAGGCGCACACTGCCTCAACACTCTCGCTGGAATGCCGTCAGGCCCGCTGGCCTTGTTCACGTCTAGACTGCACAATACTCTTCGGACCTCTTTAATGTGTACTGCGATCTCCGGCATCGAGGAGTCACAATGAGGTACAGTAGGTGGTTGCTTTGAGCCAGCGTCCAGACGTGAATTGCTTGCGAAGAGAGATGCAAATAAATTTGCCTTCTCAGTTGCAGAGTGAGCCAGCGACCCATCAGGTTTCATCATAGGAGGTAAAGTGGGACGACAGAAATTCGTTTCAACCGCTTTAGACAGGGACCAGAACTGTTTACTACCCGGAGGGTGCGAAGCCAGCCTGGCCCCGATATGTCCGACATGGTCAAAACGTGCCCTACGCAAAACCCGCTTGCAGAACTTGGCGGCAGAATTAAAGGCTCTCCTCTTCGCGCGAACCCTGCGCGCTCTAACTTTGCGGTCGCGGGCCTTGACCCAGGCTTGGTAGGCAGTCTCTTTTCGGGCCTCAGCGTGGGCACATTCTGCATTATACCAAGGCCGGGATTTGTGACCGAGCGGGATGTCGGAGAATGGAATAAAATATTCCATCCCCTGCCGAATCACGTCCGCAACCGCGTCAGCACAGCGCGAGGGGTCACCCGAGGAAAAGCACACTTGCCGCCATGGATAAGACGCAAAAAAGTGCCGCATCTCATCCCAGTCTGCTGACCCGTATCGCCATACTCGCCTCGTGCCTCTAGGGCTCTCATCTGGAGGAGAGCAGGTTGATATGGATTTCACCAGACAGTGGTCAGACGTTCCCAGCGGGGCTGAGACCGATACTGAATGACTGTCCGGATCAGATGTCAGCAGAAGGTCCAAGCAATTGGGTGTATGGCCGTCAACATCCGGTACCCGCGTTGCCACATTCACCATCTGGGTTAGATCTAGCGTTAAAGCAAAATTGCGCGCCTCCAACCCAGCATGGTCAGTTTTCTGGTATGGGAACAACCATTCTTTATGATGGGCGTTGAAGTCCCCCAGAAAAATGAGCTTCGCCGTTGGGTACCGTTGCTGGGCTACGTCAGTCGACTCCACGAGGAAATTAAAGAGCGCTGTTGTCTCCTGGTCACCGCTATGCGATCGGTAGATGCCGATGTAGAGAGATTTCTCCACGCCAGTATCCACAAGTAGCCATATGGCAGAGAAACCCGATTTCTCAAAGCAACGGAGACGACGACAACAAATGTCATCGCGGACGTACACACAGACCCCAGCTTGCTTCTTGAACTTGTGTTCAAGAGAGTACCCCGGGTAGTTGAGGTACGCCACGTCCGACGGGGTTGTTATCTTCGTCTCCGTTAGGAAAAACAGGTGCGGCTTCTCGGTCTCAAGGTGGTGATGGACCGAATCGAGATTGGAGTGCAACCCCCTGATATTAGTGAGGTGCACTTTTAGTGGTTAAAACAAAGTCTTCCTCTTTGGTTAAAACAAAGTCTTCCTCTTCATCTTCATCTTGATTCTCGTCTGGCCAGTCAATATCGTCTTCAGATGAAAGTTGGATTTTTTCATTTTCATTTTCATCATCACTATCTAATATTGTTCGAGAAATTTTCCTTTTATATGCATCATTCTTTCTTTTGTTCATCTTTTCTTGCTCCAGTAAAAGTTTTTCAGGTGTGTCGGTGGCAATTAGGCTGCGCCCAGGCTTTCTTCGTTTTCTGTTTGTTTGCCTTGGTCCAGCTTTATCGGGTGTCTGAATTCAAAGGGACTTTTAAAAACCAATTGAGTGGAAGAAGATGGTTTCATGGAGCAGGAGGTAGTCGTATTTTCTGTGGTAAATATTAAAGTGATTATCTTCAGCTGTGAACTGATTTTCAGCGGAAACCGGCTGTTGTTGCGAGGTAGATGATAGATGGTATTGTAGAATCAGACGCCCGTAAATTGGCTTGTATCTCAACCAAAGTAGTTGCACTTGAATCGGGTACCAGGTACGAGTATGTTTCTAAGGGTATATTCTAATCTATTTGTTTCGTCTAGTAAACTCACAGAGATAGGGCTGCAAGTATCCTCATCACGATTTGCCGGATAAGGACGATCGGTTACGGAACTAGGCAGAAAATCTTCGTCGGTGAATATGTGACGATCGAAAGGATAAATACCACACTTAGCAAAAGAGTTTATTATATTTCTTGGTGTAATTGCCTTTTGAAATGCTGTTCCTATTATTTCGCCAAGTCATAAATGGTTACTGGTTTTCCTGGATTTGTCAACATCCAAGAGTCAATGGCGGCGTTATAATAAGTCTTAAAGGGACCGTATATGCCTACGTCAAGAGGCTGTAGCTTAGCCGAAGTATGTTGGTGTAGGGTTAAAATGTGCACTCCTGCATTTTTTGCCAAGTCTACAGCTTATAAACACAAATGTGTTTCATGGTTGTCCATGATCAAAATAGCTGGATTGTCTTTATATGAATTCGTATGCTTTATAAAATGCTGTATGACACTTGGAAATATTGTTGAATTCATCCAACCGGTTGGTGTCGCCAATCCAAGAGTACCAGGTGGTGTGTTTTTTATCGTATGTTCCTTAAAATTTTTTCTAGGGAAGATCATTAGTGAAGATAAAAAAATTCCACTAGCACTCACTACACAGCACGTCGTTACCAATGTTCCTCTTTCGCCGCTAGTTACTTTCCCAATAGTTTTTCTGCCTTTAGGTGCTATTACCTTTTGGGGTTTCTGGACTGAGGTGGTAGAAGTCTCGTCCAAATTGAAAATTCTAGTTCCGTCCGCAAAAGCAGGATGTCTTTTTATGTGGCTCTCCAAATTGTCGAAACTTTTTTCTACATTGTATCTATTGAATGCTGTAGCTCTAGCAAGACTGCACGGTTCTGGTTTTTTTAGACTAACGTCATGTCTATGCCTGAACGACAGTAACCAGTCCTTTCCGTCTATTCCGTTTTCTCTCCATGATGCAGGCATTTTTATGTTATTAATTTTAGCACATTGAAATGCTACCTACCGGGTTTCTTTGGCGGTCAACCCATAAAACAAAAGAGAGCAATGAGTAAAATACTCTTTCAGAACTTGTTCTTGTTCCGGTGTAAAAATTCTGTTTACGGAATAATTAGGTTCCAACCGTAGACCTTCCAGTGATTCATAATCCTTAGTCTTATTAAAATATCTCTTGAGGGTAGCAAATGCAACATTAGTAGTTTTTACAGCTTGCCTTATTGATTCGCCATTCCTTTACGCCATTCCATTAATAATATCCGTTCTTTAATTTTTTTCTTGCGGAGTGTTACCTATTTTCCGTGCAATTTTCGTCTGACGTGGCATCTAATAACAAAATAAAATTCAATGAATTCTTAAATACCTATACTAAATACTCATTTGTTTCAAAACAAACCTTAGCCACAAAAATAATGGAAAGTACACAGTGGCTCATGAGTCGCTGTGTACCATTACAAAATGAGTCACTGTTCACTAACACGCCATTTTGAATATTTTTTACCACAACAAACGAAAAATAAATAACCTAAACAAATTACGTGAAAGTTTAACACAGAGGTCACATTTTTCAGCAAAAATACTATTAATCATTAACCTTTACTAGTTTAGACATGAAAACAAGCGAACCTTACCTCAAAAAGTAAATTTTGATGGCACAAAAACAAAAAAACGCGATTACTCCGCCGTTTAGGGCGCCATTCCCTGGCTGACTGGTTTGTACGTGTCAGAGTCTCGAGCGTTTCAAATGTGCGAGGGAGACAGCTATATAAGACGTCTGGTTCTGACCGAAGTATCTCCGAGTCAGTGTGTACGACTGAGTCACCGTTCCCTACATGACCTATTTTGTTTCTAAATCTTCAAGTTTTTGTTTTATCACACAAGCATACTTTTACTGCGTTGTAAAAACAATCAAAATATGCTACATGGCACATACACATTTCTTAATTAAGAATATTCAAGTACCTTATTGCTTTAACTGCCAGATACATACTTATAATTGGTAAAATCAATTGAAATATCCTGTGTAACTGATACTTACATAATTTACCACCGTAATTATATTATTGTGCATACAAGTTTAACTGAATTCCAAACTTGTAAAAATCATCAAGTGTTTTGGTATTTTGAAATAAAAGCAGTGGATATATTTGTATTATCTAATGTTTATTTTCAAAACACAAAAATATAAATTTCAAACGCTTCACGTGTCAAAAAGTGACATTATTATTAATTATATGTTGTATGTTTATAACACCGAAGATCTAATGTAACATTAATTAAAAATGGCATCTACCTACCTACTAGTAATCAGACTTTTCTCTTTTGTTTTATTAGGTATAAGTTCTTACTGAACTGGAAATCACTTGTAGCATAACGAATTCTAAAGTTAGATATTAATTATCTGTGCGATTTTTATATTTAATCTATGACATTACTACTTTGACCTCCCTATACTGCAGTCAATAGCATAGTTGCAGTAAGTATGCTTTAGGCGTTTTCGCGAAAAACGCGGTTAAAGTTTTGGCGCGAAAATCTTCCATAAATCCTTTGTTTGTAATCAGATCATGATGGTTGATATCTTAAATGAAAGGTAACATCAGCGCCTATCTATTACTTATTTGGAAACCAATGCTGAGTAATTGAAAGACAAAATACATTTTTTATCTTAGTTATACTAAGTATCTCCTAGAGGCTCTCTGATAGGGAAAACTTGGCATAAACACAGTAAATGTGTTTTATACTGTGTTTGTGCGAAGTAACCATATAAATCTATACTAATATTATAAAGAGGAAAGATTTGTATTTTTGTATGTAACGAATAAACTTAAAAACTACTGAACCGATTTTAAAAATTCTTTCAGCGATGGATAGCTGCATTATCATCGAGTAACATGGGCTATATTTTATCCCCGTCCTTCCACGGGAACGGGAACAACGCGGGTGAATCCGCGTGACGTCCGCTAGTTTAATCATACATTTATATGATTACTAGTTTATTAGTTTTATTCTAACAGGCTGCAGTGATAATAAAACAATTATTTATTGGTTTTAATGAATGTATTTGAAAAATCCTATAAATTTGTTATTTGTTGCTGAAAATAACCTAGCAATAAAATTTGACAAAATATCATGACACGTTAATTTAATTCACTAAATTAGTGAATTTTATTGATATTTAGTTTAAAGCACACTTCTTTCTTACAATTAAATAGCCTACAATTTAGTAGCTCACATAATAAATCACAAAATAACGTTTCTTAACTTTACTTACTTGAATCAGTCTTTTCAGTTAAAAATGGCACAACTATGAATTTAGTTTTCTTACAATAATCACTCAACTCAAGTTAACATAATATGTATTATTCAGTATTACTCAATACTAATTATTTTAAAATCACAGATGCTTTACATTTCAAACAAACTAAATGTTATGATAAATAATAAAACTGTAATTATAGCCACACTATTGAATTAGGACATACCTGTAATGATAGTGATGATGAGTTAATAAATAAATAATCCTTTTCGGTCTCAAATCAACACTAAACTTATAGATTTATCGAACAAAACGTATGGATCTTAAAGATACTTAAACCGTAAATAACAAAAATTGTAATCATTTAGGATAGAAAACATAAAAACGTTCTTCTTTAACAATGTAACAAAATTAAAATATTCAATGAATTAGGAATCTTCAAATTCCTTGGAAAGATTCAATGATGCATCAACTGGGAAATCAAACCAGAATTGCCTTCGGCTAGGCAACGAGATCTTTGACAATTTTCTCTTTTCGTGAAGAGGCGACCCCCTTGGTGAACTTCTCTGTTCAGCATTAGGAAACTGTTTACTTTTTAAAATTTTGGCTTGTAAAAAGTTCAGGGTCTTAAATTCCTCATCAGCATGACCTTTTTTGAAGAATAAATTAAACTCTCCACGGACTACTTTGACCACAGTGAAATTCTTAACGTATTCCCGGTCTTTCAGTGCACGCATTTTCTGTTGTTGTTCATTTTCATTTTTTGTTCAGAATGAAAGTCACTAAATTTGTAAAAATCACGGAAATCCATTAATTTTGGGTTATTTAATCCTGAGTTAGAGGTTCGAACGGCTTCTACATAGTCATTAAAGTCGCAAACATTTTTCAGTTTTTGAAGAGATTTCTCCACTTGGTGGTGAAAGCTGTCAGCTGAATTGAATGTATATCCTGGTTCTAGATACTTTATAGTGATAGAGCGTGCTTCAATTAAATCACTGTTAACAACATTGGCAAGAAACGAAAAGAGTGTCCAGTTCTTGTTCTGTGACGAACAATTATCTGCCCAAACCACCAAATGACTTTTGTTCCGGTGTTGTATAAAAAAAGCTCGAAATGTTGAAACAATGTCATGAACATTTCGACCTGAAGTGGCTTCGTGCCATAAGACAGCGTAAGGAGTATTTTCTTTAGTAGATTTACCTAAAGGAGCAAAAGTCCCGTTAAATGCAATAATGCGAGGGCAGAATATTGTTACTTTGTAGCTGTCCATGCGAGGCAGCATTACCACCTTTTGAAGATCCACACATACGTAAACGGTGTCACTATCTTTATGTTCATCTACGTTTTTCTTGTCCGATTTGTACGCCTTCCTGATGTCTGTGTAGCGTTTGCGATGTTCAACACACACAACACAAGTTGTATTAGGAGCTTTATCGAATTCGCAAGCATGTATATCGTATACAGCACAAAGTTCACACTCTTCATTGCCCAGTACGGCGAAGGAAATGTTGTGGCTCTTTACGACTCTTCGGTAAACTTCGTAAGAGCATGCAGAGTCTGGGTGTTTTGTTAAAATCGGTATGCATCATTGTTACATTGATATCGCTGGGTAAATACAAACGATGCGGGGCATGTTCACGACGGTAATGCGATATTGCAGGGTAGTAAGTCATTATGTGTGAAGTTATCAAGGTTTTATCCTTTGACAGCAATGCCCTGTCATAGTGTCCACGTTTGTCTTTGAGGTCATCGTCTTCACTTGTATGAAGAACTCGAAAAACTTTTGTGTCATTCTTAGGACTGTAGCCTAATGTTGCTAAAAAAAGTCTTGCATACCTGCACTGGACTTTGATGACCACGCACAGTAAAAAAGTAATTAAGGGTCAGGTGTCGTTTTGGCTCCTTATTTAAATTTTTCCGAGATTGGACATTCGTAACGCTGACATTGTTTTTGATGAACATGCCTTTTCCTTCTGCATCTAGGGCTGAGTAGCTTGAATTAATCAGCTAACGTTGTTCCATGCTTATGTTTTTGGTACAGAGCTTTTTACATGTAGATTTCCAGGGTTCTTTCAGGGAAAGTTTTTCAATCACACATTTTTTTTCCTTTCTTTTCTTTGCGCAGGCGATTCTGCTATTATTATTTTTTTTTACGTATTGTACATTTAGATTTAACGTAGGTATTCGAGGATAAGACATAATTAATTGGAATTATTCTTTCTCCGATCAAGTTACTGCTTGTATTTTAAGACTTTGGTATGACTTTTAGTTATAATGACTTATTATGTTCACAGTGAAGCAACTTTACTGCACTGTATGCATGACGTAGCATTATATCGCAGCTACTTAGACATGCAGTAAAAACGACTTACAATTTCTTATAATAAGTTTTATGATCATATTATAAATATGCACTTCTTAAGCATGAGTACAGTATAGCTAATTTACTGCTTACATGGTAAGTACACCTGACCGTAATCGCTACAACTGATGTCTAAACATAAACACAGTACATGCTCTCAGTATGTTAAGTAACCCTAAGTAAGATCTGATTACGTTACTTAACATAAACGCAATATCACATCGAACTGTCTTTGTGCTAAGTTATCTGGAACCTACGCCTAGGAGCATACATGCAGTATCGCATCTTACTGTCTATATTTTTATAGACAGTAAGATGCGATACTGCATGTATGCTTAGTAACAATCCTAGGCGTACATAAAAATGTAATCTAAATGAACCGCTTATGACGTCTACTAAACAAAATTACAGTATCGCAGCATACTGCTTTTAAGACATCTAGTCTTATTGCTATATGCTCATTTAGTTAATATTGGGAAACTGCCTAAGATCAAAACAGTATATCTTCTTACTGTCTATTTGCTAGGCTCATATCCAATTTTTTACAGTAAATGACTGAACATATTAGTGGTATGGATGTCATACTGTACTTTGGCTGAGAGACTCTGAATAAGAACTTCTGCAGTAAGTGTACCCACTGTTATCATGCTTAGTGATGTAAAAAAAATGCTTGACTTAAGTACTGCAAATTTTTAATTGTTAAATTTGGTTTAAAAAGCGATACAAATAAATGGGTAAGATCAAATTGTAGATCTCGTTATCGTGATCACGGCTGTATATCTAACTCATTTTTGACAAAAACCCGACTTACTGTAACTATGCTATTGACGGCAGTATAATACTTGCTAGAAACTCACTCCTTTTCCGCCATAACCACAAGCCTGTATAGCTCCCCGAAATTGGGTAAGTACAGTAAACGCTCAAAAGTCCATAAGCATGCTAAGGATTACATTGCTATGAACTGTGCGAGCACGAACCAGTACGTGTGCGTGTATGAGCGCTGTCTAACTCAACATTCTGCAGATAACACACACTAATGAATTGTCGCATGTCGTCGTACTACGCGAAATAACATTATATTTCTGTTGAATTTAGAATAATCGTCATAGTGGCGACCTGTTCTTATCATTGCATTGCTAAAATTCGCATAAACATAACATGTGCTGGTAGCTGTTTGGGCTAAGCAATGGTTTCACGATCAATGAAGTCTGAGTTCGAATCTTAACACGTTCTGTGCGGCAGACACGCATGTGCGATTTTCGAACGTTCACCATGTGCTACCGGCGCATATGCGTGTCCATACAATTTATGTACTTCCTTCGAATGCGGCGCGCCGCACCTGTGGGTTTTTTGTGCATCTCTATTGTTCTTGGCGTAATTGTTTTATGACTCATAAAAAATGGGAAATTTTTCAAACACACCTAGGCGTCTCGCCGCACTTGGGATAAGTTTGTAACGGCGCACATATGTGCCCAGCCGCACTGGGTAGAGTTTCTTCAATCGCGCCTGCGCGCTCATAGCACCACACGAAGTATTTTTTGGGCGCGCATGAGTGTTTGCCGCACAGGGTTTAGTGTATCATAAAGCAGCACTTGGAGCAAGTTCGCCAAATAATTCAGCAGTGAATGTGTTAATCACAATGTTGGACTGTTTTTTGTTTCTTTGGAACCATAATAATATATTCCTATTTTAAGCAAAAACTTGTTAGATGTTTATGTTAATTTATTATTTATTTTTATAAGAAGTTAAATATTCGTTATTGTATTATTATTTAACTATTTTTGTGATTTTTAATTTATCTTTTCGGTGTTGGAAGGTTTAAATAAAAATGTCGTGCTGAATGGTAACAAAAATGTTTATTCGTTTTATTTAGTTATTTATAAAATTAACAAACTTAAGAGAATTGTGACGTTACATTCCTACTAGATAAAAGAACTTTTTTTTTAACCGTTCATAGGATTTTTTGTTGTATACCCACTTAGTCAATTCATAATAACATAACAAAGAAATGATATTCTAACAACACAAATATAATTGTCAATACCTATTTAGTTTTCTATAATCTACCTTTCTAACTTTACGAAATAAGTGACCAAGCGAACAAGATAAAGAATATTATATTTCTGTCCCATTACTTCCAATCAAGTAAAAACTTACAAAAAGTCAAGTACTGCGTGAGATTTGAACTCACGGCTTACTGATTCACGCATCTATATGCACGCGCTTAACCGCTAGGTCATCTTTACACATTGAACTACAATCAGTTGTTGACGACGCATGTTTATGTTCTTGGAAATAGAAGGTCTTAAGTCAAACTAAACGCCAAGCTATTGCTTTGTGAGTTTGCTTATCGACTTTTGGTCGCGACTGTACTCATAGTGTCCTTAGGAGAATCTGTATATTAATTTTTCTGAATTTTCTGACCTCCGGATGATACTTTGCATATCAGGTGATGGCATCATGAGCTCATCAGACACTTGCTCACTCTCTAAGATAGGTTCTTCTAAAGGTACAACCGACACATTGTAGTTATCAGGTAGGGTTTTATCAACAGACGTATGAAGCAGCATGGACTCCTCATCAGGTGCCAGTGGCAGCACAGAGTTATAAGATGTAGATGACATGTTATCATCATCAGAAAGGACAGATATAAGTTGATTGTAGGTAAATGATTGAATCCTATTTAAATTTGCATCTATATCAGTCGTGAAACTTGTGTGGGTGAAGGTGTCATCATTTTCGTCGAAGTCTTCGTCATCGTCGTCATCATCAGAAGTCAAAATTCTGCGCAACTCCTTCTCAATGTCTTGCTCCCTAATTTGCAAAAAAATGCAAACATAGTTTTTATTGGATAACATGAAAATAGCTCCCACAAAATTATACATTGGTTTTCATTGATGCGCAATAGAAAAATAGTTCCCACGTTTTTTGAAACGACACCACACCAACACTATTTCATTATTTACGCAACTATAACAACAAATATATTGAAAACATTATAAACTTAGAAGATTTAGAAGTTTTTTGTACTTACCGGGTTTTCAGTGTTGCCAACAACTCGGGACCTGATATCGCCATTTTTCACAGCTTGAGTAGCCTAATGTATCCGAATTTGAGCTGAGGTAGCCTAAAGTAGCCCAAACGCCAAAACTTCGTTATGAATGAATACTTATTTTTTTGTAAATTATTTAATGGTATCAAAAAGTCAAAGACCTCATTAGCATCACTCAGCTTCATCTGCTGCCAGCAGTAACAAAGCATCCGCAAGAATTTCGTCTTCAGAATTATCTGTAGCTGCTGCGGTGCTGGTACCAGTACCGCAAAAATGTACGTCTCCAGCGGAACTTGTGCTAGCACAAGTTCCGCTGGAGACGTACATTTTTCTCCCAGCAACTAATTCCTTCACAAAGCGCACGAGAAAATGTGTACATCGCTGTTTGACTTCTTGGGCTTTGTTGGCAGAAACAGACTGTTTTGCAAGTAAATCGTTAAACTTATCTCCAAAATCGATTGAATCCAGTGGAAGCAATGATTTTTCAAAAGATGCATCGGCTTTTTCTAAAGATCGCTTAATAGCTGCTATATCTGCTTCATGAAGCATTGTTGATGAGGCATTTTCAGGCATACTTTGGCCTCTCAAAAATACGGGTTTGATAACACGTCTTGCAATGGAAACACGAAGAATCCGGAGGTCGCTGTATATTTTTGTTATATTAGCATCACTCGCTTGAAATATAAACGTTTGTTACTTCTTTTAGTATGGGAGAAAGAAATAATAAATTCGTGTCATCATTCTACATACCAGCAAGCTCCCTGGCAGTATAACGTCTCTCTTCTGATGATTTCACCATATTAAAGTGAGTTTTTAACTCAATCCATTGGTTGAAGTTTGTATTAACAGCTGCATAAAATGCTAACAATCTTGTTGCACACAGTTAAGTTAATTTCAAGGGCTTTTTACCATCATTAATAGTTTGAAATAAGTTCTGATAGACTTTCATTCGCAATGGACTGTGGGAAAACCAATTTCTTGTTTCTCTAAGTAAATATTCCAGACAAGACGGTAATTCAGTACAGTGGCACACACACTTCAATAGTTGTAAATGGAGTATGTCTGCTTGTAGAAGGGTGAAAAGAGAGTTGAGCTTGCCACAAAGGTTACTAGGTCCATCGGTTCCTATTGCAGTAAGATTATTAATGTCTAAACCTATTTAAACGACTGGCCTGTTGGTCTAGTGGTTAGTGGCCCTGACTGCTATGCCGGAGGTCGTGGGTTCGATTCCCACCCAGGACAAATGTTTGTGTGATGAGCATGATCATTTGTTCTGTGTCTGGGTGTAATTTATCTATATATGTATGTATTTAGAAATATATAAGTATGTTTATCAGTTGTCTAGTACTCATAACACAAGCTCTGCTTAGCTTGAGGCTAGACGGCGTTGTGTGATAGTTGTGGAATATTATTATTATATTATTATTATTATTATTTCAGATAAAAACCTCTTAAATTATGAATGTCGGCTTGAGCTGTTGCTTCGAATACTTCTTGAAACCCTAAAAAATCAACAACAATTTTTTCCAGTTTTGTATTAACAATAATAGGTTGGGGAAAAAGTTTCTTCGCATTTTTTAAGAAAATTCAAAACATTTTTTAATATAGTTTATTTACATTTAACTAAAGTATGTAGGTACCATTTTGTTCGATAACTTTTTGCCATCTTGTAGGTAGGGACATGATCCCATTGCTATAGAAATTCTGGGACTTCTGGTCAAAATACCGCGACAAGTGGTTTTGGCAGTCCTCTCGTGATGTTAACCTGACACTGCCTAAAGAATTCTGAAGAGACCGAAACAGGTGGAAATCTGAAGGTGCAAGGTCAGGACTATACGGCGGATGCATTAACACCTCCCAGCCAAACTCTCTTAATTTTTGCTGAGTGGCTAAAGAGGTGTGAGGTCTAGCGTTATCATGATGAAAAACCACACCCCTTCTGTTGATTAATTCCGGCCGCTTTCTCTCAACTTCTTGCTTTAATCTCATCAGTTGTTCGCAGTAGAGTTCAGAATCGATGGTCCTGCCTGGTGGTAACAGCTCATAATGAATAATGCCCTTCCAATCCCAACACACACACACAGCATCACCTTGTTGCGAGTTAACCCGAGTTTCGCCACAGTCTGTGAAGCCTGACCGGCCTTTGACCACGACCTTTTTCGCACGTTCTTGTCATACGTGATCCACTTTTCATCACCAGTTATCAGCTTCTTCAAAAATGGTTCGGTTTCATTACGTCGTAATAAAGAATCACAAATGAGTACACGGTTCATTAGGTTTCTTTCAGTGAGCTCGTGAGGTACCCAAATGTCGAGCTTTTTTGTGTAGGGTCATGTGTTCAACAATAAAACACTAAAAATTCAAAGTCTCGTACACCTTTTGTTTTTACAGATAGAAGTGTAATTTTTTACAGGTATATAGGCAACTTTATTAGGTATAGGATGTCATTTATGGTTTTTTTTAATTGATGTGTAATTAATCTGCAAAAAAATTAAAACAAAAACATTGGAAATGTTTCATTGTGTCCACAGTAGTGTACACAATAAAACACCACAAATTCAACAATGAAACATATAATTAATAGTGTGTTCAACAATGAAACACTAAAAATTTAATGTCTCGTACACCTTTTGTTTTTATAGATAGAAGTCTAATTTTTTAAAGGTATATAGGCAATTTTATTGGGTAGGTATCGGATGTTATTTATGTTTTTTTTTATTTATGTGTAATCAATCAGCAAAAAATAAAAACGTAAAAATTGGAACTGTTTCATTGTGTACACATTGAAACACCACAAATTCAACAATGAAACAAAATAATTATGTGTTTGTCTCATATTTTGTGAAATTTATGGAGTAGGTGAATGATAAAAAATGCTTGAGTTCAATCAAAAAGTTTTTATTACTAATTTAACTTTAATCAGACTCTTCAGGTTACCTTTGAAAGGTAATAATGAATTATGATAATGCCTTAAAATTTATAATAAGCTAGGTATCACAATTACTGAATTTGCTATATTTATGGCACTCGTTAATTAAACTAGTTAAACAATAATGGTAAAAAACTTTTTAGGCACTTACATTCATCTCAAAATTATAAAATCACAAACATTACGTTAATACTTAGCTATAAAAATTGACTGAGATCACTTTACATTAAGATATCACTTAACGACTAAAGTCTCAAAATTACGAAAATCACAAGTCTAGGAGAAAGTTAATAATTGACAACAAATAACTAACGATTAATAAATGCCAGTTTACGACAATTAGGTACAAATAAACATTATAAAAAAATAATAATATCAAAATTAACAAAAGAAAATGAAAAATCAACGCAACTTCATATTTGGCGTGACACGGACAGGAAAGACGTAAGTTGAGTTTCTGGATTTCGATCCATTTATTTGTGGCGGAGGAAGAATCATTTTTATCTCATTCATGTGAATTTCTGAAAAGTCAGGTTCCAACGGCATGTAAAATTTCATATTATCTTTGACTTTTAGCCTCATGAATGAAGCTCCGAATTTATTTGTATTTATGACTTCTGTGATCTGCGCGATATAGTAGACCTTCAGTTTTTTTGAGTCTAGTAAAACAAGCACGTAATCACCTTCTTGAGGTGTGTGAGTAACATTTTTGAAATTTTCTGTTATCAAAGGTAACCCATCTTCATCTAGATCTTCATTTAACTCGCTCAAATCAGAATCGCCTTCTTCCGTGTAGACTACTTCCTCGTCATCCTCACTACTTGTTACTGATTCAATCCTTGTGATTTTTGGTTTCTTTTTTCCTTCTTATTCAATCAAAACAGGCCGTTTAATCGTCTTTGCTGCTGATTTTCTTTCTTGTGTTTTTTTTTCGTTCTTCAGCTATCCGGTCTTTTTCTGGTGTGTCCGTCGCCACCATACTTTTGCCGAGTTTTCTTGGTTTTCGCTTTCCAGTTCGTGGGCCGGCCTTCAATGGAGCCATAAATTCCTTAGGGGATTTGAAATTAGTCTGAATACCAGAAGTACTTGCTCGAATTTCTTCTATAGGAGGAGTCATCCCTCTAAGCAGTGAAGTAGTAGAACCTGATTCGTTAGACTTCAACGTGAAAATTTCCTTTACACCACATGCAGCTTCGGTGGCTTGTGCGGGAATTCCTCCAAATAGAAATTCGTCAGCTTCAAGTATTGATGGACTCTCAGCCCGTGTCACATCAGATAAGGGACTTTCAGCACGTTCAACCTCTAAAGATGGAATAGCAAGATTCTCCCTCAGTACATCAGGAGCGGTAGCTGTAGAATGAAATGGCCCTGTTTGCTCTTTGTCGGTCACCAATGACGGCATAAAGTCAATTTCTGTAAAAACATCTGGGGCATACGGAAAAATGCCGCATTTTTTGAAAGCCGACGCAATATTAACTGGCGTCATTGCTTTTGTGTATGCCTGACCCACACACTCAGCAACATTGTAAACAGTCATTTGTTTACCAGGATGCCTCATCAGCCACGAATCCACAGCTCTATTATAATAGCCTTTAAATGGGGCATTTAAGCCCACATCAAGAGGCTGCATCTTTGCAGTCGTATGTGGGTGCAGTGTAAGCACTGTTACTCCAGCTTTTTTGGCTAAATCTAAGGCTTCAATACTAAGGTGGGATTCGTGATTATCCATTATGAGTAGAGCTGGGTTTTCTGGGCTCGCAGACGTGTGTTTAATGAAATGCTCCATAACTTTTACGAATAGCTCCGCATTCATCCACCCGGTTGGGGCTGCAAGTCCTAAAGATCCTGTTGGAGCGCCATTTAACATAATATCTTTATAATTTTTCCTAGGAAAAACAAGTGCTGGAGGCAACGCTTGTCCTGATGCACACACAATTGCACATGTTGTTACCAATATACCCCGTTCATCGCTGGTTATCTTACAAATATTGTGTTTGCCTTTGGGTGCCATAACTTTTTGCGGCTTTTGAACGGTTGTTGTAGCAGTTTCGTCTAAGTTGTAGATTCTACAACCGTTACCAAAGGAAGGATGACGCTCCATGACATTTTTCAGGTTATCAAAGAAAGACCTGACAGTTTCTTTATTGAAAGCGGTGGCACGCGCCATGCTGCATGCTTCAGGCCTCTTCAGTGTTAATTCTGGATGCCTTGATTTGTATGACCGAAGCCATTCAACACCTGCCATTTGATCTTTTTCCCAACTAGCAGGACATTGAATATTATTTACTATCGCCATTTGATAAGCAATACGGCGCACATCTTTGGAGCTTAAGCCGTAAAATTTCAACGCACATTCTTCGATGTATTCTTTAAGTGCTGTTTCTTGTTCGACTGAAAACGTTCTATTAACTTCGTAGTTAGGAGTAAATCTTAGACCTGGTAAAGATGCATCGTCTATATTCTTATATTTTTGTACGTATCGAAACAGCGTAGGATAATACACATTGCATTCTTGTGCAGATTTTCTCAAACTCTTTCCTTTTCTGTGCACTAAAATAGCTCGAAGCATGTTTTCTCTTAAATGCTCGCCTTTCTTTCTTTTTAGAGATTTCGTACGCCCCATCTTAAATGAAAAACCAATATCAAATATTAAGATTAATTTCTACCCACAAAAATGATTAATTTGCACGGGAAGTAGATGATATAAGGTTTAAGGTACACAATGAAACAAGACAGTACACAATGAAACAGTGTGTCACTGTGTCCATAGCGAAACTGTTTCATTGTTTACTACATAGGGTTTCTTTTACTAACCACAAAAAAAAAACCACCAAATTGTAACACTTTTAACATATGATCTATTCCACTTAATCTACGCAATATGTTTAATGCCAGGTTAACATGAAAAATATGAATTTTTCAACCATAATTTAATGAAAAATCTTTAAAGAATGACGAAAATACTTACATTTTTGTCGAAAAACTTAAAAATGCTCCACAGACACGTCTTCTCCTGCGTGGCGCCGACGCAAACTGGGGTGGGGTGAGGGGTTCTCGAGAGTGTCCTTACGCGATATAATGCACGATCTGGCAACGCAGCGTTTTAGAAATATTACAGTGTTTTATTGTGTACCACTGTTTCATTGTTGGACATCTGACCCCAGTTTTTTTCAAATGCGCCAAAACTGTTTTGTGGTCAATTTCCAGTTCTTCAGCTACGTCGTAACTACTGATATGCCGATATTGCTCCACTTTTTCAAAAATGGCATCCATTTTATCCGTAATAAGGCGACCAGAGCGACGTGCATCTTTGACATCAAAATTTCCGGATTGAAAACGCTTAAACCAAATTTGTGCTACGCTCACAGACTACACACTACGGTCCATAAACATCGCAAATTTTTTTCGCGGCTTGCGTTGCATTTTTACCTTTTTTGTAGTAAAATTTTAAAATGTATCGAATTTCTTCATTAGATTCACTCATCTTGACGGTACGAAAAACAAATAAAAATCACACATTTTCCTAATTTGAATTTGGAATTATGTTCTTTAAAATTTAAACTTTCAATGATACCAAAATCAGCCAGATACAAATAGTATAGCCAAAGAGATTTTATTACACGTTCATACATACTATAATGCGAAAAGACTTTTTCCCCAACCTAATAATAATAATAATAATAAGGACGGGACGGTTGATGTGTGTCGGGCATGCCACCGTCCGGGTGAGTCCATCAGGCATATTATCTCTGGTTGTTCTCGTCTGGCTAACGGCGAGTACTTGCACAGGCATAATCAAGTGGCCAGGATTATTCACCAGCAACTTGCTTTGAAATATAAACTTGTGGATTCTGAGGTACCGTATTACAAGTATGTGCCCGACCCAGTTCTCGAAAATGACCATGTCACGTTGTACTGGGATCGGTCTATCATTACTGACAGGACTGTTGTCGCCAATAAGCCTGATATAGTGGTGATAGATCGATTAGTGCGCCGCGCAATGATTGTCGATGTTACCATTCCACATGACGAGAACCTCGTGAAAGCTGAGAAAGAGAAGCAAATGAAGTATCTCGACTTAGCACACGAGGTTGTTGACATGTGGAATGTGAGCTCGGCTGTCATTGTGCCGATTGTAGTAACGGCCAATGGCCTGATGGCCGAAAGTCTCGATCAACATCTTCCGAGGCTCTCGTTAGGCGGTTGGATCAAGGGCCAGATTCAGAAGGCAGTACTTCTTGATACGGCTCGCATTGTGAGGAGGTTCCTGTCTCTGCAGCCCTAACCACCGGTAGCTTGGACTTTGCTCCCGCTACTGGCGGATCACTATTTTTTATATTTTTAAATGTTTTTTTTAATGTCTTTTATAAAAAATATTTAAAAATGTATTTAATAAGTTTTTAAAATGAATAAAGGACATAATAATAATAAATAATAATAATAATATCCTAGGACATTATTCACACACGGTCATCTGATCCCAAACTAAGCAGAGCTTGTACTATGGAAACCAGCTAACTGATATACTACATACACTACTTTTTTTTTTATTTAATACATACTTATATAAGATAATTACACCCAGACTCAGGACAAACAGACATGTTCATGCACACAAATGTTTGTCCTGGATGGGAATCGAACCCACGACCTGCGGCATGATAGGCGGTATCTTAACCAACCACGCCAACTGGCCTGTATTGTAGTATCGGATGCAATATGCCATGTACTTTTCTGTTGTCACATCGATGGATTCATCTACTATTACAGAATAACTTTGGCTACCAACTTCTAACAGTTCTTTAAGCATGGCTGGTTCCAAGACATTCTTTATAATGGAAGAACACTTTGATCTATGTAATTGAATGTTTTCAAGAGGACTTCCTATACCACAGGTTTTCAAAGCTTCTGACAGGTGATCGTTGCTACGGATCAAGCTATGAGCAGCGATATAGGAAGAAATTTTTATGTCCATTATTTTTTCTTTTGATGAACTGTCTTCATATATCTATATTTTCTGAGTAGCCAAATGATACAAGCTTGAGTTGTGTTTTGGAAAACCTTGATTCCTTGTCTCTGTGTGTTTTAGTTTTCATATGCTTTTCCAAATCAGTTTTGTCTGCACGAAGTTCCAAAATGCATAACCCTTTCCACTATCCGTCAGTTCCACGGGAGCTCGAGTTAGCCAATCTGTAAAATAAAAGTGACAATATTAGTTTACTAAGCGGTATGAAAAAAAAACCGGCCAAGTGCGAGTCGGACTCGCGCACGAACGGGTCCGTACCGTTATCTATAAAAATGGCAAAAAATATCACGTTTGTTGTATGGGAGCCCCCTTAAATATTTATTTTATTCTGTGACCTGTGGAAACTGGTGAGTTTTTGTGAGAGTTACGCCAGTGCATACGGTCTGTTGTACAATGTAAAAAAGAGTGTGGTGTTTGAGATGAGGGATGTTTGCGGAAATGCGTGTTGATTGTTTTTATGCATTAAAGCGTAAAACATGTGCGTCCTTGGTGCGCAGGGTGCGAGCCAGTTCCAACAGCATCGTGGGAATGATTGCTGACAGGCTGGACTGCTGTATTATAAATCGTTGCTCCCATATCTCAGCTAGAATGCTGAAGCAATGATTATTTTGTTGTGTGTGTTTATGTAATTGTTGTTGTATATTGTATCGCTAACATAGTTGTAAGTTATTCATTGTTAGTTTATTCATTGTTACTAACACTATACAGGGTGAAGGAATTTTCACTATCTAATTTCTGCATAATATTTTTAAATAAACGTGCTATAAGATGTGTATTACCGTTTTAGAGTACTCTATGTGATTTTCTGTTTTTAAATCTTAAAGTGAAATAAATGTGTTTCTGTAAAAAAAATTCCTAAGTTTGAGTTTGGTATAAAAAAAAATGTATGGAATCCTAGCTGCCCATGTGTTTTAAAACTTATCCGCTTAATTCAGATTTCAAAATGGTAAGTATATCAATATTCCTTTTTTTTTACAGAGACAAGTTTTAAACTTTAAGATAAAAGATACCACATGAGGTACTCTAAAACTGTAATACACATCTTATAGCACGTTTTATTAAAAATATTATGCAGAAATCAGATAGTGAATATTTCTTCTTTTGTGAACACGGTGGCCGAGGAAGTGATCAAAGGTGGCAATTTTTCAAAATATAATTTTAAAATAAAATTGCGCTTACACATCGACTCCGGGGTTTGACATTTTTTTTTATTATAGGGCTTTGGGTTCCCACCCGCAGATACAGGGTTATCCTTTAATTACGCTATAGCCTGCATAAGTGTCATTGTTATTCTCAATAAAGAATTGGGACCCTTGATTCTTGAACTAATCTTCATTCTTGATCTGGGGTCCATGATCTTTGGAAGGCGTACGAGGGGCCAAAGCCAACTCGCAGAGGCCCCTTAGACAATTTTAAATGATGAGGAGACACCAACCGATGATTATCACTGTATGCACTATGCAAGTGCACCCAAGGACAACCCCCGGTTGGTGCAGGACTATTGTTGTACTTACGTGGAAACAAAACATATTGGGCTATGAGTTTGGGTGGCTAAAGTGGATTGGGTAACATGAATTATGGAAGAACTATGTCCCCTGCCTGACCAATGTTATATATTATACACGGATAAAATGGCAGGGGGTGACTTGCACACTCAATGATGGGCCCCCGAATACGGTCGCTAGCACATAGTTACGTGGCGACAACGGGGCAACACTTCCTGAGATGCTTGAGGAGTGAAGAGGTATTCCACGGTTATCAGGACAATCTCGGAAGTACGTTCAAGATCCCTACCAGCATCTTACTGGAATACTTCCTTCCTCCGAGCACGTTCGCTCTTGCGAATCTCCATTCAAGCCAGCCAATAAAGGCAAGAATGAGGTGGGAGCTCTGTTCCTCGTCAGTGTTCACTCTAGCCGGTCAATAAAGGCAAGCCAAAGATGAAGAATAAGACTTCTCCCGGGAGATAGGGTCGGTGGGGTCGCTACTGCCAACAGCTCGCCACATGCTGCCCTGTGGGTTTCTGTATCTCTCTTGGTCTGACTCCATAATATTTATATAATATATTGTATCTGGAAATACAAAAAAGGGAAGGGGAGGTATTTTTTTTTTAATAAATTACAACAATATTGGTGTCAAATAAAAGTTAGTAATGAGTCAATTCCAAGTATATGCATATTAATAAAAACTAAAAATATTAATAAAAAACAAAAAACCCGACTGCACAAACACCTAACTGAAAAGAGAAAATAAGCATTATAATTTATTGAATTTTGGTATATCGCAGGCGGGAACAAACCAATAACCTGAAATATGGTGTAACTTTTTGTTTGCCCCGCCTGCGATATACCAAAATTCAATAGATTATAATGCTTATTTTCTCTTTTCAGTTACGTGTTTGTGCAGTTGGGGTTTTGTTTTTAATTTTTTTTTATTACATTACTTATAATATCATTAGTTTACACTACAAATAAAAAATGCTTTAAATCGATTCTCGCCCATGACTACCGTAAGGACACTTTTGCTTCTCAATGGACGAGTTTCACTCCTCGTGACAACGAGCCACTTTATCATAGTCATCCGCCTATTCATTTCCCAAGCCTTTATTATAGAAAGAAAGAAAGAAAAATGCGTTTAATTGGCATTACAGCATACAATAAATACACCTTAAAACTATGGAAACATGAAATAATGATTGCAATGCCAAAAGGGCCTCAGCTCAGCATAATGTCAGATGGTAACACAAGGTATACCACCTGACGCTGATTTTCAGCTGCAACCCACGAGTGCCATACGCTAGAATTTAATAAACACAGAGAAGTGTGTGTCCGTTTTATAATAAATTAAGAGAATAAATTAAATAGAAATGTTGTGGCATACATGTGTGTGTGTGTGTGTTGTGTTGTGATTAATTAAATACTAAAATAAATACTCAATATCAATGTTATTACAATAAAATAATAATGAATCTATATCTAAATATTTAAAAGCACCTTCAAAGCAAAATCGTGAGACTGCGTTGTTCTTCTAAACTATGAAACGTATTTTTATGCAGTTTACATAATCAGGGTACAAGACAATAATCATTGATTATAATAAAAAAATAAAAAATAAATAAATAAATAATAGTGAAAGTAATTAAAATTATAAAATGGATAAAACATTATGAAATAAGTAAATTGTATTATATATTATTAATTATTAAATCGCGGATATGTCGGCTCGAACATTCTGAAAATCTTTTTGCTGGTTTAATAAAAATTCTTTTAATTTTAATTTGAAAGTCGAGCAACTTTTGCTATACTTTATGGGAGGAGGGATATTGTTCCAGCATTTAGTAGCTGCGTAGCGAAAACTGCCTCTAAAAGCCGCTGACTTATGCCGTGGGATGGAAAGCTGTTGAGAACATTTTCTTCCCTCGCCGATTTTGTGTCTTCTTGTCCACAATAGTCTGTCATATAAGTAACAAGGAGAATGGGACTTAATAACACCAAAGAGTAGGCTTGCCAAGTGGAGTTTACGTCTAGCTTTCATTTTTAAAATGTTGTGCTCATTAAAGAATGGTGTAACATGTCCCCTAAAGGGAACTTTAAAACAGAAGCGTGCACAGGCGTTTTGAAGTCTTTGGATCATTCTTTCAGTTTTGGACAGTAGTCGTTGGCCATACACAGTGTCCACATAATTTAACTTAGATAAAACCAAAGACTCCACAAGCAAGACTCGCAATTCTTCACTGAGATAGGGACGGGCTTTGTATAAAATCTTAAGTCTATAATAGCAATTACGAATAGACTCAGATACGTGTTTGTGAAAACGGAGCTCCGCGTCCATGATAAGACCTAGATTACGTGCTTCGTATACCCTTTCGATAGGCTCTCCCATAACAGTCACACAGCCCGTACTTGGTTTAATTTTACCTATCTGGTTTTCGGATCCGAAAACCATATATTTGGTTTTTGCAGGGTTCAAGGCAAGCGTATTGGCATTTGACCATTGTACTATGTTTTCAAGATCTGTATTAAGATCGTACAATGCTTGTTCGTAGTCTTCTGGTTTAAATGATATATATACTTGTATATCGTCAGCATAAATATGGAATTTACATTTATTTATATGTTTTATTATATCGGCACAATACAAAATAAACAGTATTGGCCCAAGAATCGAGCCCTGTGGAACCCCTCTTCCTACTGAACGGTGCCTAGAGACTACTGTTGAGCCATCCGCTCGACGTATTTCGACGAATTGCGTACGATCGCAAAGATAGCTATTAAACCATTTTATTGCGTCCTCGTCAAATCCATAAAAAACCATCTTTGACAATAAGAGAGGAACGTTAATACAGTCAAACGCGCGCGAAAAATCAAGCAACACCAAAAGAGTGCACATCCCGTTATCTTGAGCCGCCAAGATATTGTCTGTCACATCCAACAAGGCCGTGGCTGTACTACGGCCCTTCCTAAATCCTGATTGAACATCTGGGAGGATTTTGTTTGTCTCTAAAAATTCAACTAACTGTGTACATACTACTTTCTCTAAAACTTTAGAAAGTACCGGCAGTAAACTAATAGGTCTGAGATCCTTCATTTCCAAAGCATTAGGAGTTTTGGGCAATGGGTGTACTTTGGCAATTTTCCATAACTCAGGAAAAGATGAGGATGTGACAGATGTATTTACTAAAACAGTCACGGCGTCCAAAGTCACAGGTAGTGTCAGTAAAATCATATTTATGGTAACGCCGTCGCAACCTTCAGCATTTGATTTAATGGTAGTAAGTATGTTCTCGATTTCCTTGCGTGTTGTTGGTCTTAAACTAAATGTGGAACTATTATTTCGCGCGGATTCAAAATATGCAAGCAACGAACTACTTACTGTCTCCTCACCCGGCACATTAAGAAAATGGTCACAAATTTTGTCGGGTTCGTTAAAATGCAGAGGTAATTCTTTACATTTTGGTGGGAGCAGGGTAGACTTTAGATTTTTCCAAAGCACTCTTGAGTCATGTATTTGACTGTTGATCTTGTGTTTATAGTACGCTGACTTTTCGTAAAATAGAGACCCAGAAACAAGTGACTTCAATTCTTTGTAATAAATCTTTTTAGAATCAGAATTTTTGTTTTTTAAATACTCTGCATGTGCTTTATTCCTCAAATGCATCATAAATTTAACGTTATCAGTAATCCAGGGGTAACAAAACTCCTTAATTACACTAGTTTTTAGAGGTGCATGTGTATCAAATAGTGTAAGTAAATTCCTGTTATATTCACTGACCATTGTATTAACATCTTGCAGCTCAGCTAACGCTTGCCAGTTGAGTAACTCAAGATCCTGATCAAAACATTCCCTATTAATGTTCTTTAGTGGTCGATAAGTAATGGTTCGCGATGGAATTTTCAGGCGTTTAAAACTAAATTCGCCGGAAATCAACGCATGCGCACCTAGATCCGGTATTACATTAACTGATACAGAGCGTGGTTTGACATTTGTACAGATGATGTCTATCAGTGAGTTGCCATGCACTGTAAAGTGCGTGGGTGACTGCACTAATTGTTTAAGACCCAAGCAGTTCAAAAAAGAGACTAACTTATCCGCCTTTGAGTCTGAGTCACCAAGCATGTTAATATTAAAATCACCCATCAGTATCGTGTACTCACATTGTGTTAGAGAGTCTAAAGATCCAGATACAGCGTCTAGGAAAAGATCAACATCTTGCCAAGGCGGGCGGTAGGCAGTACCTATTGCTAACCTGATTCCGCGAACACTAATTGTGAGCCACATCTGCTCGACCGTGGTGTGCAATGGGCTAGCCGAGTATGAGTAGTATCGAACATTTAAACCGCACCTGATATAAAAACCAACGCCACCACCGCGTCCCTTCTTTACAGACAATGGGCGCGGTATATGCCGCAGCCTATACCCAGGTACGGAGGGCGCGCGCCCTTCTTCGCCTGTTCGCAGCCACGTTTCATTAATGGCCATAATATCAACATCCAAACCCAGTAATGCTGCTATAAACTCGTCGTGTTTCGTGCCCAAAGAACCCGCGTTCCAAAAACCAACCTTGAGGTATTTATCAGACATCATTTAATAGATAATTTAAAAAAAGAAAAGTGTAGTGTAAATGAATTATTATAAGCGACATAGAAAAAACATATACGTATAAGTATGGTACACCGTGGGCAGCGTAGATTATAAGGGAAACATGGCAACTTAAAAAACTATGAATGCTAACAAGATGACACTGGCAGGAACATGTATAATGTATTATACAATTTATCTCCAAAATTAATAAAAGACATGTATTTAACAACGATATGCAACAATGAATTATAAGGAATAAGCTAGATAATAAACAAAATAAACAAAACAAAGGACTAATTTGAACTTTCTCACGTGGCACCGTATCCATAAAACATAAAAACGCTGATAACAATATGCTGTCATAAATATGAACAAACCTACTGAGTGATAAAAAAACGCGAGATGTCCTTTACCGTTCGGATTTGCACAACCGACTTTCCCTCTTCTTTTCGCGCAAGTATGCTACCATCTTTAGTCCAGGTGTACTTCCATTCCAGGCGAGTAGCAGCTTGGCGAGTCTCGTAGAATAGTTGCCTGTTAGTTTTGGTCAGGCGCTCGTTGAGGTAGATACGGTGTGGCGCTCCCGGCACTTCGATGTCAGCAGTAGTGAGGTTGCGGCGGACGCGCGCGGCTCTCAGCAAATTGTCTCGCGTCGTGCGCCTTGCTAGTCGGACAACGATGAGACGAGGGCGGGGCGCTTCGTCTGCTGTGTGGTCGCGTCGAACATTCCCAACACGTTTAGCAAAAACGATGTCCTCTACTTCGAGTTTAATAGCTAGTTTAAGTGCTAGCATGTTAATCAACTGAGACGGGTTTTCCCCACTTGACTCCGCAACGCCAGAGAGCTGAACATCGTTCAGCAGTGTCTCTTGCTCACGTTCATTCAACTGCTGCTGGAGTTCCCCAATTGTTTCCTCCAGTTGAATTAAACGAGGAGAACTCGTTTGCTCGGTATTCTCTTCGAGTTCTTTGACACGACTTTCCAAGGTATCCATGCGGTTATAGCACTTATTCACCTTATCATCAAGACCTGAGAACTCATCTCGAAATTGACGAATCTCATCTCGCAAGGCATTAACCTCACTGCGGAGACAACGGATTTCCATCGCCAAGCTGATCTCCTGAGTATCCGGTGTGTTATTTTTTATTGCAACTGGGCTGCTGATTTCAGCATTATCACTAGGGATGACCGCTGCTGGACTGGAGATGATGACTTCAGCATTATCAGTAGGGATGACCGCTGCTGGACTGGTGGATAAGCTGGACTCCTCTATTCCCTTCACAGGGGTTTGGGAGTTGTCTACCCGAGGCACTTTTGCCTTACATCCAGGGCACATCCAGTTCGCCGAGAATTTTGCCGTGGGGGCGAGATTGACGCAGAGTCGATGATAAACACCAGGACATTTCGAGCATTTCATGCCGTCATTTACTGCCAAAAATTTCCCACAAGCTCCGCACTTCGGCATTTTCGAATATTAAAATCACCAGCAAAGCGAAGATCAAAACAAAAAAAGTAATCACAAATGTAAGGATTACAAAAAGAGTCCAATGTGTAGCACGGATTTGAACCCACGCTCTACGGTTGCTTAAGTTTAGGTATCGCCTTAACTGTTCTCGCTATTTAGACATTTATCAGAATTGTTAAATTTATTGACCTTATAGCAGACTAAGAAAACAGATTAAGAATTAATGAGGGTGTTATGGTATTTTTCTAGTTCAAAAACACAAACACCGCACTGTGCTGACACTTTTAATGATATTATACAGTTTTTAATATGTTTTGATGATTTATATATACTGTTTGTTTCGGTAGATTTATTTGAAATAATTAAAGTTACAATCCCAAATAACCACAGAACGTTCTTTTCCAAGTCCAAACTTCACTAATTACTACTAAAAATAATTTTGTTCACGGAGCAAAAAGAAATACGCAACGTCAGATTCGAGCGTACGACAACTATTATACTTTCTCAATTTTTTTTAAATTTGACATGGGTTTGTTTTTGACTACAGTCTAGGTCAGAGGTGACAGAGACAAAGTCTAAGATGGAGTGAGCTTACCAAAAGAATCCTGTTCACTCTAACTTTCATTTATTCTTTCCTCAGATAAAAATGGAATCGTTCCTCGAAGATCTGAACAACATTCTGAGTTCAGGCGACGTGCCGAACATATACGAAGCTGAAGACCTGGACAAGATCTACCAAGCGGTCCGTCACGTTGTGATGGAGATGAATCTCCAGGCCACTAAGACGAACTTGTTCGCATGCTACCAGCGTAGGGTGCGGAGCAACATGCACATTATGATCGTCATGAGCCCTATCGGAGAGGTGAGCTACTAAGAACTTGTTCGCAGGGTGCGGAGCAACATGCACATTGTGGTCGTTATGAGCCCTATCGGAGAGGTGAGCTACTAAGAACTTGTTCGCATGCTACCAGCGCAGGGTGCGGAGCAACATGCACATTATGATCGTCATGAGCCCTATCGGAGAGGTGAGCTACTAAGAACTTGTTCGCAGGGTGCGGAGCAACATGCACATTGTGGTCGTTATGAGCCCTATCGGAGAGGTGAGCTACTAAGAACTTGTTCGCATGCTACCAGCGCAGGGTACGGAGCAACATGCACATTATGATCGTCATGAGCCCTATCGGAGAGGTGAGCTACTAAGAACTTGTTCGCAGGGTGCGGAGCAACATGCACATTGTGGTCGTTATGAGCCCTATCGGAGAGGTGAGCTACTAAGAACTTGTTCGCATGCTACCAGCGCAGGGTGCGGAGCAACATGCACATTATGATCGTCATGAGCCCTATCGGAGAGGTGAGCTACTAAGAACTTGTTCGCAGGGTGCGGAGCAACATGCACATTGTGGTCGTTATGAGCCCTAGCGGAGAGGTGAGCTACTAAGAACTTGTTCGCAGGGTGCGGAGCAACATGCACATTGTGGTCGTTATGAGCCCTATCGGAGAGGTGAGCTACTAAGAACTTGTTCGCATGCTACTAGCGCAGGGTGCGGAGCAACATGCACATTATGATCGTCATGAGCCCTATCGGAGAGGTGAGCTACTAAGAACTTGTTCGCATGCTACCAGCGCAGGGTGCGTAGCAACATGCATATTGTGGTCGTTATGAGCCCTATCGGAGAGGTGAGCTACTAAGAACTTGTTCGCAGGGTGCGTAGCAACATGCACATTGTGGTTGTTATGAGCCCTATCGGAGAGGTGAGCCACTAAGAACTTGTTCGCAGGGTGCGTAGCAACATGCACATTGTGGTTGTTATGAGCCCTATCGGAGAGGTGAGCTACTAAGAACTTGTTCGCATGCTACCAGCGCAGGGTGCGTAGCAACATGCACATTGTGGTTGTTATGAGCCCTATCGGAGAGGTGAGCTACTAAGAACTTGTTCGCATGCTACCAGCGCAGGGTGCGTAGCAACATGCACATTGTGGTTGTTATGAGCCCTATCGGAGAGGTGAGCTACTAAGAACTTGTTCGCATGCTACCAGCGCAGGGTGCGTAGCAACATGCACATTGTGGTTGTTATGAGCCCTATCGGAGAGGTGAGCTACTAAGAACTTGTTCGCATGCTACCAGCGCAGGGTGCGTAGCAACATGCATATTGTGGTCGTTATGAGCCCTATCGGAGAGATGAGCTACTAAGAACTTGTTCGCAGGGTGCGTAGCAACATGCACATTGTGGTTGTTATGAGCCCTATCGGAGAGGTGAGCTACTAAGAACTTGTTCGCAGGGTGCGTAGCAACATGCACATTGTGGTTGTTATGAGCCCTATCGGAGAGGTGAGCTACTAAGAACTTGTTCGCAGGGTGCGTAGCAACATGCATATTGTGGTCGTTATGAGCCCTATCGGAGAGGTGAGCTACTAAGAACTTGTTCGCATGCTACCAGCGCAGGGTGCGTAGCAACATGCATATTGTGGTCGTTATGAGCCCTATCGGAGAGGTGAGCTACTAAGAACTTGTTCGCAGGGTGCGTAGCAACATGCACATTGTGGTTGTTATGAGCCCTATCGGAGAGGTGAGCTACTAAGAACTTGTTCGCAGGGTGCGTAGCAACATGCATATTGTGGTCGTTATGAGCCCTATCGGAGAGGTGAGCTACTAAGAACTTGTTCGCAGGGTGCGTAGCAACATGCACATTGTGGTTGTTATGAGCCCTATCGGAGAGGTGAGCTACTAAGAACTTGTTCGCATGCTACCAGCGCAGGGTGCGTAGCAACATGCACATTGTGGTCGTTATGAGCCCTATCGGAGAGGTGACCTACTAAGAACTTGCTCGCATGCTACCAGCGCAGGGTGCGGAGCAACATGCACATTGTGGTCGTTATGAGCCCTATCGGAGAGGTGAGCTACTAAATTGAACCGTGTGTTCATAGACTTACGCCCTTTGTACACGGCACGGTTCCTTTACGGTACGGCGTATAAACCACGCCGTAGCAAAAACGTCCATAGACCATAGTGATCCATTCAATAAAACGACCGTGCCTACACACGCCGTATAAACTCTGTAGTCTTTCAGGGAAAGAAAAACGTGTGTGTACAGTCACAGAATGAAAAGGTTCGTCACCTTAGAGTCGGTTTTCGCTTGCACTAGTACTGCAAGAATTAATCATGCCAACATACCAGTGCAAGAAACAGTGCTTCTAACATTTAAATAAATATGACGTTTGCTATCGAATAAGGTTTTGCATGTTTTTTCTATCCCATCAATGCAATGTTACAAAATGTATTAAAACAACAATAAAATGACAACTATAAAATAAGACGCAAAAGTTAATGAAAACTACGAATAAGTTTAATGACATCTATTTTTAATAACGGGTATAACCACCATTAGCTTCAATCAAACATTGTAACCTATTTCTCATGGAACCCACTAGACGAGAGCATAGATCCGTGCCTCTAGTGTCTTCCCAAATAATTCGGCAGTGGTTTTCTAAAGCATCTTTGGTCCTTTCATTTCTATTTTCCCATCGCTGTATCATTAAACCCCATAAGCTCTCTATCGGGTTGAAATCTGCAGATCTTGCTGGCCAGGGTATCACCACTCTATCGCAATGCCGGTTGAACCATTCATTCACAATACGAGCATTGTACGTGCGAGCATTGTCCTGGACATATCTGACCTCAGGTACCTCATCAGCTAGATACACGGTACGGACACTTGGTAGCATACTGTCTTCTAAAACAAACAGATGGTGCGTTGCGTTTGCCCTTGAAGGAAGAAGAACGAGCTCGCCTACTCTATCCGCTGACATCCACCCCCATATATTGGCCGAGATTCGTCCAGAACTGAAATTGGGCACTACATGGTCTTCCGTATATCTCGTACTATTATATCTCCACAAATTAAGCCTCCCATGTTGGCTCGACTTAAAACATTTTTGTCGGTAAAAATAAATATAGTGGTACTCCAATCGAAGTTCAAATAAGTCTGTGCAAATCTTAAGCATGCTTCCTTATGAGTCGTTGTCAGAGCAACTATGTTTACGTGTCGTCTATAATGTAATCCCATTGAGTGTAATGCGTTTCTTATCACTCTTGGACAAACATTGACACAAAGCCGTCTTCTTCATATTGCCTTCTCATGTCTGATTTTTGTGCGGCGTTAAGAATAGGACGGTGACCAGAATTATTGTGACGATGATCGACTAGTGCACCTTCTTCGCCATGTCTCCTTATCCAGAATCTCACACTATCTCTGGTCACATATAGACGAAGTGATATCTCGGAGATGTTGTAGCCAGCTTCATGTTCGGCAATAATTGCTGCTCTTTCTTCAACACTTAAAGGTCTTGGCATTATAAAATAGTTATTTAGGAGAAATTATGATATTTCACAAACTACCAAGTGATGACATGATATGAAGATGACTGACAATAGTTTTAACAGAAATAATAATGGCAGGTTGAACCAACAAGAAGGTTTTAGTTTATCGAACATAATAATCTTGTTGACAAGATAAATAGTCAAACAACTTTGATCTGAATAATTTTGAACTTTATTAACGAACAGTTAAACATTATTTTCTCTAACTCGAGTCTATTCTGTAACATAGTTTCAAAAGGTAATATGTGCTCGCGATACGTTGAACGAATCAATTTGAAAATTGACGAACCTTTTCATTCCGTGACTGTACAAAGGGATTTAAGCTTGTGTTAAAAGTTTTCGTATCGATGTCCCTTACACTGTGTTTTTATAGATTTCTAGCTTTTGCCCGCGGCTTCGCCCGCGTGGAGTTCGGACATCCCAGGTCAAGGTCTACCTGTGTGTCAAAATTTATCGGAATCCGTTCACCCATTAAGGCGTGAAAATATACTGAATTTCATAAAAACACCATATTACTCTATACGAATTTTACCTACATTCTACTATTGGCAAGTTAACATTATAATATCTATGGCAACCTACTCGGCTTGTATTATTTCTCATTTTAATATTTAGTTTGGTTGGAAAGGAAGTATGGTTTGTTATTTTCGTGTGAAGTTTCTTGCTGGCTCTGTGAAGTTTCATAAGTTTATGTGAAATCAAATGTTTAGAATTTAGAATGTTGTGTCTCGTCCCCAGATATTCCGCGCGCGCCTGCGCCAGTTTCCATCGCTGGTAAATTGTTGCACCATCGACTGGTTCAGCGAGTGGCCCAAGACCGCGTTGACGTCCGTCGCGCTTAACTTCTTCGGGTCCATGAACGAGCTCACCACGGCTTCCAATGAAATCCTTGATGCTATGGTGGTTAGTATGGCTGCTCTTTTAGAAAGAAAAAAATAAAAATGTTTATTGTGCACAAATAAGACGCACATTATAAAATAGACAGAAAATACATACAGCTTTCTAAAGAAAAGTATACGCTCCGGGATTTTGGCAAATATGGCATCGAAAAACTCTTCCGCATCGATGTCGGCTGGTAGTGTACCCAAGAGACAGGCGGCATTGCTACGTTGTATGACAATGCTTAGCCTCTGGCCAAGATAAAAGCCAGCTCTCTTGGGTCACCAGCCTTGGCTTTTGGCCTTGGGAGCGCCAGCACAGTACGCTGATCCAGGTGTATGAGTTGTCGAAAGAGCAGTTTAGTATTTTCATTAAAATAAAATAAACTTAAACATTTATGGGTGCCCCCATATAAGAAACGTTATAAAGTTTCTTTTTTTAAATGTCTTTTTATTTTTTATTTGTGATGGGTTTTCTCTTGACTCTAGTCTAGGTCAGAGGTGACAGAGACAAAGTCGACGATGGAGTGAGCTTACCCAGAAGGAACCTGTTCACTCTCACTTTGAAGAGATTAGGGTCATATGCGCTCGGAAACACAGACGCAGGTAGTGAGTTCCACTCTTTTACTGTGCGCATTATAAAAGACATTTGGAAGCGCTCAGTGCGAATTGGTGGATAGATTCTCAAGTGTTAAATATTGTACGGTGGTACGAAACCCGTCGTGTGCGAGTCTGACTCGCACTTGGCCGGTTTTTCATTTTGTATGATTGGTTCCCACATAGTTTTAGGCATAGTTTTAAGTTTTTTTTTTTTTTTATTTATTTATCATCTAAACTAAAGAATACAGGATTACTTATTACATAGCAACCAAAAACCACTAAGGTTTAAACTTGTGCTACGAGTATCATGAGTCTATATCAAACTAAACAATCTTGCATTTTATAAGTATGCGTTATTGTCGATACAATGAATAAAATCTTTAGGTAGGTATTTAAATAGTTACAGTCATTCCTAAATAATACTTAAATAATATTGCTTAAGTTTACATTTGATATTTATATGTGTAATACTTTTGTTTATTGCTGAGGGTAGACTATTAATAAGTCTCGGTACAATATAGCCGGTAGTTCGTTCGCCATACGTATTGTTGGCGCGCTGTGTACGAAGCTTATTCTCAGAAACTGCCCGAGTGCATACAGGATGTTCGATTTTTTTTCTTAACGATTTATTGAAAAATTGTTCTTTTAATAACAAAAAATGTATTTGTACATGAATTGGTAAGACATTACAGTGTTTAAAGAGGCCATTTATATTGTCGTAAAATTGACTTCTAATTTTAGGAGATACTATTGTTTTTAAAATTCGAATTTGAATTTTGAAAATACTATCAAGATAGGTTTTATAGGTACGACCATAACTACTAAGACCATACTGGGTGTAGGATTCAGCCATTGCATAATAAAGCATTAACTTCACTTTGAAGGGCAGGCGATTTTTTAGTATGGTCATAATAGCGAGAAATTGCCGAAGTTTATCGCAAACACGTTCTATGTGATAACTCCAGTTAAACTTATCGTCTATAATTACACCAAGATATGTATGTTTACTGACAACATCTATTTGTGGACAGTTACAATTAATCGCATTGACCGTATGCAAGCAGTCATGGTCATGGGCTATTAAGTTCCGTAAGGGCAATTTTCTGATGTATGGAGATTTAATAACCAATAGTTTAGTTTTGCTTGCATTAAGTACTAAGCCAGCATCATGACACCACCTTGTTAGAGCATCCAGGTCGAGAGTCAAGTACAAGAATTCAGTTAACTCTTCATACTTAAATTCAGTTAACAAAACTATACATATGTATTATATATATAAAAATATGAAAACAATTCAAACATAATAAATATAAATAAAAATTAAATGCTGTTCGTTTTAAAATGTTCGTAATAGTCCGAATTTAGTAGATTAGAGAGTAATTTTATACGGTATAAGGTGACTGGACACATGATTATATTCATGATAACAAACAACTTTTACTATGGGACCATACCTGAAACCGCGAAAAAAAATTAGCTGCTCCCTACATTTTGACGAGTTACGCAAACAAAATGTATGGGACAGCTGTTTTTTTTTTTTGCGAATTCAGGCCTTTAGTAAAAGTTGTTTGTTATCACGATAGTCCAATCAACGAGGATATTTGTTGTATGGAGACTTCCGAAAAATTCCCCTGCCTATGAAATTTGGCATGTGATGAAGTTAGGTAATACAGATTACAGATGTACAATAATCCAACAAATTTTATTACGAGAAGTTAGGTATTTTTACCTAAACATGAAAATCGCTTATAACTCTCTGTGAATATTTCCTCAGACTGAAATACTTTCTATATATCGCACCATGAGAATAAAAGTGACCTAACACGAAATTTGCATTTTGTGGGAAATCACAAAATTGACTTCGTATTTTAGGGAGTTTCCAATAAAATATGTTATAACTTTTTCAAATGGAAAGCTATTTACATATTTATGATGCCAATATATTGTTTAGACTATTTTCAATTGGTTGAACCCAAAATGCATTAAAAAATAAGAGCTTATAAAATAATCATAAAAATACCTTCCAAAAATGTGTCATTTTAGTACTATAATTTTTTAAATATCATTGACTTATTCAGTTATAGGTCAGTTTAATTTTTAAAATAAAAGCATGTATTACAACTTAATTAAAATTATGTCACTTTGGTTCTGTGATATTGATGAAAAGTTGGTCAATAAGACGAGAAAATGTAAGTATGAAATTATATTTATTACTGAAACATGTTAATAAAACTTGAGATCAAATCAAATTAAAGGAGAAAAAAAAACTTATTCTAAAATTGACTTAACGTCTTAAAAAGTTAACTTACAAAAGCTATTTCAGCATTTCTTTAATAATTAAACATAATTAATATTTTGTATTTATTTTAACAAATAAAAACATTTAGAAGTACCCACATGAATATTAACATTATTCTTTAATCAGTCTTACGGATTATTCATAGCAGTCTGTATGTTTTCATATTACACAAAATCTTAGTAGAGCTATTTGAAATTAACATAGTAGGTATATTATTATAAAATTATTTAATAAATAGCTCTCTTTTGTTTACTTATCCTAAATAATTATAATATTTGAACTTAAGTAGGTAAGACTTTTACTAGTTGTTAGGTACAATCATCAGTCCTAAAAGAACGCCTTTCACCGATCCACTGTGTTTACGGAGTACCTATTTAGTGCTCAGAAAACAGGGTGGATTACTGAAAGTATCTATAATTAACCTTAGGATTTTAAAATCACAACATCAGCTAGGTACTAAAGAAGAATCAACATAATATTTCTGTTCAGCCAATATTACAAATTATTGTAATAATTTGTATAATACATCGGAATTAGGTTTGTTCTGACCAAGTCTTTCAGATCTTTTTTCTTAGTTTCTTTTAAGTTAAGCGCTTGTGCATATAATTTATCTAATCTTATTTCTTCGTAATTTTTCATCTTCTTCCTTTTGTTGCGCATATTAATAGTTCGATATTCTGTCTCTAAATAAGAAGTTTTAAAGTGCATTTGAAATTCGTTTCCTTTCCTAAAACTTAGCGTTTTAATATCATTCCATAATACTGTAACTTTGTCAGTGTCTTCATTAAAATTGTATCCCCATTGGTCTTGCATGGCTTTAATATTGTAAAAAAGGTGTAATCGAGTTCCTTAACTATGAAAGGTTTACCCGTTTTTCGAGCACTTTTTATAAGAGTTGCGTATTGACAGGGTATATAAATGGGACCTGCTATTTCATTTTTGTTTATCTCTTTTTCGACTAAACTATGAACGTTGTCGGCTTCGTTGTGGGTATGACCCTTTATCAAATATTTGTGCGTTATGGTCTCTATATTTTCTAAATTTGTTACTGCAAAAGAGTACAATGCTGCCATAGATTTATTTTTATTTTGCCCAGTACAGTTATCGGAATAAAAAGTGATGTGCAACTTTTTATTTGGGTGTTGAAGGCTCAATTGTTTTAGGTAATCAAAACCACAAGATCCTATTTCGTTTACTCCTCTTTTAGCCTGGGTTTCATCCCAAAAATAGCAGTAAACATCACCGTAAGCAGAAACATTAGTGTCTTGATTACCTTTATTATTTAATTCGGTTATCGTGAAGTTAAGACAGTTAATTTTTGAGCAATAGTAAAAATAAGATGGACTTGGACAAAGCATTACAGATTGCAAATCGTACACAGCACAAATATGAGTTTGGTTTATATTCTCGCGGTCTCTCTGTTTTTCTTCACGACACTTGTTTTTTTCAATAATATGGTTGTCGTAGTTAGTTTTTAGTTCAATTTTTATGTCTGCGGGGGCAAGTTCATAAGCTAAACAAGTTTCCCACCTATCTTTCTTTGGTTCATAAAATCCAATATTAAAATCTTTATTAAATATGTTACGATACAACCAGTATTCACATTCCGGTCTATTTTTTTCCTTTTGAAGATTATTAAAGTCCCTCCAAAGATCTGTAATAGTTTTGCTGTTGGAAATAACTTCTCTATTAGTCTGTGCTCTTAAATAATGGGATTCTATTCTGGGTATTAAATTGATATGGTCTTTTATATCTTGTAGAAGTGTCGGATCAATTATTTTTCTATTTGTATGCTTTCCTCGCATGTCTGAATGTACAAAACCCTGATTATTTGTTTTCTTCTTGACTGTTCTTAGTAGTCTATCTGTCACGTCTAAGGTATTGATGAAAAAGGTCTTGCACACACGTATTTTATTTTTATTTACCGTAAAGTAAAAGGCGTTATTAGGTTGTCTAGGTCTTTGAGCATTAGAATATTTGTATTTGGGTTTAACTTCAAGCATACAAGATCGAATATATCCCTTTAAGACCGGGAAAAAAAAGTCTTGCGTAGCTTGTTTTCGATCTTATATTCTAAGTACCCATGTCCAAAGTCATCCTAGAAAAATAATAAAAAAAATCCCGCCACCTCCCCCCCTGAGAAAACGCCATGTCACGATAGTGCGATATCGGCTTTACCTTGTCCATCAGAATTTTGTTAAGGTATAATTTTGCTCTGTATATTTTTGTAATTTATAATTAAAAAAAGGCATGATTATTCGTAATTATTTATTTATATAAATAAAAAATTAAATAATCAACATTTAAACTTAAAAATAACTTCTTGAGATCAATCATTTCTTAAACATTTTGGTACAATCACTTTGAAATAAAATCTTAGGAAACTTAGCCTCTAATTATTGCTTATGAAAGGATGTGAAACAGTTGCCTTTTCTGTTAAGACAAAGATACACATTGCATTTTTCACATCTTATCTTGGATCTACTTGTACACCCTTCCATTCTACAGGATCGAGGGTTTTCGATCTCGTCAAATACCGGGTAATGTTCATAACCATCGTGACGTTTCGCTTCTCAAGGTACATTAGCCGGTCGGTATCTCTTGGCAGGAATATTTGGGTCGACATTTTCCGGATCTTGAGTCTCCAAACCTTCCATGTTTTCAATAGGATCTTGTTCTGGCCTTGGACGATCAGGGGTATTGGTAAGACCATCAGCTACTTGTAATTTGAATTGAAGTAAGTCAAAGACTTGGCCTCTATGTACGTGAGCCGTCTGGCAGTGTATTTTGTATAAACGCCAAGCATTTGCGACTGCAAGATCAAAAAAATGTAACATGATCTTCAAAGTCCATTTTCTGGCCTTCATAAAAGTTCGATAATACTCGATTGATTGGTCGAGGACGTCAACTCCTCCCATGTTCCGATTATAATTGGCAATGATAAGGGGCTGCCTGACATCGATGTACGCATTCTCCTTTTTATCCCATCGCTTCACGAAAATATGATCGTCTGCCGAAGTGCAATTGGATGCCACCAGAACGGATTTGTTGTCCATCCAGTGCACAATTACAACACCATTATTTACGAACTGTTCAGTATCTCCTCGGTTCATTTCACGGTCCTTTTTAAAAGTCATATATTTTTTGTCAGGTATTCTATTCATCATAACCGTTCCTGTGCCATGCATTCCTTTTTCAGATAATCTTTCCAAGAGAGGTATTGACGTGAAATAACGATCGAAGTAAATGCAACTTCCTGGGGGAATGGATTTGGAAAGGTGCAAAATAACTGCTGCACCCACACCCAGAGATTTATCTGTGAATGGGGTGTTAGCCCCTTGATAGACTTCAAAGTCGAGCATTAGACCATCGCTTGTTGTGGCTACAAAAGCTTTCAAGCCGGTGGGTCTAGGTTTAGACTTTATGACTTGGCGTAGACCTTTTGGGCACAAGCCGCAGAAGGGGATCATTTGTTCGTCTATAGAATAGTAACCCGGTAGCCTTTCTATTTTCTCACAGGCATTTTTTACCTGATTTAATACCGGTTGTACTTTCCATAGACTGTTCTTATTACCAACTGGGGCGATATCCTCTTCCACCACATGAAAATTTGTGCGAAACAGCTTCAGTCGGTCTCTTGGAATGATATCAGCTAGTAATGCCAGTCTCATTTCTTGCCTCCAGTACATATGAAGTCGTGGATAAGTTATGCACCCCATTATAAAATGCACACCAATGAACTTCTTCATTTCTACAGGATTGGTATGAAGAACCCTTCCAGTTTGCCTCAAGTAGTAATTATTTGTGCAGTAAGCAGCTTTCTTATAAAATGCATCGTCAAAATAGTCCTCGAAGTATTCGAGAGGCGTTCTAATGGTTTGTTGTTCCCGTGGCGGAAAATTATGTTCTTTTTGGTCAAATGGAATAGATTTCCATAGCCTTCGCCTAGACGGATCCCTGTTGCGTTGATCTGCCTCGGACTGAGCACGAACGCTAGGTGGCGGAGTACCAGATAAATCAGGCAGCTGATCATTTCTACTCATGCGGTCCCTCGTGCGGTACCGAGATATACCATGAGATGTGCTTGGCGCGCTTGATGAACGATCAGGTAGATGATGCCGGCGACTTAGAGAACGACCACGTTTAGAGACACCACGATTTCGTTGCGAAGGTCCTCGACCTCTCTGTAAATCCCCACGACCACGTTGAGATCCAGCGCAGACTGTATTCGGACTAGGACATATTATTTCTGGTACCTGAATGTTAATGGCTTCTTCTTCTTGCTCGCTGTTAGAAATTTCGTCGTCCGAATACGACTGACCCGCCACCCGATCTGGTACAGCCTCAATGCCTTCCTCTTCATGACATTCCTCATCTTCGAAACCCTCTATCTCAGACTCGTTTCCGTCTGCTATCAATTCTAGTAAGTATTCCGAGGTTAATGTTCTTTCTGCAACAGAAAGAAAAGAGCGTTTTGTAATTTTTTTACCGATTAAAAACATTAAAAACATTGATCTAATTTTTAATCAACATAAATTTTGATAGACGAGTTAAAGCCGGACTCGCACTATCGTGCGTGTTTGAACTAACAACCAAGTATCTTCGTGTCCGATAAAGGTATGCATTGAACTATAGTTGTCTCATTGACTTGACTTTGTTACCTATTAAAATCGCACAATCAATGTAGTCAATCACTATTTAAAATATTTTTAATCATTACTTACTTTTTCCACGCGCGTCGATCAGCTGCACCGCCATTTTGAAAAGGGCAGAATTCCGCGAACTTCTCACAAGTATAACCTTTGCGGCAAAGTTCACACTATACTAAACGCACTACCGTGTGGTACCGGCCGCGTCTCGTAAAGTAGATCGAGCGCGCGAAAATATTTTTGTAAAGTTGAACGCACGATCGTATAAGAGCGTCGTTAAAGGGCACGTTGTAATTCAATATTATTCATCTGCCAGTAATGATTGAACAGATCGATTCTATCTGTATCCTGAATCTTATCAAAACATTTCAACCTACAATTACACACCTTTTTAATCTGACGAGCGGGAATAACTTTTTTAGTTTTTGACAAGGAAACATACGGTTTTCCACTATTTCTGAGATATTTGGTTTTGTTTTGTTTCCAACTAGAAGGGTTTCTCAAACGTTTCCTAGATCTGCCAGGATTATCTTCGGTTAAATTATTATTCCCAGTATTCAGATCAGACCTAGGACATGAAGACGATGGCATTAATGAACGCCGTGAGGACAAGGAACTGCTTGATGAAGAAATATATTTTGCCCCGGCATTATTCAAATAAGTTGGATCAGAGTCACTCAAGTCAACGTCGCTTTCATCAGTATTTACTGGAGATATCTGATAATTTGGATTACTTCGAACACGTAAAACTGAATTCGGTATCTTTGACGACGAGCTAGATGAAGTAGAGCTCGATGAAGTAGAACTCGATGATGAGGACCTCGATGAAGTGGATGAAGACGAGCTCGATTCTCTGGAAGCTTTATGTTTTCTTTGAAATGATGTCGATGGTTCGTTTCTAATTGTTACAGCAGGCTTCGTTACTGTTACCTTTTTTTTTTTTTTTGGATGGGAAATCATCAAATAACTTCTCCCGCTCTGGGTGGAGCGGAAGGGCGTGTCAGACTTTTACTGACTAAAACCCACCCGTGTTCCTTCAGTTGCCTATGCCAGGGCCACGGTATCTTTTTCAAACAACCCGCGACCCCAGCGGCATCGGCCCTATTGGACCCCATCTTTTGCTGACATCTCTTTGAGGCGCGCGTGGAACACAACGCGCCGTCGACCCGGGCCTGGTCCTCACCGGACGGCGAGCTACCCACTACTCACCGTCCGCAAGCCCGCGCCTACGGTGGCCGGGAATCGGCTATCGATTCCCGCCGCCCAGGGCGTCTCCTGCGGCGACTGAGGGCGTGAGGTTGCCTCTCCCTCACGCGTTCCGCCTCCTCCTTCGCGAGCATTACCGCTTCGCAGAAGGAGGTGACGGCCTCCCATGCACTCTCGCTCCGCACCATGGCCTGGACCAGGCTCGGACGCGAGAGATCGCCGCCGCCGATCGCCTCCGTGAGAACACGGCGCGCCGCGGCGGTGCTCTGCCCAATATTGCAGCTTTATGCTGAGATGGGAGCCTTTTTGGCCTCGCACAGGGATTTTTTTATTGTTATATTTTGTATTTATTTTGTTTAATTTTTTTTAATGTTAATTTTGTTATTTTCCTATGCTCTTTTTTACTGTTTGTATTTCCTGTGCGTGTCCCAAATAAAGTATTTTTCTTTCTTTCTTTCTTTCTTTCAAGCCGGGCAGACCTCCACTGTATGCTCCACCGTGTCCTTTGGGCGATCCACACAATGGTGACACCCGGGCGTTTCCTCCCGCCTTATGCGAAACAGGAACCTCCCGAAACAACCGTGTCCGGTGAGGACCTGCGTCAGGCGGAAGGTGAGGACGCCGTGGCGCCTCTCTAACCACTCCTCAAAGAGGGGACTTATGGCCGCAATTGTGGCGTGCCCAGCGCTGGGCTGCGACAGTCGCACTCTCCATGTCGCCATGAGATCCCGCCGGAGCTCTGTCCGCTGTACCGTGATTTCTCGCGGCAGCGGAGTTACTCGTTACTGTTACCTGAAACCATAAAAAGACAAAAGTCAACTTATTTCTTAATAAACCCACTTAAACAATGATCAGATTAAACTTTAGATGATCCGACATACTGCCTCAGTCAGATTTTCAGTACTGTTAAGAAGCTTTGGATTATTAGAAGCTTGATCAGCATCCATCTCATTGTCATCCATCTTTGACATCTAGAAGTTACAAACAAAAACAAATAAGAAGGATATTCTAAAAAAACATAAAAATAAAAATGAAGTTAACTAAAAATACTACCTCAATTGGTTCCTTATTAAGTGTTTGTGTCTTTTTTATTTCTCTTTCCGGTGTGTTTTCAATAAAAGATGTACTCTCATCTGATTGAAGATTCTAGAAAATAAAATCATGGTTATTTTTTTATCGTGAATATAATCGAGGAGCTTTTATAAAAAAAAAGTATTTAAAATAATACCGTTATCTCTAAGTCAGTTAGTTGACTAGTTTGAGTAACTTGTAATTCTTGGTGCTTGTTTTGCAGAGAATTTGTTATAAATTCATCGTTTGTTTCTTCATCATGCTGTAAAAAAAATAAGTTATGAATGGCATGTAAATTTTATAACAACAAATTACATACGTAGTATCAAAAATCAATAAAATAAATGACAAATACTTAACTACTAATTAAAACCTAAAATTACTAATATTCCTACCTCGTTTCCTCGGTCCGTTGGTAGCATTTGAAAAATGTAATCCACTCTTCGTTTCATCTTCTCGTTTTCATAAAAGGACCTAAACAGAAATATGCGCACACGTTGCGTAATCCTTAATAAGGCTTAGAGTTACTTCAATGAATTATTCATAAAATGACCTTATTACAAATAGTACAGTTACAGGGGTAAATTATTCAATAGAATATAGACTTATCTATAAATAAGTCATTGCATTTAGCTTAGTTTTTAATAATGAAATGACCAAACTAGACTTGAGTCACTACAAAAAGCTTTGTTTATAGTACAAAAATGACCTAATACAAACATGGGTCACTTTACGATTAGAATTTTAACAAAATGGGTACTCACTTTTGCGTAAAGTAACGGCGCACTCAGGTTTAGGTCACTTTCAAATTAACAAAATAACATCCAACCAGAAACACTGCGGACGAAACACTGAATCGGTCACTGTCGTTGCGGGTGGAGGGGTGAGACGCGTGGAAAAGAAAGAGACGCAATGTTTATGTTTGTCCATTTCTAGCACGAAATGGTCACTTTTTGATTCATTAGATGATGGACCATGTTATTAGGAGTAGTTACAAGTACTTAACTCAATTCGCCGAAATTTTGAGTTCGGTCACTTTCATTCTCACTGTGCGATTTACTAGTTAGAATAAGTATGTAACAAAATCCAACAGTTTTTCGATTTGAAAGATACTTCAAATTTAACTTTTAACATTTTGCGCTATATCTTCTAAAGAAAAATTGCTCTGTTAATTTTTATTTTTTAATATGGTTTTATATCCTTAAATACATAGCTTTGTTTAGTTATCCAAAAGATTTTCCTTTTTAAACATTTTTTTTTATTTTTGCTTATCTACGTAACGTGAAAAATAACTAGTCTATTTTTATACCTTTATTAGTTATATGATTTTATGTTAAATCAGATTTATCAATTATCCAACAAATTTTCGAACGTTCTGCCTACAACAAACAGGGTCAAATTAAATAAGCTAGCGAAACTTCGCAGACGTGATGGGTATCGATATCTAAACATGACGAAACGAAAAAATTATGATTTCATGTTTTTTTTTTTTTTTTGGGTTAACGCCCGCTCGTGTCAAAGCAATTGTTAAAGAACTTTCGGAGATTTATGATTTTGAATAAACGAATATTTACATTTTTCATTTTATGGGTTTTAATTTAAAATTTACTAAAATCTAGCCTCCTTGACTTTGATACTGGCGCATCTAATATAATATTTGCAGTTTCTAAGCTATTTTCATCTTGCACTGTTCGTTTTCTGACATATTCAGGATCTCGTATAATTTTTTTTCGGATATAATGGATCTACCAACTCAGGTAGCAGACAATCCATATAAAAAGAGACTAGTTTGGGTTCCATCTCCTTTCTCCAAAATTCGTCATCTTTTTCCAGTACTTCAATTTTGAATTTGTTATATCCATACCATACGGCAAATAGGCATTTTGTTTTTTTTGCTATATGCATCAGACCTTGAGCTTGATAATACCAGTCAGATTTTTTGCATACGTTAATCTGAAAACAAAAATACATACATATCTTTAATTACCCGACTGCATGAGGCCAAAAAGAACGGTAATGTTTTTAGTTGGTATGTATTTATTTATGTATAGTATGTCTGTCCGTCTATGTTCCCGTATTCATAATACCTGGAACCCAGTTTTTAACATAATACTCACTTCACCATTTTGTTTTTTTTTCCAGAAATGAACTTTCTTTTGGTCAATTGCGGCATCGATCCCCATTTTAAAAGGGGCTATAGGACATTTTATTTCAACGACCATATCATTGATGATTCCATCCGGAGTAGCCCCTAGAAACGGAAGGCTTCTTCTGGGTAAGCTCACTCCATCGTCGACTTTGTCTCTGTCACCTCTGACCTAGACTAGAGTCAAGAGCAAACCCATCACAAATAAAAAAATAAAAAAAAAACTTCGTCGATAAAAAGTCCACATTTATCAATTTTTATATTTTTTAGGCTAGACAATTGTTCCAAAGCCACTGCCTCGTGTTGTCTACCATGTTGTATAGACGAAACATGGTCTATAGGAGCTCCGTACAGCATGTTTTTCACTATATTTTTGCAGCTATTGGTCTTTCTTCTTTTTACCACTTTACCAAAGTTGGAAGCCGTCAAAAGGTTGCGTCTTAGCTCAAGCCACTCGCCACATTCACTCTGCATAATTGTTTGCTTAGTGATATGAGCCCGTTCTTCTTCTGTCTTTTCTAAATTTTTTAGAAAAGTTTTTTTGCCATTTCAAAAGTCTTCGGATCCATATCTGGTTGTTCTGCGTTTTCACCATAATTGTTATCCGAAGGCTGAAACTTAGCAAAATGGCGCTTCTTTTTTCGTTGTGCCAACCTATTTCTTTCTCTTTTCTTACAAATCGTCTGTTCGTATTTATTTAATGATTTTCTGGGTGTATTATATTGAGTACTTCGGTGAACTGTAGACAAAAGTTTCCCGGTGTTAAACGATATAACAGCACCGGCGCATCGAGTTTGGTAGCCACGACGTTGAGAGTAATTTATGCGTTTACCACCAACTAACTTAGCAACGACGCCGTTAAATTGTTCCACAACGTTGCTGTCGACGTCCTCAATGAGACTTCTGGAATGCAAAGCAACGTTAGCCGCAAGCATTTTAATTCTTTGCCATAGACTGGAAGCGTCAAATTGCGTGGTACTATCGTCAGTGTGCGTACATATATCTTTTTTGCACTTGGAATGTTTTCCAAAGGCATGATAAACTGAATTATTTATATCATGATGCAAGTTGTCGCAGTTTTTGTCTGATTTGTTAATTCTGATGGCGTCACAGATGTATTTGCGCGCTTACAAAATTTTTACTTTACTAACAAGCTTTCTGTCTTGTATAGGGTAACGTGTGTCGGTCATGAGTTTCTGCATGTTATTACAAAATCGGCGCAAAATATGATTTCTACAGTTAATCTTTTCGACTGTAATGTTTGCGTAGGGGCGTGACTCAATAATTTTTGTGTAGGTACTGCTATCGCCATCTGCTATAAATCGTCCATAAATAATGTTGTGCATTTCAACCGATTTTTTTAAACCTTCTGCTATGATTGTTGCTTCCATGCCTGTAGATGGCCCGTCGTAATTTTTGTAACATACATGGTCTTTTATAGCATTTCCACTTTTTTGACAAATGCAACAGTACTTGTTTTTTACTGCCATGTATAACACTTTACCCGTACGTCTGCCTATTATAGCTGCGCATCCTGAATTGGCAGCATAATTAGTTTGGTAGGATCGTCTGCACCAACAACCATCTACGATGACGTCTATTACTGCTATGCCGTCTTTATTTACGCGGCCTTCCTTTAATGCGGCTTCTCTTTCTATTTCTTCGGCTTTTGTCATTTCTGCTCTCGCGGTATATTCCCAGTCATCCGCCACTTGATCTTGCAGTTTAAGGAAATTCTTCTCCTTAATTTCGGGAAGGTCAATAGCAGCTGTGAATTGTTTTAACTGAGCATGACCACCACCACTTGCCAGTATTCCAGCTACAGCGTCTTTATTGATGTTCTGTTCCGTTGCCTCTATTTGAAACTTTTTATTGCACATCATGCACTGCAAATTTAGCCGGGAAAAAAGTCCATTTTGTTGTTCAGAAACCAATTGTATCGAGCTTAATCCACAGTTAAAAAGAGATTTATGATCAGCAACCACTTTCAATATATCAAAAAAAATTCTGTATATCAATAATACGTCTTCCAGTTAGTACATTACATTCCTGAAATTACAATATAATATTATAAATAGTTATGATAAACAATAAGAATCCATTTTGTCCTAATTCTGTTCAAAGTAAAACGACCGGGAATTGAGCTGAAACTTACATTTTCACCGTAACTTTGTACCTCATAAGGGCAATTTCCATCTTTATACAAATCAAACGTTTCCTGGACTTCGATCTGAAAATAAAATGAAGTGTCAGCCATAAATGTAAAAGTAAGTACAGACGCCAGCATATCAAGCTACTACAATCTGTCAAATTTCTTTAATAGATTTTCAACTTTATCGCTAAAGTATAAGGTTCAAGTTGATTGGGCAAATTTGATAGTTTCGGGTATCTTGATGTGCTGGCGTCTGTACATAGCTGAATTATTCAAATAAGCTTTTTTTGACGTGAAGCATATCGAGCTGGCAACGAGTACTTCTGTATCAAGTTTGAGCCTTATTCTTACCTCGTTACTTTTATTATTTGAAATAGTATTAGTGGAAATGTTGTTTTTGTCACGATCGGTATTTGATAATAACGGTTCATGCATAAGGCTGGACGACGGCGAAGAATTCCCATGCCTGTTTTCATTGATCAAACTTTCATTGTTATTGCTACGATCAGACCTTAAAAAAATAAAAATAAACCATAATTGTCATTATTACCATTACCATTATCATCATAATTTTACATATAAAAAATATTAAATATCAGAGTTATAAATCTTTGTTTGTTTTTGCAGTTACTCAAAAAATTTTCCTGTGCCACTGAAATAACTGTTTTGCCATTAAATAATATTTCTGCGCAGTAAGTTCGGCGTTTGTGGTTTTCGCGTCTTAGGCGCTCTGTAGTTTTCGTACCTTTATTTTGAGCATCTTCGGGGTATCCGTCGAATACAATAATAGGCCTCTGTCCATAATTTTTTTTGATATATTTTACATATTGATCGCAAGCAGCTGAAAATGTAGCTCCTCTTAGCCAGATTACTTTGTGAAGTATATATCCTCCGTCTATAACAAATGATTTATTTTCGAAATGCGGTTCTACTTCCACAGGATTGAACAGATCATAAAAGGCAGACTTTTTACATTTTCTCATGCCATTAATATCAAATAGGGGTAGTGGAAACGGCGCCAACTCATACTTTAAACAGTTCTTGAGTTCTTCTTGTGTTCTTTTGGCAAAAGCTATTCTACAAAACATCATTTCTGGCTCAACTGGTACTAAAGTGTCTTCAACTTTTATAGATGTATTTATTGCCGCAAGAGGAAGCACTATATCTTTCATTAAATATGAAAGTTCCTCAAAATTTTCAATTTCGGTTTTGGACATAATTCTCATTCCAATTTTATGTGCCTCATAACAATTTATATTAATATCGCCTGTTATGCCAGTACTTATTGACATTATTTTATCTAGTTTTATGAACGAGTTTTGTGACTTAAACCAGTCGTCAAATTTCTTTCCGTCTTGTAAATCGCGTTTCAACCTAGATGTAGTGTTGTCAACATGCACTTCAGTTGTTGAGGATTTTTCATTCGCAAAGTCTATTGATGCTGTGACACTGGTCAAAATTGGTGTAGCTAAAATCCATTTAGTTAGGACCCCATCAGACAAACCTCTTCCACGAGTTAATTCTCCACTGCTTTTCATTAAACGCATTAGCGTTTGTTCAATCGTCATATCTGACCATATACCTGACCAGAACTTATCGGTCCTACGAATTGTAAAATATCCATCATTCGTAAATTTGTTGAACTGTTCTGGGGACAAAACGTTTTTCAAATTTAACATATCTTGCAAATACATCGTAGCTGACTTGGCATATGAAAAGTGTCCAGCTGCGTGGTTCGTAAATTGGACATAAGAACGCGCGCCTCTCGGTCCGTCCGTTTTTGAAGTGAAGCGTGTGCAGGTCAGCGGCTATCGGTACCTCGTCCGTCGTTCCCCGCTCGCTGCTCCCAAAGTCCCAGTAGCAGGCCGTGCTACGATTTGTCTCCAACAGCAATTAATTAATTATTTTAATTGTAATTGAATAGAAACTATACCTAGAATAAATTTAAAGTGAAATTTTAAGCATGTTAAATGTGTTTAATAATTAATTTAAAACGGTATAATTAATTATTCGATGTTTATGAAAATTGTTCTAATTCAAACTGTGAATATTTTGGGGGAAAAGCTATTTATTATATATTATTAAAGTTTAGTTTAGTCAGTTAGCCTTTGCCATATCTCGAGACCCCGGGGTCCCGGACCTTAGAAGGGGCCGAAGCTAACTCGCAGAGGCCCTTGTTTTCACAGAGTTTGACAATATCATAATCAATTTAGAGCGAAACTCTGCAGACGTAATGGATATCGATATACAGTATGGAACCGACATATATGCAATAAATTAAACTACAAGGAATACTAGTCCACAGAAGTATAGCAAAATTAAATATTAAATTAAAAACCGTACATTCAAAAAGTGAATTTTTCAAACAAAATAAATATCAAAATAACTTCAGTTTAGAAACCGAGCTGGCCACCTGCTGTGCACCATAGTGCCCGAGTTTAATACTGAAAGTAAAATCAATTTTTTAAAGGTGAAAATTGTTTTCTTACCGTTTCTCCAGATAAGTCATTGCGACATAAGGCCATTGTTTTTAGTGATTCCATTGTGTGCAGCATTTTGATTCGTCGAGACTTTGAATTGTCTGATATATCATTGCCACAAATTAGAGATTTAACTGGAAATCGAATTTGAGCGGCGGTATGTTCGCTGCTGGTGGTTCTGACGCTGTGGCGTTCATGAATAATGTCTTCTTCCTTTTTATCGCCTTGATTGTGGCATCATTTATGTATGATTTTCGACATTTCACATGTACTGTAAGGTAATCTTCTGCTTGATTGTCGAATCGTTTCAAGTCCCTTTTGTGTTACTTTAACAAACCCCACTATTATAGGTTTTTTACATAGCACAGACAACTCGCCGTCGCCTTCTTCCGTCGTTTTTAGACACAAACGTTCCTTACACAAGTATACAACTGCTTCGTTTCTGTGTGACTGTGGTCTGTCCACATCGCCACACGCGCCGCCGCCGCCGCACCGCTGCGCGAGCGCCCCGCACCCCTCTTTACACCCGCGACCGGTCGTTGCTAAGCTATGGCATTGGGCACTGGTACATTCCTCTCGAGAATGTGCCTACAGCTCGCGACAACACAGTGATGACCAGTCAGTCTAGGGTTGCGCTCAGCGAGACACGAACGAGTATTTTTTTATTTTATTTTTGATTTTGTGCACCCTCCGCTATGGCACCAAAATTAAAGCGTAACACTAACAGATGTTGTGTGGACGGATGTTACAATAAACAGAATTCAAAGTTATCTTTTTTTTACTTACCATTTCGATTGTGAAACGTAAGTTGAATTTCATTCCATAACTAGAGTACTTACATTGCATAAATCATCGTGGCTGTTATAATCGTAGCTGTTCCATACATATTTTTTTTTATTATCTATGAAACAGGCGATTTTATTTTCGCGATTTCAGGGTTGGTCCCTGACGCCTTTGACCCTTAGACGCCGAGCAAAAAGAGAAATAGTCAGAAAGAACCCTAAGCGAAAACGAAATAATAGCGCGGGCAGGCGATGCGATGCGACGCCGTGGGTTAGGAGGACAAGAAATATCACGCGGACGAGGTCGCGGGCGGAAGCTAGTTATTAATATTATCGTTATCACCAGGCTGTTTGCTGTTACGTGCACCAATCGGTGGTGGAAGCGAGCGATCGCTTCAAGGAGCAACTGAACCGTATCAACTACGTCACTCCGATGTCGTACATGGGGATGCTCGGCGCGTACGCTGAGATGTTCCGCAAGCAACAGAAGTCCATACTCACCGAGTCCAACGCACTCAAAACAGGTCAGTTTCAGAAACACAAATACATATAGAAAAGCATTTATTTTGCAGTTGTACAGTCCGCGAGACCTAAGCTGAGCTCTGCATTTGTGTGAGTGTAGTAGAGTCTGACTACTGTCTACTACCAAAAGTAGAGTCAGACAAAAAACTTTTAAAAATAAATTTTATTATTTTTTACCTAGGTTACATAACATAAGTGGGAGAGGTATTTTAGTGCGTATGTATGTACTCACGATTCTGTAGGTGATAGGTTGTGTCCAGGCGGAATAACGTACACTTTGAATGGTTATGCTAGACAATCCTTTATTGTTCCACCCACTACAAAGTTCTTATTTATTCTTAATTAGAAGGAGAAGCACAGTCTAATGTAATAGCAATAGGTAAAGGCACGGTATAATTAGCGGCGTAATGCAATTGTGAATATGGAGGGGCGTTGATAGCGTGTGACGCGGGCTTTGCAAGCAAAGGCGGTTCACGGACCGGCCGGCCGGCGGGCGCATGGCAGCGTATGCGCAGCGCCGCGCCGCGCTGGCTGGCCGGCCTAACCAGTATTAACCAGTTTGTTACTGACTTCACCTATCCGTGGTGAATAGAACACTTGATTATGTAGCAGTAGTGTTCTAATGGATGTGTGAAAATGTTTTGTTATTATGTGTGTACCTATGTATGTAACTGAATGTGGGGGTCGCCCACAGTATTCTAGTTTAAAAATAAAATATAACTAAATAAGAAAAAAATGTTACAATAAAGGCCAGCTATGCTAAGCAGATACGGAACTTTTTGCCTTTACGAACAATTAATATATTATTAACCCAATCAGTATGAGACTCCTCTGTAATGTTGGGGTTCCTAAAGGGTGGTTTCAAGGAAACAACCACATCTGTTAGGTACCATTTAATGACTGCATGAATAAGTATACAGTAATCGCTTATGAGGTATAGTGCAAACTCAGCATGCATGAGCAGTTATAAAGGAGTGGACTTACTTACTAAAGTAATGGAGCATACATATTATATTCTTACACTTCACCTCTTTAACAATAATATTATTTTCTACTTACCTGTCCAGTTCTTCCTTAAGTGGTGCTCGGAGTGCCACGGGCACACGACGTGCTGGCTGAATTCGGGGTGGAACATTTTCATCAATTTTGCAAATCCACGATTCCTGGTAGCTTACCATATCCCTCCAACACATCTGAGAATTTGTTTATAATATTTTGTGCTTCCTTGGCACTTCCACTGCCAACTGATACCGCATTACAGTATTTTATTAACCCTAAGACAACACAAGCAGACTCTGATAAGAGAGGTTGATGACTGACATTCACAACATGAAAATTAATAACAAACTTTTGTTTTTATAACTACATTCGACATCACTCACACCTAATGTCTCTATGTCTGTCTCATTGAAACATTTCAATTTTAGATGAGTAGGATGCAAATGTTTCAGACAGTCACTTTCACAGAATTTCTTGTATTGTTCGGCACCTATAACACATACATGAGCTGCAATATCCAACGTGCAGAAAACATTCATCCAGGCATTATTGAACTTCAAGCAGAGTTCCACTTCCTTGTGGCCATAGTGTCAATTTGTCCTGATTTTAGATATGTATATACCGTTATCACTGGTTTCTTCCTCCGAGTCTTCTCTATGTATTTCTTTCACCATTTTGGTTTTCTTACATACTTTTTTGGAATGATTCCTACCTTGGCAATTTTCACATCTTTTTCCCCAAGCCAGACAAATTTTCATATACATGCTTCTCACCACAAAATTTGCACAGTCACGTCTGCTGTCACTTTTTTTTTGGTCATTTTTTTGTCAATTTTATGAATCTTTGCCAATGAAATGAAATGAAATGATAATATTTATTTCAGACTTATAAGGTCCATAATTTTGTTGTTAGTAGATATACTTAAAGCTATGTTAGTAGAATTTAAAATTATTATTATTAGTTTGGACATGAATGGACGACCAATGCCTCAGAATTTGGCCGCCCACTCCGTCCGACACCACGTTCAAAAGCGTGTTGGTGCTCCGCTTTACCCTAAACCACAGGGAGGCCGATCTTTTGCGAAGCACCGCTTGAAAGCCGTCCGTACCGTGGTCGGCGAACATGCCGGAGGCGCTGCACCGCCACGGAAGCTTCAACAAACTCCTGAACGCGTTGTTATACTGGACGCGCAAGGCATTGTAGGCCTTTCTAGTGTAATTGCTCCACAGGTTGCACGTGTATAACGTTTGGCAGTAGCTTTTAAATAGTGTGACTTTAGCGTCACTTGAGCATCGTGCAAACCTGCGAGAAAGCATATTACCCCTTACCGACAATGCCCTGCGCTCCCTGTCCATGTCCATGTCATCATTTAGGTTCTCATTGACCCAGTGACCCAAGTACTTAAATTTGCTCACTTGCTGTAGGACGGTTCCATTTAGTTTGATCGGAGGAACAGGGTAGGTTTTCGTCCCAGCCTTAAAAACCAGCAACTCGCTCTTTTGAACATTGTACTTGAGCCCATGGGCCATTGCATACCGTTCACAAATTGTCAATAGTGACCTCACAGAACTAATTGAGGGGCCCAGCAGTACCATGTCATCAGCATAGCTGATATTGTTCATAAAAACCCCCCCCACTGAACAACCGACACCGGCACTGCTGAGCTCCTCAATCAGTCCGTTTACATATAAATTAAATAGAGTCGGAGAAGTCAAACCCCCTTGTCTTACTCCGCACTCCATTTTATATTCATCAGAGCATACGCCCATCCACCTGACATAATTGCTTTGGTTATCATACCAGTATTTAAACAACCGAGTGATTTCTGGGGGCAAGCTGGATTTAAGTGTCATCTTCCTCCACAGGACGTTGTATGACACCATGTCAAACGCCTCTGACAGGTCTAGGAAGCAGGCGAATACGGGTGTTCCTCTATCAGTATAATACTGGACAGTATGCTTAAGACACAGTACAGCCGATTCTGTGGACAGCCCAGGTCGGAATCCGAACTGAGCGTCGTGCACAGGGACGTGCTGGTTTAAATGTCTGTTAAGCACACCGTCCAGTACCTTGCCCAGAGTCGTGGCCAAAGAAATAGGTCGATAATTACCCTTGTCTGATGCGTCACCAGTCTTATTTTTCACTATAGGTACTACTATGGTCTTCATGAGATCATCTGGTAGGTAGTTATGACGCATACAGAAGGTAAATAACATGGACAGGAGCCTAGGCAAATGAACACCTGCATGCTGGAGATGCTCAATGCTGAGACCGTCGTGTCCCGGCGATTTCCCTCTGGTCATCTGCTTAATAGTCTTGTCAACCTCCGCATAAGTTATTTTAACTGGAGGGTCGCCGGAATCGCGCTTCCCATCATCAAGCATCATTTCGCCCACTTCCGGTTTTAAAAGGGGTTCCACTGTAAAGTGCTTCCTAAATAGGTTAGCCACGTCACGGGCCGCACTTATACCCTCCACACTGGCTGGGAGACTCACCTTTGGCTTAAGTTTGTTCGTAGATTTCCAAAACTGCCTGAAGTTTTTAGATTTGTGATGCTTGGCGATTATGTCCATCTTTATTTGATCTTTATGATTAAGGCAATATTTCAGTTTGGATTTGAATAGTTTCCTAGCGTTATGCATGGCCTCATAGAGCCTACCCGACTTAGGCTTACCATACGTACACCACTCTTGGAAATGAAATCTAGCCTTTTGATGTATGCACATCATGTTTCATCACGAACATGTTTGTTCCAACCCGTGATGTGGCGCCCCCTCACACGTTTGCTTTTATGGCTGGATACCGACGCTTCTGTAAGCACTGTAATAACAGCTCGATACAATCTATTAATCACATCTCTATGCTCAATATTGTTACACAGGTTATCTGCACACAAATTTAGTTCCTCAGGAAAATCAATACGTTTTAATTTATTGTGACATATTTTATGGTAGTTATCTATTTGTAACTGATCTCTATCCCCCCATATGACACCGTTCTCTAAACTATTGCTATTACTCATACAACAGGACTCCACAAGCGTTTTGGGTGTGTATTTACCTAGGTTAATTACAATTTCTATAGGTAGGTGATCAGACCAAAACACATTATAATGAATTTTCGCGCTTTCAACAATTTTTCTAGCCGCTAATGTGGTCACACAGTGGTCAAGCCACCTCCTACATCCGTGACTGTCGCTAACATAAGTATACGACGCTGCTGGCAAGAGTTCCGTATCCACTATACACAGTTGTTGTTCACTACAATATTCCTGAAGCTCGTTGTAAAAGGGCATATCAGGATGCGCATTAAAATCACCCAACAAGTAAACCAAATCCACATCGTCATTTTCAATAATCGCATACATTTCACCTAGGCATGATGAGAACTCCCCTATATTTTCACGTTCATCAGTAGGCATGTACACCGAACGTATTATCAAAGATTGATCACTCATTGTGACCTTGATACCCGTTAGACGAACACTTTTGCATTGAATTACGGACACACATGGAAACAAGCTCCTACGCCACAGGAGCGCGACACCCCCGTGCGGCCGGCCACGCAGAACTCCCGTAGAAAGGTCCACAGCCGTATTACCGGTGAATGAAAATTCTGAGTCTATTGTCCCTAGCATTGGTATGTCGTGCTGTAGTAACCAAGTCTCTTGGAGTGCAACAATGTCTGCTGACTTACAAAGTTTCCTTACACAATCCAATGAGCGCGCAAGACTTTTACAATTAAAACTTAAAAGAGTACAGTACCTGTTTATTAACGCACTATCCATTGTTTGAGTCCTGATCTGCCTTGACTTTTACTTTGGATTTCGAGAAATCCACAAAACGCCTAAACAACACGCCCTCAGGCCAAAAGTTTTCATCCAGAAATATGTCTAAACTGTGTTTAGGTACTAACACTATGTACGCGTCATAACCTCTATCACTTTTCATAGTTAGTTTGTTTATTGTGACACGCATTTGAGACTTATTGTACACATGCTCACTTATATCACTAAGGGTAGTACACTTGTTCACGTTATAAATAAACAACGGAATGTTTATGTCGGCCGCCTTAAATTTCCCGTTCGGATCTGCGGCTGCGGCACCTTTTCTCCCTATAATTCTGTTTCTAAACCTTTTCCTCTGAACTACTTTCCATTCTTCCGTAGAATTATCGGTTTTCCATTCGCCAGCTGCCTTAACAACGTCTGCCAAAGTCGCTCGGGATTCCATCTGACATATTTGCTGTTTTGACGGCGCAGAATCAACGTCCGTTTGTAACATCGGCGACTTTGCGCGCACAAAAGGAGTACGCGACATAGGTTCGGTTGTTCGCGCATTACTTGGAACGTAGTGGGTCGCTTCATTAGTCACCGCATTCGCTGTACTAATAATCTGTTTCGACATTGGCGGTATTATGGGCGCACAGGAGTTGTTTACATTTTCTTGACCGTTAGACATACCGTCATTTGTTCGAATTATTTCTCGATATGAATTATTTACAAATGTCGCATTTGGTGATCCAACAGTATTTTTCAGTGTAGCATTATCATTATTGGGACTAGATTGTGAAAAATGACGTAATCCCATCGGCCCACTGTCACAATTATACTCATTTTGACGACGACATCCTCTCTTCATATTAACGTTGCAATATTCATCATTGAAACTTGAGGTAGATGTTTTTATGACTTCTACACTTCTTTGCAATGCGTTAAAAGATTCTATTGTGACATAGCTGTCCTTCATCGCCTTCAGATCTTCCCTTAACACCATAATATCCTTGAGGAGTCTTGTCACATCTACATGGTCGAATGTGATCGGCGGTAACTTTTGAAGGTCACGGGCCACAAAAATAGGAACAATCTCAGGATCTGTCCGCTTCAGAAGCACAATAATATCCTCAATGTCCCGCTGTGTTTTCTTGTCACCTTTACGGATTTTCACTTGCTGGTCGGACGGAATTGAGTCGAACAGTAATTTCTTAGCACTGAGTATTTCTTCAGGCGAAAACGCCGACACACATATTTTACTTAGACTGTCCTCGTCCATAACATCCAGTTTGTTTTTTACGAAAGCCAATACTTCACAAATTACCAGGTTACAACCCGGACACTTGATTACATTAGAAGCCATTGTCACACGATAATGACGCCGGTGCGCACGCAGTCTAACACACGCTCGACGCTAACGTTATACAATACTTGTTCTAAACACAAATTCTGAAGTTGTTCAGTTGCTGCTTCGGCCGATTTGCAAATATTAATAGTTTTGGCGAGATCTATTTGATCTATCCGTAATAATTCTTTTTTAATTTCTGGATCGGTTGCCATTTTGTTTCACAATCACGTGGCCACGCCTTATACTGCAATGACGACAACGACGATACGAATGTTTAATTTAAAGTTTTGTTTGATATTTGCTTTTGAGTCTGTCTCGTTGTGGATGATTTATTTCTGACAGCATGTTAATAAAATACAAGTTTAAATACAGTTCTTTATTATTACGTATTAAGTTACAGAGCACAAAGCTTTTTTGCCTCAATGGCAGTCCAGAGACAGTCCGAGACCACCGTAGACAATGCTTGACGGTCCCACAGATTCAACAAGTAATTGCAACACAGAACACTTAGTTTAATTAAATTTATACGTAATTCAAGAAGTGGTTGGCTCTTTAGTTGTTTATGTAGGTCTTTGAAGCAATAGTTCTTCGGATTACCGCTTTATCAAAATCGTCAATGATAAAGATATTTTTCCTGCATCTGGCCTTTTTCAGAGATTTAAATTTGCTTCCGTCTTCCAAAAGACGTTTACCTTCCAATAAAACTCTTTTGACAGTGGACAGCGGAATTTTCGGCTGATGCAGTGACACTTGACATGTCTTTATCGTTCATGTATATTTAACTATTTAAATTACTTTTTTGTACTTGGATATTTACAGGTTTTTGTATTTTTCGTTGTGTTGGCAGCCATTTCACTAATAAATCGAACACAAAAACAAAATATTAAGAATTAGACACGTCACGTTGCTATCAGTACATGAGGTGAAGTGTGGAAGGTGCGCGGCGGAGTTGCGTCACGCGAGGGACGCACCGCGCCTCAGGCCGATTGCCAAAAAGCAGTGTAAACCGGTTGAAACCAAGCAAAGGACGCGTCGCACTCTAGGCCGACGTCACACCTTCAGAATCTATGTGCACTCACACAAATGCAAAGCACAGCTTAGGCCTCGCGGACTAGCCCAGTGATAACGGCCGCGACTTACCGAGCTACAGACGCTTTACTTTGTGTAATTAATTTCATCGCCACTGCTCTCAAAACGGTGAAGGAAAACATCGTGAGGAAACCGGCATGTCCTAGAACCAAAAATTCGAAGACATGTGACATCTACCAACCCGCACTGGGCCCGCGAGGTGGATTCCGGCCCACTCCCTCTAGAAGAGAGGAGGCCGGTGTCCCAGCCGTGGGAACGTTATAGGCTGATTATGCTATGCTTAATATTATGCTTATTCTACAAGGTAACAAGAACACATAAAGAAAACTTTATCAACTCAATAATAGTTTAACGATTACTCAAGCTGTATCGATTAAACTATATCGATTAACTAAACTAATGTCTATTAGTGCTTTTTTTTTTACTCACATTTATTTTCTTATTTATGGGGAAAACGCTTTCACTTCACTTCTTTTTTTTTTCACTGGCACTTTCACTGTACTCACATTTGAAGTCCGATTTCGGCTGCTGCGCCTCCTGCAAACATGGTTCCCCCGGCAACAGCCCTCCGTGCAGAGAGTCGTGACACCATCCGCCTTAGAAATTCGCCATTAATCTGCCGTTGCATCCACTTCTGCTGGCTACTCCTGTTCTTGCGCCACATCAGATACAGCACGCCCACAGCTACAGCGGCCAAAAGAATACCCAAAATTATGGTATTTATTTGCGTGTGTTGTTCCGTTTCTTGGGTTCTCGCATTGTTTTGTCCACTTTGTGCGATTATAATTTCCTTCTCTTCCTGTTTCGAATAACTCTTTCCCATTGCGAGTTTCTCCTTTGTGATTTCGTGGAGTTTTTTTAATTACCGCTAGTGTCCACTTGCACGCGTTATTGTTCTCCAACCGATGCAATTTGTAATTCGGTCACCCATAGGGCCTCAACGCCTTCGTGTAGGAATGTGCTGACCACTAGAAAATACCTGCGCCCGACACGACACGGCTGGCAGGGTCGCCATGAGGTGTGGGGGGTTCCGGAGGCGTAAAATAATAACCAAGTGTTCAGCGAGACGTTCCCTTTAATACTAACTCTCTAATATTACAGTAATGCCTTATGTTATAATATATGCTACTACATATAGGTACCACTCCACAGTACTATTTTTAATCAATAATTATGTTTTTATTTATTGTTATATTCAAAATGTAATTTATACCCCGCCTGCGCCCGCTAATGATAGGTATACTGCCGCGTTGAACTAGTGGTCGCTACTAATGAGCATGAGGTCGATTCCCAGGTCGGGTAAAATGTTATTGGGGTTTTCCATCAGCACTTTCTCAGTAGCAGCTCGGAGTCTGGATTTGTACACAGTTACATAGAACTTAAATATAACTGGTGAAATGTACTAAAGTTGTCAAAAAATAAAAGGCCCGTTTTGACATTTGTCATCGCGACATAACTAGTGAAGTAACCATACGACTCGGTTCTCGATACTCACGATAAATCGGTTCAAGTTTGTATGAGTATTTGATCGATTTGATTATATGTTGTAAAGCGCCACGCAGATTAAAGATCTGATTAGAAAATTTTACTTAAACTTTAATATTGTAGATATTTTGAAATGATACAATGGTACGAAAGGTCAATTTGTCTTTAATTTAATATTTTTAGTTACAATAACATTCACTCAATCACAAAAAAATCGAGAAAAGCGAAAGTGATTGAATATTCATTCAATCATTTTCATCGGATGATGAGTCAAATACGTCAGTTGAGCTATCGTCACCTGTAAATATAATTATATCATTTTCAATTCTATTATCAATATTGACGCCTCTGTCAAAATCTTCACTTATTATTTTTCCAGTTTTTCTACGACTTTTGCCCAGTCTTCTTTAGTAATTTTGGCACAAGCTTCTTTCAGCAATGTCATCATTTTCTTAGTGGGGCTTTGTATTGTGGCGAGCTGCGTATCCTTTGACTTGCCCAGATCAACGCAATAGCATTGTACTAACAATGGTATGGCGGCGTTCTTATCACTTTGTGTCCATGCTGATGTGCCAATTCATCAATTTTATGTTCCAATTCAGCAGCTTTATTTTCTTTTACCAGTTCCAGCAATTCAGCTTTCAACAATTTCATGTCAGCTTCAACGCCTTGTCTTTGTAGCCGTGCCACTAAATCAGCCTTTTTGTTTGCTTGAGTAGGTACTATATCTATTTGAACTGAATAGTAAGATGCATTGTCCATAATGATTATGCACTGCTCAGGGAGGTTTGTTAACAAGTTAGTAAACCACTCTGTGAACTTGAATGCGAGTAAGGCATCATTCACAAAACCTCCCCCGGCTGATCCGGCGTGACAGATTATTAGGCGTCCACCTTTTCCCATGGGCACTTTTGAGCAAGATGCCTTGGTATCGTCCGTCCACGACTGCGGCATGGTATGATTCGAGTTCAGTCTCATCGATAAATATGTCACTGTCCCAATTTGTGATTTTGTTCATCGCCCTGAAAAATGATACTCTCTGCAAAATTAAATCATATCGTTCCGTCATAATTTTCCTCATGTCGGTTTTCTTGTATTTGAATCCAATTTGCTTTATAATTGTTATTAAAGACGTGGAACTGCCACTAAACAGGCCACACCCTCGTAGTGGTATCAGCAATTTACTCACAGTTGGGTATTCATTTCTTGTGTAATAAGCATACACGTGGTTTCGAATAGTTACTGCGTCAAATGTGTCAATACCTGTTACAGGCTTGCTTTTCTTCCTCTTTTTAGACGTACGTAATACATTTAGGAAAGGAAAAGTATGGGCCTTCCGGTACTGAAGTACCGGAAGGCCCATACTTTTCCTTCAAGATGGTTCGAATAGTTTTTTTGCCAATTCCAATTGCTTCTGCGACGCGATCTTGCACTAGGATTCGCTCGACACGCGATCTGACAGGCCAGTTGGCGTGGTTGGTTAAGATAGGTACCACCTATCATGCCGCAGGTCGTGGGTTCGATTCCCATCCAGGACAACCATTTGTGTGCATGAACATATCTATTTGTTCTGAGTTTGGGTGTAATTATCTATATAAGTATGTATTTACAACAAAAAAAAGTAGTGTATGTAGTATATCAGTTATCTGGTTCCCATAGTACAAGCTCTGCTTAGTTTGGGATCAGATGACCGTGTGTGAAATGTCCCAGGATATTATTATTATTATTACTAGCGTTACGGGCAATAAAGGCCCACCATTAACTGATTCGCGTTCGAAGTATTCGGTTAACTTCACAACCAATTTGCGTGACTGGCTGTTGATTGCACGTCCTCTTTTCGACATGTTGAAACAGTTACGATATAACAACAAAACTAAAATCGAGTCCAAATCTCTATCTTTAAATCAATGTCCAAAATAGAAGAGCCAAGGTCAACGTGATAGTAAACAGAAATAGTCCAAAAGCAAAGCCGAGTCGAGAAAAAAATATCAAACATAAACCGCTCGTTTATGTTTGATATTTTTTTCTCGACTCTCTTCAGAATTCTTTAGGCAGTGTCAGGTTAACATCACGAGAGGACTGCCAAAACCACTTTTCGCGGTATTTTGACCAGAAGTCCCAAAATTTCTATAGCAATGGGATCATGTCCCTACCTACAAGATGGCAAAAAGTTATCGAACAAAATGGTACCTACATACTTTAGTTACATGTAAATAAACTATATTAAAAAATGTTTTGAATTTTCTTAAAAAATGCGAAGAAACTTTTTCCCCAACCTATTAGATACAGCAAAATTGCTACTTGATATTGTAATACCAATGCTGTAACTATTATAAAACGCATATTAGACTAACTTCACATTTGATAAATTTCATTATAAGAAATACGTGTTCCAAAAATTACCCTTCCGATTCGCTTTGTTCTCACTAGTTCTCTGCTAGTTTACGAGTTATGAATTTTTGAAATAAATATTTGGCTCTGGTGTAAAGTTAAACATTTCGCGATACTACCAAGGTTGCTTTCTTGCGTCGATACGATTCACCAATATTGCTGCTTGAAATTAAAATTCCAGTTGCTGTAACTATTATAAAACGCATGTTAGACTAACTTTAGAATGCTATCATTTTTTTGATTATGAAAAATACGTGTTCCAAAAGTGACATCTCCGAGTCAGCTAGTTTACGAGTTATTTTTTTTAATAGTTTTTGGCTCTGGTGTAAAGTTCAACTATTCGAGATATTACAAGATTGGTTTCTTGCATCGACATGTGTTTATACTAAAATACGCATTTTGATAAATCTCACGTGAGATGAGAGGGGGTCGACCCAAATAATAATAATAATAATTTATTCTTAGCAAAAAGAAGAAATACAATGAATGTTATATTATTATGATGTTACATTTGTGCTCAGTTTGTGAATAATGACCCTGATGCTAGGAAAATCCTGTGTTATAGGGGCCATAAATTCGTCTGTTAACATTATTTTACAAAATTCGGGAAGCTAAAACGTGTAATAACACGACATATCACGACATCTCATTATCGTGAGATGCGTGGGGCGTTTTTCACAAAACCGCCTCACGTAATTAAACACCTCCCCTAAGACAACTTTATTCGACACAGATATAACATAGCAGCAACAACCACAAAGCAAACCAACAACGAATTACAACAGTAACATTTTCCCACACTAAACTAATTCAAGAACCGACTGGACAGATTCAATATCTCCAAGCTACTTGAAAGACAGGCATCAGCTAATTAGTTGCTAGTGTGTCTTACCAAATAATAATACATTTCATTAAAAACGCCTCCCTGAGTTGGCTTCCGCTCGTCGTCTGCCTTCCAAAAGTCAGGGGCCTCAGCGTCCCGAGATATGTCAAAGGCGTTTAAAAAAATAATAATTCTTGATTTTCCAGGGTTAGGCAAGTTGAACCAGACAGAAATAGAAGTGAAGGAACTGCAGATCGAGCTGGCGGAACTGAAGCCGCTGATGGAGAAGGCGGCGGAGGAGACTAGAAATGTCATAGCACAGATCGCCACTGACACGGTTAGTAGGGACCTGGTGACTGGTAATTAGCGACCGATACTTAAACACATGATTGTACTCACGATAACAAACAACTTTTACTATGGGACCAAACCTGAATGCGCGAAAAAAAATCAGCTGTCCCATACATTCATGTTCGCATAACTCGTCAAATTGTAGGGAGCAGCTGACTTTTTTTCGCGATTTCGGGTTTGGTCCCATAGTAAAAAGTAAAAGTTGTTTGTTATCATGAGTACAATCATGTCACTAATTATCAGTCACGCTATATAAATACAGTCACATTCATAATTATATCCGTCACCTTAAGGGTATTTTTTCCTACTCATTGCAAAATAGAATCTGCTTTACCGACTGAGCATTATACAGGGTGACTTGTAATTTGACGTATTTCTTCCAGGACGTGATAGTGTGACCCATCGTCATCATTCTCCTGTCCTTATCCCAATCTATTTGGGGTCGGCACAACATGTCCCTTTTACCGTACTTCTCTACTAGTCGCCATCTCGGTAGTCACGCCCTTGCAACGATTAAGCACCTCATAAAACCTAGCTACATAAGGTTCGAAAAACACAAAATTTACATATTTCTGAAAATTACCCAGGAGTCGACACTTCTGGGTAATTTCTATCACTTTTCTCCAAACTCTCACATGGAATGACCAGACCTCGTTGTCGTCGGGGCAAAACAAAGAATACGTGACACATACAGCTATTTTCAAGTGTAGTGCCTATCAAATTATACACTCCCAGAGACGTGCTTTATGAACATAAGAAATAAAAACTTTATTCACATTTTTGACATAGAAACGTGACAGTTGCCTGTTTTGAATTGGAACACTAAGAAATGTCATATGTACACTATCATATAGTCAGAAGACCACAAAAGGATTCCTACGGTGGCGACAGCTCATTGGAAGACATGTCCGACTAGTTACCTATTTTATGTAAGTACACTTATGTACTTATTAATAAAACAACATGGGAATTGGTTCATTGGTTCATAATTTTCATTATGTAGGCAATGACCATGTAGGTAAAAACTAGTACATATCGGAAAGTCTGTTTTTGTTTGATTGACACTTCGGTTTAATCAGTCTTTGAGTTCTTTATGCCCCGAAGTTAACGAGGTCTGTAAATGACCTTCATTGCTATTCCATTGGGTATATTTATATGTAATAGATTATTCTTTATCAAACCTTTCGATGTAACCAAATTTTGTAAAACATCAACCAGTTAAGAGGTAAAGAAAGTAATTTATTAAACATTTTCAAATTTCATCTACGTACATGAACTTGATCTGACACCAGATCTCAATTTTACTGTGGCATCAAGCGTACAAATTACGGGGACGACATCTTTATTTATTTAGCTATGTAACGAGGTAGGTACACAGTTAAAAAAATATGGTGCGAAGTGCCGATGAAACAGTTGACAAACGTCGAATTTCCAAATTGTGGAAATATTTAAAAATTGTGTGGTAATCGAATTAATTAACTGGTTTATGCCATTCCACTACTTTCTAACCTCCCAGCAGTCTATTGCACGTTAAGCACCCAGGTCGTCAAGGTCACAAGTCCCGGAGCGGCAATTTTAACATGACACATGGTTTAGCGCTCGTGTACACGATGCTGCCACCACACCAGCAACGTACCGCCGCCGCACCTCTGCGCTGTGTATACGAGACGCGTACGCGCCGCCTCCGTGCCGCCACTGCGCCGTCGCCGCTTGATTTCACCGGTTGTTAGTAATAGATCGCTACCCATGATGATCACATGTGTCGCATTGGTGGGGGCCGCGGCGGTGGCGCGGTGACGGCGTGGACGCGTCTCTTATACACAGCTCAGAGGTGCGGCGCGGTGGCGGTTACGTCTACACGAGCCCTAACTCGGTTATGTTTCACACACAATATTTAAATATTTCTAAAAGTCGACCTTTGCCAGCATTAAGTATTCACAAAAATTTTGTTTTTGTTTTAAATCATACGTGAGATGGAAACTCGTTCCAGAAAGGGGTAACCGCGACCGCACAGTTTTAAAACTTGATTCATATCTAAATTTAAAATATTTTTAAATTTAAAATTTAGAATTTCGCAGGCTACATTTAAGGATTCGCCTTTGCTTGTTGAGAGCAGTGGTGGCCTAGTGGTAACGGCCCCGACTTACGAGTTGTGTAGGTCACGGTTTCGAACCCAGACAGGCATTTTATGTAAATAATTACGTCACCACTGATCTAAAAACGGTGCAAGAAAACATCGTGAAGAAATCGGCATGTTACTGCCCACTCCCTCCTAGAGAGAGGAGGCCTGGGTCGCAGCAGTTTGAACACTATAGGCTGATTATGGTCAACTTGTTCATCCATGTCCTTATTTGTTACTCAGGCGATAGCAGAGGAAGCTCGTGAGAGAGTCGAGAAGGAGACAATAATGGCGGAGAAGATGGCCGCCATCAACGCGTCCATGGCAGAAGATGCCATGAAAGACTTAGGTCAGTCAGCTTCGTTTATTTACGATTTTTAACATTAAGTCTTGGAAAGGACTCGTCCGGGAAAGTATGTCTTCTGTTTTCCATGTGAAAGTTTGTGAAGATGTTTGCTATTCAAACATTGGAAACAGCTACTCCGATTTATTTGTAACTGGCGACACGCCCCTGCTTTCGCCCTGTTTTTACGACTTGATAAAACATCGAGATTTCTTTATTACATTGATGTGCAATACGAGTAAATTATTATACACATAAACTTTCTGAAATTAATTCTCTAAATAATGGTGATAACCGCATTTAAATATACTGTCTAGTTTAGAAGAATTAAGCGGTCACACAGATAGACATGAAAACCCACTTTACTTATGTGCATCTGGACTGAGGGCTCAATTTCTCAATGTCTTTGTAACAAAGTGAAACATTTAGGAAAATTAGTAAAAAATAATAAAAACTTAAAACAAAGGTTTAAAAATTTCTAAAACTTAAAATAAATGTGTTATCACCCTATGAAGAGTGCTCTCAATTCAGACGCTAGAACAAAACATGATATTTTAAATCTCAAAACGTATAACCTTTGTGCCAACTGCTTTTATCTCAAAATTTAATAAACAATTTCTCAAAACTTTTAGAAAAATTTCAGCTCCGTAGACTGAGAATTTACCGATTTATAGCAGTTTAACTAGAGCCCTCAGTTCAGTACTTGTCTGAACTGAGGGCTCAACCAAAACTAAGTTTGGCTGAAAGAATTCGTAAAACAACCTAGTGTATATTATAATATATGTTAAAATACAATTCCTAAAATATAAATAATGGTTCGAAAGTAATCGGTTGCAAAGTACATTGAATTAAAATTATAGTGAAGCGTCTGAACTGAGAGCTCAATATTTTCGTTTTTATTTTAAATACTGAACTACATAAATAGAAACAAATTAGTTCATATGTTTTAAGAATAATTTTATTAAAACTTGGTAAAAGTTCAATTATCCTACATACTGTAATTCAGGAGATATACATATTTCACACATTTCATACAGAGAGAAAAGTAGGGTGACTATGATGTTGTTTCCAGTGTTCTAGTAATGTAAGTACCGACCTAAAATGTAAATGTTGTAAGTACAATTGAAACGAATACATAAACATGTAAGAAATTTATTCAATGCAGAGCTATCAGGCTCATTGGCGACGTAAAACTGGTGGATGCCAAGCTTCCCAGTTTGGCTCATCGCTGCAAGATTCCCTGCTTGTCGGTCTTCTATAGGCTGTACTTCGGTAAGAGTGCTCAGGAACTCCACAACCTCATTCCACCGGCCCCCTTCTACCATCGAATATCTAGACGCACTGCAAATTACCATCCATACCTAGTTGCCATTCCACCAATTCGCAATAAGCGCTTCCAAAAATCCTTCGTAATGCGCACGGCAAAAGAGTGGAACTCACTACCTGCGTCTGTGTTCCCGAACGCATACAACCCTAGTCTCTTCAAAGTTAGAGTGAAATTAGAGTGAACGTGGTGAAGTGGCTTCTTCTGGGTAAGCTCACTCCATCGTAGACTTTGTCTCTGTCACCTCTGACTTATACATGTCATTCAAAACACATTTTAAGAAATCGTCTTCCGGCAATGGCAGTTCTGAAGAGATACAGTATAAAATGTATTAAATTCGTAATTTTACTTTTCAGTACAAACAAAGTTTACCTTTTGTGCCAAGTATAAATGAACGAGGCTTTTTTTTTGCTAACCCATTTTACTTATGTAGTTACAAATATTTCAAGTTAGTTAAAAGCTTTTAAAAATGTCATTAAACCGATCTAAGTAAATACCTAGTCTTGCCATAAATATTGTCACGAAGAAAAAAAATTTTTTTTTATTGCAAATAATATTTATTACTTTTACAGTGTGTTAGTTTAGTACATAAATATAAAACAATTTAAAATATAAAAAGCTTATTCGAAGTGGTCTCCATTGGCTGCAATACAGTCCTTTAAACGTTGAGGCCAGGTATCAATAGAAGCACGCACTTTTTCCATTGGAAAATTCTTCACTGCCAATCGTATGGATTGTTTTAGGGACTCCAAATTATCATGGCGTTTAGAGCAAGCCGTACTCTCTAAAACTGACCATAAATCATAATCCAGCGGATTAAGATCGGGACTAGACGACGGCCAGTCTTCAGCTCTGATGAAGTCCGAAACGTTCACTTCCAACCAAGACTGCGTGGACCAAGCTTTATGACCCGGCGCCGAGTCTTGTTGGAAGGACCATACTTGGTTATTGAACATGGTGTTGTTAAGGGGCTTAACTACCATCTCAAGAATGGTATCTTGATACACTTGTGCCGATGTTTTGATACCTTTTTCACACAAATATGGCTAAGTCACTCCTTCATAGCTAACACCCCACCAAACCATAACTGAAGTCGGATAATGCCCACGTTGCACTCTGTCGACTAATTGAGAAGCTTCCTTAGAGCTTTGAGCATAAATACGGTCATTTTGTTTGTTAAAATGTTGCTCAATTGTAAAGATTTTCTCATCCGTAAACAATTTTTTTTCTGTGACCTCCCTTTGCGTACCACTTCAGTAGTTGTTTCGATTTTACCACCCTATTCTTTTTTAAATTATCAGTTAAAATGACCAGTGCGTCTCTTATAGGCTGCAAGTCCTAAGTCATCTTTTAAAATACGCGACATGGTTCTATGTGCTATCTTCATCTCCCGAGATAAAATCTTTTGCTTTCGGACAGGATTTCTTCTATTTCTTTCCCTTACTTCTTTGACCACCTTTTTCGCACGAACACTACGTGGACGGCCAGATCTTTTTCTGTCAGAAACAGAGGAGGTCTCATTGTACCTATTAATAGCCCGGTACACAAACATTTGACTAATACCAAGCGTATGGAGAGTTTCAAAAATTACATATGGCTCCATACCAACTTTGTGTAATGCAATCACAGCGATTCGGTTTTCTTTATCACCCCACTCCATTTTAATATCGCAAAATATTGTACAATGTATTGGCACCAAAATTAGAAAACTCAATGAACAATCGTATAAAAATGACAGATTCCAAATTCAAATGTAATATCTTTCTTATTTTAAATTGTAACAGTATTTATGGCCAGACTGTGTATTGTATTGTACTTACGACAGTCACTCACGAAGTGGAAAGGATGGTGATGATAAATTATCAATAGTAGATACAGTGCACTATGATTCGATTTCTACATCCATGGACATGCACCATAATACATTGGGAAACCGACTGAACAAATGCTATAATGAAGGTAAATGTGTCTGCGAATCAATGACCAAAAACATATCTACCCTACATTGTTTTCTGTTACTAATGTATTGAAAAAGCATATCTTCCTAATTACGGCATGTAGGATAATTGAACTTTTACCAAGTTTTAATAAAATTATTCTTAAAACATATGAACTAATTTGTTTTGATTTATGTATTTCAGTATTTAAAATAAAAACGAAAATATTGAGCTCTCAGTTCAGACGCTTCACTATAATTTTAATTCAATGTACTTTGCAACCGATTACTTTCGAACCATTATTTATATTTTAGGAATTGTATTTTAACATATATTATAATATACACTAGGTTGTTTTACGAATTCTTTCAGCCAAACTTAGTTTTGGTTGAGCCCTCAGTTCAGACAAGTACTGAACTGAGGGCTCTAGTTAAACTGCTATAAATCGGTAAATTCTCAGTCTACGGAGCTGAAACTTTTCTAAAAGATTTGAGAAATTGTTTATTAAATTTTGAGGTAAAATCAGTTGCCATAAAGGTTATACGTTTTGAGATTTAAAATATCATGTTTTGTTCTAGCGTCTGAATTGAGAGCACTCTTCATAGGGTGATAACACCTTTATTTTAAGTTTTACAAATTTTTAAACCTTTGTTTTAGGTTTTTATTATTATTCACTAATTTTCCTAAAAGTTTCAGTTTATTACAAAGACATTGAAAAATTGAGCCCTCAATCCAGATGCACATCTTTACTTTTATAATGCTTATATAGGGTCAAATTAAATTAGCTAGCGAAACTCCGCAGATGTGATGTATGATATCTAAACACAACAAAATAAAAAATAAAAAGATTGATGATCTTTTTGGGGTCCATGACCACTATTAGTGTTGTTACTTGAAGTGTCAGTTGATAAAATCTGTTTTTTATTTTTTGTGATGAAATATCGATACCCATCACGTGAGACCACGTCTGTGAACAGTAAGGGCGGGTTACTTTGACCTAGAGCATAACTTTGCCCAAATCGAGACATATGTTTATCCACACAACAGTTTCGTAAGTACACGCGGCATTTATTAGTTACCGAAAGACATACGACGTTTGGTTGTGTACTCGCGACACTTCGGGCAGTTTAAACATTTAGTATTTTAACATTATAAATTAAATTTTTGATGGAAAAGTGTTGTTCCATTTGAACTTCGTATTCCTTTGTATTTCACATTTCTCTTTCATCCCGTGATGGGAAATCACTACACAAAGCATCAATTTCATCAGCTGACGGAACGCAATGTTCTCAACTTCAATACCTAACATATTTACATAAACTTTGAAAATATTCAATAATCTTATTTATCTCATTTTAATTGTCATTTGTACTTCCACTGCATGATGCATCGGTCGACGTCATTACGTCAACGCCGGCTGTCGCTGAAAACCAGCGCTGAGGCTCTGTCTCGTATGGGGTCGCGGCATTATGCTGAGCGACGGCCGTTTTGCGTGAATGTGACGCATATTTTCCCCAAACTTGTTCTTTAATTATTTTATTTTGTTATTTTATTTCTTTGCGCCATGTTTATCGCAAATAAACGTATTTTCTTTCTTTTTCTTAATTTCGCACAGTTGAGCCTATATATATATATACAGCATGTTAACCAACAGAGGGCGTTCCCGTTAACCCGCAATAGTATAGCATCCATACATGCTAAAAAAAATATTACCATTCGAAAACAAAATGGTTTTTATTTTTTTTTTAATATTAAAATATTCACTAAAAATGCTAAAAATATTCACTAAAATATTCAAAAATTCACTAAAAATAAAAACTAAATTGCGATGTTTCCGTCCTTCAAGTACGCGTGTACAGAGTGTTTCTTTTACGTATCAATTTAACATTTTTAGTGAATATTTTAATATTAAAAAAAATAAAAACCATTTTGTTTTCGAATGGTAATATTTTTTTTAGCATGTATGGATGCTATACTATTGCGGGTTAACGGGAACGCCCTCTGTTGGTTAACATACTGTATATATATATACCTCGTAGTTGTTAAGGCAAGAATAAAATGATTCACAAACAATGTAGAACTGGCGGAAAGTACGTTTTGGAAATAATCACAACCAGTATCAGATTGTCGTAAGAAACAATCAAACAAAACAGATCCGCCATATTGTACCAGAAATCAGCGTGTCCATTTCATTAAAAAAAATCACCATACATCATTGTTTGGTTCTTAAGAGGGTCCCGAGCATGCAGTGGCGCCCTCATCATTTGTTTGGTTATTTCTTTTATTTTAGAATGAAAATGCAGAAAATAAGCACATTAAGTTGTGCTCCACAAGACTATACGTTATTTTTATTGCACGCACCGGGACTTACAGCTTAGTACGGCCGTTATTCCAAATGCGTACAGTGCGGCTACGTTTGAAACAATTGAGCCTGGTACCTATGAGTTACCCTGCTGACTCTAAACCTAGCCATACAGCAATTACCTAGCACCCTAGTTATCCTAACGCCCTAACCTATCATACAAACCACACCAAACCTAAGTTACGTTGGTTTTACGTGCGGGAAGTCTGTTACAAGGAGACCTACGATAACAGACGGAATTTGAGCAGGAGTAGGGGTTTGTTTATGTCGTGCAATGTACACAGGAAATGGTTTTCTCACTGCGGATCCCACAGACTCATAGGACCGATGATGGCTAAAGGTGTCTTGGCCACAGTGAGAGGAGTTACGGGAGATGAATCAAACTCGACTCCAGCTTGATGACTGCTTTATTACAATAGTTAACTTAATTATATACAAATTTTGTGGTCAAAACACATTGATACCTATTTACATGTGTTTTGTGTATGTATCGAGCCGATGAAGCGAAGATCTCAGCAGGTCACTTCTTAGTGCGGACGGTGTGCCGGTGTTGCCGGCGGAACCAATATATGTCGCTCTTAACGCTGACGCTGTAATGCTGTTGCTGGCGCGTGTAACTACTGTACACGGTTGAACAATTATTACAAACAGTAGTTTTATATTGTTAAGTTTTATTGTAATCCTTAAAACAGAAAAAGTGGCTATTTTCCGATTTACGTATAACCAAACAAACGGTGAGGGCGCCACTGCGCGCTCGGTACCCTCTTAAGTTTTTTGTTTTTTAAGATAATTGAAACACAAAATAAGGATTTTAACTTGTTTAAATCGTTAAAATCATCACAGCTTGAATCTGCAGCTACCAAAATGATGGGTATCTGTGAGATCTGGATCACTGATCTTGTTATCACTTTCTTTTTAGAGCGCTATCTTGTTTTAGCAAATCACTGTTGGCATTAGCAGCTAAGAAAGCTGAACCCCCGCTGTACCAGACTGTCGGCTACAGGCCCCGGCGCTACCCTGCCGCTGGGAGGGGGTTGCACCCCCGTCGACACCCGCCACTTGCGCGCTGGCCGTCGCGTGGTTCCATTGATATTATTACGAACAGATTATGTCTATATTTTGCTGATATAAACGAGGATAAAAAGAAGTATTGAATAAATAATGGAAATGTGTTCTGTTACTCATACTGAACCACCAAAAAAAGTTTGCGCACTGGTTATTTTTTTTCCTGTATTTGATTCCTTCTTTAAACTTTCAGAGGAAGCGCTTCCAGCGTTGCGAGCCGCTGAGAAAGCGCTTCAAGAGCTGAATCGTAACGACATAGTGGAGGTGAAGGCGATGAAGAAACCTCCCGCCGGCGTCGTGCTCGTCATCGAGTCGCTGTGCGTCGTATTCGATATCAAGCCGGTCAAGGTACTATACTCATCATCTGCTTGGCCCTTTCCCGACTATGTTGGGGTCGGTTTCCATTCTAATCGGATGCAGCTGAATACCAGAATTTTACATGAACCTGCTTATCTGACCTCCACGACTCAGTTACTGGGTAGGTAACACGATACCCTTTGGTAAGGCTGGTTGTTAGTTACTAGGTAGGTAACACGATACCCCTTGGTACTCGGTACCCGTAACGACTGTCAAAGATCTACGAATGACAACCGGGACCGTCGGCGTAACGTGTTTTCTGAGGCACAGAGGGTTCTCATTATGAAATGGATGATCATACTTACTATAATAACTATTGACGGTAAATTACCATGGGGCCCACACATAGAAAAATTGTCAGGAAGGCATAGATCGGTCGTCTATGCTGTTAAAAAAGACAGATACCTGATGAAGATACAGCTAGAATTGTATATTATTGTTATTTCGGAGAACATGAAAATCTATTGTATTTATTTACACAAAAACCAAAATAACTGTAAAAAAAAATTGCATACATAAGTAGGTACCTATAAATACCAGCGACCCATTGAGTGTATTAAGGAAAATAGTAATTTGATTTAAATGTATTAAAATAATCACGAAAAACCTGTAGAAATGCGACGTTGCCAGCTCGCGCGTAATATACAAAACAATAAGTGCGAGCGGATATCGTCCGGACTGCCGAGGGCAAGTGAGGGGCGCATCAACCGCGCGGGGATGAGATGGCGCGTTGAGCCGCATGTCGCGCGGTTCGGCAAACTTCGTTCTTCTTCGGAAATATTATGTTTTCAGAGCGGCCGAACTGTAGCTGTAGGCTACATCACTCCCCTGCTGAGACCGGTTCACGGTCGATAGTAAGAAAGATAACGCGGGAATCTAACAGTTCTCCCGCTTCTTGTGTCGTTGTGAGGTGGTGTTTTCGAGCCATCATTGTTGTTAGTCATGTAGGCAGGCCTATCAATGGTTAAGGTTGTATGATTCCCTTGGACGTTTATTGTAAATGTTGCCTTAAAGGACGTAGCTCAGGTTTTAATAAATAACTACCTATTTATTATAAAACTAGCAGTGTTGCCAACCCCTACCCAAATTTACCCCCATTTTTTTTTAAATCCGCCTGAAAACCTCCAAGTATTTTTTTATTTGAGATGGGTTTGCTCTTGACTCTAGTCTAGGTCAGAGGTGACAGAGACAAAGTCGACGATGGAGTGAGCTTACCCAGAAGAAGCCTGTTCACTCTCACTTTGAAGAGATTAGGGTTGTATGCGCAAATCTTCTAACAATTTGGTCGGTTCAGCGTGCTCGCTCTGAAATAGGGTGTTAATTTGGGTAACAATTTTCAATTCGTATTTTAAAAAGACCAAATAAGCTTTAAATGTGATGGATTTAAGGCGAAAAGAAGACAAACCACTAACATTAAATTTGATTTTAATCTCAGAGAGAGCAGATACATAGTTTCACGTCAACGGCCATTAGCAGAGAGAAAATACCAAAACTTCAAAATCAAAATGACATACTTGACATTAACAGATTGACTTACAAGTGACAACATTGTATTCGTTTACACAGAATGCTCCAATAAAATGTAGGTCGTCTCATAATATCAATCAATTTTTCAGCCATGTAGCATTTGTCCTCCGACATTGCCAACGAAAAAAGCAGTTGTAATTCATCCCACTGTTCCAAAATGGTGTCAAAAGCTGCATAACGCGCTAGCCAACGAGACCCACTAAGTCTTTGAATTTTATTGGGATTCCGGTTCCCATCATTCATAGTTTCATATAAGTCTCTATATTTTTCCAGCCGTTTTGGACTATAAGAAAACCAATTGTGTGCTTCACGCACTAAGAATTCTAACTAACGTGGAAGTTCCTCTGCAGCTTTCTCTGCGCATAAGTGAAGGGAGTGGCACACGCACTTCATTACAATTAAATCTGGTAGTTCTCGTTCAAACAAGGCAGTGACTGAGTTGTGCTTCCCAACCATAACACTTGCGCCGTCAGCACCAATTCCTACCATATTTTGACAATTTAAATCATCTTCTTCTAATTGCGTCTTAACTGCGTTGTAGACACTTATTGCTTCGCAATTTACCAATTTGATTAGTCTGAGAAAGTTGACACGACTTTTTTCTTCTTCACATTAAAAAAAAACGAATCATCACACATAATGTCTTTTGTGTTGATAGATCAGTACTTTCATCAATTATTATAGAAAATGGGGAATCCCCAATATGTTCAAGTAAATCCTTAAGCATACATGGGCTTAGTACATTTTTAATTATCATACACACTTGGTGCGATGAAGCTTTAAACTTTTTAATAAATCTGACAAAGGATCTAATTGAGGCACCATCGACATCAAATGATCTACAGCTAATGGCGAGGTATGTTCGGCAATTAATGCGGCAATTTTTAATTCAGCTACCCTTGTTTTGTCAGATAAGATTGGTTTAATAATATAACCACGTTCGTTCGATAATTATACCGCGGTGCGGTGTAGTTATTAAAAGATATTTTGTTAGAAGCCGCTAAAGATGTCCCCAAAAAATTTCTGGCCCTAAAAATCCCCCTTTTAACACTTCTTCCCCCTAATTTTAGGGGGAAAACCTCAAAGTTGGCACCACTGAAAACTAGCAATTACTGAGTACAGTAATACACGGTCGCTTCATGTCACTGAATAGAGAGAGACAGCTATATGTTAGAGGGCGTAAGCAACATAAATAGGCGCGAAATTCAAAACCAGAATATTACATTCGACTAGTGATGGGTCGTCGATGTATTTGGCGTGAACGAAACTAGACCGTCCAATTTCGTTCATCGTCTGGTCGATCAACTAGTTGAATTCGTCGACTAGTTTACGCGTTAACTTGGTAAACTATACAACGAACGAAGTCTACGGCGGCGGCGGTAGACTATTCTCCCGCGTGCTTTAAGTACCTATTAATTTGAACTTCCTTTCATACTTTTCCAGGCTTAGGACTGGCTGAGTACTGAATAGAGTTAATTATAAAGTTTTATTCATTATTCTGGCGTATTTAGAAGATCAACTGATTTTGTACATTAATTGTTTTTTTTTTATTAAATAGGTATTTACACGTTGTTACTTTTTTAGTATTTTTGTTTTTTTTTTATGTTTTGTACATACATATTTACATTAAATTATTTTATATTTTTATTTAATACCCCTTGAACCTCTCTTCAGGCATATTTACATTTAGGGACATAAGCTGTTCTACTTTTCTGGTAGATAGTCTCGTGCGCCTTTCGCTAATAATAACACCCTGTCTTTGAAAACATCCGTTTGCAAGGAACTTAAGTGGCTAATATGTTACATCGGGTCACAATTTTTTTTTTTTAATTTGGGTAAACATATTGATGCTTTCTCCGCCATTCTAAAGGGCACGTTAAATTTCCGCTCTGGTCCTTTCTTGGCAGCAGACACATATCTACCTCTTTAATTGCTCTTGACAGAGGTGTACCTTGAGCAGTACTTGACGCTACTATTTGGTCAAAAATACTCCAGGGACTTAATTCGATACTCGTGTTGTTAGTGTTTCTATTGTCTTCAGCGACTGGGGAAATAGTGGGCATTGTGCTGAGTTCTTTATCGGCAATCAAAGCCGCTACTAATTTTAGTTTTTGCCGCCTCAGATTGGTCTGAAAACCCTTGCATTTTAAAACGAGGTTCCATGAAAGTGGACAACGCAAATGTGCTACTAGTTTCAACAAATCTAGAGCGTTTTTCTAATCCAGTTTTAAGCAACAGCACCGTATCGCTTGCTTCGCGTGATAGGCCGCCGTGATTGATCATCTCGTAATGTTTTGAGCAAGCTTCTTTTAAGCACCGCGTCACAATAATAACTGAACTCCTGGTTACGTAATTTTCCTCACTCATTGAGGAAGTAATTTCCTCAAAGGGGCGCAATACCTGACACAGTTGATTGTAAAGTGTCCAATCTTCCGGGCTTATAAAAGGCAAACTTCTATCCGCAAAAGCCAAAGGCGATCGGACGGCATATTCGAGCTCCACAAATCTTTTTGACATAAAATACGCAGAGTTCCATCGTGTGTCGACAGCTTGACTCATTCGCTTAGGTTTTCGACCTTGTTGTACGAGTACCTGATATTTTTGTAACCTCTCTGATGCTAAGGTGCTTTTTTTAACATACGCAACTATTCGCTTGACTTTGTCTATTTGAGGTTTTGTTAACTGAAGCGCATGTTCCACTATCAAGTTAAGACTATGAGCATAGCACCCAAAATGCTTCCATCCCAACTCTACTCTACAGTTCTTCCACTTCCTTGTCTATACATTTATGAAGTTTGTTTATTCGTAAAGAAATATTCTCACTTGTTCCCATTATATGAGCACGTTTCCAAAAGAGTACAGAACCGAAATCCAAACGAATTACTGGTACCTAGACAGAGACTACATTTATACAGCAGAAATTCTTATTGCATGGCAACCAAAATTTTTAATAATCTACCTGGATACATCAGAGTGTTGCCTACTAATAAATTCAAGAAAATAATTTTCGATTGGCTTTTGGGCAACTGTTTCTATTCAGTTAATGAATTTTTAAATCGAAAATATTGACATTGCATAAGGAAATTGACATTGTATTAGTAGTAGATATTGACATTGTATTAGTAGTAGATATTAACATTTTTAGTAGTAAGAAATATTGACATTTTATGAATATCTTTTGACATTATTATAATATTCTTCGATGACTTTTTATTGCATATTGACATTATATAAAATAGTTGACATTGAAAACATCTCATTTTTAATTATGTATGCATAAAAATAACGTAGTCCATAAAGTTACAAATATTTATTTAAAAACTGTCACAATTAATTTAAATTTTTTGATTTTATTTAACATTGCATGAACTATAATTATGTGAATTTGTAAATTAGATACCTACTCACTTAATATTTCTACACCGGCGAAGGTAGTATATGTGATTCCTTCTAATATTAAGATCTTCGTGTACCATATACTCAGAAATAAACGATTCTATTCTATTCTATTCTATTCTACTTTCACAGCCTTAACAATGTTGGAAACATTGTCTCGTCTCTCTTAACAATGTTGGAAATATCTCCAATTTCTGCAGCGATATTCTCCGCTGTGTGGTGACCCGGAAATTGAACACAGACTGTTTTAAATTCTGTCTGTGAAATAATGCCCAGAGAGTGCAATGTAGCTCTCAGTTTTTAAGGAGGTCCACATGTCTGCAGTTAGGCATATACTGTGAGCTTCTTTTTTGCAGTTGAGTTTGTATTAATTCATATGTTTTAACATAGACCTCCTGCATAATTGAATTAGACAGCGTCCTCCGGGTAGGTAGCTGGTAGCCTGGTATCCACCGGCAGAATTTGCGGAAAGCTCTTTCTTGGACAATAGAGAATGGATGGAAGCTATCTATGCACAAATCAAGTAAATCTAAATTAATTTAATGTTTTTGTTCAACACTTGCTTTTTTACTTACATGTTAGTCCATCATTTTTTGCCGCTTGCATTTTACAGCATCGTCAGAAGGACCGCTCGAACCTGATAAGCCTATGACGGGAGTGGGATCATCTTGCGCTAGTTGTGGCAGAGGTAGTCTGAGCCTGAGCACTCGATTGTGACGGTAATGAGCAAAAAATCGAAACATGCTTCCTTTTTAAGTGGCTTTTTAAATTCTCCGTAGTGGATTTATATGCCATTTTTTCTTTGCATATATTGCATGAAGCTTTTCCACTAGATGCATCCTTTTCGAAGTGATGCCATAATTCACTTGAATTATTACATCCAGCCATTTTACTTTTTACACTAAAACGCACACACACACTCACTTCAATTATCAAGCTATTTACAATTTTACAAATATTTACATTAATTAAATTTGTTAAACTCGCAAACATTCAAAAAACCTCAGTACTTTCGTAATTAGGCACCTGTTGAACTCTGACCTTGAGCGCGGAGCGCGATTGATCACACAATGAACTAATGAAAATGAACGTCAAAAATTCAAAAATCAAAACAAAATGAACAAATAACAAGTACAAACCGGTTTGTCTCGCATCGTTTGACCAGTCCATAGCCTTTCTCATTCGCACACGCGAAACTACCATAACGGCATCCTTTGCTTCATAGCACAACTATAATTTCATTCGACCCGTACAAATATCAACTCCTTATTACTAGATTTAGAGTTCAAATTTATTTGCTCGATATTTCAATGGACCAATGAATTTATATTACCCGACTGAGACCCGACTACTTCCTCGTCTCGCCGTCGCGTGTCGTCGGTCGTCGCGTTGCGACTTCAGTTAAAGCGTCTACGGATTCGACTAGTCCATCGAATACCGGTGAACCGTCTATTCGTTAACAGTATGTCGACGGCCGATTTAATGATAGAACGTCCAAGTCCTTGTGCTGATGGAGGGAGCTTCCGGAAGGACAAACCAACGGACGTGCGTCCTGCCAGCAGTACGCAATTTTTTGTAGACTTAGTATGAAAATTAGAGGTTGTCCTTCTAGCAATACTTGATTGTCATGCGTAATAAAACTAGGCAGGGGTGACAAACATTCTCTTTTTAGGTATAGGTATCCAGAAATAGACGTAGGCACTTCTTGAGATTACAGGGTAGAAAAATAAATAATAAAAAGTAAGTAGAAATCGTATTTATTTTAAGAAAATTAAAAAAGTGTTATGCTGGAATTCCAATCGTGATGTGGTAGGTGAAGCAGTTACTTCCTGTCTGCGGAGAGCATAAAACACATCGTGGTCCACATGTCTTGCAAAAATAGCTCGCTTTCTGCTGTTTCTTGTGGACTCTTGAGCAAACTATACATTTGCGTTGAACTCTCTTTCTGTCATCTGATTTTGACAAGGCTTCAAGAATGTGTTCTTCGCTATGAGCGATATTCTGATGTGGTGGCGGCACATTCTCTTGTAGATTATCAGCGTTATTGTTAGTCAGAGCTAAAACCAGGTTGGTAGTAAACCACCTGTGAGACACCTGGTCACGTTCGGAGCGGAAGAAATTATTAAAAACCAAATACGCATTTGTTTCTATAATGCCAAGAACTGAGGCATATATTCTATGTTCCCAGTTATGTGTGCCCCAAGCTTTCTCTAATGCCAATCCATCCTGCCTAATATGGTTGTGAATATCGATAGCCGCAGCACCGTCAAAATATTGTTGGACTAATTTAGGCCTATCGACTTCTCTGAAAAATAAATTTCCTACATCGTCCCACCTTCTTATGCGTGATGGTCGGCCAGTCAGTGTCGTTTCACAAGTGGCAACAAAGGTATGAACTTTTTTGTCTCTCCAGGCACAGTTAGTGAGCTGCACAGAGTCTTCATAGAAGCCCCCTTATGCGTCGGACACTTTGCAGCCATCTCAGACACGGGATAGAAACTGTGTGCTGTCTTTACCAATCCAATGAAATACAGGCCAACTTTGTATAACTCCACAGCTGTTTTGACTAAAGCAAACCATGAGTCTCCAACTATAACTCTTCCAGAACCATGCCATGGCTCTGTCAATCTCAAAGTAGTTGCAGTTCCTGCGCCAAATTCTCTTTGCCATTTCTTAGTACTCATTGCTTCTTTGCCTTCATTAATTTCCATTCTGATCAAAATGTTTGTATTACTATCACAAGCCGTTTTTACTTCACAACCGACCCCTTTTGGTTTTCTTTTAATTTTCATAACTGCTGGCATCCCGTTTTTGAAATACGCACCTTTTCCGTACCAGGCGAATATGGATTCATCTACAGTTATTTTCGAACCAGGACAAATGGTATCTTTTTGTTTCTCATTCACCATCATTACTAATGTTCTAGTGTTACGCCATTTGTCAGAACTATCAAGGCCATGAGAATAGTCTCAAATCTTTGGCGACTCATTCCAAATCTTTGTCCAAAATGAGCAGGGGGATATATACCATCAGAGGTGGTATTCCAGTAGGATCGTCTGTCTGGCAGTTCTTGAAGAGTCATAGCGTATAATATACCGAAAAAAGCTAATAACTCCTTCTCGTTCAACAGTTTCTGTATTGCTGGAAACGAAGAGTTGGTGCAATGAATTATGTAACTAAGTTTCTCTCGGGGAAATACCATAAAAAATGCATCCTTGACACTTTGTGTGGGCCCTGGTGGTACTAGCATGGTAGCTTTGAAATAGCCTTGCTGTCGTTAATCGACACGTATTGCTTCACGAAAAGTCCAGGTAACACCCTTTACAACGGTTGTATTTCCAGCAGAAGAATTTGTAGCACCGCTACAAATTCTCGTAGTCGGATGTACTGAAATAGTAGTCTCGTTATCTTCGCTCGAAGAAGAAGAACCCGATTCAGACGAAGCTAAAAAAAACATAAGTGATCAACAGTCGTAAAGGGGTGCACTCAATGTATTTGAACTTGAAATTACTTGTACACATACACAAACAAACACGAAAAAACACACCCCGATACACACACACGCAAACACGCAAAAACACACACACTTCAAGTTTAGCTAAGTAAATTTGTATTATATTGAAAATCGCCACTATTACGACCAATATGGGCAATTTGAAGGTCAAACTGTATAGGTTGGTAAGCTGTCGACTGTACGTACATGTGAGTACATTTACAAAAATGACAAATAAAAAATGTTTTGTCAATCTAAGCAAATAACGGAAACGAACTGGCAACATACAAGTATTATTTTCGTATATTTCTATGGCAATGCTGAGTAAAACGTAAACTTATGAATAAAATAAAAAGATTTGTACTTACATTCTTCATTGGTACTTGCTTCCAATAAATTATCGTTTTCGGTTTCAGCAATTAGAACTCCAACGGGCACGGTTGAATTTTTTCTTGTCAATTTCCCAATACACCCTCGCATAGTTGTTTTCTATCTTTCTTACAATACCCCAACAATAACTAGTATCGTAGTTATCACCAAAATGCTTGCGACTCCAGGTGTTTTGGCCATCATTTTCGTCGAAATATGTAGCTATGGCGCGAACGCGGACGCCACGTCTTATACTCGCCGCCATTTTGGCCAGACTGACCGCAGAAACACGATTCAAGAACTCGCTGAATCAGAAAGAGACGCACTATGCATTAAGAGTTCACTACGTCCTGCTGGCAGGCTCAGAAAGCCTCATATAACTAAAACCATTCCGTCCTACTGGAGTAGTACGCAAAGTCCTGCTAGCAGGATTCTGGACGTTCTATCATTAACTAGTTCGTTCATTCAACGCCCATCGCTGCATTTGACACCCTTCCTAAATTTAAGCCTCATTATGACAATAACAGATACATAATAACTAATTAAATTAGACTAACTCCTAAACTGACAAAGTAAAAAAAAAAACTGAGTTATTCCTTTCCATTATTCCTGAATCAATACAAAAGTAAGTTATATAATAACATTTTAAACTTTAACTTTAAATATAAGTCCTGAATCAATTGGAAACTGAGTTATATGATAACATGCCAAGCTTTGATCTTAAATATTGAAATTTATCTTTAGACAAAGCTTTTGTAAGTACAAACTGAAAATCACTACTAACAAACTTTAATACGACTATCTTTTGATGATACTTTTCTTTAATAAAGTGATATTTAATCTCAATATGTTTACATCTCTTATGGAAATTAATATTTTTAATGACACTAATAGCACTTTGGTTATCTAAATTAAGACACATAGAGTCCTGTTTATATTCATTAATTTCACTTAAAAACTATTTGATCCACATTGTCTCTTTGGTAGCAGCTCAGGCTGCCATAAATTCGGCCTCTGTCATAGACAAAGCCACTGTGTGTTGTCTTTGACTGGACCAAGTCAGGGGCGGCAAACGGGGCGGCCCGTTATTGATGATACATAGCCAGTGACTGAACGCCGAATGTTATAATTATAATCGAATATATCTATCTACTACCTAGGTGTAAGGCAGTACCTGAAACCAGAAGAAGGTGGCATAGGGTCTATTATGTCTAGGTGGACGTGGGAAAAACGGTTGGAAGGAACAGGGAATGCGGAAAGAGGCGAGTGGGTATGGCGGGTAACTTTGTTGCGTTGACACTCAGTGTATTGTTGAGACCGTGTTCTGCAGTCACGACGAAACTTAGACCATACAAATCGTTCTGACGCTAGTTTAGCTGTAGCGTGAGGCCTGGATGTCTGAGATTGTGTAGGTTGTTGAAGATTGCTTTTCGGAAAGTTGGTGTGATGAATGGCTTTGAACGTGAAGTAGACTGGGCACAGTATATGTAGGCATCCATAGTTTTCACTCTTTCTAATTGTAACGCCGTATTGTTTTGTAGCAAACTCGGTAACTCTTGATCGTTTTCCTGTACTTTTCCAGTTTTTTGTAATTGGTAGTATCGATGCTTTCCAGTCGTGAAAATCCGTCCGCGACTACGTTGCCATTTTCTGAGATATGGTTAATGTCAGTAGTGAATTGGCTGATATAATCGAGATAGCAGTGTTGACGAGGTGTGCAGTTCTGTATTCTTATTGTGAAGGCGAATGTGGTGGGTTTATTTAATTTTATTATTTTTGGAAAACTTACAGCTAATCAGACACAATGGTTACTAGTTTTTTAACATGATGATCGGTGAACACATTAAATGTTCTCGCTTCGACCATACACCTAAAGTATTTTAGGTGTATGTAGTAGGTTAGGGTTAATGGATGAACACCAAAGGAAAGACCGTTGTAAGGATTTTAATATAATACGTTTATTAATCCTTTTATTTATATAAATAAAATATATATTGGAAGGTGTGTTTACTAATATTACGTGAGACATGTGATCCAACACAAAGCAAATAGAGTAGTATAGTCACTATGCGAATGTAAGGATTTCGGTCAAGTGGTTAAGGGCGGACACGGATACAAAAATAATATTTATGAGTTAGAATGAGAAAGACGATAGTGTTGAGGTAGGATCGATTTGTTTTTGCTATACTCCAACACGCCCCCTCAAAAATAAATCATTTTCTTTTTAATTTCGGTATATATCAAACATCTTTATACAATTACAAAATCACACAACTCCAATTTATCTCTCTCTCTCTGGTAATACAATCACCATGGTCCAACATTTGTTGCGGAGGATTAGGGAAACCCAGAAAAACCTAATCAAACCATTATCAATCAATATATCCATTATAACTATTAATGTTATTCATCTACATATTATAACCAAGCTCTTATAATTAACTTATTCGTATCATTTTATTTATCCACGTTGAATATAATTACAACGTCACCCCGAATTTCATTCTCATATCGGTGAAACGCACCTCGGGTAATAATTTTGTCAGGATATCAGCCAGCTGGTTATCTGTAGAAACATAAATCATTTTAATCACATTTTTCTCTACCTATTCTCTAAAAAAATATCAGGTAGGTGACATCGTCAATCACCAAGGTCTCCATTAGACCTTTCAAATGAGTCCAAACACGATGGTTCTACATAGTGCCGTCACTGAGATCCTATACCCACCTTCGGAGTTCACCATCAGGTAGGTGACATCGTCAATCACCTAGGTCTCCATTATTCCTTCATGTATTGCGAGCAATTCACGGTCGTAAGTGCTATGTTTCGTCTGAGCAGGAGATAACTTGCGAGAAAAGAATCCTAGCGGTTGTCAGCTGTCATTTTTTCGTTGTTGTACTCGTAAGACAGCTTCGATGGCCACATCTGAAGCGTCGGTAAAAAGTGCTAACGCAGCTTGTGGATCAGGATGCGGGTTGAGAGTAGCTTTTAGTACGTTATTTTTGCATGCATCGAATGCTTTTTGTATTTCAGGTGTTATGTCGATGGGCGTCGATCCTTTGATTTTTGGGCCACTTAAAACTTGATTGAAAGGCGCATGGATTTGAGCGGCGCCAGGGAGAAGTTTTCTGTATAAATTGATCATTCCTATTATTATTAATCGTAATATTATTCACAAAATAACTTACCGATGGAAGGAAACGTTTACTTTTTTTCTGCTCACATTTGTACACTTTATCACAGCGCCATTAGGCATTTTAGATTTTTGACTGCCATCCGACTAGTGCGGCGCACCGATGCAGACTGTGTTTTTTTTTATATATGGCATCTCGTAGTTGGCCTAGAGAGGCCGTGACTACTTAACCGGACTATCCTGTGGCTGCCTTAAGCGAACTCGAAAGCCTCCAGCCAGGGGCATAAACTTACAGACTAAGCGACTACACGCTAAGGGCTCCCCCTGTGGGGAACGAACCTCGGCTTAGGGCGTCGCTGGGGTGAGGACAGCAAGATGGGACAGGCTGGATTAAATTAGAGTGATTATTATTATCAGGGGAGTTTAAAGCTGCTGGCTCAGCTACGCCACCAGCTGGCACTTCATACCCGAGCAAGCAGACTGTGCGCGACAATGGCCACTTAAGGACTTATATTATTTTGCGTAGTGTTTTATAGAATTTTATTTATTTAACTGAACAGACAGCTGTGATTCTGGGAAGTTTGTTGCGCCACTTCTTCTCCTTGGCTAAAGCACTAGGAAGTGGTGAAGGGCGGGCGTTTTGCGGGACTGACTTATGTAATTTTGACGTTCGAAAAGTGCTGATTCTCAGCCTAGTTTGAATAAAGAACTTTTGATTTTTGATTTTAAACAGTTTATGCTTAAGCTGGGCACGCGAAGTAGTTGCTCTTGCGTTATCTAGGTCTATCTATATCTGTGTCCTCCACAAATATATAACTCGCAGTCTTCCTTTAGTGACATACATCTGTTGCATCTTGCAACTTTTTATAATAAAATCAAAATGGCTGATTTTAGATGTCAGTAAGTAATGTAAGTTGGATCGTTTTTTTTTTACCATAAACATGTGGGGTATCAAAATAAAGGGCTTGAGGAGACAATACCATAAATAGTTATAACATAATAAAAGATTAAACTTACAAAGAATTAAAAACCTGAGCGACCCTAAACTAATAGATTTTAACTCACTTTTCAAGCAGTCTGGAGGCCTACTCCGAAGCGAAACTCCGTAGTATCGGCCGAATGTTCGGACTTTTCTTAATACACATTTTTCTATTTAGTTCTGTTGGTTCGGATCCGACCGAACGAAATAGAATGAAGTGAAGTAGGAAACGTCTGAATATTCGGCCGATACTTTGGATTTACGTACGCTTCTGAGCAGGCCTCCTGATTCAGTAGGTGACATAAAATCTGAAATTAAACTAAAATAACAGCCTCCAACTGCATCACACTGCTTGAAAAGTGAGTTTGCTATGAACTTTTAGTTTCAGTTGGGTTTTTGTATTGTTTCCCCAGGAACCAGGCAAAAATTATGGCGAAAAAATCCTGAACTATTGGAAGCCAGGATCCCTTATGTTGGCGGACCCCACGGCTTTCTTAGAGTCGCTCCTGAAGTATGATAAGGAGTCCATCACAGAAGAAATGATAAAAAAACTCAAGAGGTTCGTCGCTAACCCGGATTATGATCCCGCCAAGATTGTGAAGGTGAACATATCTACTATACAGGGTGTAAACGACCCATATCGTAGCCGTTTTCTACGCATTCTAAACATACAGAGCTTGTCCAGATGACGCGTGTTACACCTAAGTCGAGTCGCGCGTAGACAATCGCGCAATTGTGAGGTAGGGTAACTGCTATAGTAATTGGTTACGCTATAGTAACTGGCCACTTATAAAAAAAGAAGTAGAAACAAGATAATGGAAGCAAGCTCATTAATGAAAAGCATAACAAATATACTTATACAAATATATTTTTTTAACTGAACAGACAGCTGTGCTGCTGGGGAGTTTGTTGCGCCACTTCTTCTCCCCAACTAAAGCACTAGGAAGTGGTGAAGGGCGGGCGTTTTGGGGGACTGTCTTATGTAATTTTGACGTTCAAAAAGTGCTGATTCTCAGCCTAGTTTGAATAAATGACTTTTGATTTTGACTGTTTGTACTTTTCGTTGATGAGCTTGCTTCTTCTCCTTGTTTCTACCTCTTTGTTTTATAAGTGCCCAATTACTATAGCAGTTACCCTAGTAGTGATTCAAACATTCCGTCCACATGCAGTGGCGCGTTTTGCTACTCGCGCGTGAATCGCTTGCAAGCCGGACTCTCGACTCGTGCGATTGGCTCTAGGGACGCCATTGTTCCGTCAAGTGCACGCGCGATAGGTCATAGGGTCATGGACTCTCCAAATTATTCTAACAGAAACTTGAGCGTTTAGTTAAAAATCTTTTTATTGTATTCACTAAGCTTGAACATACTATGAGTCATTCTGTCATGTAGAATTGGGTGCACTCTATAGGGTCATGTATTGTACCTATGGACATTTCAGACTATCTCTAAAATGGCCTCACACTGCACACATCACCGATAGCGTCACGCCACTCACTGGTGTTGCTAGAAAATAAAAATCCCACCACAGTGCTGCCATATTATATTTGTAGTACTGCCAGTTTTTTTTTATTATAATCAATGTCCAAAGGTAAAAGCGTCCATAGGTACAATACATGACTATATTGTCGGTTTTCTCTTTGCTTGCGTCGTTTCCATCGATCTGATCCTTTAAAAATTTATTAACCTTCTAATAATGCACTCTTTTTTATAAATGGGCTTCTTTTTAGCTTACTGGCCTTTTCTCCCAGTTGGTCGCAGTAATTAGTTACTGCGCCCAACTGAGTTACGGTACCCTGACTAAACGGGTTACAGTGACCAACTGCTACATCCAAGTTGGTCGCAGCTACTTGGCTATGCAGTATTTTTTGGACCCCAAAATAGGAATTATTTTAGGTTCACAAAAAGCGCATTCATTATATTAGAGTGTTCAATAATATTTTTATGAAAGCTAAATGGGAATTGTTAGAGGTTCGAGTAAATAAATGTTGTTTTTAAAGTAATTTTTCGCATGTTTTAGGTGTCAAAAGCGTGTCAATCGTTGTGCATGTGGGTTCATGCTATGTACAAGTTCTACCACGTGAACAAGGCCGTCGCGCCCAAGAAGGAAGCATTGGCCAGGGCTACCAGAGAGCTGCAGATCGTTGAAGGTAGGCCACTAGTTGATAATAATAAGTAGTCCTTTGCGCATTGGTGTGTCCACTACGGGTGCTAGGTACCTGTCCTACTGGCGACGAAGAAGCGACTAGCTATCGACTATTCTCTCGCTTAAGAAACATATAAATTAAAGAAAATTATACATATTGATTCATAGCTGATCGCTGTCTGTTTACACTGCCACCGAAAACCCTCTTTCCACTAGTCTGGCGCAGCTACAAAAGGTATCAAAGTAAATACTCGATCAGCGACGCTCGTTTGGCGGGCAGAACACTCACTAGCTTGGTACAGAGGTACATACACTCTTCGCACTCGCGCACTCGCCAGCGACAAAACTATCCGAACTATACACTCGCTGCTCATTGCTCGCCAACTGTTTCTAGGTGTTAGCTCTACTCGCTTCTCGCTATTCGTGGGCAGTGCGACAGGTGCCTTATACTCAACCATCTCCACCTTAGCCTAAAACTAAAAGACTCAATTTATATAACACTCCAAAAACCGCAATTTCAAACACCTGCGGAATAGTGAAAAAGTTCATGCAAAATAATGTCAGCACAGCTCAAATTTCCAAACCCCAGATAATGTCTTAAAATTTGTTCTCTGAACTCCAACATTGTTTCTTTCTGGTTGCAATGTTTACGGTACGTGTAATAGACTTTCCATATAGCCATGTCAAAAATATGAAAAAAGACCTTCTTGTACCATCGAACAGTCTTTTTTGGAGTGGAATAATAGGATAACATCTGGTCAGATATCAATTCCGGACATATATTTGTTATACTCAGCTACCTCTTTGGGCTTCTTCAAAAGCTTGCCAAATCGATTTCTCGTTACAATTAGCTGAGGATGGTATTGCGTAGTTATCATAGGTACAATTCCTTTGTCTTTCCAAGCCGAAACATACACCTTCCCTTTCCTCATCTATACGTGTTCATCTTTTTTAAGTGCTTTACTCACGACATTTTTGGGATTCTTTCCTGACTTTTCTTAAAGTACCTGTCGTGTGCGTTCTACAACTTAAAAGTTTCTCAGATGCACGCAGATTGCAGATTTCAAGGGCACGCTGTTATAGTAATTATCCATGTAGAGCTCGTGGCCCTTAAATAAATATGGCTGCATCAGACTCATAACGAGCTTTTCTGTCTTCGATTTCGACGCAGTTTCGATATCTATATCATCATTGGAATCAGTCTTGCTCTGATAAATTTTAAAATTTTAAATGTAACCATCACTCGTTGTCAGAATATAAAATTTTACTCCATATTTTGCTTTTTTAGTTTTGATATACTCCCTGAAAGACAGGCGTCCACGAAATAAGAGCATTGATTCATCAAGAGAAAGCTGCTTTTGCGGTTTGTATAATTCTTGAAAAATAGCAATCATTTGGTTGGCGAAACCTAAAATTTTGTTTATACCTTTGGCATTCCCTTCATAAACACACAAACATCTCAATAATTGTTCGAACCTTCTCCCTGATATACCGTAAGTAAATATGGGATGGTAATATAGCGGATCAGTAAAAGTAAAAAGTTTTCGAATATTGGGTGTTTCTATATGAGATTGCAAAATGCATAATCCAAGAAACTGCTTCATTTCTTCTATTGTAGTTGGATTAAAGGTCTTTTTGCGACTGCCTCTAGTATATGGTCTGTTGACGTGGCATAATGCAGCACCGTAGATATTGGTCCGCTCTACAAGTTGTTCAATCACTGACGGAGGAAAGAAACGACCAAATACTTCAATTGAAGCTGTATTTGCATCAAGTGGAAATTGTGGTCCAAAAGTGGTGTCATCAAACTGAAATTCTGGTATAGAGCGGTTGTTGCTTGCCATTCATCTTCTACGATTGAAGATGACCTAGAACGTTGACGATCACTACGAGATACGTCGGAAACTGATGTTGTAGTTGATCGTTGATGATCAGTGCTCTGTGCGTCTGCAAGTAAAGGCATCATAGGTTGCTGCTGATCGTCAGCCCGTTGCCTTATATTTTGTGCCGATGCAGGACTTTCAGTGTCCGTCCAGCTAATAATATCCTGTAAAATCGTAATTGATTCAACTGATCTTGGTGGAGTTTTATCGGAATCATATGAAGGTATGTCTAAGTGTGGCTGGTGTGTATCTAGTGCATTTCTTATGATAAGCGGGGGCGAAGTTGGAATAACATCACCTGGAGACTCGACTAAAGCAGGAACACAGACGTGGACACGCTAAATCTTTTAACGTAATGGGAGATTCAACAGAAGGCACATATGCATCAGAATCTTGCCCAATTCGCGTGCGATACGCGTCATAGGCGCGATATCTATTGCTACTCGACCACGGCCATACAAGTGCACATAGAATTTTGAATTACATTATCGATATCGATAGATACCCGAATTCTCGTTTAATTCGAAAAAATAAGTCTTGTTGGGAGTTAAGTAAAACTGTAGGAAGAATGAAGTAGTATTTTTTTTGCTTATATCTCGAAAACGGTGTATCCTATCGAAAAAATAATGAAAACTTCACCTGCCTTTGCAACCCATTTTCATATTTTCCATACAAAAAGTGAAAAGTTCCTCCATTTGAAGTTTTTTTTTTTGCTTTTGCTTATATCTTGAAAACGGTGTGTCCTATCGAAAAAATAATGAAAATTTTGCACTCTTTTGCAACCCATAACTCCCTAAAACTCTACATGTTGGTAAAACTCAATAATGGAAATTTTCATATTTTCCATACAAAAAGTGAAAAGTTCCTCCAGTTGAGGTGTCATTTATTTTTTGGCTTTTGCTTATATCTCGAAAACGGTGTGTTCTAATCGTAAAAATAATGAAAACTTTTAATCGCGATTAAAAAAAGACATTTAGATTGATAATCAAAATTTTAGGTGAAAAACATCAAATTCAGAATAGCTAATTTCCATTTTCACTAAATTAAATAGCTTAGTGCCAACTTAGTGCTGTCAAACTATAAAATAATTAAGTTGTGTCACTTTAGTCCATCGTCGTTTGACAGGAATAAACTAAATTTAGGTAAATTTTAGTCTAGTTTAGAGACATTTGTTACAAGAGAATCGGCACAATTTTCTTTTATCGATACAACTAAAGTCCGACCTGACCACATCACTAATTGAGTAACGAAGTACTTTTGAGAAAGAAGGAATACCAGTGAATATAATCAATCCAAAAGAAACTGTGTTTTAATCGTATAAGGTTGGTTTTAACTAGAGGTTCTATTACAACATTAGTAAATTGAAATTAACTAAGGTTTTATTGGAAAACAAATAAAATCGTACTTACCGATGGTACGAAACACCTCCATTTTTAAGAGCTTTTCTCCTACTACCATTTTTGTACTCCAAAATGGAACAAACCGGCATAGCTACGGAAAAATAAATTTGTCGCGAGACTGCAACTCGACGAGACGTTAGAACTCGACTGGGACCATAGTTTAAGATCTGTGGGGACCAAGCAAGCGTTACAGCGCTTATTTGTGACACGCGTGCCACGCCTATTTTGCACTTCCACTGTTTTTTATGTTCCGTGGGCGCAAAGATCAGATCTGCCAAGATAAATCGGCCGTACTGTAAATGTCATAATAAAGCAGATAACGCATTGGCATTTGATAATAAATAAAAACTTACCTATTCAGGTTCATCAATTTTAGCTTCTTGAGCTTTAGTGGTGAATATTTTTTTCATTTTATTATGTTTATTCACCATTTTTCTTTTTCATTCAATATTCTCGTAAGTAGTCGACGACAACGGACGCAATAAAGTTGTACACGGATACTCTCTAAGCCGCGCTGCGGACGACTGACGGGAAGCGGGCGCGGTGGCATCAGGTGATATGGCCGACCCGCGCGTAGTATTATCGCACGCTTTTTATAAATATTTCTATTTAAAATTCTGTAGGCTCTGTTTCATTAAAATAAACCCATAATTCACTAATGTATTTAATGGTGAACTTATAGACGAAATTTTGTTGAAATTACTTTGAATAGAAACGAATAAAACCGTTTCTTCTCATAATGGACGTATGTAAAAATGCAAATTTTAAGGAAACTTTGCCATTTTTTTCTATCGAGCCAAGTTGTGTCAATCGTGTTTTGGCCTCCATAATTTACTAAAGAAGATCTTCAACTTTTATAATCATGAAAAAAAAATAATAAGGTAAATTTGTAGTTTTTGAGGACAAAAATTGATTTTGCGCGAAGCCGAAATGCGTCTAAACATCTTTTTCCGGAGCCATTTCGCCTTAAGTGACAGCTAAGAGATGACCAGTCCGCCCGTTCACAAAAATGACGCATGGATCAGCACCATTTAGCTCAACCATTTTGAAGGGATGATGATCTATTAGATATAATTTATTTTTATTTTTGCTAGCCTATTTTGTGTCCCAGAGAAGCTCGTGGCTAAGTAATAACAGCCGCACGGGTCGATCCATCAGGTTAAGCTACGCTTGCCGGGGTTGGTCCGTAGATGGTTCACCATCTTTACATTCCGAGACTCCTCCGTGCCTCGGAAAGCACGTTAAGCCGTTGGTCCCGGCTGTCATTCGTGGATCTTTGGCAGTCGTTACGGGTCGTCAGAAGTCCGAAAGTCTGACAACCAGTCTCACCAAGGGGAATCGTATTACCAAGTAACTGGGTTGTGGAGGTCAGATAGGCAGTCGCTCCATGTAAAATACTGGTATTCAGCTGCATCCGGTTAGACTGTAAGCCGACTCCAACATAGTTGGGAAAAGGCTAGCCAGATTGATTTTTTTATTTTGTGTCCCAGTGCTGGGCAAAGGCCTTCCCTTTTCCCTTCCATACCTTTCTGTGTTGTGCGATCTCTGGCCATGTTGGCCCTGCAAACATGATCAGATCGTCACACCAGCTTCGCCGCGGTCTACATCGACGGCGATGTCCTCTTTCAGGCATCCAGTGGATGACGGTCTTTGCCCATCTCTAATCTTGCCCAGCTCTCTTAGATCTAATAGATGAGACAAATATAAGGGTGCTCCACACTTGTAGCAGCGGCATGGTTCGGACCAGGAGGGTCAATTCGAATACTTAGACACTAGCTTTTGCCCGCGGTTTCACCCACGTGGTTGTCGGGAATTATCCCCAGAGACTGTCAAAAATCGAGGTCTAGCAGTACCACCATAATTCCGTGATACTTTGGTTGTTCTTGATATATTTGATAGTTCGATTTAGTGCTTCGATTATAGTTTTCTAGGACATCCCTACATACATTCCAAACCAAACGTTTACATTGCTGACACATTCGTCCCCACTGGCTGTTTTAGTAATGTTACAAACTGGCGTCTCCTCATGAAGTAAGTTTACTGGCCGTTGAAGTACCGAATGTACGGTTCGGCCACCGTTTAGCAACGTGGCGGCTATTCCAGAGGAGGCTACTGCAACAGCAACTCCTTTATCTTTCCAGATTTTAGTTAAAATCAGATTTAAAAGAAATGTTTATCAGTACCTCCCATCAAAAAGATGTCTGATTATTAGATTAAAATAATATGATTATTTTAATATTATCAACACCAATTTGAAATACTCTAGCCCCGCGCAAATGTATATGTACGTTTCAATCAAGTTATTTTAGTGACTTTAAATTGTAATTACTTTTGACCGAGTGGCCCGAGTTTAATGAAACAAAGACTAAAATAATTTTACCTCAAGATTTTTGAACTGATGAAGGTTTTTGAACTGGATGGTTTTGTAGCTAGCTGTGCGTTTTTGTCCGATTGTAGCATACTGGGAGGGTAGTCGACTGTCTTCTCATTTGAAACGCATAATACAATACACACACACACTACTTCTCTTGCACACTTCCTAACACCTCACACGAGTCCTGTAATATTGTTTAGTTTTCTAAGTTTCTGTTGCTACGAGTATTTCGTCTTTGTATAGTTATTAAATTGTGAATCCGTAATTGGCTGTAATACTAGTAAAATAAGTGTGTTAAGGTATTTTTAAGAGCTGTAGATTCTGTGATTAATAAATAAATAAAGATACAGGCTATGATAATATTTCCAATCCCTTAAATCGCAGAAAAAAGAGGTGGATACACAGAAATTTCAATATTACCTATATGCACATCTCTGGATCCCTGGTGCGCAGGGTTCGGGCTAGCTCAAGCGGCATCCTGAGGCTGTTCGCGCAGAGGTTCGATTGGCAGTACCATACCATTGCTGTATGCTTCACATACTGAGCAATCTTTGTGTGTTTATGTGGTCTTTTTAATTGTATGTGCTTTTGTTTTTTTTTTTTTTTTTTGTATATGAACCTTTGTTGGTCGAAATTCCCGTACTACAGAAATCATGGGTTTCCCATACAAACTTTCATCCCCTATATCTCCCCCTGTAGGATTATGTTTAAGAAAAAATGTAGTCCGTTCCCGGGATACGTCTATCTCCTTTCAAATTTCATCGAAATCCGTTCTGCGGTATAGGCGTGAAAAGGTAACATCCAGACAGTCAGATAGCGTTACTTTCGAATTTATAATATTAGTATGGATATTGCCGCCTGGACTACCTCATGGCTGTAGTGGTCGCAAGCGCCACTACTGAGCATGAGGTTCTGGGTTCGATTCCCGGTTCGGGCAAAGTGTTATTGGGTATTGCATGTCCTTGTACCACAAATTCGAAGACTTGTGACATCCCCAACATCCCCGCCCGCGTGAGATCTGTGGATGAATGGGAACATTATATGCTCATTATGCTTATAATATAACTTGTTTCCGACAGCAATGCTAGCGAGCGCGAAGGCAAAGATGCAAGCTTTGCTGGAAGGCATAGCTAAGTTAAACGCGTACCTCCTGGAGAAAGAAGAGGAACGGAAACGGATGGAGGAGGATATCAACCAGTGTCTCGCGAGGATGGACCGCGCTAACAGGTCACTATGAATGTAGAAGTGTAGAAAAATAAATTATTGTTAAGGTAAAAAGTAGATAGGATAGAAATTTTTTAGCAAAAAATAAATCCGACTTCCAAAACAAAACACTATAAAGTGAAAAATAACTTTAATTTCGGTAGTCGGTGTCTTTGGTTTTGTATTTTCGTTCTTATCTCCGACTTCCGACTTTACTGTTATTTTTCACTTTGTAGTGTTTTGTTTTGGAAGTCGGTTTTATGTTTTGCTAAAAAGTTTTTATTTTTCACATATTAGTTGTGGTACCTACCCCACACAAATTCGAATACCACTACCTGCTATGTAAATAACAGTGATAAGAAGTTATTAAAACATCATCAACATAAACTAAGTGGGCAAAATACGCATTATTGTAGCTAACTCAAAAACTACCCAAGCAACGTTATTAAAATTTATATGGGACCACCTAAGAAGTATACCCTTTCAAACAAAAAAATAATTTTCCAAATCGGCTATCCGTCTTTGAGTAATCGCGTAACAACATACAAAAAAAAACATACCTACAGTCGAATTGAGAACTTCCTCCTTTTTGAAGTCGGTTAAAAAGAAACACACGGTGCAAGGCACCTCTTTCACCGCCGATGAGGAAGCGACTAGTTATCAGCAATTTTCTCGTTCAAGAAATGTATTTGTTATTCATTATAATATTATGAACTTAATTAATATTGATTCTCCTGAATTTCATTGTTAGGTATGTATTATTTCCCCCCCGGGGGGTTCCCGTATTGTCGAGGCGGGCTCAGTAGCCGTGGCGTGGTCACCCACGGTGAAGCGAAGAGGAACCCGAGGAGGGGCCGCTCGTCAGGGCTTTTTCCAGGAAGTCGACGACGTAGCGGCCAACAGGCAGGTTGCGGTGCCGCTTGGGCGACATCGCAACTGAGGCGAGTCGCGATGTCGTATGGGAGGCATCGCGGCTGAGGGTTGGAAGCCGCGGCGGGAGAGGAGTGCCGGTATTGCGGTGTGCCGCTCTCCCTACCTACCGCGGCCTTGACGGGGTCGCCACCGTCTGATGGCGGACGCGGTGGGGCCGCAGGGGAGGAGGAGTGTCGGTATTTCGTTGGCCGCTCTCCCTATCCTCTGCGGCCGAAAAGTGGTAGGCGGCCGGGCCACTGACCCGACCGGTCGCAGGGGGACCAAGGGTGACTAGACACGGGGTCGTCTGGCGCCCATGTGCTGGTTTGGTCCATGGGGTGGTCACGGTGCACAATGTGTTCTTGTGCGCCGGTGATGGGGGTTGCTCCCCAGAGGAGGGTCCGGTGACGGACAGCCGCGGCGGGTTCGCGGTGAGTGCTAACGCGTGCCCGTGTTCCCGTCACAAGCGGCAGAGGAGGACACCGTGGAGTTTTAGTGGGTTGGAGTCCCACATAACTGCGACTATCTCCCCGTGGTAGTGCAGTATGCATGAGCATTTCTCCACGGAAAAAAAGAGGTATGTATTATTTATTTAAAATTATTTTTTATTGATTTTAGACATTATTGATAGTTTTAAATTGTACTACAATATTTGCATACCCATGTGATGGTAAAACATTTTTTATTTATTTATTTTTTATAACAGCTTAAAACATCACACGGTTTACCCTAATGCGACAGTTAAGAACTTAAACTAATTACCTAAGCTAAGTATATAGGTACTTACAATAACCAAATTAGATAAAAATAAAATAAAAATAAAATAAAATAAAAACTAACAACATTACTAAATTATTACAAACATGTAGAATTTTATTATAAGGTAAAATATCTATGTATCTCTTACCCGTGTTTGAAAATAAATAAATAATTTATGATTTAATTAATTAATTATATTTCAGATCGCCGTGAAGTAAAATTATGAGTTTTATATAATAAGATTTTAAATCGCATTATAGGTTACTGAACGGCTTGTCCAGTGAACGCGTAAGATGGATCAAAACCATCGCGGATTTGGACGTCGCCATCGTTAACTTGATCGGGGATATACTTCTCAGTGCATGTGAGTAATTTTAACAACCTATTAATACTACAGACGTGAGACGTTCGACAAATCGATCCTATAGAAAATCAGTGCCAGTATGGCCATTATCGATGACCTTGTCCGATTGTTTTCGGCGGTATGTCAGGGGTGTGTGTGTTCGAAAAAAAAAAACCCGCTCGTATTGTGCCGAGCCGAACTGAATATGATTCACTTAGGGTAGATGCCGAACGATGTTTGCCGATCGGCTCGAGCCAAATGAATGCCGCATATGGGTAGTGACTGTCAAAGGGCGTTTGTCCACCGCAGCCTTCACCGGGTCATTATGATAGATAAAACAAAAGCCGGGCGGACGGTGATGGCGACGGCAGTGTGTGGACAAGATCAAACGTGTTTTGTATTGCCCGCACATTGGCCTATCACAATCTCGAACCGAGTTCTAGCGGCCACGACAAACTACTCGAAACTTCGACGGCCGGGATGACGGCGCCCGGGGGATCGACGTGCGGTGAACATGCGAACAAATTAAATGTATGTATCGTTACGTTGGCGCCAACATCTCGTTTTCGGTGACGTCACGATAAAGGCTGCGGTGGACCAACGCACTAATTATTCAACAAATACTGCCGAATCGATTGTGTCGACCTGAATAAGAGTATGTAGCACCCCTCAGAGACAAGGATAATAATTCAGTTTTTATTAGTGAAAACAAATAGTTTACGCAATGAACATAATGCTTATGTCAATACTCACTTCATAAATATCGATTAATATGTACTGACCCTATCGGACCCTATTACATTTCGACCGTGATTTTTATGTCAAATGGCCAACTTTGGCGTCCTTATTCTGAGAAACTGAAAGACTTCAACAACTTTGACGAGTGGTACAGAATTGTTATTAGTATATACGTAGTTCCTAGCGGCCTCTCATTTCGCAATTTTTTCTTATCCATTTAAATAAAGTCAAAATTCCAAAGCAAGTTTTTCATAAAATGCGCAACTGCAATTTTATGAGCTCGTGGATTGAACCATTTACAAACATAAGAAAATTAAATAAAAAATATATAATAATATCTCATAAATAGTGGTATAGTCCACAGCGGCCTCAGAATTTTGAAACATTTACGAAATATCTATTAAAAAATCCCATTTAAAACCATAAAACTACTAAAAACGCTCAAAATTAACTGTAAATTTCTCCTTTTTTTATTAGTTAAGGTGGGTTTCAATAGACTCTAGTCTAGGTCGGAGGCGACTGAGACAGAGTCGATGATGGAGTGAGCTTACCCAGAAGAAGCCTTTTCACTCTCACTTTGAAGAGATTAGGGTTTTATGCGCTCGGAAACAAAGACGCAGGAAGTGAGTTCCACTCTTTTGCTGTGCGCATTATAAAAGACATTTGGAAACGCTTAGTGCGAATTGGTGGAACAGCAACTAGGTAGGGATGGTAACTGGTAGTGCGTCTAGATATCCGATGGTAGAAGGGGGCCGGCAGAATGAGGAGTCCTTGAGCACACTCACCGAAGTACAATCTGTAGAAGACCGACAAGCAGACAACCTTGCGGCGATGAGCCAGCTGTGAAGCTTGGCATCCACCCACCAGTTTTACGTCGCCAATGAGTCTCTTAGCTCTGCGTTCCACCGAGTCAAGCGCGGCTAGTTGGCACTTAGCTGATCCATCCCAAAGGTGGCTGCAATACTCCATGCAGGATCGGACTTGCGCTTTGTAAAGAGTTAAAAGCTGTCCAAGCGTAAAGTATCGGTTCACCCTATTTAGGATGCCCAGTTTCTTGGCCGCAGTTTGGGCTTTGTACTCGATGGTGGCGCCAAAGTTGAGACCAGATGTCAACTCCATGCCGATCAGTTACAGGAACAGAAGTACCTTGAACAGATGTCCTTCCTTACTGCATTCATAGTATTACGTAAAAATTATACCCGAATAAATGTTACTTCGTGAGAAATTATAATTACATACTCTAAACAAAAACAATAAAAATAAACGCAATTTCAACTGCCTAATTGCTACATAATACGATGCGTCGCCGTGCTTCCATATACGTAATCTGTCAAAACGCAATTTTGTGATATGCCTCTTAATTCATTTTCAGGCGCTGTGGGATACATAACGCCCTTCACAGACCAATTCAGAAGAGATCTTCTTGCTAGCTGGATTACAATTGTACAGGTGAAAAAAAGTATTAAGTATATGAGTAATAATTAATAGTAGAGACAAACCGACCAAGTACGTGTCGGACTACGCACAATGAAGGGTTCCGTAGTTGGGATGAATTTCAAGAACAAACTTAACATTGTAGTTGAAAAACATGTTCTCCCATACATTCCAACTGCAAATGTAAGTTTATACGCACAATATTGAGAGATTTACCATGTTGTTTTAAGATCATAGACTTCTTATAAGTTTTCCTAGGTATTGCACTATTATTTATATTTTTTCAAAATTTTAGGCTCAGTACTTTCAGAGATGGGGGGAATGGTCAATTTTCGTCTACTTTCTTAAATAACTTTTAAATTATCTATTTTAAAATTATAAAAAAAAAAACTATATATTTGAGACCCTCACAGTAAGCCCTTTAATTTGATATGACACACGGTACAGTTTGCAAAACTTTTTTTCGAAGATGGCGTCCAAAATTGGTCCACAAAGATACTCTACTTACAGCGAAGCCGCGGTGGCTAATTGGCCGAAATTGTATTACATACATTAATTTCATCGAATGTCCTTTTAAATAATATACAAAATGAGACAATTTCACTTGCACAACTTGTGTAGCCTTTGGTCAGAAGCTGGTGAGCTGTAAACGTTGGTTGATGTCCTTAGGAGGTGAAAGTTCCGCACACGCCGAATGCTACGCCGCTGTCCACTCTAGGCGACGACGTGCAGATCAGGTAACTGCCCCGAAACTTGCTAATCCTCGCCATTTGTTAACACTTCTTATGCTTGCTTGCACCACACATCACTCAATAAAAGCGCTACCCGTATTCAATACATAATTCTGTGTCTATCACCTTTTTAAACGATTGACGGAAACAAAACGATGTTCTAATATCGTTTTTCGGTTAACGTATTTCTTGATTTCTGGTGCAAGCGGACCTTAAAATCCTTGCAATTCACGAGGGTTTGTAATGTGACTCTTATTTAATTGTCTTAAGGTATAACCAGCAATGATTGACGTGCGTTCGTGAAATGAAACAATTATAAGAATTCAGAATGAATAAACGTTTTGTATCATGACCCTATTTTTCTTCGTCATATCGATGATTCCATTTTGTATGTTCTAAATATGCTTCGACCAAAATTCGGCCACTTCGACAACGTAAGCGTTGGCCTCGGAAAAGTCTTCCATAGCGCAGATGTAAATGCACAGCGAGCTCGACAAGAAATGGGGTATCGTTTGCGATGTGGCTCCACAGTCACACTGTGGCTCATCGCAGTACCCTGACTAATTTGTACCTGCAGGGGCTTCTTAGTCGGTTAAGAGATCACGCCCTTGAGATAGCTGCTTTTTTGCAGCTACTAAAAATTTCGTTTTCGTGGCAGGACGTGGCAGATGTACGGTCTACCTCGCGATCCGATGTCGGTAGAGTCTGCAGTGCTGATGTTCAACTCTCGAAGGTGGCCGCTCATCATCGACCCTCAGACGCAGGCCAACAAGTGGATTAGGGCTATGGTAATATCTTCATATTATAACCAGCTCCTTAATATAATCTTTAAATTGCTGGGTGAGAAGGAAGTATTTAGGGGATGGTAGTGTAATATTTTTAAAGACGCTTACGAGATAATTATATGCAAAAGCAGTGTGTCCTTTCGAACAATCAAGTTAAACTCGCAACTATACTACACTGAGTAATAAACAGAATCTGTACTATATGATTCAACGTAATAACCATTTTTATTTGATGAAGATAAATGCTACGTAAAGTAACAAACAAATGAGAACTTAAGATACTTTTTTGAAAAATGTAACAAATTCACGAATTAATAAATAATATTAATTTAATAGGTAATTGTTAAAGCACTCATCTCAAAAACAGATCGTATTACGTCGTATTGAGCTGATTTTATTACATAATACAGTCGACTCTCAATAATTTGAAACTAAAGGGACCAGAGAAAAATTTCAAATTACCAAGAGTTCAAAATAACAGGAGTTTTAATAACCAAGGAAAAAATTAAGTAAACAAGCTGACTCACTTTAACGTTCAAAGGTAGATTGGAATGCGAAGTGTAAACTAATAATTTATTTATATAAACAAACGATAGGTGCATGATAAACGCTTCAAATTATAGATAGTAGGGAAGCTCGGACTTCAAATTATTGCATGTTGATGGGCAAGATACTATTCTGTCAACTTCAAATTGCCGAGGGGACCAATTAACATTGATTTTATTCAATTTATCGAGTATTTGTCAAGGGACCAGAAAAAAAATTCAAACTATCGAGAGATTCAAATTATCGAGTGTCATATTATCGAGAGTCGACTGTATCTAACTTTATAAATTATTTATTAGTTAAAAAATTCAAACTATCGAGAGATTCAAATTATGAGTGTCAAATTATCGAGAGTCGACTGTATCTAACTAACTTTATAAATTATTTATTAGTTCGCCAATTGATTACTTTTTCAAAAAGGCATCTTTTCATAAAAAATAGGTCGCATGTGAGCGAGAGAGGTGACAAAATGCGACAGCCTTTTATGGATTTCCGCAAAGTAACACCTGATTCCATAACTTAAATATAAATTAAATATTTTTATCCTTCTTTGTATTTTTATACTTCAGGGCAAACTCGAAGGCTTGATAGTATGCAAGCCGAACGACAGAGATCTACTGAGAAGCTTCGAATCAGCGCTAAGGTTCGGTAAGCCACTCCTACTGGAGAATGTTGGACAAGAACTGGACCCGGCCCTAGATCCTGTTTTAAAGGTAAATGTTTAGGCTTATATTTAACTTATCACCAGATAAAGTAAAATATAACATCAAAAAACACTCTTACTGCCAAAAATAGTAAATGATCACCGAAATTAAAACTCGCATTTTATTATGAAATTATAACCAACATTTTTACATCTTGATATCCTTTTTTTTTTTTTTTGTGGATGGGAAATCATCAAATAACTTCTCCCGCTCTGGGTGGAGCGGAAGGGCGTGTCAGACTTTTACTGACTAAAACCCACCCGTGTTCCTTCAGTTGCCTATGCCAGGGCCACGGTATCTTTTTCAAACAACCCGCGACCCCAGCGGCATCGGCCCTATTGGACCCCATCTTTTGCTGACATCTCTTTGAGGCGCGCGTGGAACACAACGCGCCGTCGACCCGGGCCTGGTCCTCACCGGACGGCGAGCTACCCACTACTCACATCTTGATATCCTAGACTCCAAACTAATCATTATCAACCTAACCTAACCTAGGAAGAATATTAAAAGCGAATCAAACAAATACAAAAAAAACCTAACCTAACGCAATAATTTGCTCGCTAAGATTTGGTGATCGTTTACTACATTTGGTGTTTGAATACGATTTGAAGCGCAGAGAGCTTAGGGTACTTATCAAAGTATTTTTGGTGGTCATTATATTTAACCCCCAATGCATGCCACAGATTGGTTAAACGTAACATTAAGGAGGAAGCGTCAGGGTAGCCCGCGAAATTCAAATTTTCTTACGATTTTTTGCAATTCGCAAGTCAGTATTAAGTTGTATGTTAAATAAAGTATGATGTGCGGCCGTAACAAGTTTTTTTTACAGAATTATATACAATAGAATCAGTAATACAACTCCTTAAATTAGTATAATTCCAAAATGTCAAGATTTCATGAAATAATATTTTTTTGGGATTACCTGGTCTTAAAGAGTTGTATTGATCACTTTAATGATTCTAATTATGTAAATAGATACTTATTACGATCGCAAATTATAATTTGAGTAACGTACAATATAATACCGACTTGTAAATTGCAAAAAAACATAAGAAAATTTGAATTTCGCGGGCTACCCTGACGCTTCCCCCTTAAATGTAACAAAAATATCCGTAACATACGTATCCATTAACACAAATTGGAGGACTTGTTTCAACGTGAGTTACATTTTATGTTACGTTTCATCAATATTAAACTGGCGTTATGCGTCTTAGTTCGAAATGTTGTGTTTAGTCGTGTGGTTGTTTTGATGTTATTTAGTTTTCAAAAAATCTTCTATATATAATTACGTATATTGTGGCGGCATCTACAACGCCACTTGCGAACTACGCTTCAAAGATCTGACGTCACACAAATCCTGCATCGAGCAAGTAGAGTTTACCGTGCGACTCGCATATAGGTCTATCTATTCATACTCGAAATCTCATAAGGGGCCATTGTACTCATCATTATGAACAACTTTTACTATGGGACCAAATACCAAATCGCGAAAAAAAATCAGCTGATCCCTAAATTTATTTTCGCTTAACTCGTCATCAGGAGGAGGAGGGATCAGCTTTTTTTGTGGTTTTGGCTTGGTCCTATAGTAAAAGTTGTTCATAATGATGAGTACAATGACCCCTTAAGAGATTTTGTGTATGATATAATAGATCTTATATACAACATCCCGAAATCAATCGTCGGGCAGAAGCCCTCCAAACACAACGCCCGTCTGTTCGGAGGATCCTCCCTTTTCTATAGAGGATTAGTGAACTTTACACCCTGTTCCTCTTATCTCTATAGGTATATTAGGTTCCGATTTCACCCTTTTGGTACAGAGCCCTTAAAAAGGCCCCGTGATAGGTGCCGCCACCTATCTTAAGACTAATGTTGAAGCTCCTAACACTTAAAAAGATTTTGTTAAATCTTTTATCAACTTTGACACCCATAGATATAGATAGGGTTAGATTTTCAACACAAAACATGCCTTTAATAAATCTATCCTATATTCCCAGCGCCAATACTTTCGTCAAGCTGGTCAGCTGGTGCTGAAATTAGGCGACTCCCTGATCCCGTTCGTGCCCGGCTTCAAGCTGTATATCACCACCAAAATCCCGAACCCCAGGTACAAGCCGGAGACCTCAGTCAAAGTCATGGTCGTCAACTTCGCGCTGGTGCCTAGGTAAACATTTCACAGATTCTTGAATACTACATTTTTAGAAATTTCAGATAATTATCAAATTTTGAGAACACAAAGTCAATGTTATAGATGACAAAGTTCAAATTCCATTGCAACCAAAATTTATTTAGGACCTTTTTGCTACAAACGGTCAATCAAAACGCTTAAAGTAGATAGTGGTTTGACAATACATGTAAAATTATCTAGGATTGTGTATTGTAGTACGCATAGTCATCATTGTGTAGTAACAATGATTAATTTGTACTGCACATCCATTTCTCTATCACAGTTGATGGATAAATAATAATAATAATAATAATAATAATGCTTTATTTCGGACAACATAAGATCCCTTGTGTTAGTAAATGGCTTATTAACTAATGTTAGTAAAGTAATAATAATAATAAGAATATTCCAGGGCGACAGTCTGAGTCCACTGTGGTTTTGTTTAGCCTTGAACCCTCTTAGCACTCTGCTGGAGGGTACAGGGCTGGGCTGTCCTTTGCGGAGAGGAGGTCAGGTAATATCCCACCTGCTTTATATGGATGATTTGAAACTGTTTGCCACCAACAAATTGCAACTGCTGGAGTCACTAAAAGTAACTAAAACTTTTAGTGATTCCATCAGGATGGAATTTGGTGTAGATAAATGTGCAGTCATGCATGTAAAGCGGGGCGGGATTGTGGAATCTGAGGGACTACAACTCTCAGATTCTATAAACCTGAGATCACTCTCCGCAACTGATACCTACAAATACCTGGGTATGTCAGAGGGGTTAGGCATTAACGGACCTGACGTGAAACAATCGTTGCAGGAGCGCTTCTTCGGTCGCCTGAAAAAGGTACTTAATAGTTCTTTGTCAGGCGGCAACAAGGTGCGCGCCTTTAACGGTTGGGTCATGCCGGTCCTAATGTACTCCTTTGGCATACTAAAGTGGACCCAGACGGAACTAGACGCCCTGGATAGGAGAGTCCGGTCACTGTTGACCGCAAACCGGATGCATCACCCACGTTCGTCTGTCATGAGGCTGTACATTCCGCGGAAGTGCGGGGGTCGAGGTTTTTTAAATGCTAAGACCCTCCACAACCGCGAGGTGTGCAGTCTCAGAGAATATTTTCTCAAGGCTGACGTGGGTATGCACCGAGATGTGGTTGCAGTGGACAAGGGACTCACCCCGTTGTCCTTGGCTAAAGAGAACTGGCGCAAACCTGTGGTGCTTAGTACCAATGACCGCAAGGAAGTATGGCAAAGCAAGGAGCTTCACGGACGCTTTTTCCGGGCCCTTCATGGGCCCGACGTAGATTTCTTAGCGTCCGTGGCCTGGCTACGTTTCGGTAACCTCTTTGGGGAAACCGAAGGTTCAGTCTGTGCAATTATGGATGAAGTTATGCTAACGAATAACTACCGGAAGTATATAATGAAAGACGGGACGATCGACATATGTCGGGCATGCCATTGTCCCGGTGAGTCTATCAGACATATTACTTCTGGGTGTTCTCGTTTAGCTAACGGCGAGTATTTGCACAGGCATAATCAAGTAGCCAGGATTATCCATCAGCAACTTGCTCTGAAATACGGCCTTGTGGACTCTGAGGTACCGTATTACAGGTATGTGCCCGACCCAGTTCTCGAGAATGACCATGTCACGTTATACTGGGATCGATCTATTATCACTGACAGGACTATTGTAGCCAATAAGCCTGATATAGTGGTAATAGATCGATCAGTGCGCCGCACAATGATAATCGATGTCACTATCCCGCATGACGAGAACCTCGTGAAGGCTGAGAAGGAGAAACAATTGAAGTATCTCGACTTAGCCCACGAGGTTGTCGCTATGTGGAATGTGGACTCGGCAATCATTGTGCCGATAGTCGTTACGGTCAATGGCCTTATCGCTAAGAGCCTCGACCAACATCTCAAGAGGCTCTCGTTGGGTGGCTGGGTGAAGGGCCTGATTCAGAAGGCAGTCCTCCTTGATACGGCGCGTATTGTGAGGTGGTTCCTGTCTCTGGGGCCCTAACCACCGGTAGCTTGGACCCTGCACCCGCTACCGGCGGATCACTATTTTTTATATTTTTAAATGTTTTTTTTTTTAATGTTTTTATAAAAATATTTAAAAATGTAATAAAATAAGTTTAAAAAAATAAATAAAGGAGATAATAATAATTTAAAAAACATGTTTACTTGAGATCGTTTCATGAGGGCGACACACAAGCGAAAGTAAACAACTTTACTCACTCATCACCCCCACAAAACGTCTCAGAATAGGAGAGTAGATGTTCTCCGCCACTGTCCTCAGAATACTGTTGTCACTGTCCCGCAGTCTTGTTATTAAAGACGAGATTTTTCGTCGAATGACCGCATAAAAGTCGTCCGTTCGATTCAGCGCAAACATCTCTGATGCGCTACAAAAACGGGGCAGTCCCAACAGCATTCTGAAAACGTTATTATATTGGATGCGCAGGACCTCCAGCGATCTTTTGGTAAAGCTGACCCACAGACTCCCCGTGTACATACCCTGACAGTAAGCTTTGAAAAGAGTTATTTTAACCTGATTAGTACAACGGTAGAACCTGCGCGCCAACATATTCCCTCTGACCGCCAGTGCCCTGCGCTCCCTCTCTATATCCACATTGTCCTTAAGGTCGTCGGTAAGTATATGCCCCAGGTACTTAAAATTATTTACTCGCCTTATACTCAAGCCATTCAGAGTAAAGCTTGGTACATAATCGGGGGCCTTACCAGCGGCCCTAAAAACCATGTATTCACTCTTTTTGACATTATAAACGAGTCCGTGTGTAGCTGCATAGTTCTCGCATACTCTCAACATCTCCTTGATCGATCCCGCAGTCGGACCCAGCAGCACCATGTCGTCCGCGTAACTGATATTATTAATGGTCACACCACCCGCTCGGCATCCGACTCGCATGCTACTGAGCTCGACCAGAAGATCATTCACATATAGGTTGAAGAGTCTAGGAGACGTCAGACCCCCCTGTCTCACACCGCACTCCAACTTATATGGATCAGAAAGTGTTGTTGACCATTTCACAATATTTGTTTGGTTTGCATACCAATACTGCATAATTCTGAGAACTCCCGGTGGTATACTCCTGTCCCCTAGCTTTCTCCAGAGCACATCATATGACACTAGGTCGAAAGCTCTGGAGAGATCCAGGAAACAGGCATACACCGTGGTTCTGCGGTCAGTATAGTATTGGACAGTATTCTTGAGACTTAAGATCGCACTCTCTGTCGACAATTTGGACTGGAAACCAAACTGTGCATCGTGCATATGCAGGTATTCTTTTAAGCATGAATCAAGAATACTGTCCAAAACTTTGGCAATCGTAGTTGCGAGAGAGATAGGACGATAGTTGCCTTTATCAGAGATATCACTGTTCGATTTTTAACAATGGGCACTACTATTGTCCTCATAAGCTCAGCGGGCAGATAGGCATGACTCATACACATTGTGTACAATAGAGACAGGACCCTCGGTAGATGCACCCCCGCATATTTGAAATGCTCGATGCTGAGTCCGTCATGCCCGGGGGATTTCCCTCTCTTCATATTTCTAATTACATTTCTCACTTGTTCAGCTGTAACATATACTAATGGTTGCACCCCCGGACTGGCGGACCCAGCACCTGACATCTCAACTGAGGGACCAAGGGGAGACTGCACCTCAAACAACTCCCTAAACATGTTAGCAATCCCCTCTGGATCTCCTTTCCCTCCAACGCTTACTGGTAGGCCAGGCCGAGTATTTAGACTATTTGTAGATTTCCAAAATTTACTAAAGTTATTGGTTGCCCTCTGCTTAGCTATTATGTCCATCTTGATCTGATCCTGATTTTTCTGGCACCACTTAAGGCGCCCCTTAAATATATTACGTGCCTCATTCATTTGTTCAAAAAATATTCCAGACGTTGGACGGTTATTCCGTACCCATATATCAAATTTAAGCCTGGCCCTTCGGTAAGAATCGTGCACATGTTTATTCCAGCCACATAACACTTTCCCCTTTTTTGGCCTATGTCTACCCGTTTGATGTGTTTGTTCTGCAGCGGTGCTCAATGTATTAACAATTTCGCTATATAAATCATCCAAAATAATTCTGTGCTCCATTAAATTACATGTCCCATACGCCCACCTGGAGAACTCTTGAGGAAAGTCAAGGCCACGCAATCTCTCAGTACACAGTCTACGATATTCTACAACTTGAGATTCCTCCCTCTCCCCCCAGATCACTCCAGAGCGCGGACTGTTATGTGATGCCAGTTTTGGCCTTACCATGTTAAGATCACACTCAACGTATAACGGTAGATGATCTGACACGTATACGTCCTCTTTTATACCTACCCCAACAATGGTTTGCCACGCCGATAGTGACACAACACAGTGATCAAGCCATCTTTTACACCCATGAGCATCGCTCATAAAAGTGTATATATCTGCTTCATACCCTAGCTTTTCTATATCGGCACAAATCCACGATTGGTCAGCGCAAAAACTTAACAATTCCCTAAAAAATAGTTGTTGAGGGTGCGCATTAAAATCACCCAGGATATATATACTTTCAACATCCCCGCTAGCGGCAATAGCACTGATCTCACCTAAGACCTCAGTAAAAACAGGTAAATTGTCAGAAGAATCTGTTGGCATATACACTGAGATAACAATAATTGAGCGCCCGCCGACAGAAGCCCTGATGGCAGCCAACCGAGAACTTGCACACTCCAACACGGAAACGGTTTCAAACATACCCCTCCTCCAAAGAATGGCCACTCCCCCATATGGTCTGCCTACAAGTAGACCCGCAGATGTATCTACAGACGACTTACCGGTATACTCAAAATCGTCGCTTATAGTTCCTAATAAAGGTATGTCATGCGGGAGAAGCCATGTCTCCTGGAGGGCCACTACATCAGACATCTTACAAATACCTCTTACACTATCAATTGAGCGCTTAATACATTTACAATTAAAGCTAAAAAACTTGTACTTGTTGAGTACTTGTTTTGGTCTTTGTTCATAACAATACGGCTTTTAAACTATAACAAACTTTCAATCGATATTAACACACAAAAATCATTTTCATTCTGTAATAGCTGATTCGCGTTTATTACTATACATAAATCGCATAAAGCGTCTAAATGTTATGCCGTTAGGCCACAAATTGTCATTTAAAAACAGTTCTAGTTTATTCTTCGAAACAAACAACTTAAACGCATTATAGTTCCTCGACTTTTTCATTTTTATCATTTTTAATGATACAACTTCATTTGTTTTTTCTTTAATATAACTAATAATATCTTGCTCACTTGCTTCTACACTAACATTTGATATGAATAGAGGTATTTTTACGTCCGCCGCCTTAAACTTGCCCCCCGGGGACGTAGCTGCGCGACCTCGTTGCCCAATCAATTTATAACGTTTATGCTCTTTCCGTGCCACTAACGTCCATTCCGTGTTATCATTCCTTACCTCTTCATTACTAACCGCTTGCGCTCCCGACACGGTCATACAACTCGCTGACAACTGAGAACAAGAAGGCACCTCCGCGTTAAAAATAGAATGACATTCCACTGCCGTGCCTACTGGCGGACTGGCGCTGGTTGGAGGCGGGGATCGTTCCAACGCGGTCCGTGCGACGATAACTGGTTTGTGCGACACCGCGGTGCTCGCCTCGGCCTCCACGCGCCGCTGATCTCTTTGCGTCTCGCTCATTTCCATACCTCTGCGCTGTCCTTGCAACAGTTCAAGACCCTTCTCGCTCGCACCGCTCGAAACCCGCGTCGTCGCCCGCGCCTCCACGTGCCCTTGAGCTTCTATCGCATCTTTTAACTTCTGCGAGAAGGAGATAGGACGTTCCTCGCCAATATCAGTTATCGGGGAATGACTTGCAGGTGTTGCGCGGTCGTTGAACTTCTCAGCTGTTTCTGATGTACTATTAGGCACATATCGAAGACCTATGGGTCCACTATCGGGAGGGCTACCTCGTAAGCACGCTCCTCGCCTTTTATTCACATAAACATTCGATGAACCGCTATCCCGCCTCGAGGTATGTTTTAAATTTTCAAAATCTAGTTTTAATAAATCGAACTTTTCAGTCTTTACAAATTTTTCTTCCAATGCACCAACCTGGTTCTGTAGTTTTAATATATCCTTTAGGAGTCGCGTCACATCTACGTGATCGAAAGTTACAGGCGGCAACTTATGTAGTTCCTTCGCTACGAATATTGGGATCAGCTCTTCGTTCGTCATAGTCATAAGCCTGATGATGTCATCCAGATCTCGTGACATCTTCTTTTTTCCTTCCTTTCGTCGGAGTGGCATTTTTTTCGCACTGGGAAGCGACTCAAACAACATTGATTTCGCTTTCACTATGTCATCAGCTGTAAAAGACGTAGTACACAACTGGTGTATGCTCTGTTCGTCCATGTATCCCAGCACATTTCGTAAAAATGCTAATAGTTCATTAATCACAATGTTACAGTTCACGCACTTCACAGTGTTAGAGGTCATTGCCCTCGAGCTATGAGCCACCGACCGGTCAGTAACGAGCGCGTCCGATCGCAATCGTGCGCACAAGTAGACTGCTAAATGCATGTGCAGTAAAAATTACGCACCACCACTTTTTAACTTTTTATATCAGAACAGTGACTTTACCACTTCATAATATGGCTCAAGGTTTATTTGGTCTTGAGTTGTCTTAAAGCAAGTAACATTAATCCTTGCCGCGCATGGGCCACATGCTACAACAATAAAACACCGCCACCGAACCACAGTAGAAATATAATACAGTAATGGGACTCGGCCCCTGTTCTCGAAATAATTACCTACAGCCGCGCGGTACGTAAACACGCGATAGGGCTGCCCGCCTACAGTATTTTAACCACCATCACCTGCTTGAGTTTATTTCTAGTTTTATTATTGTAAATAGGTATTATATTTTTTATTTAAAAAACAAATTGCTGTCGTCTAAGCTTACCAAACTCCAATCCTTACAAACTTCAACACCTACCAATTTAACCAAAATGCAAGAAACAGCTGACGAGTAATTATAATATATTTTTTCATCTCAGCTTATTAACGTCCCCATTACCTACAGTACGGAGCAACTCGAAATAACAATTCTTTTGGTCACCCATCCGATGTCGAACCGCTCTGCAATCGTTACTTATTATCAACCATCTCATCGCGTGTGCGCTACCTACAGCAATCAAATCCTCTAACTACCTACTACAAAATCTTACTTATAAAGGAAATTATAATGTAAATGTTACTACGAGTTACCTACCATTTATTACTTTCATAGTCATTTCATGGCGATACTTCGTCGAACTCAATAATATATGTAAGTAGCTAAGTACATAAGTAAGTAGATAGCCTAGCTTAGGAAACTACATACTAGTTTTTTTTTTAAACGCTAGCGTAGGTAGGTCACTCGTGTGTCACTTTTTTCACCCTATCCACTTTTTTATTTTTTAACACGTTATGTGCGGCCAACGCGCATGCACGATTTTCAAACGTTCACCATGTGCTGGCGGCGCTTATGCGCGTCCATACAATTTATATAACTTCCTTCGAGTGCGGCGCGCCGCATCTGTGGGTTTTTGTGCATCTCTATTGTTATTGGCGTAATTGTTTTATGACTCATAAAACTCGAAAATTTTCAAACACACATAATCGTCTCACCGCACTTGGGACAAGTTTGTAACGCCGCACTGATGCGCCCAGCCGCACTGGGTAGACTTTCTTCAACCGCGCATGCGCGATCATAGCACCACACGAAATATTTTTTGGGCGCGCATGAGCGTTTGCCGCACAGGGTTTAGTGTATCATAAAGCAGCATTTGGAACAAATTCGCAAATAATTCAGCAGTTAATGTGTTAATAAAAGGAACAAACCTATTAAAAAACCTACTACCTTACCTATTAAAAAGGAACAAATTACGTACGTAGTAGGTATATTTTTTTTATAGTCTTACCTTTTGGAGTTCCAGGTAATTTAAAAAAAATGTTATCTCTGGGTGTGTTATTAACGAATTCAATCAACCAAAAACAACACAATATAGTCTGTTATTGCTCTTTGCCATATTAAGTAAGTACTAGTACTCATTTCAAAGAATATTTATCACAAATCGTACGCTTACTGCTTGCAAAACCGTCATGTCACGCACAGAATACTTATACTGCATTCGCGACTGTTTGGTTATTGAGTGTGTACCGAACTCGAGGCGTGTAGGTAATACTCGTGTTCCGACCGTTTGTATGAAGATAGAATACTGTATGATAATTCTACTATGACCGAGCTGCGGATTACAGTTTCCGTACACACCACGATAGGCCGCTTCTCGCTTCGTGTGGCCGTCACCGACCACTAAACTAAACCCTAGCAATGGGTTATAAAAGTAGCGGCTATTGACCACTTGTGTCGACTTTTAAGTGTCCACTTCCCAGGTGGTGGTATTTTGAGGATGTAGCGTGTGGCCCATGTGTGGCAATCCTAAAGCCCGCTAGCGCCACAAATCACTAAATTCATTTAACACTAAACATATTTAAAACATCATTCTGTCTCTGTCATCTTTAGCGTGCACGTATGACCGCTTAGGCCTGAATTCCTCCTACGCTGATGTCTGTCGCGTACTGTCGAGCGCGTACGTCAAAGATAAATAAATAATAAAATACCGTACTTGCGATACCGAAGCCTATACGGTACGATATTCATAGCGACTGTAACGCACGAGTGGCATTCAGCCTATCATCAATAACAGAGTGAGGGCGCTCGCAAAATTTGATGCTCGCCAGTCGATCGACGTACGCGGCGCTGACGAGCGAGACCGACGCGCGCGATACGCGGCGAGTAGCAAACTAGTAACGTACGCGCCGCTGACGTTCGCACCGCAGTGTGGTGCTATATTATAGAATACAATGTATGGTACGCGCGACCGACATCAGCGCAGTAGGAATGCAGGCCTAACTGTACATTATTAAATACCCTCCTTAAAATTTTACAAAAAGGAACCTAGGTGCGATTAAAACTAATCCTAATCTAGAGTACCTACACATCTGTAAACTATGTAAGGAGGTGCTAATAAACAGCTGACGGGTTCAACTCGAAGTCGCATAGGTTAATGACCTCTGTTGTACCAAAGTGACCAAAGTGAGGTTACATCAAACTTACAACTGTTCAATAATCAAGAATCAGTAGGTAGGTGAAATTATATTTTGCCATCAGCTGTTTGTTATTGTGTAGTACAGACGTCAGCATATCAAGCTACCCGAAACTATCAAATTTTCCCAATCAACCTTGTACCCTAATGCTTTAGTGATAAAGTTGAAAATCTATTAAAGAAATTTGACAGATTGTAGTAGCTTGATGTGCTAGCCTCTGTACCTACGTACAGATTTTGAAGCGAATAGGTAGATACGTAGTAGAAACTAGTGTAATGGATGTTATAAGATAAAAAGCAGCCAATATTTATTGTGTGTCAAGTAATCTATATAAATAAAAATGAATTGCCGAATGTATGTAGTACGCGCATTACTTCAGAACGGTTGCACACATTTGGCTGAAGAAGCTCGTGGCTAAGTAATAACAGCCACACGGGTCGATCCATCAGGTTAAGCTACGCTTGCCGGGGTTGGTCTGTGGATGGGTGACCATCTTTTCATACCGAGACTCCTCCGTGTCTCGGAAAGCACGTTAAGCAGTTGGTCCCGGCTGTCATTCCTGGATCTTTGACAGTCGTTACGGGTTGTCAGAAGCCCGAAAGTCTGACAACCAGTCTTACCAAGGGGTATCGTATTACCCAGTAACTGGGTTGTGGAGGTCAGATAGGCAGTCGCTCCATGTAAAATACTGGTATTCAGTTGCATCCGGTTAGACTGGAAGCCGACCCCAACATAATTGGGAAAAGGCTAGGCAGATTGATTGGTTGCACACATTTGGCTAATTCTTTTTTTGTTGTGTTTGTAACTGTCAGGACTAGGTTTGTATGAAAGAAAATGTTTAAACATTGTAGGGAAAAGTGAAAAAATGTTGGTTCAAAAATCTCCATAAAAAAAAGTGAGTGAGTAAGACAGGAAACAGTGGGTAGATCTTCAAAAATCAGACAGAATCGACAGCCTGACGTTTAGTTGTTCAGTTTCTTACAATGCTTTACCTACCTGCTTCATTCGAAAAAAATGTAGTTTTGTGAAAAAAGTAGTAAAAAGTAGTAGTTAATAACGCTATATTATGCCTGCTATTTTTAAAAATACCAGCAATATATCTCAGTGTGTTATCGTTGTGAACTTATTTAATTGTCATTTTATTTCCTTACATGGTCGTACTGCAGAGGGAAGATTTTGGTCTCATCTTCTTCATTAGTACATCCCTGCGAAGCTGGAGCGGGCAGCTGGTTTAAAAAAATGAAATTGTTTAAAGTATATACTTATATAACAAATTTTGTTTTGTTGCAATGGCACCCATAGATTATTATCTTAAAATATTTCGTGTATAATATAGATAGACCTTATACAGGGTTATTGGTAAAACACCAACAACCTCTTAAGAGGTCATTGTACTTATCATTATAAATAACTTTTACTATGAGACCAAACTAGAAATCGCGAAAAAAAATCAGCTGTTCAGTACATTTATGTTCGCATAATCCGTCAAAATGTACGGAACAGCTAATTTTTTTTCGCGATTTCAGGTTTGGTCCAATAATAAAAGTTGTTCATAATGATGAGTACAATGACCCCTTAAGAGGTTGTTGGTGTTTTACCAATAACCCTGTATAGGGTGTAAGTGTAAAAAGTGGCAACCTTTTATGGGGTCATTGTACTCATCATTATGAAGTACTTTACTATGGGACCAAACCAGAAATCGCGAGAAAAAAATCTGCTGTTCAGTACATTTATATTCGCATAATTCGTTTCAGGTTTGGTACCATAGTAAATAAATGTTGTTAATAATGCTGAGTACAACTCCTTAAAAGGTTGACACTGTTTACACTTACACCCTGTATATTCATGTAAATTGTAATCATTTAAGTGTGATTTTGTGTGTTGTGTTATGTGTGCACTGAATCACTGTTGTATCTACGTATCTTCTCTTTGATTTAGAAAACTTGCTCTTTTGTCTCATCCACAGCGGTCTATCCGAACAACTGCTATCAACCGTAGTTGCCCAAGAGCGCCCCGATCTAGAAGAGCAACGCGGTCAGCTGATCGTGACGCGCGCACAAATGGCCACGCAACTGGCGGAGATGCAGGCAGACATCTTGTATGGCCTGTCCAACAGCGAGGGCTCCCCGGTCGATGACCTCCCGCTCATTCTGACTCTGGAAGCCATCAAGATTAAGAGTGCTGAGATTATTGTGAGTTCCCGAACGTCAAAATTTAAGTCTAAAAATCGGCAGTTTTCTATTTTTGATGAGTTTTGCGAACATAAATGTATGGGACAGCTGATTTTTTTTTTCGCGATTTCAGGTTAGGTCCAAAGTAAAAGTTGTTCAGAATGATGGTCTCATTAGTACCTTAGAGTTATGGTATAAAAAAAAAACACGTTATCCTACTAATCCTTCTTCCTACTAATATTATAAATGCGAAGGTTTGTGAGGATGGATGGATGTTTGTTACTCTTTTACACAAAAACTTTGGAACGGATTTTGATGAAATTTGGTACACAGATAGTTTATAACCTGAATTAACACATAGGATCCTTCTTATCTCCATGTTCCTACGGATTCGAGACTTATGCGGGTGAAACCGCGGGGCGCTGCTAGTATATTATATTTTAACCGACTTCCAAAAGGAGGAGGTTCTCAATTCGTCTGTATGTTTTTTTTTGTATGTTTGTTACGCGATTACTCAAAGACGAATGGACCGATTTAGAAAATTCTTTTTTTGTTTGATAGAGGTGGTCCCATATAAATTTTATTAACTTTGCTTGGGGAGTTTTTGAGTTAGCTTCAATAATGCGTATATTTCCCACTTATTTTATGTGGATGATGTGATGGTGTTTTAATAACTTCCTATCACTGTTATTTACATGGCTATATCTACAATTATTGTGCTCAATTATGTATTCGAATTAGTTTGGGGTAGGTTCCACAACAAAAAATTAAAAAATAAAAACTTTTTAGCAAAAAATAAAACCGATTTCCAAAACAAAACACTACAAAGTGAAAAATAACTTTAATTTCGGAAGTCGGTGGCAAAAAACGAAAATACAAAACCCAAGACACCGACTACCGAAATTAAAGTTATTTTTCACTTTGTAGTGTTTTGTTTTGGAAGTCGGTTTTATTTTTTGTGAATTGTAATGCGAATTAATTATTTGTAGTGCTCGTAAGTGCAGTACTGCGGAGGATAAGGTCCTGGGTTTGAAATCCGGATCGGGCCAACTGTTACTGGGTTTTTCTATCGGGAATTTCTCAGTAGCAGCCTGGACACTGGATTTGTGCCCGGTTGATGGGTAATAGGCTCGCCACCTATATTACAGGGGTCTTAAACATAACTGGCAAAATGTGGGTGTACTATAGGTACACCTCTGCCTCACCAAATACAGGCTTGTGGAATACAGGCGTGAGGTTATCTTGTATGTGAATTAAATGTTCTAGACAAAAGTGGAAGACATAGAACGCACAACGGTCGAGATAGAGACGGCTCGCAGCAGCTACGTACCGGTCGCCGAACGCGGTTCAATCCTGTTCTTCTGTCTGTCTGACATGGCCAACGTCGACCCGATGTACCAGTACTCCCTCGAGTGGTTCTCGAAGCTATTCGTTAGAGCCATGGCGGAGACAGAGCCTAATGGTAAGGGATTTTCAGGGCCACGAAATAACACATCCGACCTTATACAAAACAAGATTTATCTTTCGTTCAAATTTTCTTACGTTTTTGCAATTTTCAAGTCAGTATTAAGTTGTATGTTAAATAAAGTATCTATGATTCGCGGCCGTAACAAAAATGTATTTACGAAATTATAATCTATTAGAATCAGTAATACAACTCCTTAAGTTAGTATAATCCTCAAATGTCAAGATTTCATTAAATAGTAATTCATTAGGATTACCTGGTCTTAAAGAGTTGTATTGATCACTTTAATGATTATAAATACATAGGTACTTGTTACAGCCGCGAATTACATTTTGATCAACAGACAACCCAATACTGACTTGTAAATTGCAGAAAACGTAAGATAATTTGAATTTTGCAGACAGGCATAAGGTAAGGTGGGATAAGACTATCAGCGGGGCAAAACTATCACTTTCAAATATCTTGAGACGTACCGCCTTCTTGTTGAATTTGCTATGTCGATAAAACAATTCTGATAAAAAAATTCTCGACTCTAAACACAGATGGCATTTCTGATAACCATCAGAAATGCCAACATAAAGAAACGAAACTATCAGTTGTGAAAAAAAATGCACGTGGTCGAGTACATACACTACAGCGGGTGACGTGAGCAGCCTGTCGGCCAGCCTGGCTTTAGGTGCGGGTGCGGGGCCACCGAGCCCGCCCGACCACCGCGTGCGCCGCTCGCTGGCCGGCCGTCCGCGCTCATTGATAATACATAATACGAATATTGTGTCCATATTTTGCTGATTTACTCGGATAAAAAAAAAAAATATCTATATAAGTATGTATTTACAAAAAAAAAGTAGTATGTATCAGTTATCTGGATTCCATAGTACAAGGTCTGCTTAGTTTGGGATCAGATGACCGTATGTGAAAAATGTCCCAGGATATTATTATTATTATTATTATAATTACACCCAGACTCATAACAAACAGACATGTTCATGCACACAAATGTTTGTCCTGGATGGGAATCGAACCCACGACCTGCGGCATGATAGGCGGTATCTTAACCAACCACGCCAACTGGCCTGTCAAAAAAAAAAAAAAAAGTTTTGAACAATAATAATGGAAATATGTTCTATTACTGATACTGAACCTCAAAAAAAAAAAAAAAAAATGGCGCACATGTTAAAATTTTTCCTGTACATATGTTTGTTATCACGTTCTCGAAAACGGCTCTAACGATTTCGATGCAATTAGGGTACAGAGGTTTACGGGGGCGAAAATTCTATCTAGCTACGTCTCATATCTGGGAAAATTCGTTTTCTCTTTTCACCCGAGCAGAGCTCTGTCGACCAGCCCCTAATTGCGTAACACACTATCGATCGTAATCTGAATCATTTGGAAGCAAATTGCTAATCTATTGCTTCATACGTTCGAAACTTTTGTCTGCTCAACAGTGTAAATAACGCAATGAATATTGTTGAACTGTCAAAATGAAACCGATTCTGACTGATAATGTGTTACGCAATTAGAGTACTGATATTAATAATAATAACACTGATGCCCCCTTGTACGTGACGTAGCGGTCACTATGCGCTAGCGGCCGTTTCCGGGGGCCCATTATTGAGTGCGCAAGTCACCCCCTGCCATTTTATCCGTGTATATTACATAACATTGGTCAGTTAGGGGACATAGTTCTTCCATAGTTCAAGTTACCCAATCCACTTTAGCCACCCAAACCCATAGCCCAATATGTTTTGTTTCCACGCACAACAATAGTCCTGCACCAACCGGGGGTTGTCCTTGGGTGCACTTGCATAGTGCATACAGGGATAATCGTCGGTTGGTGCCTCCTTATCTTTTAAAATTATTTAAGAGGCCTCTGCGAGTTGGCTTCGGTTCCTCGTACGCCTTCCAAAGGTCCGGGACCCCAGGGTCCCGAGAAATGTAAAAATAACACTGAAACCTGTCCAGAATAAACTCTCTGAATGTTCGTGAAAAACTAAGAGATTAACATTTTATTAATTTATTTTGTTTTCAGAGGACATAGTGGAACGAGTGGACGTGATAATTGTCCACTTCACGTTCCTCCTATACCAGAATGTATGTCGCAGTCTATTTGAGCGACACAAGCTGTTGTTCGCCTTTCTAGTGTGTTCCAGAATATTAATGGATAAGGGAGTAATACGAGGAGCGGAGTTTAATTTCCTATTGAGTGGGGCGAAGCTTGAAACTGTGAGTAAACTTTCTTTAATACGGCCTTGCTGCACATGGCCACTCGGTACAGCCACAAAACGCCGCCACCGAGCTGCGGACTACAGTTTTCGTACATTTTATATGAACTCGCCGCACACGGATAACGCTGTTGCACACTTCCGATACCTAGTAGCCTCTTCCAGCTACAGGTGGCGGCGTTTTGTGACTGTAGCGTGTGGATGTAGCGTGTGGCCCGCGTGTGGCAGGCCTGATTGCACCACAAATCCTAAATTAATGATCACAAGTCATTTATTCAAACTTAGCTGAGTATCAGCACTTTTTCGAACGTCAAAATTACATAAGACAGTCCCCCAAAACGCACGCCCTTCACCACTTCCTATAGTGCCTTAGCTGGGGAGAAGAAGTAAATAAAAAAATAAAATAAAAATAAAAATCTTTTATTAACAGACTACATGGCCCACATTGTGTTAGTATAAGTCTTTAAAAGCTATGTTAGTATCTAATTAAGAAAGGGGAAATAAATTAATAATAAAATAAATAAATGTTCCAGCCATTGATAAGTTCATCAAGCCCCATGTGAAACATGTAGCTTGATAAATCTACCCATGGTAGGCCCATCCAACCTTTCAGCAAATACCCTTAAGATGCCGTTGTTGCTTCCTCCCACTCTGCGTATCATCGACGCCACCTTCTTACGCATTATTGCAAAATAGTCGTCGGTGTGGGCATCGGCGAACATACCTGACGCACTACAATAGGGTGGAAGCCTCAACAACACCCTAAAGGTATTATTATATTGTATTCGCAGGGCATTATCTGCTTTTTGGGTATGATTAGCCCAAAGGCTGCAGGTGTAAAATGTTTGGCAGTAAGCCTTGAACAATGTGATTTTAACTGGTACTGAGCAACCAGCAAACCTTCGAGCCACCATATTTCCCCTCACAGCCAATGCCCTGCGTTCCCTTTTCATGTCTGTGTCGTCTTTCAGGTCTTCAGTGACAATATGGCCCAGATATTTAAACTGGGTTACTCTCAGCAAAAGTGAGCCACACAGTGTTACCGGAGGGATATATGATGGGCTTTTATTTCTACCTCTAAACACCAGTAGCTCACTTTTCTTAGGGTTGTACTTTAGCCCATACTGCTTAGCATACCCCTCACAAATCGAGAGCAACTTTCTTATTCCACAGATGGAAGGGCTCAGCAACACCATATCGTCTGCGTAACTTAAGTTATTTAAACAGACTTTATCAATGTGGCATCCAACATGTGTGTTGCTGAGCTCAACCAGTAATTTATTAACATAAATGTTAAAGAGCCTCGGAGAAGTGGCGTAACAAAATCCCCAGCAGCTCAGCTGTCCGGTTTGGGATTATAAGAGGCCGTGACCTTTGAGTTTGTTTCTGCATTTCTTCTCAAGGATCAGTCAGCTAGGAAATTCCAGCGCCATCTAGTTTTAAAATATTAACTAAAAATTTACTTTACTTTAATCTTTGAAGATCTAAGTACTTACAGAAATATACATTACATTTCATTATGTGCATAAAGATTCAAAAACAAAAAATGTTTCGTGGCTTATAGGAGATAGATAACCCGGAACCGAAGTGGATATCTCCTCGGATGTGGCTGGAGCTGCAGCAGCTGGCCACTGTCACCACTATGTCTTCGATCCTCACTGACTTCGAGACTAACATTAGGTTCTTCAAGACGTACTACGACTCGTCTACGCCGCATAGGTAAGTCTACTACATCGCCATCGCTTTGCACAGACTTCTTTAAATTACACTAAGAATAACAAGAGCTCGTGGCTAAGTAATAACAGCCGCACGGGACGATCCATCAGGAAAAGCTACGCTTGCCGAAGTTGGTCCATCTTTACATACCAAGACTCCTCCGTGCCTCGGAAAGCACGTCAAGCCGTTGGTCCCGGCTGTCATTCTTGGATCTTTGACAGGCGTTACGGGTCGTCAGAAGCCCGAAAGTCTGACAACCAGTCTTACCAAGGGGTACCGTATTGCCCAGTTACTGGGTTGTGGAGATCAGATAGGCAGTCGCTCCATGTAAAATACTGGTATTCAGCTGCATCTAGTTAGCCTGGAAGCAGACCCCAACATAGTTCGGAAAAGGCTAGCCAGATTGATTGTTCTTAAAATTATACTGAAATGTAAAAATAACAAGTGGCCCTTTTTTTGTTTTGAGTAGTATACATAGAAACGTTCCCGTCTATCTATCTAGATATAAAAATTAATCGTCTCACAAAAACTCGAAAATGGCTACACCGAAATGATTTTTTTTTTTTTGGTTTTGTTAGCGTGAATACTAGGGTAGTATAGAAAAAAAAGAAAATTAGGAAAACCCAAAGGAACAGCCGAAAGTTTGAAATTGAAATTTTGACAGGACGTCTGACGGGTCAGATAGTAATTTATAAAAACCAGAAAAACAACGAAATTACTGTAGTAACTACAAATGTTGCATTTCTGGATCGCGCTTCAATCATTGCAATTTATACCTTATTACATTGACATAAGGGTCACATGACGCGCGCTTGTGAATTTCATTATCTATACCTAAAAGTATGGTCATTCTTGCAACTTTCTCGCTCTCTGAAGGTTCTAAACGGGTCTGTTTAAAATCCTCAGAGAGCGAGAAACTTGTTGTATTGAAAGAAAAAAAAACAAATTGTCACAGTGCCTATAAATAAACTAGCCTTCTGCCTACGACTTTGTCCGAGTGAACTTTCTGGTTCCCCCGTCACATCGCATCGCCCGCCTGCTCGTTTTCGCTTAGCGTTCTTTCTGACTTTTTTTCTTTTTGCTCGACTCGTAAGGGTCGTAGCGAAATGTTAAATAGCTTATAACCTTCCTCAAAAATTGGACTATCAAATGCAAAAATATTTTTTTCAGAGATTAGCGCGTACAAAAACAATCGAAAAACAAATTCTTCAGCTTTATTAATAGTTTAGTATTATTTGTAGCATAGATGATGACATGAATATCTTATCTAACTATTGCAGGTTGCCGTTCCCAAAGCCGATGGATAGTCAGTATGACTCCTTTCAGAAGCTGCTCATCCTGAAGTGTCTCCGGCCTGACAAGATTATTCCAGGGTTTCAGGTCAGTTTACATGATACACCTACAGGTAACCCAGAAAAAGTATGCGCTTCGTGAATCATCCTGTTTCTGAATATGCGCATTTCTATAAAGCTTTCTCTCTCTTGGTTATATTCTTGTGCAATGACACATTTCGCCATATTTTGACATGAAATATTATTTATTTATTTATTTATTTATTTAGGGACAACAAACAGCAGTGTAATACTAAGTAAACATAGGTTAGAGCTTAATAATAGAGGTAACAAATACACTACTCACAACGTTATCCACATATTACTAAACAGATCTAGGTACTTAAGTTAAGTTACACCTTGTATAAAGTATTATACAGACACAAGACGTATAATTATTAAAATACGGACCAACTGTTTCAGGACTACGTGGTGGCTGGTCTGGGCGCGCGCTTCGTGGAGCCGCAGCCGGCCGACCTGGCCGCGCTATACGCAGAGTCCGACCCCTTGGCACCCATCATCTTCGTACTGTCTACCGGGACGGATCCCGCTGCCGGTACGTATTTATTTACTAGCTGACTCTTCAGACGTGGTCCTGTCAAAATTTAAATTTCTATTTTTCGCTGTTCCTTTGGGGTTTTCTTAATTTTATTTTTTTCCTAACCACCCCAGTAACGAGGCGAACAAAACATAAAAAACCGGCCAAGTGCGTGTCGGACTACGCACACTGAAGGGTTCTGTAGTTGGGGTGAATTTATCCCAAGAACAAACTTTTTTTTAAATAATAATAATAATAATAATAATGTTTATTTACCCAAAGCAATACATAGACACAGGTTGAACACAGTGGAACTCAAACTAGGAGGCCTGTATCTTAAGAGACGTGTGTGTGTGTGTGTGTCTGTGTGTGTGTCTGTGTGTCTGGGTGTGTGTGTGTCTGTGTCTGGGTGTGTATGTATATATATATATATATAAATTATATTTTTGAATATTAGAATAAAAACATATAAAAAAATAGTAGCCCACCGGTAACGGTAAGTCCAAGCTACCGGCGGTCAGGGCTCCAGAGAGAGGAACCTCCTAACAATGCGAGCCGTGTCCAGAAGTACCGCTTTCTGAATCAAGCCCTTGATCCAGCTGCCCAACGAGAGCCTCCTTAGATGTTGGTCGAGGCTCTTGTCAATTAATCTATTGGCTGATACGACTATCGGCACACTGATCGCTGAGTCCACATCCCACATGTCGACAACCTCGCGAGCCAAGTCAAGACACTTGATTTATTTATCTTTCTCGGCTTTCTCGAGGTTCTCGTCATGCGGGACCGTTATGTCAATAATCATTGCGCGCCGCTCTATTCGATCCACCACCACTATATCAGGCTTATTGCCAACAATAGTCCTGTCAGTGATGATGGATCGATCCCAGTACAATGTGATATTTCCATTTTCGAGAACTGGGTCGGGCACATACCTGTACTTCCGATTCTACAAGGCTGTATTTCAGAGCAAGTTGCTGATGGATAATCCTGGCTACAAGGTTGTGTCTATGCAAGTATTCTTCGTTAGCTAGACGAGAACACCCGGAGATAATGTGTCGGATTGATTTTTATTATTATTATGTTAGAGGAAAATGTTACGGGTTCGCGACACCGCGATATGTTTGTTTGTATAGTTTTATGTTTAAGTTTTCGCTTCTGTCGGCAGTCCCCTTGGCTGCCAATTTATTTGTGTGTATTATTTATCCTAGCCGTTTGACTAATATTCAATTATCGTTCGTGTTATTTCCAGATCTGTTAAAATTCGCGGATAAAATGAAGATGGGCAAGCGATTCGAGAGCATCTCCCTGGGCCAGGGTCAGGGGCCGCTGGCTGAAACTATGATGAGGGTCGGCTGTGACTTCGGAAACTGGGTGTTCTTCCAGGTATCTTCTCGACTTCCCAGATCAAAATAGGTTTTAAATACAGGGTGTAAGGGACAGCCCGCCGCAGACTGATAGGGTGAATTCAGCATATCATACTAAGATGACCGGTACATGAAATTATTTCAGGAACGTTATGGGAATCCAATAAACCTCATTTGTTTGTGTTTTTTGCACAAATCGGAGCGTCTGTTACTGGTTGGCAGGGGTGGCTAAAGGGTATGCGGTGAGTTCGATGAACTCTGTAGCTAGACAGAAAGTGAACAGCTGATTTCACGCATCGTTTGTTAGAGTAATTCAACATCCATTTCTGATGTTTTATTTTAGCAGTTATATTTATATAATTGGAGTGCTGCGTACAGAGAATCTAATTTTACATTGAAATAAAGGAATAGTAATTGAAAAAACCATAAAATAGTGAAAATTTTCCTGTTAAATTTTCCGGTGGAATATGATTTAAAATAAGGAGCTGAATGCACCCTGTTAGTTGGCGGAGGGTTGTCCCTTACACTCTGTATGTTGAATTGTTCAAATACTCTTCGTTACATCAGGAGAACTACTACAACCATACTGTATGTCTTTATGTACACTTTGAAAAATAATCATATTCAGTTACTCGATAGTTCAAAGCAAAATAATGTTACCATACTTATACTAGTGTAAAATCCACCTACAAATTTTGACCATTCCTTCTTTTCGCAAATTTGTTCGCTGCCCCAAGGGAACGAATTTGCGAAAAGAATGAATGGTCAACATTTTTGAATATAAATTTATTTATTTATTTAATACTTTAAGCACACAAAATGTACAGAGGCGGACTTAATGCCATAGGCATTTTCTACCAGTCGACCTTTGGGTGATGCAGAGACAAACAGTGGTAGGTGCAACAGCGAGAGATGAGGAATAGATATATATTTAAATATAAAGATATAGATACATATAAATATAATATATACACCTAACTATATATAAATATAAACACAATAAATAGACATAAATATACTAAAACAAATAAGACAAACCATTGGGAAACATTACCGTTGTGATGATACTACCAGCTTCTTGCGAATGTGGTCGCGAACTTTAACTTTAAAGGATAATCGGTCGGTTGCCATCCTGATTTCCTGGGGGAGTGCATTCCACAGAGAGATAGACTGAACGAAGAAGGAAGAGTGAATGAAGTCTGTGCGGTGGGTGGGACATTGAAGAATACGATTGTGAGATCAACGTAAATTTCTATCTTAAAATAATGTGTTGTTCTATTGGAATGTTGCAAAATAAATTATTTTTATACCTTATAATTATTAGTGTAGCGCGCACCATTTTAGAACGTCTCAAAAGTTTAAATCCAGGGCCGTAAAGTTGGCGGCGCGGTGAACGCACAGCCAAAACGCCAACCTAATAAACCGCAGCCTGTCACCCGCGCCTCATATCCCCTCTCGCTCTTTCCCGGGTAAAACGATACGATACACACGTGCGCGCCCCGGCCGCGTCGCGAACCTATTAGAATCTATATTTGTCAACTTCCTGCTACTTTAGATTATAAAACATTGTGTAAACTGAGTGTTTTACTAACATTGATCTGTTTTAATGAGTGTGCGGACAATAGGGATCATCCCTAGCCTGGGTAAAAAAAAAAGAAATTCTATTTAGTCCGTCAGTCAGATAATAAAAAAAATATTAGACACGTATTTTTTGCTTTATCATATTAATAAAAAATGAATTACATAACACACATTAAAGTTCGGGAGTGGGGGCTTGCTACGTCACTTCTACGTATAAAATGTACGAAGACGTGACGTCATGCCACATTTTATTTCATTTCATTTCATTTATTCGATAACAATTTACATTGTGTCTGAATGTGTTACATGAAAAATGGATAATAAAAAATAAAAAAAACAAGTCGATTAATAAAAAGATACCATCATTATCTGAAATTAAATGAATAAAGCCACTAACTAATATACTAATGTTAATTAATTATATAGACCAACAATGACAAAACAAAGATCAATGATAATTCATTTGAAAAAGAAAATCATAACTTCAATTTCAATTCATCCGTTGTCAAATAATCAAATCATATTACATAAAAACCATTAAGAAAACACGTCATATAAAATTAAAATAAATCAACAATTTTCAATAGTAACTCAATGTATCGCCGTAATCTTTTGATTACGTAGAAAAAGAAAAAATACGTGTCCAATATATTCTAATAATCTACATGACGGACAAAAAATCATTTTTTAGTCATCATCCCTATTTTCATTCCACGAACCCCTACATTAATAATTTATTTTCATTAGTCATTACTAGTTTTACATTCATTAGTCAATCAAGGCTTACTGTCAGTCTTTTTATACGTGCAGCCTTTGGGTGAAGCATACGCAGAGGACTTACAATGCCCTGCGTGTCCAGTACAATAATGCATTCAGGATGTTGATGGGGTTGCCACTCTTTTGTAGCGCATCAGGTATGTTTGCGGACGCTCAAGTGGATGACTTTCTAGCGATACATCGCAAAAGAACAGCGTCTCTGATGCGTCGCATACGGGGCAGCCCCAACAGCTTCCTGCAGCTTATTGCAGGGAGAATGGACATGGAGTGCTCCTTAATGGAGCATTGGACGGAACTGCATGTACGTACAGTGCGGTCCTGATCCAATGTTTCCATTGTTATTTTATTTTGTTGGTGTCTTGTGTAATCTTGTTGTTATTGTTATTTTTACATTGTAATTCTATATGGATCATGATGTGGTCTGAAATAAAGATTATTATTATTATTATTATCTCCTTTATTCAATTTTTTTACATATAAGTTATATTTTTAACTATTAGAATTTTAAAAAAAAACATTTAAAAATATAAAAAATAGAAATCCACCGGCATGGGGAACAGGGTCCAAGCTACCGGTGGTTAGGGCCCCAGAGACAGGAACCTCCTCACAATACGCGCCGTATCAAGGAGGACTGCCTTCTGAATCAAGCCCTTTACCCAGCCACCCAACGAGAGCCTCTTGAGATGTTGGTCGAGGTTCTTAGCGATAAGGCCATTAACCGTAACGACTATCTATATACTATTATTATTATTACATAAGGCAATGCATTACTTCAGTAACTTAGATCCTTATAATAATTAGACTAAGTACATGCTAGATTTTGTGAAACTCCTGACACCCGAACTTGGACGTGTCCCGTATCTCAGGTGTCAGCGTTATTAAATAATAAGACAATAATATACAACGCTTTAATATTAAACTTAAAATGGCCAAGCTTGAAATTATTTTTAATTTATTGATTTTGCTAAGACGCTACAACTATGCATAATTTATAAGTAGACTAAAATGTATGGTATGATCGCAGCCGACAACGCGACGTGAAGACAAATTGACAATGTTATTTTTTTTTTTAATATATTTTATTAAGGTTACGCTAGTCAGTCATCCTTCCATACTAACGTCGAATGAAGTTTACACCATTGCCTCACAGTGTGCATTAAAAATTAATCGTCATTATCTATATTATGAGAATCGAAACTTCCATATTTCAACATTAATTTGAACGCATCTGTGGGCGTAAATAAATAACTCACGGAGTATAAAAATGGCAAAATTGTTACGTTATTTTGAATAAATACATCCAGTAGGTTTTCATAATATACGCCCTCAAGTTCTGATTCACTTGAGCGTGAAGTCTATTTCACTTGAGCGTTTATTAAATGTGTACGCGCAATAGCTTCTTACTGCTCATCGCTGGGACTATCCCTTTCTCTTACGATGTTAGGTGAAATATTATGTAGTATGCATATTAGCCACGCCCACTGAGTTTGAGCCATCGACTACCGCAACCTTAAACATTCACAGTCCGGCCTAAATGTCGAAATTAGCTCTCACGTCCAATTTACTTTTTTCGTTCCTATGTACCGAGGTGCTTGCCGTTACACCAGTTCAGGTCCTTAGAGGCCATAAAAGTTGAAGGAACCCTTTTATATTTATTTTTAAGTTTTGTAAGTCCTAAATAAATAAAAAAATCGATGGCTCATTGCTTTTTTTTATTTTACCTACATAATTGCTCATACGTTCATGTATAATAATAGAACCTATGTTTCTTTTATGTCCACGAAGTAAGAACCCATTATGTATGAAAAGTGCAGTGACCCATATGTATGGCACGAACGTCTCGTTCTAAGTGACCCACATGTGGGTCACTGACAGTGAACAAGTTAATTTTTCTTTCGAATGCTGGGCTTTGGTATAACCGTGTTTAATTTTATTCGTGCAGAATAAACTACGTTTCTTTCCATTATTTTCTGTTGTGTTCCAGAACTGCCACCTTTCTCCCTCCTGGATGCCGGTGCTGGAACTGAACGTGGAGCACATCCAGCCAGAGCATGTGCACAAAGACTTCCGCCTGTGGCTCACGTCCACTCCGTCACCGTACTTCCCTGTGGCACTACTGCAGAACGGTACCAGTTTCGCATTTATTTATTTACTTTAACTAGCGCTTTGAAGGACACTAAACGAAAAACTATAGAAGTTTTAGTTTATTTTAGTTTTATTGACAGGCCAGTTGGCGTGGTTGGTTAAGATACCACCTATCATGTCGCAGGTCGTGGGTTCGATTCCCATCCAGGACAAACATTTGTATGCATGAACATGTCTGTTTGTCCTGAGTCTGGGTGTAATTATCTATATAAGTATGTATTTACAAAAAAAAAAAGTAGTATATGTAGTATATCAGTTATCTGGTTTCCATAGTACAAGCTCTGCTTAGTTTGGGATCAGATGACCGTGTGTGAAAAATGTCCCAGGATATTATATTATATTATTACTGCTATAGCCGTATAGTGTACTACAAAGTTAAAAATCAATAAAAATAATTAAAAACACATAAATAAGAAAATAGAAAATTATAAAGTGGAGGTTAAAACATCGTCATTAATTGTCTAGCCTGATTCCAATGGATGCAGCTGAATACTTGTATTTTCCATAGTGCGACTGCCTATCTGACCTCGATATACTAGTTACTGTGTAACGCGATACCCCTTGGTAAGACTGGTGGTCAGACTTTCGGGCTTCTGACGACCCATAACAACTGTCAAAGATCCTCGAATGACAGCCGCGGCTAACGGCTTAGCGTGCTTAGTGTGATTCCTAACTAGATTTTTTTTTTTTTTGGTTTTTCCAGGTTATAAGATGACAGTGGAGCCACCTAGAGGAATAAAAGCGAACTTACTGAAGGCATACATGAATCAAGTGCCTGATTTTACGGAGTATTTCAATTCAGCGGATCCCAAAGTTCCTAATTTTAAGGTAAAACTAATTTTTAGGTTTCCGTGCCTCAAAAGGAAAATCGGAACCCTTATAGGATCTGTCTGTCTGCCTGTCCGTCCGTCACAGCCAATTTGCTCCGAAGCCAATTTGCTGATTAAGATGAAATTTGGTACACGTATGAAATCGTCCATGAAGGATTTCATTTTGTTTTTCTTTTTTATTTTTTTATTTGAGATGTGTTTGCTCTTGACTCTAGTCTAGGTCAGAGGAGACAGAGACAAAGTCGACGATGGAGTGAGCTTACCATTTGTCATCTATGGTTGCCCGTCAATAAATAAGTAACTTCATAGCGTCCATGAAGTATTGCATTTTTTCGTCTATGATTTCCTGTGAATAATTAAAGTTATTTTTCACTTTATAGTGTTTTGTTTAGGAAGTCGGTTTTATTTTTTGCTTAAAAGTTTTTATTTGTCACTTTTTAGTTGTGGAACCTACCCCACACAAATTCGAATACATAATTGAGCACAACAATTGTAGATATAGCCATGTAAATAACAGTGATAGGAAGTTATTAAAACATCATCACATCATCCACATAAACTAAGTGGGAAATATACGCATTATTGAAGCTAACTCAAAAACTCCCCAAGCAAAGTTAATAAAATTTATATGGGACTACCTCGGAAGTATACCCTTTCAAACAAAAAAGAATTTTCCAAATTGGTCCATCCGTCTTTGAGTAATCGCGTAACAAACATACAAAAAAAAAAAACTTTTTGAAGTAGGTTAATAAGGAACTTCATAGGCGTGCTTATGAAAAAATAAAATTGGTTGGAAAGAGTATAAGTAAGGTTTAGGTTGCTCTAACAATATTTCCGTGATTCTCATTCTAGTGGCTACTCTTCGCGCTGTGTATGTTCCACGGCGTGGTACTTGAGCGGCGCAAGTTCGGCCCGCTCGGCTTCAACATCCCCTACGACTTTACGGACGGAGACCTGCGCATTTGTATCTCACAGCTACATATGTTCCTCAATGAATACACTGAAGTGCCTCTTAGGGTGAGTATGTACAGTCAACGTCTAGAAGTCCACTTACACCGCATTGACCATTATCGCCTGCGCTATACGGGCTGCCAAAGTCAAAGTCAAAGATTTATTTGCAGATAAATATGGTTACAAAAGTTCTTACAATGGTAGTATAATAGTAGCTTAACATATGCAATCATAACATAATGACATGCAAATTAATTGGTATAGGTACAATTGGATCAATTAAATTTAAACTGAAGGAAATCTTTTATAATACAGAAGGGATTCTCAATTAACCAACTGTGTAATACCCTTCTGAAGCGGACCATAGGAAGTTCTTTAATTTGGTTAGGAATCTTGTTATAAATCTGAGCACACATAGGATAGCAACTTCGCCTATATAGCTCCGTCTTCGTTCCAGGAATAATTAATCTATTTGGGGTATCTAGTTTTGAACTTACATTTATCTCCCAGTTTTTCAAACATCTCAGGATGAGATTTGGTAAACTTGCATATTTCCTCAATATAAATACCAGTTAATGTAAGTATTCTAAGTTTTTTAAATAGTGGTTTACAGGATGTAAGTGGGTCTACATTACAAATCGCACGTAAACATCTCTATTGTCAAACGTTCTTGTAGAAGAAGGTCATAAGTACAACTAATATTGCTAATCCATAGTTTTGTGAGATTGCTAGTCAACTTCTGACTGTTATAGTACATTCGATCTTACGATTACCCCTTTAGCCCCTACAAACATGTGTTTAAGTATCGGTCACTAATTACCAGTCATCCTATACTTTGTGACCGTCGAGTAGAAAGTTTTCTACTGTCTTTAGCATGGCGATTATAAAATTAAATTGTCTTCACTACCCTCGACAATCGTCAGTTGTCAGTTTGAATAGAAAACTTTCTTTCGAAATAGTCTACATTTATTTATTTATTTAAATGCCTTAAAACTATCCTTACAGGTCGTAACCTAATGCGTTAGCCAAGTCACACATACAAAATACATTTCAAGTTCTTAATTAAAGATCATTGTTTGTAACATAGTGTAAACAATAGTACTTTTGCGAATTCACTCCAGTGACATGTTAATATATCAATTTCGACCTGAATATAATTGATGGTGCGAATTGCTCGAGTCGAGAGGGGTTTTGGCTAGCAAGTTGGTCCTGGCTGATGGTACGACCAGCAGTGGCGGGGGCCGTCGCCTCCACATATAACGGTCGGGTACGTACAGACGCCAGCAGGTCAACCTACCCGAAACTGTCAGATATTCCCAATCAACATTGAACCTAATGTTTTAGCAACAAAGTCGAAAATCTATTAAAGAAATCTGACAGATTGTAGTAGCTTGATGTGCTGGTGTCTGTACAAGTGCAACCGCTGCAGCACTCTCGGGTTGTGCTTCACAATGTACGATACTAGTGCAAATTCCCGTCGCACCCCGAGTTGATTGTACCCCACCATACCCACTACGAATAGAGTGGGGTACATCAAAGGGTAAAATGGGTATACCCCATAAAGTTTCTTGTACAGGTGGCGCGTGAATTTGTTCTGGACTCGCTCCAACATCACTGAGTATTTCGCCTCATGTGGGCATAATAAGGACCTAGACAAAGATCGTTAGAAACGAAAGACAAAATGACAGATTGTAGAAGAATTTCTACGGTGCGATGTCAAAAATGGAGAAATGAAATGTCAGAAAGAGATGTGTCTATTCTTCGTAGAGATAGAAGTGGTCATACTACGCGTGCTGGTGTAATGAACGTTTCAAATGATGAAATAACTTTTCAAATAGGATCTGTAGTTCCGGAGATTACCTTCCACATTTACATAACTAGCATTAGTAGTGTCCTGTTCCAGGTCATGGCCTGCCCGAGTGCCAATTTAATCCGAATCCGTCCAGCCATTTTAGCGTGAAAGCGTAACAAACAAACAAACTCACTTTCTCAATTATAATATTAGTTAGGAGGATGAAAACCCGATCTATAGATACTCTAGACTCACATAATGTGTGTGGTAAATAAAAAAAAAATCTTAACACACTAAATATTAATATAATTCAATCATGATTCGAAGGATACGTGGCGCCATCTATTATCATAAGAACGTTATTATGGTTTTCCTCGGGAACAGTACTTTTTTCGGGATAAAAGGTACCTTATGTCCGTTTCTGTACACCTTACAACGTATATGCAAAATTTCAGGATGATCGTTTCAGTGGTTTAGGCGTGAAACAAATAAACTTACTTTCGCATTTATAATATTAGTTAGGATATTAGTACAACCTGTGCGCATTAGTACAACATGGCACCTGGCTCGAATACAACCCTCCTCCCGCTTCCTCGCGCGGTGCCCCGCTCTCGTCGTGTGAGACAAGTAGCGTTAGCATGACTGTTACCGTTGCACATACCCTTCCGTTTGAGTTTCGGAGTAATTTGGTTTGATGTTATTTGTTATCGGATTTTTGTGGAGTTTATGTTATTGTTACGTTTGGACGTTTTATTTGTAATTGGTTTTTGTTATAATAGTTACATTTGGACGATGTTCAAAAAACTAAAATAAAATTCTTTTTTTTTTGCACTCAGTACTTTAAACGTCATTCATTCGAGCCAGGTGCCACGTTAATGCGCACGAGTTGTATAGATTATTATTGGTATTCCAGATGTTAACGTACACGGCTGGGCAGATCAACTACGGCGGGCGTGTGACGGACGACTGGGACCGGCGCTCTCTGCTGTGCCTGCTGGCTGACTACTATAACACGCAGGTGCTGAGCGATAGGTATTCCTACGACGAGGCCGGCGCTTATCGGCAGGTTAGTGCTGTCCCATGTAAGCCATGCTCTTAAGGAGGAAGCGTCAGGGTAGCCCGTGAAATTCAAATTTTCTTACGTTTTTTGCAATTTGCAAGTCAGTATTAAATTGCATGTTGAATAAAGGATGATTTTTAGAATTATATACAATAGAATCAGTAATACAACTCCTTAAGTTAGTATAATCCTAAAATGTCAAGATTTCATGAAATAGTCATTTTTTAGGATTACCTGGTCTTAAAGAGTTGTATTGATCACTTTAATGGATTCTAATTATGTAAATAGTTACTTGTTACGACCGCAAATTATAATTTGATCAACGTACAATATAATACCTATTTGTAAATTGCAAAAAACGTAAGAAAATTTGAATTTCGCGGGCTACCCTGACGCTTCCTCCTTAAGGTGGATCCGCAGTCCCACCAAATTCAACTCTTAAGTATTTTGCAATTTGCAAGTCAGTACCTATTATGTTGTATGGTGATCAAAATACGATTCGCGACCGAAACAAGTATGTATTTACATAATCATTAAAGTCATCAATCAATACAACTCTTTAAGAGGGCTGTTTCGTTTTGTCACCTCTTTAAGAATGTTAAATCAAAAAATGCTTTTTTTGAAAAATGTAATCAATTAGTGAACTAGTAAGGGCTGTGTTCACCAACATTCAAACCGCCGGTTAGGTATTTAAACAGTTGGTTTATGTCAAATTTCCTAAGGAAAGAATTGATTAAATATCTAAACAACCGTTTAAAAGTCGGTGAACTCCGTCTTAAATAATATTAATTTAATAGGTAACTGTTAAAAACACATTTTTATTGTGTCATTTATTTCAAAAACATCAAGAACAGATCATACCAGTTTTTGAGCTGATTTCATTAGATAACACAATAGAAATTTGTGTTTTTAATAATTACCTATTAAATTAATATTATTTACTAGTTCGCTAATTGATTAAATTTTTCAAAAAGGCATCATTTCCTTTAATAATCTTATAAATTTGATCCCGTGTGAGCGTGAGAGGTAATGAAACGGCCCTCTTAACACCAGGTAATCCTATTGAAAGACTATTTCATGAAATCTACTGATTCTAATGATTATAATGCTGTACATTTGTTACGGTCGTGAATCATACTTTAATCAACATACAACCTAATAATACTGACATTTTTTTTTTTTTTGTGATGGGTTTGCTCTTGCCTCTAGTCTAGGTCAGAGGTGACAGAGACAAAGTCGACGATGGAGTGAGCTTACCCAGAAGAAGCCTGTTCACTCTCACTTTGAAGAGATTAGGGTTGTATACGTTCGGAAACACAGACGCAGGTAGTGAGTTCCACTCTTTTGCTGTGCGCATTATAAAAGACATTTGGAAGCGCTTAGTGCGAATTGGTGGAATAGCAACCAGGTAGGGATGGTAACTGGCAGTGCGTCTAGATGTCCGGTGGTAGAAGGGGGCCGGTGGAATGAGGTCGTGGAGTTCTCGGGCACACTCTCTGAAGTACAATCTGTAGAAGACCGACAAGCAGGCAACCTTGCGGCGATGAGCCAAGCAATGAAGCTTGGCATCCACCAGTTTTACGTCGCCAATGAGCCTCTTAGCTCTGCGTTCCACCGAGTCAAGCGCGGCTAGTTGGCTTGCAAATTGCAAAAAAGAAGAACCTACATTAGCGGCTTAATACAAAAACTGACTTTAGATCCGAGTCTTAGTTGTCATTCTGTGTCAAACTTCACCAAAGTTAAGCGCGACCACCTCTAGAGAACACTTTTTCAATCACAAAACAGATTTATCAAAAACACAATTGGCGAAGATATTGCCTCGTTGGTCTAGTTGGTCGGAAGAGCTACTGTTGAGCATGAGCTGCTGGGTTCGATTCCCAGGTCGGGCGAAGTATTATTAGGTTTTCCTATCAGGAATATCTCAGTAGCAGTCCGGAGTCGATGGTGATAGGCTCGCCCCCTAATACATGGGGCTTAAACATAACTGGCGAAATGTGGGTGTACTATAGGTACAGTCATGAGCACTAATATGTATACATTGAGTAACTTTTAAAATCGAGGAGCTCGTGACTAAGTAATAACAGCCGCACGGGTCGATCCATCATGTTAAGCTACGCTTGCCGGGGTTGGTCTGTGGATGGGTGACCATCTTTTCATACCGAGACTCCTCCGTGCCTCGGAAAGCACGTTAAGCCGTTGGTCCCGGCTGTCATTCGAGGATCTTTGACAGTCGTTACGGGTCGTCAGAAGCCCGAAAGTCTGACAACCAGTCTTACCAAGGGGTATCGTATTACCCAGTAAACTGGGTTGTGGAGGTCAGATAGGCAGTCGCTCCATGTAACATAATGGTATTCAGCTGCATCCGGTTAGACTGGAAGCCGACCCCAACATACTTGGGAAAAGGCTAGGCAGATTGAGTAACTTTTAAAATCGATTTTCTCCTACTGTATTGATTGTAATTTCATATTGTTACAAACATAACATTTTGAAACCCATACTATTATGAAATAGGTCATGTCTCAAAGTTATATGTATACATATTTGTGCTCGTGACTGTACAGTCGGCCCCAAAAAGATGTAAACACGAATTATTCGAACAATGAATTATTTTATTGTCAACAACTTTTGTTTTTATCATTGTATCTACCGTATAGGTACAAAACATAATATACAATTTATTTTAGCAAAACAAAATAAACATTTTGTCACAAAATATCTATACACCCTATGACCTAAACAAGGTAATCTATGTATATAAGTCTGACAGATATGTACCTATACAGTAATCATTAAATAACGAGGTAAACAAATCTAAAAGTTCATTAAATTCAAAAGTTCAACTTCGAGAGGAGGTGTTAGAAATAAGAATTTAGTTGAAAATGCGATGTCAAAAACATTTGCCATTTAAGTACTCAAACGCGTCAGATTGTCATATTAGTATTGACATGACAACGATCATATATTCTTAAGGTAGTCACTCACCGGGAGCATTTGCGTGTAATGTAACAGTTCAGATTCGAGTGAATGCGTCCAGGCGAGTATTAGGTCTGAATTCCTCCTACGCTCATGTCGGTCGCGTACGGTTGGTCACGTAAGATCGACAAAAGCTACGTCGTACTTTCCAATTTTGAAACAATGTTGCTTGCAATCTGCAACTGTACTTATAACAAAGTAAAACAAAAGACCATAGGGGCAGGGCTTTTTCAATGAATCAGTGTACACAAAAATCAACTTTATGGTGTATAGGCGTCCGTTTTGTCGATAGTACGTCAGCGAGAAATAAATAATAAAATACTGTACTTGCGATACTGACCGCTCTACGGTACGATATTCATAGCGACTGTCACGCACGCGTGGCATTCAGCTTATCATCGATAACAGACTGAGGGCGCTCGCACAATTCCATGCTCGCCAGTCGATCGACGTACGCGGCGCTGACGAGCGAGACCGACGCGCGCGATACGCGGCGCGTAGCAAACTAGCAACGCGCAACGTACGCGCCGCTGACGTTAACGTCGCAATGTGGTGCTTTACTAAAGAACGCAATGTATGGTACGTGCAACCGACATCAGCGCAGGAGGAATGCAGGCCTAACAATGCGTACCTGTAATGATACAATTCGTAACATTGCAGCAGTGAGTGTGGAAAACCGAGCATTATACCTTTTTTTTTTTTTTGTGGATGGGAAATCATCAAATAACTTCTCCCGCTCTGGGTGGAGCGGAAGGGCGTGTCAGACTTTTACTGACTAAAACCCACCCGTGTTCCTTCAGTAGCCTATGCCAGGGCCACGGTATCTTTTTCAAACAACCCGCGACCCCAGCGGCATCGGCCCTATTGGACCCCATCTTTTGCTGACATCTCTTTGAGGCGCGCGTGGAACACAACGCGCCGTCGACCCGGGCCTGGTCCTCACCGGACGGCGAGCTACCCACTACTCACCGTCCGCAAGCCCGCGCCTACGGTGGCTGGGAATCGGCTATCGATTCCCGCCGCCCAGGGCACCGAGCATTATACCTGAATCGATGTTACATGTATGAATACTAATAGTTCCAGCGATTACAAAAGTGAATACTCCTTAGTCAGTGCATCGAGATGACATAGTATTGTAATTACACGCGAATACCCGGTGAGTGAAAATCAATCTGCCTAGCCTTTTCCCAACTATGTTGGGGTCGGCTTCCAGTCTAACCGGATGCAGCTGAATACCAGTATTTTACATGGAGCGACTGCCTATCTGACCTCCACAACTCAGTTACTGGGTAATACGATACCCCTTGGTAAGACTGGTTGTCAGACTTTCGGGCTTCTGACAACCCGTAACGACTGTCAAAGATCCAGGAATGACAGCCGGGACCAACGGCTTAACGTGCTTTCCGAGGCACGGAGGAGTCTCGGTATGAAAAGATGGTCACCCATCCACAGACCAACCCCGGCAAGCGTAGCTTAACCGGATAGATCGACCCGTGCGGCTGTTATTACTTAGCCACGAGCTCTCAATACCCGGTGAGTGAATACATTAAAAAGCCTAAGCAACATTCGTTAGGAACATTCATGATTTACCTATTTGTATTTTAAATCTAAAAACAAATAACAGGTCAGTGACGTCATGCATGAAATGGACAATAATTAAATTCTCTTCTTCTATTAAATAAAGTTAAGAGGCTCACGAAGCAAACGTAGTTCATATAAACGAAATACCAAAATAATTTGTGAATCAAACATATTCTTAAGTTAGTGTGTATTTATATTATTTCGATTGGATTACAGAATATCTAGGTTCCCATACATATTTTGAAAGGTCACTGATGTGAAGACGAGATATGAGGAATTTAAAATTTCTATAGAAAACTTATTTATCTCATATCTCCTGTTTAAATCAATGTTAATATTTAATATATATTTGGGAACCCAGATAGTCTGTAATCCAATCGGAATAAATACACACTACCTTTAGAATATGTCTGATTTATAAATTATTTTGGTATTTTGTTTGTATGAACTACGCATGCTCCGGGGGCGTCTTAAAGACGTCTCATTCCATAGAAGAAAAAAGCCTAAGCAATGTCCGTTAAGAACTTTCATGATTTAGCTATTTATATTTCAAATCTAAAACTTCCACGTCATTGACGTCATGCATGAAATGAAGAGGACAAAACTAAATTATTGTTATTCTATTAAACGAAATTAAAGACGTCTCATTCGATATAAGTCGTATGACGTTGTCAGTCTTGTTTACCTTGTTCTGAAATTATCACTGTGTACATTGTTTTGGTCATAGGGTGTACAGATGTTTTGGGATCCAATGTTTACTTTCTTTTGGTAAAATATATTTGTATACTTAGTTTTGTATCTATGTAGATACAATGTTATGAAACAAAAGTTGTTGACTATAAAATGCTTTCCAGTTTATGTTATCCGTGTATAAATATTTTTGGGGCTGACTGTACAGGCACTCCTCTGCCTAACCGTTCGGGGATTAGGTATAGGCGTAATGTTAGGTTTGGGTGTGTATAGCTGAACATACAATACATTTAAAAAATCAGACTAATTGAGAACCTCCTCCTTTTTTGAAATCGGTCCAATTTTATTACAGCAACAATCTTCGCTGACCATAGAAGACTACACGAAGTACATCCGCACGCTGCCGCTGTTCGACGACCCGATGTTGTTTGGCCTGCATGCCAACGCGAACATCAGCTACGCTATGACAGAAACCAATTCATGCATCTGTTAGTACAACACAATCATGTTCCCTCTGCTGAGCCACAGGCCCCTCTCTTCAAGAGGGAGTGGGCCATAATAAACCACGCAGGCCGTGTGCGGGTTAGTAGATGTCACATGTTTTCGAATTTTAGTTCGATTCACGATGTTTTCCTTAAGTGGGAAGCGCCACGGTAACCCGCGAAATTCAAATTTTCTTACGTTTTTTGCAATTTGCAAGTCACTATTAGGTTGTGTGTTGATTAAAGTATGATTCGGGAGCGTAACGAATATATAATCATTAGAATCAGTAATACAACTCCTTAAGTTAGTATAATCCTCAAATGTCAAGATTTCATGAAATAGTCATTCATTAGAATTACCTGGTCTTAAAGAGTTGTATTGATGACTTTAATGATTATAATTCTACTAGCTGACCCGACAAACGTTATCGGGTCAGCAATTTTATTAAAATTTTGACAAATTTTAATAAAATTGATACAAAATTCCCATAGAAAATGCACTTTCAGTATTTACGAATTTTCCAATTTTTCCGGCAAGTTTTAAAACATTTTCTTTCATACAAACATTGTCCTGACAATTACAAACACAACAAAAAAGAATTAGCCAAATTTGTGCAACCGTTCTGAAGTGATGCGCGATGATTCGGCAATTGATTTTTATTTATATAGATAAATATATATATATGTTACGGTAGCGAATCATACTTTATTCAACATACAACCTAATACTGACTTGCAAATTGCAGAAAACTTAAGAAACTTTGAATTTCGCGGGCTTCCCTGACGCTTTCGCCTTAACCGTGATTAAATAATTTATACAAAGTAAAGCGCCTGACTGGGTTCGCATCTACGACCTACAACTGGTAAGTAGCGGCCGTTACCACTAGGCCATTACTGCTCTCTTTAGTACAATGCTACAGCGTTCTTTTGGTGCGTGACCAAATTACAAACGCCGCCATCTTGTTTTCTGAATACATTTGGAATGAAATTTCACAAAATAATTGCACAAATGTTTACCAACAGTGTAACTGGCAACGTCAGTCGGGTGCCAAAAGATCCTTATATCACTCACTATGTTCCATTGAGCTAGGAAAAACATGGAGACGCCGCGTTATTCTATACCTACATACATTGTATTATACAAATATGAGTGAAATAATACGATACAGAATGTTAAATATCGTTTTGTCTCATTCTTTCTAATAAAATAATCGTATTTGATGAAAGGGACAACAATATTTAAGTTGGTGCTTATTATGGTAACATGTTGCCGTAACGTAGTGACGGTTGTAGGTAAGTGCTTATTGGCCATCTTATGCGACGAGTTTTGCTGTCAAACGGTTGTTTACCTTTAAAACTTAATGTAAATGTTAGAAAACAGCGATTTAACTTTAGTTATAGTAACAACTATGGTCCTTGATTGACACGACTCTAGCCAGCCATTTTATGAGACATTATGAATGAGTGGATTTCTAAGAATGCTCCTTTTTTGTAGTATTGTCAGTCCATATACTGGATGACTTTTTTACCGTCTTGAAAAATAGGGTATAATTGGTGAATGAAGTAGGAGCCTATTTTTTTTTAAGAAAAAGAAATCTAAATTCAAATCATACGCACTACGCGCCCTGCGTAGTGCCTATGATTTGAATTGAATGCTTTATGGCTTTTTTCACGATTTTACGTTTATTAGTGATTTTTTTTTATTGCTGACTGGCCCTGCTCTTGACCTCGATCACGCCTGATGGGAAGCGATGGATAAGGTTTATGATGGAATGAGTGTGCACATAAAATTGTAGCGCCTTGGGGGTAATTTCGACACGTATGGCGTGACGGGAATGGCATGACGATCTCTAATGCCGTCACCCCCCACCCCCTCTCCGCTATGTTTTACATCTATCGGGCGTCCCGTGACAGCCACATTTTGTATTTCGTGTTTGACGGACTGTTGCCAAAATACATGTTATTCTTTATTTTTTTCTTACAGTTACGCTACGCGACCTACAACCTAAGGAGAGCGTGGCGGCCGGCGGAGTGTCCATTGAGACCGTCATAGAAATGGCCGCCATCGATATTATGAAAGTATTGCCCACGGAGCTGGATACGGAGCATATCTCTGCCACGTAAGATATTTTATAAATACCTAGCTGGCCCGGAAGACGCCCTGTGCAAAGGAGAATGGGTAAGAGTGTACCCAGACATTATAAACTATGTCGGTCTTTGTTGCCCTCATCGAATAGTTTAATTGATCCTAAGACAGCATGTCTGAATTCAATAGGAGAAAAAAGATATGAGAAGAAGTTAAGTTGATTTAATTAATATAATAACATAATGAAATAAAAGAATAGGAAACTTCTTAATACTCATACATACATAAATTCACGTCTTCTTCCCATAGGGGTAGGTAGAAACCACAGAACGTCACCTGATACGAACCTTAGGCGCGTCGCCCACACGAGCTAGAGTCGAGGCGGCATCGCGGCGCGGGCGTGCGGTGCAGGGGTGCGGGGGGTGGTGGAGGGAAGGTGCAGGGGTTTTCTACGCCTCGCCTCGACTCTAGCTCGTGTGGGCGACGCGCCTTACATACTCCTGCATGCGTAGCTTGACCACCATAGAAAAGGGTTTCGTCGACGGAAGAATAGACAAAATGATACATTGCCATGCTTATACGTTAGAAATCATTCTACAATCTGCCATTTTGTCTTTTTTTCCGTCGATAAAACCCTTTTCTATGGTGGTCATGCTACGCCTCCTGTGGCTTCGTTTACGTTCATACATTTGGCTAAGTGGCTATACACTCTCGCCTGTTGCGAGTGCTATGCGCCTGACCTTTCTGTAGACACGTGACTATATATGTCCTTCTAGAGGCATCCTCTCCCGGCGTTTCCACTCACATCTGCCTTGAAATACCTTTTATAATTCGCCTTTCATTCATCGTCTCAACATGGCCAAACCACCTAAGCATACTCTTTTCATTTTTTCTCACTACATATTTTTCTTTTAAACCGCACCGTTCATTTTACATGGAACGACTGCCTATTGGACCTCCACAACCCAATTACTGGGTATAGCCCGATTTTTATAACTGGGTGTCTTTCAACGTCAATATATTACAGTGTATTTAAAATAACAATAATAATCTAACGAATAATATAATAAAACTGCGCTGAAGACAGGAGTGTGTATTTAACCTAACCATTTTGAAGGTGACAGAGGCCCAGTTATAAAAATAGTGTTATAACACGATACCTCTTGGTAAGGCTGGTTGTTGGAATTGGGCTTCTGACTACCCGTATCGACTGTCAAAGATCTACTAATGGCAGCCGGCACCATCGGCTTAACGTGCTTTCCGAGGCACGGAGGGGTCATTCCTCAGCCTATAATTCATACTTACACCACACTTGCTTCATGGCTTCATCAATCTTTCTTCTAAACAGTCAATCATTCTCTTGTAAACAGTCTTCCCCAAATATACAAACTCGTTTACTTGCTCCACGCTCACTTACATTTATTCGACACATCCTCTTCTCTTTCAAACACCAACCTTCGACTTATTCACATTTATATTCACCCCTTTTTTATATACATACTTCATCCATCACAGTCACCATGACTTGCAACTATTCTGCTGACGATGCATGTAGAACTTGATTATCTGCATAGAGAAGACATTTGACAGGCAACTCACTCATCCTCAATCCGCACTCACCCTTTTTCAAATCTGTCAGACAATCATGTGTACAAGTTGAACAGCTACGTTGACGCTACACAACCCTGTCTAACACCACTTGAGATGTAGAACTAGTCCGTGTATGCTTTATCTATCCTAACAAAAGCACCGGAACACTTGTAATATAAAGATTTCAGTGCCCGTACCAAGTGCCAGCCCACATCGTAGATGAATAGTGTCGACGACAATTCTTTATTTTTTATTAATTGTTGTAATTTTATTAATATACATTAAAATTTATAATAATTACATTCAATTATTATGCTTAATTGTCATAATTATCATCTATAATATCGTCCCACGCAATGGCTGGACCAACGAAAGGTTGTTTATTTAGCCAACTTAATATTTCTTCATATCGCACCTTGATAACAAAAGTGGCATTATCAGAACTATGTTTTCTAAATAACTCCATAATTTACTGCCATGTTTTCAGTACTTACCTACATAACTTAAAAGTAAGATAGTCAAACTGACAAGTGAAACTATTTGTAGTCTTTTATTGCAATTATTTGCTAAGATATTGACCCAAATGCTACATCAAAAACGTTAAATGGACATACTGAAAAATTTAAATTTTTGTATAACGCTACTTTTGTTTTCAAGGTGCGATATGTGTTTTTTTTCCAAGTGAATTCAGACATGCTGTCTTAGGATTATTTAAACTACTCCATGAGGACATAAAAGACAGACATAGTTCATAATGTTTTTTGGGTACGGGGCCCATACAGCATTACCCATTATCCTTTCAATAAATTTGTTTTGTTTCGCTTACGCAGTGGCAAAGTAGCGCCCTCTAGAATAGTTTTCTGTAATATTTCCCATTCTCCCGATTTTTTCCTGCTACCTTTTCCATGACCATTAACAAAATAAAGAAGAGATTAATAATAAAATATCCAAAAATAGCCAAATCGGTCCAGTGATACGCTTACCGACGACCAGCATTTCATATTTATAACCTTTTATTTAACTTGCCTTGTTAGTTTGGTCAAATCTTGCAAGCTGTATACCACTTCCTATTATCCTACGGAGTTGAAATTGTACAAGTTGATTAAGTTTCGAAGACGATTTTTATGATAAGCATGACCTGATTGGCTCCAGATGACGGTGAACTGTACAGACACGAAATTTTATATACGCTTTAAGTATGATAGTCCGTTCTAAAGTCAACCATGTCCTGGCTGCTGCACCCAGGTTTAGCATCAGACGAGGGAACTCCTCAACGGTCAACTGTATATCTCATTCGCCAAGTGTACAGAGTATAAAGAGCGATAGAACTTTGTTCCAAAATGATGTAATCTATCTACCTATAATTAAATAGTAACGAAGAATTTTTGCCCGTTTGTCTGTTTGTCTGGATGTATGGTTGGCGCAAAGACGGCTGAACGGATTTGAATGACATTTGGCACACAGATAGTGGATTAATACAATACATAGATATTTTCCGTTATCCATCCACGCGAGTAATAGCTACTCCAAACTACACACATTTATTTATTAAATTAAGTTCACCAACAGTTGTTACAGATATACCGATGGCTTCTAAATATATTGAATCAACTGTACTTCTAATAACTTTAAAGGAAGGCGATAAAAAGAGCGAATGGTTATTAATAAAATAATATGAAGTTTATCATGCACTGCTAATAGGCCTTATTATATTCAATTCACTATGATTAGCTATATAGGAGCCATCGATAATAGAGATAGGAAAATACAAGTAATTGTGTCTTAAATCTAACTGTTCAACCAATTATAGGCAAACACCACATGCAAAGTGTTATTTGTATCAACATCTGTTTATAATTTTAAAGACTATTTGTATGTACTTAAGTTCTGGATAATATAGATATAAGGAGGTAGCCCGCGAAATTCAAATTTTCTTACGTTTTTTGCAATTTGCAAGTCAGTATTAAGTTGTATGTTAAATAAAGTATGATTTGCGGCCGTAACAAATATGTATTTACAGAATTATATACAATAGAATCAGTAATACAACTCCTTAAGTTAGTATAATCCAAAAATGTCAAGATTTCATGAAATAGTCATTTTTGGGATTACCTGATCTTAAATAGTTGATCACTTTAATGATTCTAATTATGTAAATAGATACTTGTTACGACCGCAAATTATAATTTTATCAACGTACAATATAATACCGACTTGTAAATTGCAAAAACGTAAGAAAAATTGAATTTCGCGGGCTACCCTGACGCTTCCCCCTTAAGGCTAAGCGCGCACCGCGATAAAAAATCGTTGCGATTTTTTTAATGCGAAATAAAATCGCAAACTACAATATTATTAATATAAACGATTTATTTTCGCAATGCGCGGATTGTAGTGTATTTCTGTGGTTCACAGATTTGCGATATTTTTTCGCAACGATTTTTTATCGTAGTGCGCGCTCGCCCTAAGTACTAATTACTACCTATTATATTTAACACGTTTGACGTGTCTGACAAACGTCGACATTGAATCAGAGTGGACGTCAACCAGGTCGCTGTTTTCGTTTATAAGTTTGCACAAGCACATGCGGAGTTTAGGCGAATTAATACCAAACACTGTATGGCGAAGAGGTGGCGCTAGGGATGTTATAGGTTTGCAAGGCGGTCTACGGGGTACTCTGAAGTTGAATTTATGTATTTAATAGTTGTACGCAGTCAATGTTGTTATTCAGCAGTTTATACGCGAACTTCAAATCCAAGAGATCCCTTCGGGCTTCCAGGGTACTCATTTTGTAGTAGCCTAGTTGATAGTTTGATAATACAATTATTTATTTGCAGATACCCTGTATCATACAAGGAGTCTCTGAACACGGTGCTCATACAAGAGGCTAATCGCTACAACAAACTACTGAAAGTTATCGACAATTCCCTGAGGTATGTTTTCATTGCCGTGTTAACTCGAATATTAAATAAATACAGATTGATTTTTTTCCAAATCAGTATGGGTAGGTTCTGGACTGGACTGGACCACAGGTCATAGAGAAAAGTTTAGTAAGCGCAGTTTGTCGTGAAAACAAACGGCTTTGTGGTTTGTGGCTTTTTTCGGTTTTGTGGGGCATAGTTATTAAGTTAAGACTTTATATCACATGGGCCCTATCAGAATACCAGCGCTGCGGGATTTATTTAAATATTGCAGCTTTATGCTGAGATAGGAGCCTTTTTGGCCTCGCACAGGTATTTTTAATTTTTATTTTTTGTATATTTTTTTTTTAATGTTAATTTTGTTAGTTTACTATGCTCTTTTTTACTGTTTGTATTTGCTGTGCGTGTCCCAAATAAAATATTTTTCTTTCTTTCTTTCTTATAGACTTTGTATTTTAATAAATAAATAATAACATATTATTGAAATTTTACTACGGTTTCCGATACTGCCGTAGCCAATGTATTTACTCGACATTAGACTTAGTAGGTTCATTACATTCCTTATAAAGCAAGCTTTCACCCATTATAATATTTTTCATTTCTGAGCAGATTTACGGCCGATATGAGACGACATCTGACATTATTTTGCTATTGTTAACTTCATATTAATTTTTAATCCTATTTTGGCGAATATTTCTATTGTTTCTCTTCACGTCCTGGTAGTGCTTTACCAACTTTTGACATTGAGGCCTCAATAACTGATCTAGCTAAACACGTTTTTGCGGATCGCTTGCTTTCTACAATGGAGGACGTTCCAAAACGGCAGTAATTGAATCTACAGTAGAAAAAGACATATTCTTGAAGCGCAAGACCAAAATTAACAAAATATCTGCCTCTTCCGAGCGATAAATGCAATCGGGTTTGCAATTTCGCGATCCACTCGTGACACCCGCTCCACGAGCGTATCGCTTCCTTGACCTCGGTTCCGCAGCTCACCGAAAATGCGGCCTGTTCAACCATGAACAGTAGTTACACGAGCCAGCTACATCATTACAGCGTCAGCGTTAAGAGCGACATCCATTCGATCCGCCGGCAACACCGGCACACCGTCAGCACTAAGAAGTGACCTGCTGAGATCTTCGCTTCATCGGCTCGATACACACACAACACACATGTAAATAGGTATCAATGTGTATTGACCACAAAATTTATATATAATTAAGTTAACTACTGTAATAAAGCAGTCATCAAGCTGGAGTCGAATTTGATTCATCTCCCGTAACTCCTCTCACTGTGGCCAAGACACCTTTAGCCATCATCGGTCCTATGAGCCTGTGGGATCGGCAGTGAGAAAACCATTTCCTGTGTACATTGCACGACGTACACAAACCCCTATTCCTACCCAAATTCCGTCTGTCACCGTAGGTCTCCTTGTGACAGACTTCCCGTACGTGAAACCAACGTAACTTACGTTTGGTGTGGTTTGTATGATAGGCTAGGGCGTTAGGGTAACTAGGGTGCTAGGTAATTGCTATAGGGCTAGGTTTAGAGTCAGTAGGGTCTTAGGTATTTCATAAGTACCAGACTCAATTGTTTCTAACGTAGCCGCACTGTACGCATTTGGAATAACGGCCGTACTAAGCTGTAAGTCCCGGTGCGTACACGGCCTGAAAGAAGGCATGAGTTCAATTTTAAAGAAAATAAAAGTGATAAGAGAGCATTCTGTATAAATAAATAAATATTTATCGAGCTTGATATCTATCGGTAATATGTCAATGTCTTATCATAGAAATCATCAACATATTCCTTTTGTACGTTATATTTGCTGAGAAACGTCATGTTCTCATGTAATAGTCATATTTCCTAGCAACTATGTATGTCAGAGCTTAGAGAAATATGTTGATGATTTCTATGATAAAAAGTATACACACGTGCACCTTCCTCAGCGCTCATAGCAAGACTGGCGTTGATCTTTCGCTTGCGACTGTCGTCAACGTGCTTTTAGACGCTGCGACAAGTAGCGAAAGCATGCGACTCGCCTAGCCTGTCGTTGCGACTGCATCTCGATGCCAAGCGTGCGGACCTTACAAAATATATGAAAATTGTCGGCCGCAGCCTTTCGTTGCCTATAGTCGCCGAGCTGTCGTAGTCGTATGTCGCATAGTGTGCGCCATGTCTTGAGCAACAACCGCACAATATACATTTATACAATAATCATTCATTTTGTCATTACCTAAAAAAGTAAGAAAACTGGAATTTAATGAAGAGGTATCAGAGGGACTCGTGGGTAATATATAACAGCCACACGAGTAGATCCATCAGGTTAAGCTAAGCTTGCCGCAGTTGATCCGTGGATGGGTGACCATCTTTACATATCAAGAGCCTTCTGTACCTCGGAAAGCATGTTAAGCCGTTGGCCTGCTTGTCATTCGAGGACCTTTGACTGTCGTTTACGGGCCGTCGAAGTCCGAAAGTCTGACAACCAGTCTTTACCAAGGGGGATACCCCTTCGTAAAGACTGGTTGTCAGTTCGTTGCGTCATAGTTGGGAAAAGGTGGATGATGTTGACCTGATGCGTTGTTTTGTATCATTACAGGGATCTGCTGAAAGCCATGAAAGGTCTGGTGGTGATGTCCGAGGCGCTGGAGAACATGGGAGGTAGCCTGTCCCGGAATACGGTGCCTCTAATGTGGAGCTCTAAGGCATACCCTTCGTTGAAACCGCTTGGTAAGTATGTAGCCAACCCACGGCTTATGACAGCCATTCGGTTGACCGGTATGTCTCCGGTTTCAAAAAGTTCCAATTAAGTAATCGTAGTCAAATCTCGTGTGAGCTGTTTTATTTATCGACTACAAATATGCATGTTTAGTTTTCTATAACCGGTCGAATTTTGCCATGGATATGAACAACTTACTATGGGATCAACACTAAAAAACCGGTCAAGAGCGTGTCGGACCACGCACAATGAAGGGTTCCGTAGTTGGGATGAATTTATCCCAAGAAAAACTTTACATTGTTGTTGAAAAACATGATCTCCCATACATTCCAATTACAAATGTCCATAGTTAAACGAAAAGGATCCAACCCACATTACACCTAATGTGGGTTGGATTCTTTTTGTTTAACTATGGACAAATGTAAGTTTGTACTCACAATATTGAGAGATTTACCATGTTGTTTTAAGACCATCGACTTCTTATAAGTTTTTCTGTAATTTATAGGTATTGAACTATTTTCTATATTGTTTTCAAAATTTTAGGCTCAGTACTTTCGGAGAAAAAGTGGTCAATTTTCGTCTATTTTCATAAATAACATTAAAATGGTTTATTTTAAAATTATTAAAAAAAAATACATTTGAGACTCTTACAGTAAGCCCTTTCATTTGATATGTCACACGGTACAGTTTGCAAACTTTTTTTTTAATTTTCATATTTGCCCCCCAAAGTTGACCCCCATATTCAAAATTTATTTATTTACGTTACACGTCCATGTTTGGGTCACAGAAATACATATGTGTACCAAATTTTAACTTAATCGGTCCGTTCGATTCGGAGCAAATTGGCTGTGACAGACGGACAGACAGATAGATAGACACACGAGTGATCCTATAAGGGTTCCATTTTGTCCTTTTGGGGTACGGAACAGCTGATTTTTAATCAGCTGTTCCCTACATTTTGACGAGTAATGCGAACATAATAACAATGAAACTTCTACTGTGTCTCGTTTGGCGTCCTTCAAAGCGTTAAAAAAATGATGATGAAACAATAATGTTCAATTAAGAAATCAGTTTACGTTCATAGATCATCTTGTTTTTTTTTTTTTAATATATATTTCAGTCCACGAACACACAGCTTACTTGAGATATTTTGACTGCAATAACTTCAATAGAACTTTTAGAAACCGTAGTCAACCGAATATTTTGACCTTGCTTACGTTATTTTACGTTCTTACGATGTAGGTGCATTTCATCATCATCATTCTCCTGCCCTTGTCCCAATTTATTTGAGGTCGGCGCAACATGTCTTTTTCTTCCATACTTCTCTATTAGTCGTCATTTCGGTAGTCACTTCCTTTCTGGCCATATCATCTTTCACACAGTCCATCCATCGTTTCTTTGGTCTTCCCTTACTCGTATACTCGTATATTCCTCTACGTTCATACTCAACACTTTCCTGACGACATTTTCCTCATTCCTCCGCATCACATGCCCATACCATGACAACCGATTTCCACACAACTTTTCAGTCACCGGTGTCACTTTCAGACTTCCTCTTACATACTCATTTCTTATTCTATCTATTCGCGTAATAGCACACATCCCTCTTAGCATTCTCATCTCGGCTGCATGCAATTGCCTTTCATTCAATCTTTTTATGGCCCAACATTCTGATCCATGCAAGACAGCAGGTATAACCATTGTTTTATAAATCTTCCCCTTGAGTTTAAGGGGAATGCGGGAGTCGCAGATTGTTCCCGTGACCTGCCGCCATTTCATCCATCCAGTGTTAATTCTGTGCTTAACAGTCCGGTCTACTTCGCCATCGCTTTGCACAAGTGAACCAAGATACCGGAAGTCGGAGCAGACCGGGAGAAGCGCGCCATCAAGCGCTATGGCTCCAGCACTGGAGAGCGCCGAAATCGCAGAACATATACTCGGTCTTGGTTCTGCTGATTTTCAAGCCGACATTCTCCAGTTTCCATTGCCATTTCTCCAATCTGCTCTGGATCTCAGGTCCATCTTCACCGACAAGAACGATGTCGTCGGCAAATAGCATGCACCAGGGTGCCTCTTCCTGTATGTCCGCTGTCAGAGCGTCCATAATCAACAGGAAGATGTAAGGACTTAAAGCCGACCCCTGGTGCAAGACCGCCACACTGAACTCGTCGGTGTTGCCAGCAGCCGACCGGACGTAGGTACAAGATTGACTGTATATAGCACGAATTAACTCTACATACTTCCCGGGCAAACCTTTCTCTTTCAAGGCCCACCACAAGACATCCGGAGGTACCCTATCATACGCTTTTTCCAGAGCAATGAACACCATGTGCAAGTTATTGTGTGCATGTCTGTACTTCTCGCACAATTGGCGGAGTGCAAAAGTGGCATCCACTGTTCCTCGACCTGGCATAAACCCAAACTGGTTTGGGGTAATCTCACTCTCCTCTCGCAATCTTTTCTCTATTATTTTCTCCCATACCTTCATACTATGGGACATAAGCTTTATCCCTCGATAGTTGTTGTAGGTGCATTTATAATTTAAAAAAAATACAACTACATATGTTAAAAAAGTTAGGTTGGATTCTATGTCTCTATAGTAAGTACATAGAATTCAACTAAAATGTACAATTTGTATCATACAGATATACATACATTTGTAATATGAATAAAGTTTTAATATTATTGTATGTGGATTTTCGATACGATATGGTGGCGTTACCATAAGTCATTTTTACTTTGCAAACATAGGTAATTCGTACATGATATTTTTTTATAATAAAGTCGTCTATTTTCTTTCGTCACAATGGACATGCAAATGATAATAACATTTTGTTTTGATTATTTAGATATAATATAAAAATCGAAAATGGTAACGCTTTATTCAACAGTATCAACTTCAACTAATTCAACTTCATGCAACTTATTGCCGTCATAACTTCAGCAGGCGTTTAAGAAGAAACTTCTTCGATAATTGTACGAGAATTGAAGGACGCAACACGTTTAGGCACATTTCCTTATATATATGAGAGAGTAGAAAGATATAACTCTCTCTGATTCACACTAAATCTGTCTTATTTTTTATTTTTTAAGAAGTTTCACTTCTATCACGTGTACGATGCACGCGCAATTTTATTGTAATGATAAATTAGTACGTACACACAAATGACACAGCAGTGCTGGCCCAGTGGTAATGGCTCCGACTTACGTGTTGTAGCTCTTGGGTTCGAACGCAGCCAGGCGCTTTACTTGGTGTAAATAATTTCATCACCGCTGGTCTCAAAACGGTGAAGGAAAACATCGTGAGGAAACCGGCGTGTTCTAGAACCAAAATTTGAAGACATGTGACATCTACCAACCCGCACTGGGCCCGCGTGGTGGATTACAGCCCAGTCCTTCTCGAAGAGAGAAGGCCTGTGTCCCAGCATTGGGAACGCTATAGGCTGATTATGCTTACTGTCGACAAAACGGACGCCTGTAGGTACACCTTAAAGTTGGTTTTTGTGTACACTGATTCATTGAAATAACCCTGCCCTATGGTCTATTGTTTTTTTTTACTTATTCATAAGTAAAGTTGCAGCTTGCAAGCAACATTGTTTCAGAATTGGAAAGGCGTAGCTTTTGTCGATCGTACCTACATACAAATTATGGTGCTTCTTGTTCCTTGGAATAAATACGCATTTTGCAGCTCCAGTGTACGTGTAGATTTTCATTCTTCCTGCTTATACACACATCTCAACATGATTTCTTCATAATGGCTACTCAAAAGCCTACTTTATTGCTGTTTACTTATTCTGGGACCTGAGGAGCTCGTGGCTAAGTAATAACAGCCGCACGGGTCGATCCATCAGGTTAAGCTACGCTTGCCGGGGTTGGTCCGTGGATGGGTGACCATCTTTACATACCGAGACTCCTCCGTGCCTCGGAAAGCACGTTAAGCCGTTGGTCCCGGCTGTCATTCGTGGATCTTTGACAGTCGTTACGGGTCGTCAGAAGCCCGAAAGTCCGACAGCCAGTCTTTACCAAGGGGTATCGTATTACCCAGTAACTGGGTAGTGGAGGTCAGATAGGCAGTGGCTCCATGTAAAATACTGGTATTCAGCTGCATCCGGTTAGATTGGAAGCTGACCCCAACATAGTTAGGAAAAGGCTAGGCCTGAAAAAAGGGGACCTGGGACATTATTCACACACGGTCATATAATCCCAAACTAAGCAGAGCTTGTAGTATGGAAACCAGATACTACATACACTACTTTTTTTTTTGTAAATACATATTTATATAGATAATTACACCCAGACTCAGGACAAACAGACATGTTTATGCACACAAATGTTTGTCCTGGGTGGGAATCAAACCCACGACCTGCGACATGATAGGTGGTGTCTTAACCAACTACGCCATCTGTCGCCATATTTATTTTAAGGATTACCAACGAGAGATACATTACTTGTACATTAATAATTTATTCTGTGGCCTATTTAATTTGAACCTACTCGTTTTTTTTTTTTTTTAATTGTAAAGACATTTTATCCTGATCTATTCTGTGGCAGTATATTAAGTGATTTTAATTATTTATAATCCTTTAATGTACACTCAACCACAAGTAATCATAGCTTACACACTGTCGAGTACAATTTAATGACTATAAATATATTTCTTCCACTCTAGCGGCGTGGGTAAAGGACCTGTGCCTCCGAGTGCAGTTCATGAAGGAGTGGTCGGCGAACGGCATACCCAAAGTGTTCTGGATCTCGGGCTTCTACTTCCCGCAGGCCTTCCTCACCGGAGCCCTACAAAACTATGCGAGGAAACATGTCATTGCTATTGATACCATCGGTTACGCGTTTGAGGTAAGTTCTTTATAGTGTGGCGACATCTACATCGTCACATGCGAACTACGCATCACACTGACGTCACGCAAAATCCTGCATCGCGCAATCAGAGTATACCGCGCGACTTGCATATATACAACGTCCCGACATCAATCGTCGGGCAGTACCCCACCAGACACAACACCCGTCTGGTCGGAGGATCCTCCCTTTTCTATGGAGGATGAGTGAACTTTACACCCCGTTCCTCATACCTCTATAATAGTTTGGACGGAAACCGCAGTACCGTGAAGGGTGGAATGCCGTGAGCGTTTACGAATGAGCGACGGGACGCCGTGAGCGTTTACGAATGAGCGACGGGATGCCGTGAGCATTGCTGAATGAGCGGCGGCACCCCGTGAGCGTTGACGAATGAGCGGCGGGACGCCGTGAGCGTTGACAAATGAAGGTCTCCCGGCCATCAGCGTTGACAAATAAATGGTGGGATGCCGTGAGCGTTGACGAATGAGCGGCGATACTTAAGGCGCGGTAGAGCGGTATCGGTCAAGCTAGACATCAGCAGCACAATTGCGTGACACACTTTCAATCTCAGAACGACGGCTTTTGAAGAAAATTGCTAACTCATTGCTTTATAGGTTTGAAAAATTTGTCTGCTTTACAAAGTAAATAACGCAATGAATGTTGTTGAACTGTCAAAATTAAAGGCAATATTGGAATTCTCCATTTCCACGGGCGTAAAAATATTGCGGCGGGATTTTATCGCGCATTTTCAACTCTCGTTGTTAAGCCGAGCAGTTATTTTTTGACGCGCTGTGATGCGCTATCACAGCGCGTCGAAAAAACACACTGTTGGATTTTTTACTCTCGGCGCTAAATAGTGCGTTGAAAAACAAGTGCGGGAAAAAAAACGCCAGGGGAAAATCGCCCGTGCGATTATCCCGCCTGTAATCTTTTCCGACACAGACTATAGCAATAGACAAGTCACTAAATAATATTAATAAAGAAAATTAAAGGTAGCCCGCGAAATTAAAATTTTCTTACTTTTTTTTGCATTTTGCGTGTCAGTGTCAGGTTGTATGTGTATTAAACGATTGATTCGCGACCTGCCTGAGAAAATTAAATTTCACATTCATTAGCTTAACTTTGGTCTTAGCGACTATGGGCGTGGTCATGGTCCCAACTAAGCAATTTTTATTTATATTTTGTTCTCCATGTTTCTGGTTCTTCGCTCATCTACACACATAAATAAAATTGTAGTGTCTGTTTATAATATCAAAATAACAGCTTTTTACTAAATGCATATGACATTTTTTTTTGTCTTGGTTTGTTCCGGCTTATCTCTGAAAGGGCTTGAGCGATTTTGTCGGGACTTTCACTGGCAAATAGCTGATGTTATAAGAAGTAACATAGGCTAACGTTTATTATAGACAAGAATTAGGGTTCCGCGCAAAATTTTAAAACCCTATGAAGTTATTGTATTAAAACACGTATGTATACTAAAACATAAATAATTAAATTGTCTTTAAAATAGTGAAAGTTTCATATAAATACGCTTGATAGATTTTGCGTGATTCTCAGTTTTTATCCGCGTTAGATATAACTTTACAAATTCAATCATGATTCGAAATACACGTGGCGCCATCTATTATCATAAGAAAGTTATTGTTGTTTTCCTCGGGAACAGTCCTTTTTTTCGGGATGAAAGGGATGTTCGGTTCTGTGGTTTAGGGGTGAAAAGGTAACAAACAAACAAACAAACTACTTTCGCATTTATTATATTAGTTAGGAAGTTAGGATTTATAGTTTGGCAGTGACCAAAAAGTATGTCAAGACTTGTAAAAGACGACTTGTTTTAAATAATGGAGAAGAATCTGTTTCTTTTAACCGTTTTTTTTTTGTAACCAAACTTACTTTCGCATTTATAATACATATTAAGTTAGGAATCTAAAATATTCACATATTTATTAAGAAAATGCTTTAATTTAACATATATTTTTTTCCAAATCATTAACACTAACTCATTTAGACGTGATCTTCAGTTTAAAATCGTGTAAAGTCGGTTATCGTCGCCTTAACAGGCTATGTATGTATGTATTTCCGCAGGCGCTGGCACAACCTCCTAACAAGAAGCCAGAGGACGGCTGCTGCGTGCGCGGTCTGTTCCTGGAGGGCGCGCGCTTTGTCATGGGTGACATGTCGCTCGAGGAGAGCAGGCCTAAGGAGCTGCATGTCGGTGAGTATAGCGGTGTATCTACGGGTGTATCAGAAATGTGTGGTCAAACTTAGGATGTGGAACAAACCATCAAACTAAACCACTTTCTCCATGGGACGAACGAGAAAAAATTATCAGCCGTCTTATATATTTGGGTCGAGTAGGTATTGAAGTTTTGTACGGGACAGCTGATAGTATTTTCTCGATTACGATGTTGGTCCCGTGCAGATAGTTGTTCAGTTTGATGGTCTGTACCACACTCTTAAATTTGATCACACCTTTCTGATACTTGCTGTATACAACTATGGGATCGGGTTCGATTCCTGGCTCAGACAGAAGCTTTTTCAATAAACAAAATATGCAGTTTTATTTTTCTTCAATATTGATACATCGCTACCCATAATTTCGAATTTAGCCCTGAGGTGTGCCCTCGCCTAAATCGTGTTCAATTACGCAACTGACATCTATTATCTATAATATATATGTCGTGGATAACGATATTGTTTTAATAAAAGTTCCTCAATTGATTAATGTAGTAGTAGGGCAAACACCGTGACGTTATTTAGTAATGGCGGCACGTGGACAGAGTCGTTTTGGAGAGTGGGGATTGTCGAACGGGCACTTCGCATCGAGACGCGGACCAAGTCACTTCTCCAAAACGAAACTGTCGGTTTGCCTAGTTAGATTGCATATTTAGTTTATTCAATTATTAAAAGTGAAGTTACATTTACACTTCGTGTTTTTCAACGCCACCTACGAAATGGACCCTTTACCACCGAACCAAGATGGTGACGACCCTATCGCTCCGCCGTCGCTGACGTCGTCATATATAAGTATACATAGGGCGTCCCACGACTTTGCCACATGAAGGTTAATCACTTTAAATACTGTAGAAAAATTTACTAAATGAAGACTTCATTTTTATTTTAAAAAACAGTACGAACTGCGTTCATAGAATTTTAAATAATCGCCTGTCTGAACTGGGAATCGAACCCACTAGATGTGAACAAAACCTGTAATTTTACTGTACCGATTGAAAGGCTCAATCATATACATTGATTTCTTCTAAATAACTTAGCATCTAAAATAAAAGGAAGACCATGACTTAACATTTATTTAAAATAATAAAGTACGTTTAACTGCAACTTACAATCAATTTTATTTATTTAATGCTCAAAATGTTCTAATTGTAACTCTTTTAATAATTTCGCTTCTCGTTGATTTATTTATTTTTTAATGGTGAATGTTTAAAATATTTCTAAGTTCAGTTTGTAACTCCTGCACTCTCTCCTGTAAACTAAGTATTTTACGTAATCCCATAAAAAAATCTAATGGGGTTAGATCTGGGGATCTCGGAGGCCATCTGATTTGTCCATGAGTCCATCCAGGAAGGAAAATATTCATTAAGAAAATCCCTTGTCCTCCAACTGTTATGAGCCAGAGCCCTGTCTTGCCTTGCTTCCCGTCGAGAATGAGATTTCATCGGTCTGAATCGGGAATATTTCAGTTCCTTAAAATCTTAAGTATTTTTAAGCTTCTTTCTGTGTTCAGATGCCCTCGGTAAAAATGTATTAAGAGAACCTGTTTTTCACAATCCCACACCAACAATTGAATGAAAAACGCACTTGATCATTAGTCTCCCGCGGATTCGTAAGGGATTCTGTCTGGACCAAACACAATTATTACGGCGGTTGTACGTACCATTGTTACTGATGTTTGACTCATCTGTCCAAATAATGTTATTCAGAAAATGTTGATTTTCTTGGAGGAGCCTTTGAACTAAACGCCCTTTAACATAACTCTTGAATTTTTCGGGTTCCGTACCAAAATGGTAAAAAGGAACCCTTATGGTGCGACCCAGACACCAGACAGACAGCTGTCTATCTGTCACAACTGGATATCTCAGTCAAAGAATGCTATCAACTTTAATTTTGAAATAGTTTTAGATGACGTTTGCCCAAACATTTTTCAAATAAGAACGAAATAAAAATGTATATATTTTTTTGCAACAGGTGTTTACTAGGGCATGTGGGATATCATATGAAAGACTCTTAAATTTGTGTTTTTTCGGGTTCATAGTCATAGGTTTTTTTTTTAATTACTCTTAACACACATTCAGTATGTTAACCAACAGAGGGCGTTCCCGTTAACCCGCAATAGTAAACACCTGCATAGCATCCATACATGCTAAATAAAATATTACCATTCGAAAACAAAATGGTTTTTATTTTTTTTTTAATATTAAAATATTCACTAAAAATGCTAAAAATATTCATTAAAATATTCAAAAAAATATAAAAAATAAAAACTAAATTGCGATGTTTCCGTCCTTCAAGTACGCGTGTACAGAGTGTTTCTTTTACGTATCAATTTAACATTTTTAGTGAATATTTTAATATTAAAAAAAATAAAAACCATTTTGTTTTCGAATGGTAATATTTTTTTTAGCATGTATGGATGCTATACTATTGCGGGTTAACGGGAACGCCCTCTATTGGTTAACATACTGTATAAATATGAGCAACATTATTTCTCCTACAGAAATGGCGATCTTATACATGAAACCGGAACAAAACCACAAACTGCAGCAGGGCTTGTACGAGTGTCCAACATACAAGACGTTGAACCGGGCGGGAACACTGTCTACTACGGGCCACTCCACCAACTATGTGATGACCATCGAGCTGCCCACACACAAGCCCCAAATACATTGGATCAAGAGAGGCGTTGCGCTGTTTTGTGCGCTTGATTATTAGGTTATTTTTTTTATTGTGGTTTTTTTGTTACATTTATCTGACTATACTTCATTTCAAATTAGATTAGATATTTGAATAAACCTTTTTTTACAGTCCGATCGACCGATTTCGACTTCTATTGCGTTGGTGGCAAGCTGCAGTAAACAGTTGGTATTGTAACCACGTTTTTGCTTTTAATGCCATCCTTATGCTTACGGAACAAGAGTCAAAATCGGTTGAACGGACTGTAAAAAAGGTTTATTTAAACGTGTAATCTTATTTTAAATGGTGTATCTAATAGATGATGCTGAATATGACTGAAAAAAAAATATAACGGATATAAAAAGATGCTTAATGAAGCCGAGATTCACGTGTTTCTCCCGTCATTGTGATTTTTTTTTGTATTGGACCATACTTACCCATACCGGGAACCTTCTGGTTATGGAAATAAGTTCCAATTTGTATTGTCTTTTATTTTACGACCACAACTTCTAAATGTTAAGGCTGCCAACAGACGGACTGCACAACAACAACCGCACGCAGTCGATATATTCATCTGCATGCAGTTGTACGTTCGACTTCGTACAGTCGTGATATCAACAACACTACCACCAACAACAACAACATCAACAACAACGGACATCAACTGCACGCGGTCGGCAGGCGACCTCGTAAACGACACTAACTGTATACGGTTAGCGATCAACCGCGTGAAGTTGAAGTCCCGACTGTACGCAGTTTATATCGACTCCACACGACTGCAGCCGACCGCGTGAACTGCACACTAACTGTATACGGTTAGCGATCACCCGCTTGAAGTTGAAGTCCCGACTGTACGCAGTTAATATCGACTCCACACGACTGCAGCCGACCGCGTGAACTGCACACTAACTGTATACGGTTAGCGATCAACCGCGTGAAGTTGAAGTCCCGACTGTATGCAGTTAATATCGACTCCACACGACTGCAGCCGACCGCGTGAACGGCACACTAACTGTATACGATTAGCGATCAACCGCGTGAAGTTGAAGTCCCGACTGTATGCAGTTAATATTGACTACACACGACTGCAGCCGACCGCGTGAACTGCACACTAACTGTATACGGTTAGCGATCAACCGCGTGAAGTTGAAGTCCCGACTGTATGCAGTTAATATCGACTCCACACGACTGCAGCCGACCGCGTGAACGGCACACTAACTGTATACGATTAGCGATCAACCGCGTGAAGTTGAAGTCCCGACTGTATGCAGTTAATATTGACTACACACGACTGCAGGCGACCGCGTGAACGGCACACTAACTGTATACGGTTAGCGATCAACCGCGTGAAGTTGAAGTCCCGACTGTATGCAGTTAATATCGACTCCACACGACTGCAGCCGACCGCGTGAACGGCACACTAACTGTATATGGTTAGCGATCAACCGCGTGAAGTTGAAGTCCCGACTGTATACAGTTAATATCGACTCCACACGACTGCAGCCGACCGCGTGAACGGCACACTAACTGTATACGGTTAGCGATCAACCGCGTGACGTTGAAGTCCCGACTGTATGCAGTTAATATCGACTCCACACGACTGCAGCCGACCGCGTGAACGGCACACTAACTGTATACGGTTAGCGATCAACCGCGTGAAGTTGAAGTCCCGACTGTATGCAATTAATATCGACTTCACACGACTGCAGCCGACCGCGTGAACGGCACACTAACTGTATACGGTTAGCGATCAACCGCGTGACGTTGAAGTCCCGACTGTATGCAATTAATATCGACTTCACACGACTGCAGCCGTCCGCGTGAACGGCACACTAACTGTATACGGTTAGCGATCAACCGCGTGACGTTGAAGTCCCGACTGTATGCAGTTAATATCGACTTCACACGACTGCAGCCGACCGCGTGAACTGCACACTAGCTGTATACGGTTAGCGATCAACCGCGTGAAGTTGAAGTCCCGACTGTATGCAATTAATATCGACTTCACACGACTGCAGCCGACCGCGTGAACTGCATACTAACTGTATACGGTTAGCGATCAACCGCGTGACGTTGAAGTCCCGACTGTATGCAATTAATATCGACTTCACACGACTGCAGCCGACCGCGTGAACGGCACACCAACTGTATACGGTTAGCGATCAACCGCGTGACGTTGAAGTCCCGACTGTATGCAGTTAATATCGACTTCACACGACTGCAGCCGACCGCGTGAACTGCACACTAGCTGTATACGGTTAGCGATCAACCGCGTGAAGTTGAAGTCCCGACTGTATGCAATTAATATCGACTTCACACGACTGCAGCCGACCGCGTGAACTGCATACTAACTGTATACGGTTAGCGATCAACAGCGTGAAGTTGAAGTCACGACTGTATACAGTTAATATCGACTCCACACGACTGCAGCCGACCGCGTTTACTGCACACTAACTATATACGGTTACAGGTGTTCCGCGACACCTCTCGACTATTTCTTCTTTCTCACTTTAACGTCATAAAAATGACAAGGACAGACATTTATAAATGTTAAGTTTTGGTGTGGCTTTGAACTGTAAAGTCGTTTTACAATATTATTTATTAACATTGGAGGGAATATGTTATCTTTTATTGTAATTTATTCTGACACGAAGTTACTATTGTTAGTTGTAGTTTGGTTGTTATTATAAAAAATATATTATAAAGTATTGTTATGTTCTTTTCATGTTTTTTTACTAATAAAGAAATGATGAATTGTTAGTTGCGTGTTTCATTTATTAAGTTGAATGAACACTACTTTTCTCATTTCAAATGGTTACGAAGCATCGTACAGATTGTGAGCGGTACAAATAAATTGTTTGAGAGCCTTAGCACACCTCCACTGCGAAACGGCGAGACGGCATGATGTTCCGCTACTCGAATCGCGATTAAAGTAGCAGAACGTCATGCTAGTCAGTTGAATTGAACTACTGCAGTTTCGCTGCTATGGTTTCGCGGTGTAGGTGGGCTAAGGCCCTTAGTATCCGCGATTGCCTCGTTGGTCTAGTAGTCACGCTACCGAAAAGCGAACGTCGCGCGAATACACGTTCCTGCGAACTTTTTATTCGGTGAACCTGAAAGCGTGGTCGCGCCGACAGAGGGCATTCCGTCACACGAATGAACATTTCGTCAGCATTTATACGAAGAAAATAAGAGCCCGATCACACGCACCTACTACAACAACACCACACCACATCACAGCGACAAAATGTGGGCAAGCAGTGGCTACGTCTGAATAGTGTCGCTGTAACTTCTTGCAGGTACGTTGTGGTAACAACAAAATTTCGATGTGGTTGCGTTGTGGCTCGTAGTCAGAGAATGCTATAGACAACTACAAAGCGGGTCGCAGAAAGACACAAAAGAAAATACGTCACTATATTTTGGGGAACCGAGGAGTTCGTGGCTAAGTAATAACAGCCGCACGGGTCGATCCATCAGGTTAAGCTACGCTTGCCGGGGTTGGTCCGTCTTTACCTACCAAGACTCCTCCGTGCCTCGGAAAGCACGTTAAGCCATTGGTCCCGGCTTTCATTCGTGGATCTTTAGCAATCGTTACGGGTCGTCAGAAGCCCGAAATTCTGACAACCAGTCTTACCAAGGGGTATCGTATTACCCAATAACTGGGTTGTAAAATATTGGTATTCAGCTGCATCCGGTTAGACTGGAAGCCGACCCCAACATAGTTGGGAAAAGGCTAGGCAGATTGATTGATTTTGGGGAAACGTGTGAGGAAATGACCCCACAGTTTGTGTGATTCTAAATAAAGTGTTCGGAGAATGGATAAAATTAGAAATTAGTAAGTAACTACCTATGTAAGAGAAAGCCTGAAAGTGACACTGATAAATTGATTATCATGCGTATGGGCATATGATGTCGAGGAATTATAAAGGTGTATGTATGGAAGAAGACATGCTGGCGAACTCAAATAAATTGTGATGAGGGCAAGAGGGTGACGATGGATGATGATGATTTGATTCTAAATACCTATCATTTGTTATGTGATAATAGGTTCTGGCTAAGTGAGTAACTAGTACATGTTTATTTTTAATTAGCTTTTATTGATTTTATACGTTAGGGTACTTTAAATTAAACAAGCTTCTTATGAATGTTTTTGATTTTTTGCTTGGGTTCAAGTCCTTTTGTTGCGTGATGTATACGTTTTCTCAAAATGTCTGCTGCATATTTTTGATGACGGTTTTGGTGTCCAATCTGTTCGTTCTGTAGCTATAATCCAATTCCGACGTAAATTATCATGTTCAGGAAAACTGCAACAAGCCATCAATTCTTTCAGATATACAATATGTAACAATAACTCTGTTGTTCCTTTTAACACATGATTGTGCTCATGATAACAAACAGCTTTTACTATGGGACCAAACCTGAAAGCGCGAAAAAAATCAGCTGCTCCCTACATTTTGACGAGCTATGCGAACATGAATGTATGGGTAAGCAGATTTTTTGTTTCGCGAATTCCGGTTTGGTCCCATAGTAAATTTGTTTGTTATCATGAATACAATAATGTGTTAAAAGGAACAACAGCGTTTTTGTTATATCTACACTAATATGTGCTTTAAAGCTGAAAAGTTTGTTTCTTTGTTTGGTTGAACGCGCTAATCTCAGGAACTAAAAAAATCTTTTAGTGTTGGATAGCCCATTTATTGAGGAATTAGTTTTTTTTTAATGTCTAACGTATAATGAGGTACAAATAAATAGATTTAAACATTTAAAATCACTATTATTCATTCGTAATACTACGACAAAAACATAATTTATGGACTTTCTGATGGACTATGGGAAAAATAATTGCCCGTAGACCACCTAGGTGAACTAGGCGGGTGGACCATGGGTAATACACGATTCGTATTACTACGATAAAAACGTAATGTGGACTTTCTGGTGAACTAGGGGAAAAAATCCCATAGTTCACATAGAAAACATAGTATGGACTTTCTGGTGGACTATGGGAAAAATAATTTCCCATAGTCCGCCTAGGTGAACCAAGAGTGGTTGGAGAGGCGTCATGGCATCCTCACCTTCCGCCTGACGCAGGTCCTCACCGGACACGGTTGCTTCGGGAGGTTCCTGTTCCGGATAAGGCGGGAGGAAACGCCCGGGTGTTACGAGTACCACTGTGTGGATCGCCCGGAGGACACGGTAGAGCATACGGTGGAGGTCTGCCCGGCTTGGGCAGAGCACCGCCGCGACCTCGCGGAGGCGATCGGCGGCGGCGATCTCTCACGTCCGGCCCTGGTACAGGCCATGGTACGGAGCGAGAGTGCATGGGAAGCCGTCACCTTCTGCGAAACTGTAATGCTCGCGAAGGAGGAGGCTGAACGCGTGAGGGAGAGGCAATCTTTGCGCCCTCACGCCTCTAGTCGCCGCAGGAGACGCCCTGGGCGTCGGGAATCGATAGCCGATTCCCAGCCACCGTAGGCGCGGGCTTGCGAATGGCGAGCAACGGGTAGCTCGCCGTCCGGTAAGGACCAGGCCCGGGTCGACGGCGCGTTGTGTTCCACGCGCGCCTCAAAGAGATGTCAGCACTAGCTGAAGGGGTCCGCTAGGGCCGATGCCCGCCAGGGTTGCGGGTTATTCGAAAGAGTTACCGTGGCCCTGGCACAGGCAACTGAAGGAACACGGGTTGGTTTTAGTCAGTAGAAGTCTGACACGCCCTCCCGCTCCACCCAGAGCGGGAGAAGTTATTTGATGATTTCCCATCCACAAAAAAAAAGGCGAACCAGGCGGGTGGACCATGGGCAATACACGACTCCGATAAATAATATCAGAAAATAAATCTAATTATAATTATGTAACTTTTAACTTACCGATGTAATATTATGCCATCTTTCCGGAATTTCGAAGTCTGGCTGTTGTTCCACACCAACCGTATTGTGCAAGGGGCCATTATAATATTTTATTTTCACCGATATTTTTTACTAACGCGGAAGTGTTTACGGCTCACAGAAGTGGTCGAAACTGAACCGAAATAGTTAAGTGGTGAGCTGTATCAGGTCTATAAGTCTGATGTGTATTATTAGGCGTATATGGGCTGTATGGTCGTTGGTGCCTATCCTTTCTTACGTTAGGGCGAAGGGGCTGCACTTCCCGCAGCGCCGGAGACGTTGCAGAACAACTTTGTTTTGACAACAAGTGTTTTGAGGTTAGGTTACAATAAATAGTTTTTTTCAAGAATGGTGCGTTACCTTTTCATGGGAGTTTCAGGGGAGAGCGGGCACTCCCCCTCCCCAGCCCCTCCCAACACCCATTTCCTGCCAAACGATACTAAACTTTAACCAGTATGCAATTAGATAGCATGCCGTGTGCCATAACAACTTCTGATTGGTGAATGTCAGAATGGCATGTGTATTCCCGCCCTTATGCATATATACACCCGTTTTCGAATGGGGAGGAAAACCATCTTTTTATCACGATAGATGGCGCACAATCGACTGGACCTTGTTTTAATATATTAGCTGACAAATCGTATGGATTTTTGCAATCTTCTTTAGTTTAGCCCTACTATTTTCCGTAATTTTGTCCAAAATGCCTTAAAGTAGTGCGGTAACTTGTAAAAACAGAGGAGTACATTTGTTTCCTAAGGAAAGTAAGGGCAGTAAACAGTGGAAATTAGCGTTACGTATTAAATACTATAAGGCTAGTAGTACTGCACGATTGTCTGCTGCGTATTTCACAGAAGATGATTAGATTAGTAAAGAATCTGTTCTTTAGGCTGGGTACTATATCTATAAAACAAAAGAATCAAGACTATTAGCTAATAAAATAAAATTATTATCATCAAAATAAATGTGTCATAAAATATACTGTATTAGCTAATCTATGTAGTAAAGAAGTCTCCTAAAGATTTACTAATATATTCATTATATTATACCTTTTCCCCACATGGCAGCCTGAATAAACCATAATAATAATCAGCACTTAAGAAGCGACTTAACCTAAACAAAGAAGCGACTAGGTATCAATTATTTCCTTGCTCAAGAAACGTACTTAGATTGCAGGTCCCTTATAAGTATATCCAAACCAATCGTGAGTCTCTCAGCGAGTGTTCTACCCACCAAGCAAGCGTCGCTTGTGCGTAGCTCTTGTCGCAGCGACAAACGTGTACTCGCCGGCGCGGCGGTGTGAAGAGTCAGCGGTCAAATCAGTATCACTTTTAAATTTTGATGATTTTTCTAAAATCTTTTTCACGTTTCGTGAGCGAGAAAATGGTCGATAGCTAGTCGCTTCCTCGTCGGCAGTGGGACCGGTGCCTAAAAAAATATTACAGAAATAGAGTAACACTTATGCTACAGTCTTCGCCACGCAATTTGGCAAAACGTGGGGATGCGCAGTACGGTATCCTGTTGCGTGTTTGGTCACGTACCTGACGCGACCCATCACGCATCAGAATTTGTACTGGGTATCCCCAACTTATTTGGTGGCTACTAATACCCACAAACTCTTGCCCTGGCTGGAGGCTTTGAGTTCGCTTAAGGCAGCTACAGGATTGACCGGTTAAGTAGTCACGGCCTCTCTAGGCCAACTACGAGATGCCATTCAAAAAGAAAAATAATAATAATAATCTCTTCGTCACACAATCACAGCCAATTCAACTAACGTAGAAGTAAAAAAAAAAACAGTAATAAAATAGTCGTACAATGTTACAATTATAATAATAATAATAATATTCCACAACTATCACACAACGCCGTCTAGCCTCAAGCTAAGCAGAGCTTGTGTTATGAGTACTAGACAACTGATAACATACTTATATATTTCTAAATACATACATATATAGATAAATTACACCCAGACACAGAACAAATGATCATGCTCATCACACAAACATTTGTCCTGGGTGGGAATCGAACCCACGACCTCCGGCATAGCAGTCAGGGCCACTAACCACTAGACCAACAGGCCAGTCGAATAGATCCTGCAATTTACTCGCAGTGGGCGTCCGGCACTAACTAATACAATTAGTAACAGCCACCTGAACTAATTCTTAGTCTTTTTACTTGCACTAGCTCTCTTGCAAGCTGCACTTTTACTGTCCAAGTCCTTTTGATTAAGCAGAACTGCTCGCTATATTCAAATCAAGTTATATTTATTTATTTATTTATTTAGGGACAACAAACAGCAGTGTAATACTAAGTAAACATAGGTTAGAGCTTAATAATAGAGGTAACAAATACACTACTCACAACGTTATCCACATATTACTAAACAGATCTAGGTACTAGTTGTTAGAATGAACGATATAAAAATAAACTGAATTAAAGTAAACATTACTTAATTAGTAGGGTTCTGATCACTTAACATAGTAACAATGTCTTTTCTAAATATAGCCTTGCTGAGAAACATAATATCAGATGAGCCAAACTGCCTATTATAGGTGTCAACCAATGATATTATAAGTAAAAAGACGTAGATAGGTTATACACGCTCCGCAAGTGGTACGTCAAAATGTACATTTCGTCGCAACATTTTCGTCGTCTTGTCTCTTTTTCGCTCCCGATAATTACGACATCCTGTCCTTCTTCCACGTGCCATCTAATAGTTCGACGTTGTGCCGTTTTTGAACATCGAATGTTGGGTAAGTAACCTATCTACGTCTTTTTACTTATAACATCATTGGTGTCAACCAATCGACGCAGCGGTGAGCGTACGCCTGAGTTGGTTCTACAAAAAGTAGTAGCAAACAAGTGTCTCGAGCGAAGAAGAGTTAAGTTAACAAGAAGTGTATTTAAAAAAATTGAAGTTGAAAGAAAAAGAAAAAGATGAAATAAAAATGTTTTATTATCACATTAACACGTGCATATGTCGCAGTAAGATGATTGTAGCCATGGTTTAGTTATTTTCTTAGGGATATAACTGTCTACCGTAATATAGTTATATGACAGCTGTTCAATTAAAAATAAAACATAAGTTTTAAGTTATCTATAGCGAGTCTGTAGCATGAAAATCATTATCTGTAGTTTTCTAGGTGAAAATTATTGTATCTGTGCTTCTCTCTTCTTCGCCATGTTGCATCGCTGTACAATCAATCTGCCTAACCTTTTCCTAACTATGTTGGGGTCGGCTTCCAGTCTAACCGGATGCAGCTGAATACCAGTATTTTACATGGAGCGACTGCCTATCTGACCTCCACAACCCAGTTATTGGGTAATACGATACCCCTTGGTAAGACTGATTCTGACGACTCGTAACGACTGTCAAAGATCCACGAATGACAGCCGGGACCAACGGCTTAACGTGCTTTCCGAGGCACGGAGGAGCCTCGGTATGTAAAGATGGTCACCCATCTACGGACCAACCCCGGCAAGCGTAGCTTAACCTGATGGATCGACCCGTGAGGCTGTTATTACTTAGCCACAAGCTCCGCACCGCTGTATGTACCCAATAAATCAATTTTAATAGAAAAAAGTGTTTTTATGATTTTTCCGATCAGTTGACAACTAACTCACTATGAATATAACTATAATACGAGCATGATCAACTAATGTAAGAATTAGGGCACTCCGAACAAATAGGTTAGGTTAGAGCTGTGACCAACGCGCGAGCCGAGCGAGCGAAGTGAGCGGTGCCGTGGCAGCGGCCATTGGTCGCAGTAACAAAATTAGGGCACTCCGACAGTTTTTATATAATTAAATTACGGTAGATAGCTATATCCCTAGGGATATATCACGGCTACAACGCGGCTCGTGCCTGTCGGGGCCTGTCGCGGCCCGTGCCGAACATTCCAAGGATCATCCCATACATTCGATCGGACGGGCGACTACACGCTACCACAGGACGACAGTTCCCACGGTCTATCGGCCTGACTTGGCGCGGTCTGGCCTGTGAGAAAGCGGGCCGTGGGACCGCGGCGTTAATGCGACACATACAATTAACAAGGTAGCTCGAATACTTACTTAGTAAAACAGCAAACAACAGTAGTAACATTTGCAAAAAATAGTTTTGTGTTATTCCAAAACTCAAAAAAATATTAAGTATGGATAAACCATTCTAAAAATGAACGCCCCTCCACTAAACTTCATTATTTCAATGTGTGAGAGGAAATATTTATTCCAACACGTTACTTGTGTGCGTACGACTATTTTACTGTAAACATGGACTCGTCGCCGCACTTAGAGGTCAACTAATCGTGCGATCAGTCCAGGTATTAGCATTGTACGGCGGAGAGCGGGCGCTTTGCATGGCACGACACAATCGCTCTGTTGTGCGTTCGTTTCATTTATACACTACTTGGCCAACAAATCCGGCTGTTTGGCATTTGGTCAGTCGGTAGGTACCGTTTGCATAAAAAATCAGTGTTATTGTTTATATTTTTATGTACCTATGTTTGTAAGGTATTTATTTAATATGGGTCATTTCATTTACTGTATACCTACTGCATAATACGTATTATGTGAACTCTCGCCTTAAAATAAATGCAGAAATTATTATTATTTCAAGCATTTATTGACTTATTACTAATATGATAATGCAATACGTAATAAAACATTATGCAATACAAATAAAAGTTATGAAATACAATATAAATTAACCAATTATTCATTTACCTGATCACTTTCATCAGAATCAGACTCAACATTAATAATGAATTCAAAATCCATGTCAAAATTTTTCATATATTTTTTCTCGATATCATTAACATGTCTACATGTATTTTCCCACATAGTACAATCAATCATTTCAATTCGTTCTTTTATTAGAGCTATTATAGACATCAAGTTTTGTACGACGTGTTTTGTAGTCTCGTAATTTTTTGCGTTGACATGTTAACCGTACTGTTGCGACAAATTCAACGCGTGGTCCCACTTTCATGTCTCGCCAGTGACTGAGCAACCAATGACAAAGTCCAATTATGTGTATTGCGGCGATACACCTAGTTTGCATGCGAGCGTAACCACGGTGGAGGGGCGTTCATTTTTAGAATGGTTTATCTATACCTACATACTCGTTCTCATTCTCGCTCTCTCTCTCTTTCTCTCTCTAGTGGTCGCAATTGCGACTGTTTAGCGTCCAGAACCCTAATTGCGTAACACACTATCAATTCGAAACTGAATCATATTGAAGCAAATTGCTAGTCCATTGCCTCATATGTTCGAAAAATTTTTCTTCTCAACACCGTAAATAACGCAATGAATGTTGTTAAACTGAATCAGACACAGTTGTGGTGCTGGTTTTGATTCCCGGATCGAGCTAAGTGTACATTTTGTTATAAATCTGCCTAGCCTTTTCCCAATTCCGAAAGCATCCGACGATACGAGTTATGTGCGAGCTGCTGCCATGCAAGTGGTGGGAGAAGGCGAGCAGGCGAGTGAAAACAAAAAATGTTGAAGTTACTCAGATGCGAGCTACTGTCCACTTCGCAAGTGTGAGTAACTCGCACCATGTAAACTAGCCATGACGTTGAAGTACATACCTAATCGTCCGCATCGCTGTCATCCGGAAACGTGTCACGTTGAATGTAGTCGGTGGAAGGTAAAATTCTTTATTTTATTATTTTAAGGTGGATCCGCGAAATTAAAATTTTCTTGCGTTTTTTGCAATTGGTCAGTGTCAGGTTGTATCTTGATCAAACAAAATATCATTCGCGACTATAACTAATAAATGTATTTGCATAATTATAACCTTGTAATATATCTCTATAAGTTAGATTTGTTCTCTTTTGATCATATTTCCATCTTAATAGACATACTATATCCTCTCGAATGTCTTATGTTACACAGTTCGACATAAGAAAAAATGCTCCAAGTCTCTTAAGTCGGACAGTTACACTAAATTGACAAGTGAAAATATTAAAATGACCTTTATGATAATGTGATAATGTAATCCTAATACAGCTTGACAATTTAGTCTCCGACATTCGAGAGGATATTTATCGACAGCTGTAGTGCTATTCTGTTAATATCTCACCGTGAAAACTTAGGTGAAATGATCTTGAATCGAGCTGTCATTCCACTTGATGCTATGATGGATTGACACTACTGACAGCTCACTCCACGCTCACTTCACTTATGTTTGCAAGGTGAGATGGTTACAGAATAGCATATCTGTACTATTTAAATTTTTGGAAAGTTTGTAGGTAGATATAATGAAAAGGTAGGTCCGTACGTTTTTATTATAAAGAAGAATACGATATAAGTTATTAGCGTCTAAATATCTATATTTTTGACATCAAAACTTCCTCGAGCGTTTTTATTTTTTTTTAAATTAAATCAAACTGAATTACTAAAAAAGAAAAACGTACAGACCTAGATTAAAGTGTACTGAATGTAATGAGACCAAAATTGTCTCATTTCGTAAAGGTTTAGAGGGGTGAAAACGTTATCGCCCAAAACAATATTTATGTAAATAATTGTATGAAATGTTGGTAGGTAATTGCCTCCAAAACTTGCGCCGCATATCGGCACTTCACAAATCATTTTTAGGGTTTCGTAACTCAAAAGGAAAAAAACGGAACCCTTACAGGATCACTCCATCATCAGGTCAGTCCATCTGTCATAGCCAATTTGCTCCGAATCTAATCGACCGATTAAGTTGAAATTTGGTACACGTATGACTTTCTGTGACCCAAACACGGACGTGTAACGTAAATAAATGAATTTAAAATTTCTTATTTCAATTTAATTTTTTTTTTCTGTTTTGTTTTCTTTTCCTGATGTTGAGATAAATAAATATTTATTCGAAATAATCATAACTCGGGACCCTGGGTTTCTAGACATTTGGAAGGCGTACGAGGGGCCGAAGCCAACTCGCAAAGGCCCGTTATGCGTTTTTAATTATTGTTATTATTAAAAGCCTGTGATGTCCTATTGCAAGGCAAAGGCCACCCCACTCTCTTTTGACTTTTCTCTGTCTAAAGCTACTAAAACCCAAACTCAAACTCAGGACCTCATGCTTAGCAGCTAGCGACCACTAGACCAATGAGGCCATCTCTACCAACAAGCCCTTCAGTCCTTTGTAAAGAGCCTGTCGCCTGTCCTACCGAGCAACGAGTGCGCGACAGCGACGAGCGATTCCTCGCTCGTTGCTGGTATACGTATTGTACCAAGACGTGTTAATCTCCTTCAACAATAATGTTTTTAAATTAAAACATAAAATATTCTTCTTTTACAATACCCGATTCATGTATAAAAGCTTACTAACCATCCAACTCCGCCTTAATCATGTTTTTCTAAATGCCAAACGGGCAGTAAACCTACGAACAAATCTTCGCTAAACAGTCGATTTAAATCTACATTCTCTAATTAAGGACTTGGTCCTTTTGAAGCGCTAGTAGTAAAGGCAACAGCTTGTTAGGAACGGTCCGACTAGGAACCGCATGCCTTCATCCGAAATTGGGTCGGATACGCCCCTCTTTTACAAAGGACTGAAGAGCTATATGGCACATATCCCACCGCCGACGAGGAACCGACTAGATATCAATGATTTTCTCGCTCAAGAGGCGTACAAAAAATTGTAGGTCCGGTGTAAGTAAAAAGATGAAAGAAAGAAAGAAAAACAGTTTATTCACGTGAAAGTGACGCACACAAAATACACATGAAAAGCGGAACACAAAATAATAAAATATTAGGTTGGGGAAAAAGTCTTTTCGCATTATAGTATGTATAAACTTGTAATAAAATCTCTTTGGCTATACTATTTGTATCTGGCTGGTTTTGGTATCATTGAAAGTTTAAATTTTAAAGAACATAATTCCAAATTCAAATTAGGAAAATGTGTGATCATCATTTGTTTGTCACCGTCAAGATGAGTGAATCTAATGAAGAAATTCGATACATTTTAAAATTTTACTACAAAAAAGGTAAAAATGCAACGCAAGCCGCGAAAAAAAATTGCGATGTTTATGGACCCAGTGTAGTGTCTGTGAGAGTAGCACAAATTTGGTTTAAGCGTTTTCAATCCGGAAATTTTTATGTCAAAGATGCACGTCGCTCTGGTCGCCCTATTACGGATAAAATGGATGCCGTTTTTGAAAAAGTGGAGCAAGATCGGCATATCAGTAGTTACGACGTAGCTGAAGAACTGGAAATTGACCACAAAACAGTTTTGGCGAATTTGAAAAAAACTGGGTATACAAAAAAGCTCGACATTTGGGTACCTCACGAGCTCACTGAAAGAAACCTAATGAACCGTGTACTCATTTGTGATTATTACGACGTAATGAAACCGAACCATTTTTGAAGAAGCTGATAACTGGTGATGAAAAGTGGATCACGTATGACAAGAACGTGTGAAAAAGGTCGTGGTCAAAGGCCGGTCAGGCTTCACAGACTGTGGCGAAACCCGGGTTAACTCGCAACAAGGTGATGCTGTGTGTGTGGTGGGATTGGAAGGGCATTATTCATTATGAGCTGTTACCACCAGGCAGGACCATCGATTCTGAACTCTACTGCGATCAACTGATGAGATTAAAGCAAGAAGTTGAGAGAAAGCGGCTGGAATTAATCAACAGAAGGGGTGTGGTTTTTCATCATGATAACGCTAGACCTCACACATCTTTAGCCACTCAGCAAAAATTAAGAGAGTTTGGCTGGGAGGTGTTAATGCATCCGCCGTATAGTCCTGACCTTGCACCTTCAGATTTCCACCTGTTTCGGTTTCTTCAGAATTCTTTAGGCAGTGTCAGGTTAACATCACGAGAGGACTGCGAAAACCACTTGTCGCGGTATTTTGACCAGAAGTCCCAAAATTTCTATAGCAATGGGATCATGTCCCTACCTACAAGATGGCAAAAAGTTATCGAACAAAATGGTACCTACATACTTTAGTTAAATGTAAATAAACTATATTAAAAAATGTTTTGAATTTTCTTAAAAAATGCGAAGAAACTTTTTCCCCAACCTATTATAACAAACCACACAAAACAAAAACAAACTTAAGTAGTGCAATAAAATTGTTGGAAATATGCGTCACTACCCCGCGAAACGGCTAAATGCTCAGCATAATGCCGCGACCCGTGCACGAAGGCACGAATCCACGGCGCTGGTTTTCAGCGTAAGCCACCGATGTATCGCTGTCTATATATATATATATATATATACACACAGGAGACATATACAGACAGGAGCTCGTGGCTATGTAATCTCAGCCGCACGGGTCGATCCATCAGGTTAAGCTACGCTTGCCGGGGTTGGTCTGTGGATGGGTGACCATCTTTTCATACCGAGACTCCTCCGTGCCTCGGAAAGCACGTTAAGCTGTTGGTCCCGGCTGTCATTCGAGAATCTTTGACAGTCGTTACGGGTCGTCAGAAGCCCGAAAGTCTGACAACCAGTCTTACCAAGGGGTATCGTATTACCCAGTAAGTGGGTTGTGGAGGTCAGATAGGCAGTCGCTCCATGTAAAATACTGGTATTGAGCTGCATCCGGTTAGACTGGAAGCCGACCCCAACATAGTTGGGAAAAGGCTAGGCAGATTGATATATACAGACATAAATAATAAAATATGTGGTAACATTTGGACGCGTCTCGAACCAAAGACAAGAGAGTTTGTGATCTACGTTCCCGAGGTATTATTTTCTGTGCTTGCGTTGCGTAACAGTTTGACAAGTGCTCCATGTGTCCGACCAACCACATCACACGAGAATTGGAATTATGTAAGCCTGAACAACAATGGCGTCAGGAAATTACAAAATGATGATGTAATGGGTGTAACTGTGCTACAGCAATGATTGTGTCAATGTCTATAGTGTTTATGAGTGCATGTGGAATTAGTTATATATTAGGTATTTACCTATGAAATTGCCAAAATCAAAATCAAAAGTCATTTATTCAAACTAGGCTGAGAATCAGCACTTTTTGAACGTCAAAATTACATAAGACAGTCCTCCAAAACGCCCGCCCTTCACCACTTCCTAGTGCTTTAGCTGGGGAGAAGAAGTGGCGCAACAAACTCCCCAGCAGCACAGCTGTCTGTTCAGTTAAAAAAAAAAATGATTCTATATTTAAGTCGATAAAAGCCGATTTAAGAAGATAAATAAAAAAAAACAAACAATTTTTTTTGTTTAATAAATATTATCTATGCACTTTAGGAAAAAGGACGTATCTACAGAAATATTGAAATGGACAAAAAAAAATGTTGTCCTGTTTAAACTATAAGATGCAGATGACTATAAGGCAGATGCGTCTTTTAATTGTAAGAATTATTAGGTTTTCATTAAATTTACGCCAATATAAAAATACTGGTAGGTGCGTCTTTTTTGCTGATTCCGAATATGTAAATAACTCTTATGTCGAAAAAATGTCAGATACGTCTTTTTTCCTTATTACGGCAGTATACATATCCTGGGAACGGGAATCGATAAATTTTTAAAGGCGTTTTTCACCGCTTCTTTGGATTTTAAATTTTTCTCCGGGGCTCATTGTTGAGATCAAAATTTCCAGAACGGAAGCGATCAAACCAAAAAGGCATCGTGCGTTCACTTGCGGTAGCTTGTGGTAGTCTGTGTTGTGTTGGTGCCACGACGGAACTCGTCTTCGAAAATAGCGCGCAACTTCGATTTTTCCGTGGTTACAGAAATATCGATATCAAAGAAAAATCGAACGGCCGGAAAACAAATGAACAACAGATTTTTTTAAATGTCATGCTATATTATAAAATTAATTTTAATTCGGAATTCTAAATAGAATGAAAAATCCGCAATTTCATTGGTAAAGACCTTATTTATTAATATTTGACGCCGATGAGTGCACGTTTTACGCAGTGACAAGACCTATCAAAGAGAGTGCTCACTCAGTGTTGTTCGCTTGGTGGGCTGAACTCTCGCTGAGAGATTAACACGTCATGGTACTAATACGCATACCAACGAGGAGTCGCTCGTCGCTGTCGCACACTGGCTGCTCGTTGCTCGCCGGTGGACAGGTGACAGGCTCTTTACAAAGGACTGAAAGGCTTGTTGGTACCGACTACCTCGTTGGTCTAGTGGTCAGCTGCTAAGTATTAGGTCCTGGGTTCGAATCCCAGGTCGGGCAGCGTTTTACCGTCAGGGATTCCACAGCCTGGAGTCTGGATTTGTGCCCGGTTGATGGTAATAGGCTCGCCCCTTATTACATTGGACTTAAACATAATAGGCGAAATAGGTACTAGGAAAAACCTCTAACTAACCCTTCAGGGATTATAGGCATGATCTTCATCATTCTCCTGACCTTGCCCCAATTTATTTGGGGTCGGCGCAACATGTGTTTTGCTTCCATACTTCTCTATTAGTTGTCATCTCGGTAGTCACTCCCTTTTTAGCCATATCATCTTTCACAGAGTCCATCCATCGTTTCATATAGGCATGGTCTTATATTATGTAAAGAGCTAGTTTTCATGACGAAATATGCCTGTATTCTAGTTATTTAGCCGTTTAGCCGGTTGCCAGTTCGTGCATTATATTGGGTGGTCTACAACTCAGGACTCTCCTACCTCAGACACCATTCCTTATTTAAGATTTCACATTTTATTAACTAGTGCCTGTAATATGATTTTGAGATATACCTACAGGTGAATTTTTCAAGTGGGCGTGGATGGCCAAATCCGAAGAAACTATGAGGGATAGCGTAAAGTACTCCAAGGAGTCTCGCGCTCGATTTTGATGAAAACTAAAACTGCATCAATGGATTTTTGAAAAATCAATATTTCTAGTCAGGAATCGTACACTGTGATTTTGAAAAAAAAAAAACGCACACGGTATTATTACATAATTCGATAGTCACGCTTATAAAGATTGATTTTTGGTAAGTAATGACATACGGCAAACTAAAGAACAGAGCTCTTTTTTAACAAAATCATTTTTTATATTTCTTATGTTACCTACCTATTAAACCTAAAGTGATTAATTGTTCAAACTGATGACTATTGTTTTCAATACATATCTGGATTCGACGTCTCAAGGATTGTACTGCATTCAGCATGACAATATTATTGATTCCATTTAGAATTGGCCATCCACGTCCACTTGAAAAGTTCAGCCTGGTACATGTTGAATTTAAAATAAAAAGTATTTTGTTAAGAAAGGGCTTACTGTGCGGGTCTCAAACGGTCATTTTTCATAATTTTAAAATAAATAGTTTGAAAGTTACTTAAGAAAATAGACAAAAATTGACCATTCCCCCATATCTCCGAAAGTACTGAGCCTTACATTTTAAAAATAATACAGAAAATAGTTCTAAACTTATAGATTACAGGAAATAAGAGCCTTAAAATAACATGAAAAATCTCTCAATATTGTGCGTACAAACTTACATTTGCATTTGTTGGAATGTATGGGAGAACATGTTTTTCAAATATAATTTTAAGTTTGTTCTTGGGGTAAATTCATCCCAACTACGGATGGAACCCTTCATTGTGCGTGGTCCGACACGCACTTGACCGGTTTCTTTATCATTAAATTCTTTCACACAATAAAAACAATTAATAGTAAGCCGTTTATGTAGTTTGGATTTAAATTGTTTAAGAGGAAGACTCCTTATTTCTTTTGGAAAATTGTTGAATATTTTAATTGCTGTGATAAAGCTATTTTTCATGGCATATTATAAATAAGAAATGAGTATATACGAGGAAGTCTGAAAGTGACACTGGTGACTGAAAAGTTATGTGGAAATCGATTGTCATGGTATAGGCATGTGATGCGGAGGAATGAGGAAAATGTCGTCAGGAAAGTGTTGAGTATGAATGTGGAGGGCTATACGAGTAGGGGAAGACCAAAGAAACGATGGATGAACTGTGTGAAAGATGATATGGCTAGAAAGGGAGTGACTACCGAGATGACGACTAATAGAGAAGTATGGAAGAAAAAGACATGTTGCGCCGACCCCAAATAAATTGGGACAAGGGCAGGAGAATGATGATGAGGATGATAATTATGCTTTGATGTGAATTAATTATTAACCGTGTTAATTAAATCAACATAATTAATTATATAACATCTACCATTGTCCATAGTTAAACGAAAAGGATCCAACCCCTATTAGACGTAATGTGGGTTGGATTCTTTTCCTTTAACTATGGACAATTAGCATTGGAATTAGTCGCTACACTGAAATTCATGTCTGATGATCTTAAGCGATCTGAAAGTAATAAAAGTACTAAACTTAGCACCCAAGTAGGTAGATATTCAGGCTTGATGAATGTACAAACAAAAACACCTACACACCAAAAAGCCTGGCAAAAAGTGAAAACTAATTAAAAGTGAAGTTTCTAAACCAAGTCAATTGAACTTGACTTTTATTTCTATTTTTAATTTCAGTTTGATTCGAAGGCGGCACCTAATTGCTGAGCGTTCATTGTACGTCTTCCGCAGCCAGAACTTTTATTATTAAATGCTAATTAATTATTATTAAAGAGAGAAAAATTTTTCTGCGTACCTACTGTTTAGAAAGTTTTCGTGTTCTAGGGTATTTTTTGGTAGCTTTAGCTCAACGTTTTAACAAAGATGCTACACTACACATGAGGAGCAAAAAAGCAAAACATGATTAGTCACAAAAAAAACCAAAAAGAATTTTTGATTGTAATTTATTCTTTAATGTCAACTTGATTCACTTGGCACCACTCATTTCAAGCAAAAACTGTATGCTCACTAGTAAAAAGCTAGTACTAGTACCCTACAAGTATTGTTTTAGTAATAAAAAAGAGAAAAAAAAATTGTAGGCGCAGGTCCGCGACGTTTGTTTTCATGAAAACTGAAATTTTACTACGGTTTCCGATCCTGCCGTAGCCAATGTATTTGCTTGATACTAGTGTAGCGACATACCCACATACAGCGCGTCTCACATCCGACTACCGCCGCACGTTGAGTGCGCGCGCACTGGCGCGCCGCCGCGGAGCTTGTCCGGCGCGGCCAGCGAGACGTCTTTTATTTATAAGTACCTCATAGCACGTATAGCTGCCACAATACCTAACGTACATAGATGCTACACTAGGCTTAGTAGACTAATTGCATTCCTCATAAAGTAAGCTTTTACTGGTTATGATATTTTTCAGTTCTGGAGCTAAACCACCACCTCATAAAGCAGTATATTATTTTAATCTTATTTGAGTGTGGGAAAGTGATGGAGCTAGACGTCCTGTATAGCTCCATCTCGTTCTCACACTGAAGTAATAAAAATAATGCTGCTTCAAGAGGTGGTGGTTGGCCCCCTGATCAGATTTACGGCCGATATGAGACGGCATCTTAAACTTTATTTGCTATTTGTAACAGATTTTCTGACAGTTTCTAACACTGCCGTAGCTATTTTGTTTGTGGGCATTAGACTTTTTAGACTCATTGCATTCCTTTTGATGCAAGCTTTATTTGAGTGTGGTTTTTCTTTTATTTCTGAGCAGATTTACGGCCGATATGAGACGGCATCTTAACTTTTTTTTGCTATTTGTAACAGATTTTCTGACAGTTTCTAACACTGCCGTAGCTATTTTGTTTGTGGGCATTAGACTTTTCAGGCTCATTGCATTCCTTTTGATGCAAGCTTTATGTGAGTGTGGTTTTTTTCATTTCTGAGCAGATTTACGGCCGATATGAGACGACATCTGACATTATTTTGCTATTGTCTACTTCATATTAATTTTTGACCCCATTTTTTTCCAACATTTCTGTTGTTTCTCTTCAGGTTCTGGTAATGTTTTGTCAACCATTGACAAAAACAGAATAACTGATCTGGCTAAACATGTTTTTGCGCTATACGAATTGATATTTTGACACAGTGAAAAATAGAGGGTCGTACGCATGCGCGTGCTCTCGCAGTGTGTCGTCACACCCAAATTATATTCGGTTTTAAAATTGTTGTAAATATGACCTATCTTTTTAATGCTCAACTATTACTTCAACATTTAAAGTCTCGTAGTAATTAGCGGTTGAAATCTTACATGTTTTTGTCATTCAGAAATATTTAACTTGCTACCAGAACACCGAGCGAAAAGACGTTTTCACGTCAAAAAACGTTTTATTTCTCTTTACTGGTTTTTAAATTACAAGGACAAATCACGTTTTTGTTTAGGCTCCTCAAGTCCTCATATATAAGGTGTATCTATTCATACACGAAATCTCTTAAGGGGTCATTGTACTGATCATTACGAACAACTTGTACTATGGGACCAAACCTGAAATCGCAAAAAAAATCAGCTGTTCAGTACATTTATGTTCGCATAATTCAAAATGTACTGAACAGCTGATTTTTTTTTCGCGATTTCAGGTTTGGTCCCATAGTAAAAGTTGTTCATAATGATGAGTACAATGACCCCTTTAGAGATTTCGTGTATGAATAGATACACCTTATATACATAAGGTTTGTAGGAATTTGACTTTGTTTTGACGAATCTTCACTATTTTCAAAAAGATAGGAAAGCTAGAACTGACTAGAACAGAAATAAAGCGCAGACCACACTGGGAATGAAGCTAAGTTCGTTTAGCTTCGCTCCTGTAGCTACCGCGTCTTTCATACTTTGGTTTATAGTTCGCGGTGTGAACCGAAGTATGCAAACACGTGACAACTTAGCTTCGTTCCCAGTGTGGTCTGCGCTTAAATGATAGAAATGAAATATGTGTGAATGAAAAGGTGATGTGTGTGTGAATGTGCGTAAGTAAACTCGCAACCAGCATTCGTGTATGACCAGATGTATGAACGTAACCGAAGCAAAAGGAGTATGTAAGGATCTTAGCAGGTGGCGTTCTGTAGTTTTATGTATGTATATGTATGAAATTAACCTATTAGCACAGATTAATACAGATGGGACATTCCGCAAAATCATTTAAATAAAAAGCGACTCTTGCTACGACACAATAAAGTGCAATTCAGGTCGCACAACGCTTATTACCTACAGTTATATTCACCTACAATTTGCCTCTCTTTCTATCGCGTAACTCTTATACCTTCTGACTCGTTAGGATTGTCTTCTTTTACGACGCGGCGTGTGAGTGAGTATCGAACTGAGCGTGCGAGCCGGCCGGTGCGCGGCAGCCCGCACTGAATTGGCCCGACAAGTCGAGCCCGCCGCGTACTTGTAGCCTCATACTTAAACTGCGGAGTGTCCCATCTGTATTAATCTATGCTATTAGTTGCATTTCATGAGCCTACCGCAATTTAAACCTTATGTCGATGACATAAAAGTCACATGACGCATGCTCATGATTTACTACGACGAAATAGAAATAGCTTAAAATCATGAAAGAATCTTAACATAAATGATATTTTAGAAGGGTAAATCATAGCCTATATATAACTGCCTAGCCATTTCCCAACTATGTTGAGGTCGGCTTACAGTCTAACCGGATGCTGAATACCATTTTTTTACATGGAGAGAGTGCCTTTCTGACGTCTACAACCCATTTACTGGGTAAGGGACTACTCACAAATATTCAGCTCCATTCGGGTTTCGCTGAACGATTTTGGTCCCACTTATACAGTTCTGCCTCTATCAGCCGCGTACAGCGTCGTAAGAATGAGAACAGCCGTTATAGCGTGTTATCTCCGCTGAAACGCTTCCATCGCTTTTATTTCGTAAAAATAAAAAAAAATAATAATTACTTTAAAAGACGTCCGAACTGTCTCAATCCTTGCGTGCATAATGATTACGTAATAATAAATCAAATCTTTGCAGGAACTATGCAGGTCGCAACTTGTCGACAAGGAGTCAAGAACCATCCATCCGTGTACAGCGCTGTTCTGCCGCGTTTGACACTGAATGCGGCGGAACAGTGCTGCACTCTATCTATAGCACTCGCATGTTTGTCCTCTTGTTTGTCTTCTTTTATACTTGTTTGCTGCGAAAGCTGAATAGACGCGGAAAGCTGATCGGATGCGTACGCGTCTCCATACAAAATCGTTATTATCTATGGGCATAAGGTGAATAGAGCTGAATAAGTGTGAATAGTCCCTAACACGATATCTTTTGGTAAGTATTTAAAACTGTCGTCAGACTTTCGGACTTCCGACTACATGTAACGACTGTCAAAGATCTATAACTGATAACCGGGACCAACGGCTTAGCGTGACTTCCGGGACACGGAGGGGTCGCGTTATGGCTGGTCACCCATCTAGGGACCTACCTCGCCAAGCATTGTATAACCTTAAAGATCGACCCGTGCGACTATTATTATTTAACCATGACTACCTATAGAATTATAAAAACTTTTTAGCAAAAAATAAAACCGACTTCCAAAACAAAACACTACAAAGTGAAAAATAACTTTAATTTCGGAAGTCGGTGTCTTTGGTTTTGTATTTTCGTTTTTAGCCACCGACTTCCGAAATGAAAGTTATTGTTCACTTTGTAGTGTTTTGTTTTGGAAGTCGGTTTAATTTTTTGCTAAAAAGTTTTTATTTTTCACTTTTTAGGTGTGGAACCTACCCCACACAAATTCGAATACATAATTGAGCATAATAATTGTAGATATAGCCATGTAAATAACAGTGATAGGAAGTTATTAAAACATCATCACATCATCCACATAAAATAAGTGGGAAATATGCGCATTATTGAAGCTAACTCAAAAACTCCCCAAGCAAAGTTAATAAAATTTATACGGGACCACCTCGGAAGTATACCCTTTCAAACCAAAAAAAGAATTTTCCAAATCGGTCCATCCGTCTTTGAGTAATCGCGTAACAAACATACAAAAAAAAAAAAAAAAATACAGACGAATTGAGAACCTCCTCCTTTTGGAAGTCGGTTAAAAATAGATAAAGTTGCTATATGCGATATCCATTTATATTTGGTTTTGGATTAACTTACGTGTAACTAACGTAGCTCAAGTCCTTTTGTAAACCGATCTCACAAGTTTAGTTGGCTGAACTCAATTTTTCAAATAAATTGAAGTTTTGTGGTGCAGTCTTTTGTTTCGTATCTCTTTTCATAGCCTTTTTATTTTCTTGATAGTATGTCGATGGCAATCTAAATTTTATTAGATCTGATCTTACCTATGATTAAAGCCTTATCTAAAGCGTATGATTTACTTTAACGGAGGAGCAAAAAGTAAAATAAAATGAAAATTACTTGCAGAGATACTACGGCGTAGCAAAGTTCTTGCTATGTGCATCTGCTACGATCGTAGCACAACGATTGACGCTTTCATAGTACTACGAAAGCGTAGCAGTCAATGTGTCAGTCTTCTGTGAAAAGGCATTTATTATGGGTGTGTGGTTTTTATGATTATTTTATTAAATTTAAATCAAAGTAGGTACTTACAATTTTTTTCAGTCAAATAACTAGTTCGTAGTATTTTATAATTATTTTTAACAAAGTAAATAAAAATATTTTTTTGTAATATTGCAAATAGAAAATAAATACATTGTCTATTTTTATGAGTAAATACCAAAGTAACTGTCAAAAATTATCACATATACATAAATACCAAAGATCTAGTAGAAAAAAAAATACTATTTAAAAAAATTGTACTTAGATTTGAGATATTATTATATATTTTTCATTTCATTTGCTTATGTACAGTAGTTCTATCCACGATCTCGAAAAAATGCAGTTGCGCAGTCACGCTATGAACCGCTAATACACGGCCAAATGCAAAATAGTCCTTATTTCATGGTCAGTAAGACTCACATTCGGCATCGGCAAACCGCCGGTTTTGCCGTTATGAATGTGAGTCTTACTGACCATGAAATAAGGACTATTTTGCATTTGGCTGTGTTATAAACCAGTATTTTCTAAATTTTGGTTTGTGCGGGTATTCATGCAAAACAGCGGTATACTCCAGCACTCAGTAACTCAAAGTAGTCGAAGTCTTACAGTTTCTCAGAATAAGAACGCCAAAGTTGGCTATTTAACTCAAAAATCATGGTTGAAATGTAATAGACCTCTTAATAAAAAATAAATGACCCGTAATATCGTATTAACCTTTCATATGCCGGGAACGTAGGTCTGCGCGATTTTAGCTGTACTCGAAAAAACACCTAATTACATTAATGTAATTAGGTGTTTTTTCGAGTGGCGCACTCGCATAAAAAAATGGTGCGCAGACCTGCGTTCGAAGGGTTAAAGCCAAAAAAATATTCTCATTAATAGAATGCGGACCATGTTAGTATACAGGGTGGCACGGAAATCGACGCACAACGCATTACCATGGATTCAGTACCTACATGATTTTTGACCACCCTGCGTCGAAATTTTTCACCGGTTATTAAAAAAAAAAATGCTGTTTCCTCCAAAAGCGTCAAAATGTATGAAACAACGATTTTTTTTAATAACTGATGTAAAATATCAAAGCAGGTGGGTCCATGATCTGCCACTCTGAATACTGAACGTGAACGTGTCATAGCAAAATATTTAAATCATAGCCAGTGGAATTTATAACAATTTCCCTTCCTTTGTCATATTCGGGGAAAAAAATAATAATTCAACAGTGTTCGACTAGCATGGTTCCATTCAATAAAGCTGGAACTGAAATTAAATCTGTTCCAAAAATATCTAGCGTATAGGTCCGTTTGTCGCTTCTCTATGGCCAGCAATTTGAAAATGGAACGCGCTATGCATGTCAATTGGTCAAAATTTCACGGATCCGCGAGTGTGGCGTTTAAGCTTTAGCAGGCTCGGCACGAATTTTACATACTTAGGTAAAAAAGCATGAACATGAAAAAGTTTTGCAGCATTTTTAACCAAATCAGAATGTGTATTACCCTAAAAATAAACTTTGCGCAGCCTATCCACTCTGTGTGGTTCTTTCCTCAAATGACCATCAATCTGCCTAGCCTTTTTCCCAACTATGTTGGGGTCGGCTTCCAGTCTAACCGGATGCATCTGAATACCAGTATTTCACATGGAGCGACTGCCTATCTGACCTCCACAACCCAGTTACTGGGTAATACGATACCCCTTGGTAAGACTGGTTGTCAGACTTTCGGGCTTCTGACGACCCGTAACGACTGTCAAAGATCCACGAATGACAGCCGGGACCAACGGCTTAACGTGCTTTCCGAGGCACGGAGGGGTCTCTATGAAATGATGGTCACCCATCCACAGACCAACCCCGGCAAGCGTAGCTTAACCTGATGGATCGACCCGTGCGGCTGTTATTACTTAGCCACGAGCTCCTCAAATGACCATCTCAGACATTAACCTGCATGGTCCTTGGCCTGGCCAAGATTATGTCTGGACTTTTAAAGAGACTGACTTCTGAGTTTGTTTCGGCCTTTCTTCTCAGAGTAGTCAGGAAATACTGAACTCGTCTAGTTTTACAACATAATTTAATTTTGACGTGTAAAAGTGTTTTTTTTTTTTTTACCAATTTACATAAATAAATATCATATAACATAATCATGATTTATCCTTTATCAATTCTTTAGCAAAATGTCCTGGGACCAATGCATGCACCTATAATCTAGTACTTAACTCACATGGACCTACCTATATCCTTGAATGTTCTTCGAAAACGGTAATCCTAATTATCAAGATTATATGAACCAGTGCAATAATCCTAATTAATATTATAAATGCGAAAGTATGTTTGTTTGTTTGTTACCGTTTCACGCCTAAACTACTGAAACGTTCATCCTGAAATTTTGCATACACGTTGTTAGGTGTACAGACACTGGGCACGCCACAATTGCGGCGATAAGTCCCCTCTTTGAGGAGTGGTTAGAGAGGCGCCACGGCATCCTCACCTTCTGCCTGACGCAGGTCCTCACCGGACACGGTTGTTTCGGGAGGTTCCTGTTTCGCATAAGGCGGGAGGAAACGCCCGGGTGTCACCATTGTGTGGATCGCCCAGAGGACACGGTGGAGCATACAGTGGAGGTCTGCCCGGCTTGGGCAGAGCACCGCCGTGTTCTCACGGAGGCGATCGGCGGCGGCGATCTCTCGCGTCCGAGCCTGGTCCAGGCCATGGTGCGGAGCGAGAGTGCATGGGAGGCCGTCACCTCCTTCTGCGAAGCGGTAATGCTCGCGAAGGAGGAGGCGGAACGCGTGAGGGAGAGGCAGCCTCACGCCCTCAGTCGCCGCAGGAGACGCCCTGGGCGGCGGGAATCGATAGCCGATTCCCGGCCACCGTAGGCGCGGGCTTGCGGACGGTGAGTAGTGGGTAGCTCGCCGTCCGGTGAGGACCAGGCCCGGGTCGACGGCGCGTTGTGTTCCACGCGCGCCTCAAAGAGATGTCTGCAAAAGATGGGGTCCAATAGGGCCGATGCCACTGGGGTCGCGGGTTGTTTGAAAAAGATACCGTGGCCCTGGCATAGGCAACTGAAGGAACACGGGTGGGTTTTAGTCAGTAAAAGTCTGACACGCCCTTCCGCTCCACTCAGAGCGGGAGAAGTTATTTGATGATTTCCCATCCACAAAAAAAAAAGGTGTACAGACACGGACATAAGGTACCTTTCATCCCGAAAAAAGTACTGTTCTCGAGGAAAACAACAATAACGTTCTTATGATAATATAGATGGCGCCACGTGTCTTTCGAATCATGATTTAATTATATTAATATAGAAACATTAGTAGTGCGTTAAGAGTTTTTTTTATTATTTAAGTACCTAATACATTTTGTGAGCCTAGATATAGACCGGTTTTTCATCCTCCTAACTATTCTGACTTATATTATAAAAGCGAAAGTGTGTTTCTTTGTTTGTTGATTACGCTTTCACGCTAAAACGGCTGAACGGATTTGGATGAAATTTGGCACTTGGGTAGACCATGACCTGGAGAAGGACATAGGATACTATTTATCCTGGATCGCAGACGAAATCGCGGGCTACAGCTAGTAATATTTATATAATTCCCTTTCCACTCGACTCAATCCTGCCAATATGGATCAATCCTTCAAGTTCAACTTCGTCCCGCCATCTACGCCTGGGTCTTCCGCGATGCCATTGGACGTTTTCAGGAACCCATTTTGTGGTGGTCTTAGCCCACAATGCATCCGATAATGTTTTCCAGATTATCGGCGTTGTCCCATTTTGAGCATGGCTGCTTTTTGGATGACGTATGCGATTTGTGAGCACAGTATCGTGTTCCGTATCCAGACGGTAAGTCGAACACCGAGGATACCGCACTCCATCGCTCGCTGGCAAATCTCGAACTTGGTCCTCTGCTGAACTGTCAAAGAGCAGGTTTGAGTGCCTGGATATGGAGAATGCACATGTCCATTAATTTGCTTGCTTAAAATGCTTTAAGTTTTAATTTGAGTTTAGTAAAATTATGAATTTCCTGTTCATTAACAATTTATTAATGTACAGACGCTAGCACATCATGCTATAACAATCTATTTACAAATTTCTTTAATAGATTTTCAACTTTAGCGCTAAAGCATTAGGTTCAAAGTTGATTGGGAAAATTTGACAGTTTCGGGAAGCTTGATGTGCTGACGTCTGTACCACGCAAGCCAGTGCAGTTAAAAACTAGTTTTCACTTGACAACAAATCTCGACCTCTGTGTTTGTTTTGAAATTTCTTCTCTGAAGAGAGTCAGATATAAGAAATGTCTTCTCAAACTCGCTTGTAAAGCGAGGTTAAACGTGTAAAAGTGATTAAGTATCCTGCAAGTTAATTTCCATACCAAATGATTCCAATAAACAAAATATAGAAAAAACCAAAAAAAAAAGCGATTTTTTTGGGTCAACGACCGCATTTAGTGTAGTTATAACTTAAAATATCAGTTTCACAAATCAGTTTTTTTTTTTGTTAACTTCAATCGATAGAAAAAATACTAATTTTCTTAACTCATACCTACTTCTAGTAACTATCTACACTAACTGCGGTCGTTGACCCAATAAAACATTTTTTGGCAAACAAATGAACAACTTTTACTAAAGGACCAAACCTGAAACGCGAAAAAAAATCAGCTGTTCAGTACATTTTGACGAATTATGCGAACATAAATGTACTGAACGGCTGATTTTTTTTCGTGATTGCAGGTTTGGTCCCATAGTAAAAGTTGTTCATAATGATGAGTACAATGACCCCTTAAGAGGTTGTTGGTGTTTTACCAATAACCCTGTATAGCTTATTTACCGTTCCAAAGTAGATTTATTTTCTCAGAATCAAAGATAAAAGCATCCGTTTTTCTAGTAGACATGAACATAGTAATCCCGAGTAATGCCATCCTAAGTCTAGGCAATGTGTAATGTGCTTGCTTTACGGTACAAGGAATATTTTATTCAGAATAATCTTGATAATCCGGGATTACGTCTGATACCTCACGAAGGCGTCAGTATTGAAGTAATCATGTTTGGTTGAGATGCCAAAAATGTTATACTTGTTATTTTATTTTATTTTATTTTATTGTGTTTGGGTGGCTTACAGCTAACAATACAAAAATTTCTAGTGAGGCAATCAACGAAAAGCCATTTACAAGCCTCCACAGTTAGCAATAAAGTTGCACAAACTAATAACTAAGCATAATACTAATGATATAACTAAGCATAACGTAATAACAATTAAAATCCATCACAAACAACACAGCTTTTAGACAAGGCAGTACTAATTGTCGCTAAGCTGCTTGCAAACAAATCGATTAATGGGTGTTCGTTCATTACCATTTGGTTAAATGCTTTGATTGAACGGAGCAGAAAAGAATTGCTACGGTATACTGTGCGAGCGTAAGGAGCACGAAGAAGATTTCTTAAGCGAGAATGGCGAGGTGGAACATTCAGGGACAGCTTAGAAAGAAGTTCAGGACACTCGATCTTTGATTGTGCTATTTTCACTAGGAACCGTATATCAGATATATTTCTCCGAGTTACAAGTGGAAGTAAGTGAAATCGTACGCATCGTTCCTTGTAACTCAGATAAGGAATTTTAAATTATATAATATTTTTGTTTGTATAGCCTCTATGAGAAACGTAATGAAATGAAACCTCTATATAGTTATTTGGTCAATCGTGTAGGGAACGTAATATTGAAAAGGAAGTAAAAATAAATATCCTTTTAATGTTTGTTGAAGACTAAAAGGCTCATATTTGGTCAAATGTCGATTGCACACCATGTGTGCATAAGAAAAATCTTTATATAATCCTACTAATATTATAAATGCGAAAGTTTGTGAGGATGGATGTTTGTTACTCTATCACGCAAAAACTACTGAATGGATTTTGATGAAATTTGGCACACAGATAGTTTATAATGTGGATTAACACATAGTGTACTGTTTATCCCCATTTTCATACGGGTTCGAGACTTACGCGGGTGAAACCGCGGGGCGCTTCTAGTATGTATACACGTATATCATATATACAGGACAATTTTTTAAGCAGTGTGCAAATTTTTACCACAACTTTCACTATGGGACCAACCCTGAAATCACGACAAAAAATCAGCTGTTTCATACATTTTGGTCGAGTAGGTATTGAACTTTTATATGAAACAGCTGATTTTTTTCGTGATTTCAGGGTTTGTGACATGACCTATGCGGTATCATACGACAGTCAACGGGCAGAGTCGCTACGAGCATCGTAAACGGAAACTGGAATTATGATGCATCACATAATCGTTGCTCCTCAGAATGATATTTGTCCTCATGGTAAAAGATATCCTATAAATGCTGTTGAATTTTAAAGAGGGGAGCATGGCTAAATGATAACAGCCGTGCGGGTCGATAGAAGGTTAAGCTATGCTTGCCGCGGTCGGTTGGTGGATGGGTGACCATCCATTATAATATATCGAGACCCCTACATACCTTGCAAAGCACATTGGCCCTGGCTGTCATTCGTAGGTATATCATTGACAGTCGTTACTATCCAAAACCAAAACAAAAAAGTGGCTAAAAAGGATATCATTGTTAACCCCAAAACTACAAGTCGCTTGGAAGCTTTTAAAGTTAAACTCATTAATAAATTAACAGTTTTGGCTAATCATACTGATCCTAATGATCTGTATGATGATTTTTTTAAATATGTACTGTCAACAATTTAATCTCATCTTTATTCCCAAGACTATCTCGGTTAATAGTAACGCGTCTTTCAGTGATTGGGCTACCATTGGTATTCATAAAAGTAGAACACGGCTTTATGAACTATACAATGAAAGGTCTTTTGTAAACACTGCTGAATTTAATTTATATGTTAGAAACTATTCAAAATTATTTAAAAAAGTTTGTTGTATGGCCAAGTCACGTTATTTGAGTTCTAAGGTTAAAAACAGTAGTAATGTAATTAAAACGACTTGGAATATTATTAATAGTGAAACGGGAAGGTCTAATAACCGAAGTGCTGACTATAGCCTGTCTATTAATGACAACATAATAAAATCAGACTCACAAGTCGCCGCGGCCTTTGAAAATTTCTTTTCAGATATTCCCGTTTCAACTACTAAATCCCTAAACTCATCAACTTCTGTTGCTGAGTCTTTGCTTAAGGAAAATGTTAATGCTTGCGATTCGGAATTTAATTTTGAACATATTACCTGTAGAGACATAATTAAAACCTTTCACACTTTAAATGTAAAAAAGACAGCAGATCTGTGGGGTAATTCTGTAGAAGTTGCTAAGTCTATTATTGACATTGTAGCACCTACTTTAGCTCTTATCTTTAATAACTGTATCGACTGTGGGGAGTTTCCTGACCTCATGAAATATAGTAAAATAATACCTTTGTTTAAATCAGGTAGTACATCAGACCCCACAAATTATAGACCTATTTCAGTACTACCTACGTTTTGTAAAATTTTTGAGAAATTAATTTTAGACCAATTGCAAAGATTTTTTAATAAACATAAATTATTACATAACAAGCAGTTCGGTTTTTCAAAGGGTCGTTCAACTACTGATGCCTGTGTTGAACTTTTAGGACATATTTATAATGCATGGGAAGACAAATGCGATGCCTTGGGCATCTTTTGTGATTTGTCCAAGGCATTCGATTGCGTTCTTCATGAAACGTTAATCAGGAAACTCCGCCATTACGGGATCCGGAACACCGCTCTGGATCTTCTTACTTCATACTTGAGTAATAGGATTCAGAGCGTTGACGTTAATGGAAAAAGATCGCCCGGATCTATAGTAACAATGGGGGTCCCACAGGGCTCGATTCTTGGTCCTTTCTTGTTTCTTATTTATATTAACGATTTGCCCTACCTCATTAAGGATAATCATGATATAGTTTTGTTTGCGGATGATACTTCACTTTTGTTTAAACTTAAACGTCAGCAGCTGGTTACTGACGATGTAAACAGAGCGATCTCAAAAGTAGTTCACTGGTTAAATGTTAATAATTTACTCCTTAATGAAAAAAAAAAACAAATGCATTAAGTTTACACTACCTCACGTTAGGCAGGTGAAAACTAACGTGTTCATAAAGGGCGAAGAGTTGAATCCTGAAGATAGCACAGTATTATTGGGCTTAACTTTGGATGCTAAGCTTCAGTGGGGCCCACATATAGATAAATTGTCAAAAAAGCTAAGCTCCGCAGCATACGCTGTTAGGAAAATTCGTAATTTAACCAACATAGAGACAGCCCGTTTAGTGTACTTTAGCTATTTTCATAGTATAATGTCATACGGTATTCTGTTGTGGGGAAATGCAGCCGACATTCAGACTATCTTTGTTTTGCAGAAAAGAGCTGTTCGATGCATTTATAAATTAAGTCCGAGACAATCTCTCAGAGAGAAATTTAAGGAGATTAATATAATGACTTTCCCTTCTCAGTACATTTTTGAAAATCTTTTATATGCCCATAAAAACATTAAATTGTTTAAAAAATACAGTGATATCCACAATATAAATACTAGGAACAAACACAAATTTGTTGTACCTCCAACAAGGCTCAAGAAAATAGGTGGGTCATTCAGGTGTCAATGTATACGCTTTTATAATAAACTTCCAAGCCACGTTCAAGATCTGAGCCTTAACAAATTCAAATTATTCATTAAACGCAAGTTGTGTCAGAAAGCTTTTTATACCGTTAAAGATTATATTGAGGACAAAAAGGCTTGGGATTGAACTGCTCCAATTTTATTTTATATTATTTTTATTTTTGCATACCGACATGAATGTTGACATGAGTATTTACTTTGTAAGTATTATATTATTTTACTTTATTGTGAATGTGAAGACTATGTAGGTCATTGCTTTTTTTTTTTTGTTTGTTTTATTTTTTCTCTCAGCTATTTTTAATCATGGTCTGGCAGTTTGAGTAGTCTATGTGGCCTACCCCAATGTCCTTTCTTTGGTATTGTTCGTCGAATCGTTGTGCTCCTTAAGTTCTGAGTTGAGCTGCGCGATTACTGACAAATGCGTGCACTGACTGGACAGGTCCTCTCAATCTGTGTGGTTCTTTCCTCAAAAGACCATTTCAGACACCAATCTACATGGTCTTCACATGAAGTGACCAAGATTATGTCTGGACTTTATAAGAGACTGTGACCTCTGAGTTTGTTTCGGCCTTTCTTCTCAGAGTAGTCAGATAGGAAACGCCGACCTCATCTAGTTTAAAAAAAAAAAATGACTTGTAAAAGTGTTTGTACAAACCTACTTACAGAAATAAAAATCATTTATCATTTAATCATTTATCATTTATCGTTACGGGTCGTCAAAAGTCTGACAACCAGTCTTACCAAGGAGTATCGTGTTACCCAGTAACTAGGTTACGGAGGTCAGATAGGCAGTTGCTTCATGTATTCAGCTGCTTCCTATCAGATTGGAAGCTAACCCCAACATAGTTGAAAAAAGGTTAGACATATTGACATAATACATTTTAAAATCAAACAGTGCTGACGAATCATACACGAAAATCAAAGCCCAAAGTGTACCGAACCACATATTTTTACGGACAGCGTTCATTAGAGTGATTTGGGTTAACATTTTTCGGGCTGGAGTTATAAAGGAGTAATACAAGCCTTCGTTTTCGGGTATGTTCTGCTAGTAAATTGTGCTTGAAGACCACACAATGCCATTCGTGTAATCTTTCCCTTTACTAATGTGTCATAATCATCATTAAAGCCGAAAGACGTCCTCAGTTGGACATAGACCTCCCCAAACGTCGCTACTGCGACCGGTTCTGTGCTTCCCGCATCCAGCGGATTTCTGCAGCCTTCACAAGGTCATCGGTCCATCTTGTGCCTTCGTGCCATCATGTGATGCAACATACATGTGTTGCTGCACACGCAGGAAAACGTATTTGGTCTGTGATGCACATTAAAACCCGTCAAACGTCAGTTTATATGTAGGCAGTGGGTCAGACTTCAATTAATGATAGGCTGACGATAGATTGAACTATTTCTTTTATTATTATAATAATTACAATTTTTATAGCTAAGTCACTAATTGTGGCAATTACCAATTGCACTATCTTATTTTGTAATTACAAATAATCATCATTAATTGATCGTAACAATTTGGTAATTGAAGTGATAATTAATTCGAATCCTCAAATTAATTATCTAGAGTCAAGGATCAGCTAAGTACAACTTGTGCACCGTCCCACGCCAGAGCCAAGACTGCCTTGTTACACCGCTTGCGCGCTCTTTTATACAAGTCGAGTAGCAGGATGGTAGGAGTGGTCGAGTGACGTACTTGTCGATGGCGTGTTCGGTGTACGTGTTGTTTACAGCTTAGAGAATGACGTACGACGACGCCGCCGTCATATGCACAAAAAACCACATAACTAGGTCATGTCAATGTGCTCTCGAATTAGCAACATTCATTACGTGTACGGAGTGAACACTACAAACGAACGCACGACTCGTTATTGGTTTGAACGCTTCCGACTTGGAAATTTTGATCTAAAAAGTGAACCCCGTGGTTACCCGAAAACTAAAGTCGAAAATATTGGTACATTTGCGTCAAATTGGCAAGGTAAGAAAACTTGATAAGTGGGTGCCGCACGAACTGAACGATCGCCAACGCGACGAAGGCGTTGAGGTATGCCTTGCGTTGCTTAACAGACACAGAAACGAAGCGATTTTAAACCGCATTGTCTCTTGCGATGAAAAATGGATTCTTTTTGATAATCGTAAGCGGTCATCATGTTGGTTAGACCCTGGATCAGCGCCTAGGCAATGCCCCAAACGAAAACTTACCTCTTAAAAAGTCATGGTCACTGTTTGGTAGTCTAGTGCTGGTATTACAGCTTCTTATCAAATGGCACCAGCATTACTGCGGATGTGTACTGTGAGGAACTGGAAACAATGATGCAGAAGCTCGCAAATCTCCGGCCAGCCTTGGTTAATCGCTCGTCCCCGCTGCTCCTACTCGACAACGCTCGACCTCATATGTTACAACCACAGCTCTTTTAACTATTCTGTGGTTACAACAGACGGTCTCTGAGCTACAAGAGCTGGGGTTGGAAGTTTTGCGTCATCCACCGTACTCACCAGACCTTGCGCCGATAGACTTCTACTTTTTCTAAAATTTGGCCAACTACTTGGCAGAGAAAAAATTCAATTCAATTCAATTCAGTTCAATTTGAAGAGTTTGGTCGCTCCCATACACCTCACTTCTTCATGAAGGGCATTGAAAAATTACTACTGCGCTGGCAGAGATGCATCGACAGCATGGGTGCATATTTTGATTGATAGAAATAAAAAATAATTATATAAAAATTACTTTAACTTTCTGCATACTAAACGGCAATTTCATAGGTAAAAACCTAATATTTTATGCGATTTGGCCGCTCGGCTGTGCCGAATCATGCCGATGCAAACAAATCAAATCTAATCATTTATTCAAACTAGGCTGAGAATCAGCACTTTTCGAACGTCAAAATTACATAAGACAGTCCCCCAAAACGCCCGACGTTCATCACTTTCTAGTGCTTTAGCCGAGGAAAAGAAGTGGCGCAACGAACTCCCCAGCAGCACATCTGTCTGTTCAGTTAAAAAATTGATTCTATACAACACTCAGCAAAATAATATACATAAGTGCATTACGGACCACAAAACATTAAATTCAATTATGTTATTTGCTATATGTCAGCTCACATGCCAATATAAAAAAAAAATCTTGTATATCTCTGAGTATAGACTCATACAGAAATAAAAATACAAACTTAAAACGTAAGCACAAATGTGTAGCACCCCTTATGTTCATGAGATAACGATACGTTTTTTTTTTCGTCGAAAAAACACATAAGTGTAGGCACACACACGAATTGTCGGTTATGTTTAAATCCCGTAATAGAAGGCGAGCCTATTACCATTAGTCGGATCAAATAAAAACTCAGTACTGAGAATTTTCTAAGCGACAAATCCAATTAACTCCAGACATTTCGAGTATTTTTTTTCTGTGAAGCGACGATTTTCAAAGGTAACATAAGTACGTTTGTCCACAGCAGCCGTCACCGGGACGTCACCGAGAATGATATGATGGCACCGAAGTAGCGATACATACATTTACTATGACTGCGAGTCCACCACACGTCCGTCACACGAGCGCCGTCATCACGGCATCACCAGGTCGTGGGTTCGATTCCCATCCAGGACAAACATTTGTGTGCATGAACATGTCTGTTTGTTCTGAGTCTGGGTGTAATTATCTATATAAGTATGTATTTACGACAAAAAGTAGTATATGTAGTATATCAGTTATCTGGTTTCCATAGTACAAGCTCTGCTTAGTTTGGGATCAGATGACCGGGTGTGTATAATGTCTCAGGTTATTATTATTATTTGCTAGCGATTATATCGCATAATGTAAAAGCAATGCTATATAAACTAGTATAGCTATATAGCTTTTAATGTTGTACTATACCTATATAGCAGAATAGTATAGCGTAGTCTGAAATGTAAGCTCATTTCAAACATACTGATCCGCGAAGTTCGTTCGCGGTGGACAAACGATCGCCGTCGCCGGAACGTCACGTTCGGTTCAAATAATCTCGTTTCTCGGTGACGTTCCAGTGACGGCTGCGGTGAACAAACTCCTAATAAATAAACGCTTTGGGCTCTTAGTAATAACAAATGTGTTTTGCATTCGCTGTGACAAACGCGACGCTTTTACTACTGACGTGTCATTTTATATTCTAATGGATGCTACTTTTTATAGGCGTGTGTTTATGTTTAAAAAAACACAGAAATAGAAATGAATAATGTACCCATTATTCATTTCTATTTCTGTGATTTTTTAAACAATGCTCTTAATGATCATAATCCAGTTACTTGATTGTTATACAACGTGTTTTTTTTATACATATACCATAACTCTAGGGTATTAATGAGACCATCGTTTTGAACAACTATTACTATGGGACCTAACCTGAAATCGCGAAAAAAAAATTTAGGAGCGAGCATAAATGTACGGAACATCTGATTATTTTTTCGCGATTTCAGGTTTGGAGTGAGGCTCCAACCAGCCGGAATGCGGCGATGATGGTGGCGCCTCCTCGGCCGATGGTCGTGCCATGTGAAGTGAAGTTAGAGTCTTGTGAGAATAATATGAAAAATTCGTGTGGACGGAACGTTTGATTCGAGTATTTTAAGTTATTAATTGTCTCATCAAAAATATTGTTACAGTCTTATTAAATGAAATAATTAATTTACATCTATCGCATACACTCGTCGCATAAATATACGAGTTTTCAATATAATAAAAAAAGACACCAGACAGCCATCTCAGCTCGCGAAAGTCGCGAGGCTAGCGAGGAGCCCTAATACATAGATAATAAAGAGCCATTTCCTATTTCCCACACAACTGTTAAAATTCTTTTTCAAGGATATTTTATTACCTATCTTTACTTATAAAGGGTCTACCTTAAGTTAATGAAGCTTTAGTACTAAAATGTGATGAGCCTAATTATAAATAAGTGTAGTACTTTGTTTTACATAATATCTAAATATCTGCCTGAAAATGAGCTTTAAAAAGATATTTGAATTAATTGAGTTTGACCGTTCGTCTTAATGGGCAGGATGTATTTGAAATTTAATTTAAGACTTAATTTAAGATTTAATTTAATTTAATACTTTTAATTTAAGACTTTTACCAATTATTTGCTGCAAAGGAAATATAGGAATGTTAATTTAAAAATACCGTTATTTCAATTTTATGCCTAAATATCATTGAACGTTGGGTTTTCAACTCTCGGCGCTGAGCTTAGCGTTGCAAATCCATCAGTGCGCTTTTGTTTGGGTATTACGTATTTAGTTCAGAAGACTGTTATGCTATGTTTTTAAAACTAGGATTTTGCTGTGCCCGACGCTTTCACGCTAAAACGCTTGAACAGATTTGGATTAAATTTGGCACATGAGCTTGACCTCGATTAGGACATAGGATACTTTTATCCCGATAGTACGTCCCCGTGGGATAATTTTCGACCTCCATGCGGGCGAGGCCGCGAGAAAAAGCTAGTGTGAAATAAATACTTTGAATTTGAGTTTTAAATGCCAGTTGTGATTTGAATATACGGACAATTTAAGTTCGTACTCAGTTTGCTTTATAACTAATAACTAGCAGCGCCCCGCGGTTTCAACCGCGTAAGTCTCGAACCCGTAAGAATACGTATATGGGGATAAAAAGCATTCTGTGTGTTAATCCAGGTTATAACCTATTTGTGTGCCAAATTTCAGTAAAATCCGTTCAGTAGTTTTTGCGTGAAAGAGTATTACTCTTTCACGCAATTTCACGCTCTTTCACGGATGTTTATTAACATCCATCCATCCTCACAAACTTTCGCATTTATATCATAATATTACTAGCTTTTGCCAGCGGCTTCGCCCGCTTGGATGTTGGGAACCGTACATTTTTCCGGGATAAAAACTATCCTATGTGCTATTTCAGACTATAATCTATCTCTGTGCCAAATTTCATCCAGATCCGTTCAGCCGTTCTGACGTGATTGAGTAACAAACATCCATCCATCCATCCAAACTTTCACATTTATAATATTAGTAGAAAGTAGGATTTCCCTACGCGAGCCTTAAATATGGTAGGTATGTACGTCCCGTTTAGGAAATGCACCCTAATCGCGTAACGCACTATCGATAGGAATCTGAATCATTTTGAAGCAATGCTAATTTTGCGCCTTCCCATCTTCCTGGCACAGCGTGCTGTGCTGGCGCTGCTGCTGCGGCTGCGAAAAACTAAAAAAGTATAATAACCTTATCGGTAACTATATTTTCAAGCCGTTTGGAGTTGAAACCCTCGGGCCGTGGGGTCCGTGTGCTCATGGTTTGTTCAAGGAAATCTCCAAATGGCTGGATGACACTTCCCGTGACCCAAGGGCAGGCTTTTACCTTGGCCAGAGGCTAAGCATTGCCATACAATGTGGCAATGCCGCCAGTCTCTTGGGTACATTACCAGACGACAGCGATGCGGATGAATTTTTCGACGCCATATTTTAGTTTTTTTAATAGTTTTAGTTGGTTAGGATATTATTTGTGTAACTTTATTTTAGTGTTAGATGGTTTGTTAGAGAGTTTCTTACTGTAATAAATAATAAATGCTAATCCACTGCTTCATATGTTCGGAAAATTTGTTTGCTCAACAACGTAAATAATGCAATGAAAGTTATTGAACTGTCACAATGACACAGACTCCGGTGTATTAGGCAATTAGGGTGCTGGACTAGATCGAGTTAAAATTTAAGTACGTTTAGCGACCCGTCGCGGCTGTAACGTGCGCTTAGCTTTAAAGCTCGATTTGTCATTATTACTCACTTGGGTTCTGTGCCTACTTACTCGTAATATGCCCGGAATATAAAACTTGACCCTTTAGCTTTCATAGCGTGATTAATTATTTTAATACGACCATTGAATACTTATCATAATATTTAACTGAATATATATGCAAAGGTTCAACATTTCAACTACAGTATAGGGTCCTAATGTTATATGCTGAGGTCTGTTCGCTCCAGATAAAGAGTTATTTGCCGTATAAATGTCAGCCATTTTGCATTTTGCTTTTCATTTATTCATGTCGACAGTTGTTTGTTTAAAAATGTTGCTTTTTGACTTGTTAGTAAATAGGCTGGACGGGTCTCTCGATTATCTGCAATACTAATTTTTCATTTCAAATTTTTAACCGACTTCAAAAAGGAGGAGGTTCTCAGTTGAGAGGAATCTTTTCTTTTTATGTTTGAAAAAAAAAAAACAAACGAAAATACATAAAAACTTTTTCGCAAAAAAAAATAACAACCGATTTAAAAAAAAACACTACAAAGTGAAAACATTCGGAAATCGGTGTGTTTGGTTTTGTATTTTCGTTTTTTGCCACCGACTTCCGAAATTAAAGTTATTTTTCACTTTGTAGTGTTTTTTGGAAGTAAGTTGTCTTTTTTAATAAAGTTTTTTTTTTTGTTTTTGTTTGTGGTATTTACCCCACACAAATTCCAATACCACCTGCCAATATTACCTGCTATGTATTTACAGTGACGAGAAGTTCTGATAACATCATTCACATAGACTAAGTGGAAACTTTTAGTATTATTGAATGCAAGTTGCCGTTCATATGCATAATCGCATGCGAATTATACCGAGGCAATAAAGTTGCCAGGAGATTATTGTATGCAAGTTTTACCTCGTATAAACACAGAGTTGCACGTCTTTGTATGTACAATTTATTCAAGTATTACCCGTATTTGCGCTGCCAAATATTTCATTAAATTTTAATGAACTTCTTGTTAAGTTCGCTCATGTTTGAATGATAGAAAATTCATGCCAGAATTGAATACGATTTTATTGTATGTGTGATTTTATTGTACGTGCTGTTTACACCTATACTAGTTTGTCTGTTTGTCCTGAGTCTGGGTGTAATTATCTATATAAGTATGTATTTACAAAAAAAAAGTAGTATATGTAGTATATCAGTTACCTGGTTTCCATAGTACAAGCTCTGCTTAGTTTGGAATCAGGTGACCGTGTGTGAATAATGTCCCAGGTTATTATTTTTTACATTTACGGGACCCAAGGGTCCCGGACTTTTGGAAGGCGTACGAGGAGCCGAAGCCAACTCGCAGAAGCCCCTTAAATAATTTTAAATGATGAGGAGGCACCAACCGACGATTATCCCTGTATGCACTATGCAAGTGCATCCAAGGACAACCCCCGGTTGGTACAGGACTATTGTTGTACGTGGAAAAAACATATTGGGCTATGGGTCTGGGTGGCTAAAGTGGATTGGGTAACTTGAACTATGGAAGAACTATGTCCCCTGCCTGACCAATGTTATATATTATACACGGATAAAATGGCAGGGGGTGACTTGTACACTCAATAATGGGCCCCCGGAAACGGTCGCTAGCACATAGTGACGTAGCGACAAGTGGGCAACACTTCCTGAGGTGCTTGAGGAGTGGAGAGGTATTCCACAGCTATAAGGACAATCCCGGAAGTACGGTCAAGATCCCTACCAGCACTTTACTGGAATACTCTTGCGAATCTCCACTCAATCCGGTCAATAAAGGCAAGAAAGAGGTGGGAGCTCCGTTCCTCGTCAGTGTTCACTCCAGCCGGCCAATAAAGGCAAGCCAGAGATGAGGACAAGATTTCTCCCGGGAGAAAGGGTCCGTGGGGTCGCTACTGCCCAACAGCTCGCCACATGCTGCCCTGCGGGTTTCTGTAACTCTCTTGGTCTGGCTCCTCATCCTAGACCCGTTCCGGCAAAGTAAACTCTACCGGCACAGATCTAAAGTTCGGAGCGCGCAAGCCCCACCACGACGTCAACGTAGAGATACAGCGGTATTATTATTATAGTTTTTAATGGCAACTAACTTGCATGTGTCGTGCAATAATATTGCACTTGTTGTTTAGACGGTGCCAGTTAATTGCTCTTCAATTTTGTGGTATGCTACAGGCAATAAACTTTCACAGTAAATACGAATCGTTTTGCTTATCAATACAGCATGCAAGCATTTTTTACTGTATGCTAATTTTACATGTGATAGCTACTTCCATATGGGAGGGTCTATTATACAAAGCAATGTCTTCACTTCATTATTGGTAAAGATTCAAGAGTCTTAATTTTAACCAATAACGGTCCGTAAATTATAGGAATCAGCCATAACACGACACATCCAGAACCATATCTAGTTATTTTTACTTTAATTTGCAGGGTCAGGAAGCGAATAACAGATGGCGCTACTCTTGCTGGTGTAGGTCTGTCTGGACGCTATCTAATTGATGTGCTCTCACCATAAAACTGGCCAAGTGCGTGTCGAACCACGCACAATGAAGGGTTCCGAAGTTGGGATGAATTTATCTCAAGAATTAACCTAACATTGTAGTTGAAAAACATGTTCTCCCATACATTCCAACTGCAAATGTAAGTTTGTACGCACACTATTGATAGATTTACCATATATATTAAGACCATAAACTTGTTATAGGTTTTCCTGTAATCCTGTAATAGGTGTAGAACTATTTTCTTTATTTTTTTCAAAAAAAATTCAAAAGGCCCAGTAGTTTCGGAGATAGGGGGGAATGGTATTTTCGTCTATTTTCTTAAATAACATTCTTATTGCCAAATTTATGTACAGACGACAGCACATCAAGCTACTACAATCTGTCAAATTTCTTTAATAGATTTTCAACTTTATCGCTAAAGCTAGGTTCAAGGTTGATTGGGAACATTTGACAGTTTCGAGTAGCTTGGTGTACTGGCATCTGTACTAACAGTAGTTTTTAAGTTCTTTTATGTAATTACTAACTATTTGTAATGTAATTTCTGTCAAATAAATTATTATTATTATGAAAGCAATTTGTTTTAAAATGATAAAAAAGTATGTATTTGAGACCTCACAGTAAGTCCTTTCATTTGATATGTCACACGGTACAGTTTGCAAAACTTTTTATTTTTATTTTCTTGTTTGCCCCCCAAACGTGACCCCCATATTATTCAAAATGCATTTATTTACGTTACACGTCCGTGTTCGGGTCACAGAAATTCATAAGTGTATATACCAAATTTCAACTTAATCGGTCAATTAGATTCGAAGCAAACAAGCTGTGACAGACGGACCGACAGACATACAGATACACGAGTGATCCTATAAGGGTTCCGTTTTTCCTTTTGAGGTACGGAACCCTAAAAATCGTCAGGTCTAAAGTGACGAGTGTATGTCATTAATTCGACAAACAAGTGTGCGACATATTCTTGGGGCCATAAGTCGTTGGATTGACAGGTTTTAAGTTCGATAGATTGTTAGTGTGACAGATCCTTAGTACGACAGTCGATGTACCCACTCTAAGGGTGGATTTCACCAATGAAACTGATCGCGATCAGCACATCTAACCGCGTTGAAGAGCTGTCAGTATCATTATTTTCTTTGGAATATGACAGCTCTTGAACTCGGTTTAGCTTGTGCTGATCGCGTTCAGTGTCATTGGTGAAATTCGCACTAAGTGATCACTACATAGCCTTACCGCTGAACTTGGTTTCCAGTTTTTAATCGTCAGGCTACCGTCAGGTACCTTACAGTTATCTCCTTTCCTCATCAGCAGATAAACGGTTTACGCCTTAATAATGATATTGGCGCCGATTCCCTTATTCACAAACTAAACTAAATTTAAGTTCAGTGCATCTTTTTCTTTCTATTTCATTAAGAAAAGGACAGAAGATAAAATATTAGTTTAGTCCTTTCAAATTAGTCAGCGCCTGAAGTAAATTGACGAATTTTTAGTAACCAAATTTTTTAATCATGTCTATTGTACGGAAACCAACGGTACCTCTAGCGATGTGATTCAAGCCGTCGTCGCCAGCGTGAGGAACTTGTAAAGCCATCGCCGCCAGCGTGAGGTACTGTAAAGCCCCTCCGCTAAATAATCAATTCTCTCCTCTAATCCTACCTTCTTGTCCTTTCTTCTGATCTACTGACTGGTGAACCCTGCCACACGTTTTCGTGAGCTTCTTGCGCTACAGACCTCGTTCCTGCTTTGCTGATCCTGAACTAATAGCCCCGGCTAGTCGTTACGTTATACTGTACCATACTGCTTACAATATAACGTATTAATTTTCGATAGTTTATATAGTACATATATCCATCGATCACCAGAACCTGTACTACTGATAGGGTTCACAATCTGTCCCGATTTAATCACTCGTAAAATTGTGAACCGTCCCTTATTGGTAAGTCTCGGCGGTAACTGCATTGGTCGCAGTAACTAAGCCACGGTACCCCAACCAAATGGGTTAGGCTAGGTTAGAATTGTGACCAACCGCGTTGGTCGCAGTTACTTGGCTATTTGTTTGGCTATACGTCTAGTTTAAACTTATATAATAAGTTAACGCAAAATATTGCTACTGCTTACATATTGAAAATATGTATATGTTAAATAAATTCAATGACTGCCCTATTTGAAAAGTACTGTCGTTCGATATGGCCTAAAACACAGGTTTAAATAAACCTACCTCGGGCAACGCACTACATTACCTTCAGAATTCTGTTAATTTATTTATTTTATTTTGCAACTATAATCTTATATTTTTCATACCATTGTTTTTACCTAGATTATTATAATACTATTATAGGCCTAGATTAATGTTATATACTGAAACATATGTACACTCTTTGTAAACATACTATTTCCATATTTATTTTTTTTTTTTTTATTTAATATTAGCGCAAGGTGCGTTCGTCGCATGCAAGTTTGATACCAGTTCACAATTTGTCGGTTTGCCATGGATAGATTAAGCAATCGAAATCTAATGCGTTAATTCAATTGTTTATAATCTCGCGAGATAGATTATAAACTAACAAAGTTCATAATCATACGGTAACATATGCTTTTCGCTTGTGTCATGCAAGTTATCACCACTTTATTTGTATGGAGGGAAAAATAAATAAACAATCACAGATGCATTTCTCTATTATTTGTATAATTTGATTTTAATTTGTATAGTCCTTTATGGTTAAATTCAAAACAACAATATGAAGTCATACATTTGTTTAATTACTATAATTTAATTTTATTACAATTTGTAGAGCTACGATGCATGAGTAAGATAAGATTTTTTTACAATTTATTTTTAAATTCTTGAATTTAATTAAACTTATGAAATAAGAAAGGGGAAATAAGGTTAAAAAGTGCGATTTTTGTAAGCATTTGTAAGTTAATTAAACTATGAGGAATAGCGAAAGTACTCAAAGGAGTCTCGGGCTTGATTTTGATGAAAACTAAAACAGCATCATTGGATTTTTGAAAAATCAATATTTCTAGCCAGGAATCGAACCCGTTTATTTTGAAAAATAAATACACACATTGTATTATTACACCATTTGATAGTGTCGCTAATAAGGATCGAATTCTGGGAAGTAATTACATACGGCAAACTAAACGAAATAGCTCATTTTTATCAAAATACTTTTTTTATTTTATTGTTACCTACCCATTAAACTTTGATATAGATTTTTCTAAAATCCAAAGATGCAGTTTTAGTTTTCATCAAAATCGAGCCCGAGACTCCTTTGAGTACTTTTCGCTATTCCTCATAGTTTCGAATTTGGATATCCACGCCCACTTGAAAAATTAATTCTGTATATTTCATGAACGACGAAAATGTAAAAGGATGAATTAATTTGAAAGTATTTTTTACAATTCTCCTTTATAATTTGTTTTAAAAATTATTAATGTAAGCTTAAAAGGATATTTATGATTTTGATTCACATACAATGTTCAAATTAAGTCATTCTAGTCCTCAAGGAAATAAAAACACATTTTTTTCTTCATTATTTATTTAACAACATAAATGCGAGTTTAAGCTTACTTACTTTGCAATCGTAACTCCACAGTGACTATGATTTACAATGATTTTAATCTTTTACACAAATAACTACATCTTATTATTAACAATCGTTTATTAAATTATGAAATAAAAATGGTTTGGAACCAATAAAATAAATAAAATTAACCATACATTAAATACATATTTTAACATTAAATTAAATATTTAAAAACATCATAAAAATACATTCTCTTTTCAAATCACGCGTTCTAATACATGTTAAATATTCGAAATGCCTAATTTATCTGAATTATGCAGTCAAAAATCTTATTATTATTAATTAACTGTTTTTTTATGAAAACTTACGTGGAAATGTAAAGAAAATATTTAAGAACTTTTAAAATAATAAAACTATGCCAAATGGTGCTAAGTAAAAAACATCTTTGAGATTTCCTTGTGAAAACTGGCTGGATTTTTCACATGAAAATCTTCAGTAGTCTTAACATTAAAAATAATTCCTATGTCAAAATAATACTCTAACACGAGACATGACTATTGGCTAAATGCACAAACCGTGCGTAGCCAAAAAAGAAAAAAGAAAAAAAAGACATGACTAGAAAATAATTCTTTGGTACATTAAAAACAAGTCCCACGCAAATTCTCAATACCGATACCACTTAACCATAAATTAACAAAATTATTTAAACGTCAAAATAATTGTCGCTGTCCTCGGGCGAAGCGTCATAAGCCGACCGTTTTCCTAAGCCGAAACTGAAACGATGCATGTCCCTCTCCCTTTTGCCTAAACCGAAGTTGAATTTGCTCGCTAGTCGCTTGCCGAGGCCAAAGTTGTAGCTCCTTGCCCGTTTGCCCAATCCAAAGTTGTACATCGGTAGCCGTTTGCCCAGGCCAAAGTCGTATGCCCTAGCCCGTTTTTCTTCGGAAGTTTCGTCGTCAGCGAAGCGTTTTCCAAGACCGAAGCTGTAAGGCCGAGCGCGTTTTGTTTCGTAACCTATAACAAAAAGGAAACATTTTAATGTGAAAGTTTGTGAAGATATTTGGATGTTTGTTACTCAATCACGCCAGAACCGCTAAACGGATCTAGATGAAATTTAGCAAAGAGATAGATTATAGTCTGGAATAGCACATAGGATACTTTTTTCCCGGATTTTATCCCGGAAAAATGTACGGTTCCCGTGAGATAATTTCCAACATCCACGCGGGCGAAGCCGATGGCAAAAGCTAGTATAGCATAAAATCACATATTCTGTACAAATCTCACCGTGAACACTTAGGTGAGGTGAGCGTGGAGTGAGCTGTCTATAGTGTCAATCCCTAGCATTAGGTGGAATGACAGCTCACTTCACCTAAGTTTTCACGGTAAGATTTTTACAGAATAGATCGCCTGTACGCGACGCAAACAATTGAAGCAATGCGCCGTCGACCTGGGCCTGGTCCGTACCGGATGGCGAGCTACACATTGCTCGCCGTCCGCAAGCCAGCGCCTACGGTGGCCAGGATTCGGCTCTCTATTCCCAACGCCCAGAGCGTCTCCTGCACTTTGCCCGACCTGGGGCTTGAATACAGGAACTAATGCTCGGTAGTAGCGTAGTAGCGCTTGCTACCACTGCACCCATAACACAGAAAATAATTAATATAATATTGGTAGTAAATTATGAAGTTAATTTGGTAATTTACATAATAGATTCAGTAATAGGTACTTTTAATTAGTACCCTTTCTTTATTATCGTTACATCCATGATGAAGGTCAAAGTTTTCTAAAGGTCTATAGAATTTCCATTTTAAATATTATTTTATGTAATAAATATTAATACTAAAAGGAGATCAATGGGATTTCTCGAAAGCTTTTGTTCGATATTTTCCGAAATGAGTTAGGTACACAATTTACCTTTTAAACAGTTGAGATTTTTTTTACTTGCTTACCTACAACACTACACCTGCAAGGGGATTGGGTATAGGGTATTTCACCCTATTTGGTTCGGTTCGAAAAAGTTGGCGACAATGACGTAATTTTTATGCCAAAGTCGCAACAAACGGCCATACAGAAAATATTGATCAAAAATCAGTCATCGAGTAAAGGCGGTCGTAATTTGCAGTTGTATGATATTGAGAATTTCTTAATTTCATTTGTGAGAACCATTTATACGTATTATAAACTGTCAAAAAATTGTGAACTGGTTGAAATGGGTTAGGTTATGTTAGAAGACGGTGGGGCGGAGGGCGAGAGGAGAACGCCCAGCTCCGGAAGAACGGGAGGCCGTCCGGCGGGAGGCGAAGGACGCCATAGTCGTCCACTGGACGCGGGACCTCGCCGCCGCAGCCTTCGGCCGCCGAACCCTCGACGCGATTGGGCCGGTCCTGCGAGACTGGCTCGAGCGACCACGCGGGTTCCTCTCCTTCCGTCTAGTGCAGGTGCTGTCCGGACACGGTTGCTTTGGATCGTACTTGCACCGTATCGGGCGGGAGGAGACGCCGTCGTGTCACGACTGTGGCGCGGCGGAGGACACGGCGCAGCACACTCTCGAGGTGTGCCCGTCGTGGTCCGGGCCGCGCCGCAGTCTCACCACGGCGATCGTAACGCTCGGCTTGGTCAACGCCATGCTGGGGGATGAGGGGTCCTGGGCAGCAGTCGCCTCCTTCTATGAACACGTCATGTCCCAGAAGGAGACGGCGGAGCGCGCGCGGGAGGAAGACCCTCTCGCGGTGCCGCTCCGCAGGCGGAGGAGGGGTCGAAGAAGACGTCAGTATGACAGTTATCTCCGACTCCTCCCAGGTGGAAGCCAGCAGGCGACGGGTGCGGGGGTTTCACCCTCGCCTGTATTGCACAGGCTTCCACCAGTGCCGGACGGGAATGGCTAGATGGGGGGTTTTGGACGCAAAGTCTGAGCCGGATTCCCATGACCCCCCCATCAAGGCGATGAGGGAACACCGCTGAGTTTTAGTGGGTATACTGCCACTTTGGCAGGGAGTCCCACATACTCTGTGTCGTCCCCCGACGAGCGGAGATGCGTAATGTCATTTCTCAGCGACAAAAAAAAAATAAAATACAAATATTACAACTGTGATAAACGGCGCGCGAGCCGAGCGAGCGTAGCGGGCGGCGACCGCTACTTCCAAGTTGCTCGCAGCTAGGCAGGCTATTTAATATTAGCGCAAAGTGCGCTACGTCGCAAGCATGTTTGATACCAGTTCACAATTGGTCGGTTTCCATGCATTGATTAAAATGGTTTGTTGCAGTTTACAATTTTTCTAACGGGAATAATACCGATAGATTATAAACAAACGGACTTCATAATTATAAGGTGGCATATACAGTACGTTAGTTTAAACGAAGGACGTATTCAAACCCACAATAGTTCATGCTTACATGATACTAATAAAAATATGAACAAAAAATGCTGATAAATAACAGACAGACAGACCCATACCAAAAATTTTGCAAAAAGTCTCGCAACGTGTATGCGCTAGCGATTGGGAAACATATCTCGGCACAGATTAATACTCTCGGTATAAATTAATAGCTCCTCGCACACTATCATTAGATAACACGTAGGCACGAACAATCCCAATATTCTTCATTGAAGTATTGATAAGACGTCATTTTTGTTTATTTAACAACACGTTTACGCGAAGTACGCGGGTTGTTTTAGTGATACGAGGAAGCGCAATTAGACATGCGGAAACAGCGGCGCACTCGCATAGACTGTGGTCCTGTCGGTGCATCGGAGACAACACAAAGGAAAGTGGCGTGGTTTGCGCACGGGGCTTCCTTTTCGGCAGGATCGGCACGTGTTTTGCCGCGTGATTACTTTACTGTTTACAAGTACACTTATTGCGCGCTCTGTGTTCATGAATAATGTATTTTATTGGACAATTACGTCACAAATTAATTTTTTACATATTTGGGATGAGAATCGAATACATGAGTATACCTCCCTCAATAAGTCCCTCGTTTAACCTAACATACTGTATAAAGCTGTAAATGTTTTAAAACTTTCAACACCTAAGCACTATCTAGTTGCTCTAAATAAAGGGCTGGATGAAGTTACAAAAGGGCGTTTGGCTTACCTGCATCATCGTATTGGTCAAAGAACTCGGCTAAAGCAGCTTGGTCCATGTCGTTGGTCATTTGCTGGTCGTCATCAGACTGGTCCTCGTCAACGGAGCGCTTGCCGAGGCCGAAGGAGTAAAGCCTGGACCTAGGAAGACAGATATTTTCGGTCAATTATTGTGCTGTTTTAAACATAAGAGAGCTTCAAGTTATTCTTTATGTAAACTTAAGGGGGTGGCTCCTGGTAGCCCGCGAAATACAAATTTTCTTACGTTTTTTGCAATTTGCAAGTCAGTATTAGATTGTATGTTGACTAACGTATGATTCGCAACCGTAACATATAACGGCACATGGCCATCATCAGTCAATTCTGGGTTCATTGCGGCTGCCGAGCTGTCGTGGGTAGGCGGGCGAGGAGAATTAAAGCCACGTGTTGAAGAGGATCAACGGTGCATGATTATTATTTTTAACAAAATAGTAACAGAAATGTAATCAGCACTTTCTAATTAGTTGAAACACAGCGACGCTCCACCGAACACGTCTTGCTTGAGCGCGATGCAAACGGATTCTGTCCCGTCTCACGGCCGCGTGCAAAAGAGCTCGGAGTTGCGTCAGAGTGAAGAAACGTCAACCCGCGCTTGTCAAAATGTCCGCTGTCCTTCTTGACGTTTCTTGACACTCTCGAGAGGTCGAAGCGCCGTCACGGCTGGACTGACATTCGCACGTCCTCGTGCGACTGCTCACGCCTCAAGTTATCTGCAAAGACCGAATACAAATCTGTAGTACACGTTTGGGCATGCTCGCCCATCCCTGACTAGCTACCCATTTATGCTGCCTGTTTGAAAAGATCTCGATCTTCACCCCTCACATCTGAATTAAACACACTGGGCGGACAACTGACCTCAGGCGCCCCTTCGACCACCCACCACCTCTTATATGGTGCGGTGGACCGGACAACCCGTCAGCGCCCCTTCCACCAGTAACGAAAGCCACACACAGCTGCTGCAATCAACTGGTCCGGAACGTCGACCCGCATAGGCCAGTCCCAGCTCAATCTCATGCCACCCAGCTCACACCAAAGAAGTCGTAGTCTGATCGTGGGCGTCGACCCGGTTTAGGCCAGCCCAGTCGATCAACTACACTACATACCACGTAGGAAGATGTAGTCTGATCAGAGGCATCGACCCGGCTTAGGCCAGCCCCATTGATCAACCACGCCGCTCCCGACTGCCTATCCAGTGCCCTACGCTCTAGATCGATTCTCGATAAAAGGACAGGATTTACGCAATTGTTGTAAGCTCACCATTCATTACTCATCATGTTCTGAGGCAGAGAGGGTGTCCGAGCTTGTGGTCAAAGTGTGTGAACTAGATACCGATACTGTGTCACTATCATCACTTCCGCCGTTTCGGCCTCCTCTGCCTCGTTGACTAATGAAGTAGCTACTTCAATCAATCCACCGTAGCCCCTGGGTACTGCGCGCAAGTTTTAATGGGCGTACTTATAAGTTCGGTTAGACCCATCAATGTCTCTCAGCTCGTATCTATCGTGATCTAGTACCTTGACGATCGTGAAGGGACCTTTGAACTTTCGCTGTAGTTTGGTTTGGTTACGCTCACTACCCTTGATAAAGACAAAATCGCCTACACTAAATGGTCTTACTATTGCTCTACCCCGATTAAAGCGTTCCTTCTGACGAAGCCGCCTTTTTGATGTTCTCGGAAGCATTATGCCTAATGGTATCTAAGTCTAGACGGGGCTCAGGTTCAGCATGCAAGGATAAGGTTGACATTCCTAATGACTTTGCTCGAATGCCAAACATCAATTCCGTAGGGGAGTAGCCTGTTACTCTGGATCTGGTACTATTCAAGGCAAGCTGAACTTCGGGAAGTTCGTCGCGCCACGTTTTGTTTGGGTCGTTCTCTACTATTGTGAGCAGGCATTTTAGAGTGCGCATTATACGCTCGACTTGACCGTTGGCTCTACTGGAGCCAGTAGCGATAAGGTGAAGCTCTATACTATGCTCAATACAAAACCGTTTGAAATCCGTACTAATATAACACCTACCTTGGTCTGATATTATGCGCTTCGGTGCACCAAATAGGTAAACTGCCCTTTTAAAAGATTGAATTGCGCTAGCAGCATCGAGAGAAGATGTGTAATCTAAAAGAACGTATTTGGTGAACGAATCTATAATAACGGGCGCATATTCTTTTCTATCACTTTTACCACTTAGTTTGCCCGTGATGTCTATATGTATCGTATGCCAAGGCGTAGACACTTTAGGTATTGGATGTAATCGAACCTGCTGCGCTCCCGAACATCCCTTTGAAGCCTTGCATACTATGCATGAATCTACAAATTTACGCACCTGCTTGCGCATTTGTGGAAACCAGTACTGTTCATATATTTTGTCAAGCGTCTTATCAGCACCAAGATGCATAATTTCTGTGTGAACATGATTAATAAGTGTCCAAGTCAGGGATCTTGGTACAACTGGTAACCAGGAACTGGTTCTATTGCGTTCGATTTTCATATACAGTATGCCCTTCTGCACGTCATATGTGTGTGCAATCGCTTCTGGCAACTCGTTGTTTTGATGTTTGCTGATAAGGTCACAAATTTCGCTATCACGTTTTTGCTCTACAGCTAGCCAACCCTGGTGTAACTCTATAAAGTGAACTTTCTTATTCCTATTCGTAGCAACAGATAAATCATTTAATTTTTGCGAACTAGATGTGGGCTAATTACCTGGGAAAAACATTCTACATCCCCCTTACCAATGCCCGTTAGATAAACTAAATCATTCTGCGCAGTACCTGGGAACTTCTCGGCGTAGCTGTTAGTTACTAATGAGCAAGCCGACCCACTGTCAAAAAGAAGGGAAACTGGCTCACCGGATGATGTAGTCAAGGTGCTCCTCGATGCCTTGCGTTCACACACGTGGACTTCTTTGACCCCCGCTGCTCCACCGCCTCCCGCTCAATCTGGACACGCCGACGCCAAGTGTCCTGGTCGTCCACACGCGAAGCAAAAATTGGTCTTGGTATATCAGCGGCTCTAGATGTTTGGTCGTGCGTCTTCTCTGAATTAGCAGGCTCTTCTCTTCGCTTGCGGCAGTCTATCGCTTTGTGACCCGAAGTACCGCAGCGGTGACATGTTCCCATGAAACGTGATTCGTTGAATCGGGTCCTTTTTACATCCGCATCATGGTTATCGCTACCCTCATGCCTTCGTTTCAGTGAAATGCCGTTAAGAACACGCAGAAGTTGAGATCTAGTGGTCAGGTTATGAGAGTGGAGCTCGCGGCGAATCACGGCTTCCTTTTGGCATAAAACTGAAGTTACGAATCCCGTTGTAACATCTTCGGACATCTCCATTCGCGGGATGCGTTCGATGATGTTCCAAAGGCGCATGGCCGCCTCACTCGCGGTTTCTTTAACACCAACTTGAAAACGGTGAATTTCGTCGAAGTGATCTTGTGGCAGCGTAGGTTTAGCAAACTTCGCGAGCAATACTTCTTTTATTTGAGGCCATGTCAGCTGCGATGCCTATAGTCGTGTTAAACAGGAAGCAGCTCGACCTTTGAGTGCACGTGTAAGTAACAAAAGCAATTCTGCACCTTCTAACTTACTCACTATGATTCACTATGATTTCTGTCACATTACACCAACCTTCGATATCCGCTTCGTTGCCATCCGGGTCAAACTCAACTGGGTAAACGTGCTGCTCGAAGGTTGCGGCTGCGATATAGCCAGCAATCGGGATAAAAACAGCTCCATCTGTTGAGACAGGCTTGGTTCTGATGCCGGCGCTGAAGATCTCGTGCGACTATTCTCCTCTGAAGCAAGCCCTTCACATCCCACTTCTGATAACGGCACATGGCCATCATCAGTCAATTCTGGGTTCATTGCGGCTGCCGAGCTGTCGTGGGTAGGCGGGCGAGGAGAATTAAAGCCACGTGTTGAAGAGGATCAACGGTGCATGATTATTATTTTTAACAAAATAGTAACAGAAATGTAATCAGCACTTTCTAATTAGTTGAAACACAGCGACGCTCCACCGAACACGTCTTGCTTGAGCGCGATGCAAACGGATTCTGTCCCGTCTCACGGCCGCGTGCAAAAGAGCTCGGAGTTGCGTCAGAGTGAAGAAACGTCAACCCGCACTTGTCAAAATGTCCGCTGTCCTTCTTGACGTTTCTTGACACTCTCGAGAGGTCGAAGCGCCGTCACATATATGTATTTACAGAATTGTAATCATTAGAATCGGTAATATAAACTTTTTAAGTTAGTATAATCATACATGTCAAGATTTCATGAAATAGTCATTCATTAGGGTTATATGAACTTTGAGAGTTGTGTTGATGATTTTAATGATTATAATTCTATAAATACAGATTTGTTACGTTCGCGAATCTTATTCAGATCAACATACAACCTGATACTGACCTGCAAAAAACGTAAGAGAATTTGAATTTCGCGGGCTTCTTGGAGCTTTCGCCTTAACTAACCAGATTGTGGGGAGCATCCCAACTATACAACGTAGCAAGGATATCGCAACCTGTTTATATGGATTCAGTACATGAATTTGGACCCCACTGCGTTGAAATTTTTCGTCGGATACTAAAAAATCTTTTAATAACATTTTTTTTAATCATCGATGAAAAATTTCCACCTATGAGGGGATCATGTATATAATCCATGATAACAGGTTGTACGTCGATGTCCATTACAGCCTGTACTGGGATCGGCTTCCAGTCTAACCAGATGCAGCTATATATCAGTATTGTACATGAAATGACTACCTATCTGACATCAGGGTATCGTGTTACCAAGTAACAGGTTTGTGGACAACCCAATTACTTGGTATTACGATATCCCTTGGAAATACTATCTTCTACAGAGATTATTTATTATTAAAAGTATTGGCATCAGTTCAGCAGAGGAGCTCGTTGCTAAGTAATAAAAGCCGCACGAGTCGATCCATCAGGTTAAGCTACGCTTGCCGGGGTTGGTCCGTGGCTCGGAAAGCACGTTAAGCCGTCGGTCCCGGCTGTCATTCGTGGATCTTTGACAGTCGTTACGGGTCGTCAGAAGCCCGAAAGTCTGACAACCAGTCTTATCAAGGGGTATCGTATTACCCAGTAACTGGGTTGTGGAAGTCAGATAGGTAGTCGCTCTATGTAAAATACTGGTAGTCAGCTGCATCCTGTTAGACTGGACCCCGACCACAATATTCCACAAGCTTCCTTAGAGCTTTGAGCATAAATACGGTCATTTTGTTTGTTAAAATGTTGCTCAATTGTAAAGATTTTCTCATCCGTAAACAAAATTTTTCTGTGATCCCCCTTTGCGTACCGCATCAGTAGTTGTTTCGATTTTACCACCCTATTCTTTTTTAAATTATCAGTTAAAAAATGACCAGTGCGTCTCTTATAGGCTGCAAGTCCTAAGTCATCTTTTAAAATACGCGACATAGTTCTGGGTGCTATCTTCATCTCCCGAGATAAAATCTTTTGCTTTCGGACAGGACTTCTTCAAATTCTTTCCCTTACTGCTTTGACCACCTTTTTCGTCGGAACACTACGTGGACGGCCAGATCTTTTTCTGTCACAAACAGAGGAGGTCTCATTGTACCTATTAACAGCCCGGTACACATACATTTGACTAACCAAGCGTATGGAGAGTTTTAAAAATTGCATTTGGCTCCATACCAACATTGTGTAATGCAATCACAGCGATTCGGTTCTCTTTATCACCCCACTCCATTTTAATATCGCAAATATTGTACAATGTATTGGCGCCAAAATTATAAAACTCAATGAACAATCGTATAAAAATGACAGATTCCAAATTCAAATGTAATATCTTTCTTATTTTTAATTGTAACAGTATTTATGGCCAGACTGTGTATAATATTAGAAACCTCACCTCTTGCCCAATCCAAAGTTGTAAACAGGCAGTCGTTTGTACTCTGACACGTAGCTGTAGGCCCGCTTGCCCAGGCCAAAGTCGTAGTGAGGGGACCTCTTCGCTAGTGGTGCAACGTGGTCACTATGGGGGTCATTCCCCTCATGTGTCGTCGCGTCATGGGGGTCAGGATCATTCTGCATCCTCTCGGGAGCGCAGAGCGCTGCACCAATCACGAGGAAGCAAACTGGGAGAGATGTGTGCAGCATTCTGGAACAAGGTAAAGTTTTTGAGTTAAAATCTTCTTAGCTTATTCCCGACTCTGTTGGAGTTGGCTTCCAGTCTAACTGGGTGCTGCTGAAGAGCCTGATGACCAGTATTTTTTTAGTGTTTGTCAGCAAAGATATGGCTTGCGATAAAAGACAACGATTACATAACATCAAATCGAAGATGTAAATTGAATCCGGATTTGGCCATTTGTGTTTACGTCCCATAATTTAACTGGGGGCAAGCCTATTGGCCAACAACGGCACAGATTCGGACACCGGGCTTGTACTAGAAAAAAACAGCTAAGTATGCGTGGAACCACGCACAATGAGGAGTTTCGTAGTTGAAAAGAATTTATCCCAAAAACAAACTTAACATTGTAGTTGAAAAACATGTCAATCATTCTAAAAATATGTTCTCCCATACATTGATATACGTCGCCGTCAATTTGTAATCGCAATCTTTGTTTTTTTAATGTGATAAAACTAAAAATAACAATTTCCGGAGATTTTCCTTTACCTTGCTTCTTGCCAACTGGAAGTACCTTTATTTTTTATCTTTGGTTTTGATTTATTTGCGAGTGGTCAAAATATGTCGCATAAATGGGCGTATTTTTTTATTGTGCTGACTAAAAACCTTGACTTTGTAGAGCTAACCAAGGGGCCTACGTATTTGATATTAATTTCAATTTGATACCTCTACGCGTTTCTGAGAGAAAGGTTCTTGACAGACAGACAGACAGACGGACAACGAAGTGATCTTATAATAATAATAATAATAATTGCTTTATTTTCAGGCAACTAAGGGCCCATAGATAAAATACATCAACTAATCTTACAAAAAAAATCTAATACATAATAAAAACATCAGTAGGTACAAAATCTATTTACTACGTTGGTTCGGCGACGTAATGCGCTGAATCGTGGTGTCATGTAGCCTTCCGCGAAAACGCCGATACACGACACCCGTCGGCCAAAATTCTTCCTTCATGAAAGTTTCCAGGTGATGAGTCGGAACCCACACCACAAAAGATTTGAAGTTAATCTTATGGCGCGACTCCAACTTCTCGACTCTTAATGTGAACTTGGTCTTCATCCTGATGTACTCCACGACCTCCTCTACCTTCGTGGAGTGATGTAATCGTGACACGTACAGCTGCGTCGATGGAACAGCGGGACGTAGTGACATGTCGGGACCAGCGGTACCGCATTGATTTCGACAAGCAGGCTTCTTTATAAGGGTTCCGTTTTTCCTTTTGAGGCACGGAACCCTAAAATCCATGTTTAAAAACCCTACGAGAAAGAAAACAATTATGTTTGTTATAAATGCGATTTTCTAAGAAAAATATACCACGCAATAAAAGTTTCTAAAACAAACGTTTTTCAAGTGTTAAATTACCTACTGGAATTAGCCTTGCAAGAAACTAGGGATTTATGATACTAAAGTCATAGGTGAATGTTATTTGTTCTCGTCATATCTCAGGCTACACGTGTTAATTAATATGACGGCGTAAGCGATGGCTGAGCGATATCGCTGTTGTTATTAGGGTTCGGTGGTACCGGGTTCATGGTAAAATAATAGTTTCGGTTTTGGTACACAAAAATCACAGTTTATTTTTAACACAAATTCACATTAAATATCACTTACAAATAATTACTCAAAACAAAATGGGCAAACCGACAGTTTCGTTTTGGAGAAGTGCCTTGGTCCGCGACTTGATGCGAAGTCCCCGTTCGACAATCCCCATTTTCCAAAACGACTCTGTCCACTTGCCGTCATTACTCAATCACGTCACGGCGTTTTTCCCATTACCACATTAATCAATTGAGCAACTTTTATTAAGACAATATCGTTATCCACGACAAATCAATTGAGCAACTTTTATTAAGACAATATCGTTATCCACGACAAATCAATTGAGCAACTTTTATTAAGACAATATCGTTATCCACGACAAATCAATTGAGCAACTTTTATTAAGACAATATCGTTATCCACGACACGTCAATTGAGCAACTTTTATTAAGACAATATCGTTATCCACGACACGTCAATTGAGCAACTTTTATTAAGACAATATCGTTATCCACGACAAATAATATCATGTGCATGTTTGCATTTGCATCTTGCTTTAAACTTCTGATATACACACTCGAAGTATTCCCATAAGTTTTCCCACAATTATGAGCGTTGTTGTCTAAGTCAATTTAGAGGTTAAGACGATGCTTATATTTGGCATTATTATAAGTTACGAGGATGTAAATTGGACATAGTTATACAGAAAGCAGTCATATGGCCCTTTTTCCAAAAATGAGTTATAAACACAGTCATACTGATTTCGACATACAAGATTTTTTGCTAAAACAGCCATGTCGATATCTCTATTTATCACGGAGATATGAGCCGTCAAATGCAGCCTTGTCCATACATCCACAATGCAACCATCGACAGAAAAATGCTTATAACTCTGTTTGTACTTTTCCCGACATGGCTCCTGCTTTCTGCTTAACACGGTCCAATTAGATTTACGAAGGTTGTAGGGGAATAGGGAATATTATTTATTTCCAAAACACAGCCTATTTTACAATTTGATTTTAGCCACTCAACAAAAAGCTGTCAAGGCTTACTCGTATCTGTGTGCTGGCGAGTCGTACATTTAAATCTTAAAACAATGGTGATAACAAGGTGTAACTTATATATCGCACAATCTCTTTATCATTATGAACAACATTCTCCAGCACAATAACAGTCAGAACAATAACACCGCACAGGTCGATACATCAGGTTAAGCTACGCTTGCCGGGGTTGGTCTGTGGATGGGTGACCATCTTTTCATACCGAGACTCCTCCGTGCCTCGGAAAGCACGTTAAGCCGTTGGTCCCGGCTGTCATTCGAGGATCTTTGACAGTCGTTACGGGTCGTCAGAAGCCCGAAAGTCTGACAACCAGTCTTACCAAGGGGTATCATATTACCCAGTAACTGGGTTGTGGAGGTCAGATAGGCAGTCGCTCCATGTAAAATACTGGTATTCAGCTGCATCCGGTTAGACTGAAAGCTGACCCCAACATAGTTGGGAAAAGGCTAGGCAGATTGATTCTCCAGCTCTTGTCGCAAATTATTCGCAGTCGGCGCAACATGTATTTTTCTTCCACACCTCTCTATTAGTCGTCATCTCGGTAGTCACTCCCTTTTTAGCCATATCATCTTTCACACAGTCCATCCGTCGTTTTATGGTCTTCCCCTACTCGTATACCCATCCACATTCATACTCAAAACTTTCCTGGCGACATTTTCCTCATTCCTCCGCATCACATGCCCATACCATTTTTTTTTTTTTTTTTTGTGGATGGGAAATCATCAAGTAACTTCTCCCGCTCTGGGTGGAGCGGGAGGGCGTGTCAGACTTTTACTGACTAAAACCCACCCGTGTTCCTTCAGTTGCCTATGCCAGGGCCACGGTATCTTTTTCAAACAACCCGCGACCCCAGCGGCATCGGCCCTATTGGACCCCATCTTTTGCTGACATCTCTTTGAGGCGCGCGTGGAACACAACGCGCCGTCGACCCGGGCCTGGTCCTCACCGGACGGCGAGCTACCCACTACTCACCGTCCGCAAGCCCGCGCCTACGGTGGCCGGGAATCGGCTATCGATTCCCGCCGCACAGGGCGTCCAGTCTGTCTGTCTGTCTGTCACCTCAAGAACTATTAATACTGTCAACTTGAATTTTGGAATAGTCTTAGATGACATTTGCCCAACTATTTTGCAAATAAGAAGGAAATAAAAATCTATATTTTTTTTTGCAACAGGGACTGAAAGGGGGTCTTAAAAATTCTTAATTTATTTGGGGTCGGCGCAACATGTCTTTTTCTTCCATACTTCTCTATTAGTCGTCATCTCGGTAGTCACTCCCTTTCTGGCCATATCATCTTTCACACAGTCCATCCATCGTTTCTTTGGTCTTCCTTACTCGTATAGCCCTCTACGTTCATACTCAAAACTTTCCTGGCGACATTTTCCTCATTCCTCCGCATCACATGCCCATACCATGACAACCGATTTCCACACAACTTTTTAGTCACCGGTGTCACTTTCAGACTTCCTCATAAACACTCATTTCTTATTCTATCCTCTCGCGTAACACCACACATCCCTCTTAGCATTCTCATCTCAGCTGCAATGTAATTGCCTTTCATACATTCTTTTTGCGGCCTAACATTTTGATCTATGCAAGACAGCAGGTCAAACCATTAATTTATAAATCTTCCCTTTAAGTTTAAGCGTGTGGGAGCTGACGCGACAAAATGTTCGGTCGACAAGCGAAATCATTGTATGTACGAGCGAGCCACAATCTTTAAAGAATAGCGGTAGTGTAAACACGTCTATAGAGATTACAGGACAATCGTGTCTGTTTCGAGAGAGGACAATAAATTCCTGTGAGACTTTTGTTCAAGTGACTTTCAATTACCTTCCCTACCTAAGGTACACACAACGTCAGAGGCTCATTCACCGCACACGGATTAGGGACACAACAAACGGAATGCGGGAATCGCAGATCGTTCCCGTGACCTGCCGCCATTTCATCTTATGAACAACTTAACCAAAAAAAAAAAAAACCTGCTGTTGCCTACATTTTGACGAGTTATGCAAACATAAATGTAGGGTAGGGCTGAATTTTTTTGCGATTTCAGGTTTGGTCCCATAGTAAAAGTTGTTCATAATGATGAGTACAATGAGCCCATAAGAAGTTGTTCGTTATTTTAGTTACACTTAGTATGGGTCATGTATTGTACCTATGGACATTTCAGACTATCTCCAAAATGGCCTCACACTGCACACAACACCGATAGCGTCACGCCACTCACTGGTGTTGCTAGAAAATAAAAATGCCACCACAGTGTTGCAATATTATATTTTTAGTGCTGCCAGTTTTTTTTATTATAATCAATGTCCAAAGGTAAAAGCGTCCATAGGTACAATACATGACATATTTCTTCAGCAGCTACATCATTAGGAAATGTTTATGTAAAAAAATATTGTAAGAGATTTTCATTCGTTTAGGTTCACACAATATTTCATTGACCAGAAAATGACACAAACAGCTAGAATTCTTGCTTGTTTTCCTAGAGAATTTAAAAATCTGCATCGCTGGAAAATCCTTTTTCCTAAATGGTTTCCTACCAACTTTTATCTCAGATTTCCGAACGACATTTTCCTTTCAAGATCATCAAAATAAACTCGACTTAATCCTAACAGACAACAAAAAGTTTGTGTTGTTGAGTCAATAAAAACAAAAAGAAGCGTATAAACCAATTGGGTAAACTAGTAACTTGTCCCCATAATACCGCAGAATATTTGAGAGAACTTTTTTTTTTTGTGAATGGCATCTCGTAGTTGGCCTAGGCCGTGACTACTTAACCGGACTATCCTGTGGCTGCCTTAAGTGAACTGAAAGCCTCCAGCTAGGGGCATAAACTTACAGACTAAGCGACTACACGCTAAGGGCTCCCCTGTGGGGAACGGGCCTCGGCTTAGGGCGTCGGTGGGGGGAGGACAGCAAGATGGGACAGGCTGGATCAAATTTGAATGATTATTATTGTCAGGGGAGTTTAAAGCTACTGGCTCAGCTACGCCACCAGCTGGCACTTCATACCCGAGCAAGGGACGGGGGGGAAATTCGAGAGAACTGACAATATGCGACATAATAATAGGTTGGGGGAAAAGTTTCTTCGCATTTAAAAAAAAAAAATTCAAAACATTTTTTAATATAGTTTATTTACATTTAACTAAAGTATGTAGGTACCATTTTGTTCGATAACTTTTTGCCATCTTGTAGGTAGGGACATGATCCCATTGCTATAGAAATTTTGGGACTTCTGGTCAAAATACCGCGACAAGTGGTTTTGGCAGTCCTCTCCTGATGTTAATCTGACACTGCCTAAAGAATTCTGAAGAGACCGAAACAGGTGGAAATCTGAAGGTGCAAGGTCAGGACTATACGTCGGATGCATTAACACCTCCCAGCCAAACTCTCTTAATTTTTGCTGAGTGGCTAAAGATGTGTGAGGTCTAGCGTTATCATGATGAAAAACCACACTCCTTCTGTTGATTAATTCCGGCCGCTTTCTCTCAACTTCTTGCTTTAATCTCATCAGTTGTTCGCAGTAGAGTTCAGAATCGATGGTCCTGCCTGGTGGTAACAGCTCATAATGAATAATGCCCTTCCAATCCCACCACACACACAACATCACCTTGTTGGGAGTTAACCCGGGTTTCGCCACAGTCTGTGAAGCCTGACCACGACCTTTTTCGCACGTTCTTGTCATACGTGATCCACTTTTCATCACCAGTTATCAGCTTCTTCAAAAATGGTTCGGTTTCATTACGTCGTAATAAAGAATCACAAATGAGTACACGGTTCATTAGGTTTCTTTCAGTGAGCTCGTGAGGTACCCAAATGTCGAGCTTTTTTGTGTACCCAGTTTTTTTCAAATGCGCCAAAACTGTTTTGTGGTCAATTTCCAGTTCTTCAGCTACGTCGTAACTACTGATATACTATCTTGCTCCACATTTTCAAAAATGGCATCCATTTTATCCGTAATAGGGCGATCAGAGCGACGTGCATCTTTGACATCAAAATTTCCGGATTGAAAACGCTTAAACCAAATTTGTGCTACTCTCACAGACACTACACTAGGTCCATAAACATCGCAAATTTTTTTCGCGGCTTGCGTTGCATTTTTACCTTTTTTGTAGTAAAATTTTAAAATGTATCGAATTTCTTCATTAGATTCACTCATCTTGACAGTACGAAAAACAAATGAAAATCACACATTTTCCTAATTTGAATTTTAATTTGAATAATGTTCTTTAAAATTTAAACTTTTAATGATACCAAAACCAGCCAGATACAAATAGTATAGCCAAAGAGATTTTATTACAAATTCATACATACTATAATGCGAAAAGACTTTTTCCCCAACCTAAGTTAATGACAGAAGTGCAACTACCGTTCATGAAGATGTTTCATACAATGTGATCGTGTTTTGCATTCCTTTATTCAGAAATATTGATTTTTTCGAATATTTTAGAGTTGGCTCCTAAGCAAAAGTTGTTTATACAGGATGCTCGGAAATTCGACCTATTCCTTGAATGGGGTTATACTAGAGATAATTTACAACAAATTAAGCCCGCCAACTAGGGATCGAAAATTAATGTTTTCCGAGTTACGGAAGTTTTAGGCTTCTTGTCCAAATTTTCAGACTGGTCACCAAAAACAAATAATTTAAAAATAAATACTTCTCTCTCGGCACGTCTATGTTATTGTTCTGACTGATGATAAGTGACTGATAATTTATAAAAACAAATGCATACCCTAAATTCCCAAAACCTCAGAAATAAAAGGTCTTGAGTTGGAAGAAAACCTTCTTTATTTTATAATTTTTGAAATTTACACGTGTTTTACTTGAAAAAAGAATTAAAATAGTAGGGCTTTATTTGTTGGACATGACCTCTAGTATATTCCATTTCAAGGAGTAGGACGAATAGAATAGGTCGAATTTCCGAGGACCCTGTATTTATGAATATGAGTACAAAAATATTTTATTGTTGAACGTTTTATATGAGCACATTAATTTAACATCATGGTACCTTGCCAATAGGGATGATGCCTGGGTAAAAAAAAAGAAATTCTATTTAGTCCGTCAGTCAGATAATAAAAAAATATTAGACACGTATTTTTTGCTTTATCGTATTAATAAAAAATTACTTAGATAACTCGCATTAAAGTTCGGGAGTGGGGGCTTGCTACGTCACTTCTACGTATAAAATCTACGAAGACGTGACGTCATGCCACATTTTAATTCAATGTATCGCCGTAATCTTTTGATTACGTAGAAAAAAGAAATATGTGTCCAATATATTTTAATAATCTACATGACGGACAAAAAATCATTTTTTAGTCATCATCCCTATTGTATGAAAACGTTTCAAAAAATCTACATCTTTGACATACATGTGACAGACATAATTTTTAGCACTAGAAATACCAACAAATTAGACCAACCACGTTGACGGTCTCTTAACTGTCAGGCTCAGAATTTGATCATTATTCTGAGCTGTCAGAGCTTATTTTATCTTACATTTTGAATTGTTTTTAAATATTTTTTTTTTTACATTGTATTTAAAAAAAGAAGCAACAAGGATAATTTACCCAGGAGCTTGCAATATGTATGGTTTTATTTTTTATTTGAGATAGTTTGCTCTTGACTCTAGTCTAGGTCGGAGGTGACGATCGATGGAGTGAGCTTACTCAGAAGAAGCATGCTCACTCTCACTTTGAAGATATTAGGGTTGTATGCATTCGGAAACACAGACGCAGGTAATGAGTTCCACTCTTTTGCTGTGCGCGATATAAAACACATTTGGAACGCTTTTTATCTTGATTTATTTTATCTTGAGTGTTCTTGGAGTTTCTTGCCCGTTCTTATCCATAGAGATCTAAGATTTGGAATGGGCATCAAGCTCCCACTTTCCTACTAACTGACTGACTCTTTGATAATTCAGAAGTGCCTGTAATTGGATTTAAATGCTTTGAGATTTAGTTTGAGATTGAACGGTAAATTCAGAAACTTAGAGACATTGTCGGCTCATGTAAGCTTAATTTTATAAAAATCTATGAAACCAGCTTTCCTTACTTATGTAAATAACAGGTCTTTACTTATGAAATTGCCGATTTTTGATACCGGCTAGTATGAAGATCAATATCTTTCATTCTATTTAGAATTCCAAATTCAAATTAATTTTATAATATAGCATGACATTTAAAAAAAATCAGTTGGGCATTTGTTTTCCCGCCGTTCGATTTTCCTTTGATATCGATGTTTCTGTAACCATGGAAAAATAGAAATTGCGCGTTATTTTCGAATACGAGTTCCGTCTTGGCATCAGCGCAACACAGACAGCTGCACGCAATATTAACGACGTATATGGACATGGTACCGCAAGTGAACGCGCGGTGCGTATTAGGTTTAATCGCTTCCATTCTGGAAATTTTGATCTCAACAATGAGCCCCGGGGAAAAATTTCAAATTCAACGAGGCGGTGAAAAACGCCTTTAAATAATTTATCGATTCTCGTTCCCAGGATATCTATAGCAGAGGCATCAACGAACTTTCATTAAAATGGCAAAGTGCATCGACAATATTTCTTTAAAAAAAAAAAATTGTTTGATTTTTTTCTGAAATCGGCAATTTCTCATGTAAAGACCTAATAATATTATTTTCACCTCACTGTGTCACACGATTTCATTCGGCTTCCCTATCTGAACATATCAACGGAAAATAGTTGCGCATTTTTGTGGATTCCGTTTTGAAACCAGCTTTTGCTGATAGACAGACAGAGTGATACAATGAAATAAGAAAAAAAACAATAATTTTATACATTTTATCATGGTAGCACATCTTCTTGACGATGATGGCTTGAAACTTGGGTAGGCCTTTGGTGTGGGATGCACCCTGGTGTCGACACCTCCACGCCACCCCATCTTCCTAGCATGGCGGGCTGTGCTGGGGCGGCTGCTACAGGAGCAGAAAACCTCAAACGGCGCAAATACAACAACCTTATTGGGAGCTATATTTTTAAGTCATGGGGTCCGAGTGCTTATCGAGTATTTCGGGATAATGCCGAGCGGTTGGTCGACTCTTCACGGGACCAGAGACCTCAAAGAAGGTTTCAGCATTGCCATCCAACGTGGAAATGCCGCCAGCCTTTTGAGCACTTTTTTCATTGACAGCGATGCGGACGAATTTTTTTTATGCCCAATGAGCTCTTTCCCTTTTTATTTTTTATTATATACTTGTACATAATAAATATATATTTTTTTAATGTTAGCTTGTACTTTGTAAAAAGCGCTATTATTACATAAGTTACCTGGTTAGCTAGTCTTTTATAAAAACAAATTGTCCTGCTGCATTTTTTCCTGTACAGTAAAGTGGATAATTCAACTAAATGCGGTCTCTACTTAAGTGGAGCGTATGGAGCCTTCCTTCGTCATTTGATTATTTCCTTTCCTTCTTTGCCCTTTTAATTTTATTTATAAGTACCCTTTAACCTTTCTTGCAATATGGAGGAAAGTGAGTTTATCCATTTTTTTTAACACGTTCCGGCGCAGAATACGTCTACAACCGTCATAGCAATAAAACTTATATTATGACTCGTTTACCGCGCGGGGACCTGTAGATAAATCTATCTGCTTAGCCGGCAATATCCTGATGCTGGTCAGAGGCCTCCCTTTTCCTTTTCCACTCACGTCTGTCGATTGCCATTGCATATAGGCCGTATATGAAGTTTTACAGATTTCGTTGATTTACGTGATTTTACAAACGTTATTTTACAGCTAAAATACTGTATTTCTATAAGTTTTAATGCACAAAATGAAAGATAATTTCAATTGTGATGTGAATGGGCTAGTTTTTTTTTTTAATTTTTGGTACGTAATTTTGACTATTCGACCTAAAACCGGCGACTTGTTTTGTGAATTTTTGCTGTACTCTTACAGCAAAAATTCACAAAACAAGTCGCCGGTTTTATATGTGATATTCTAAACCTCTGTTTAGAATATCACATATTTATGAATCGTTTTGACGGAAAAGGGTGTGAAAAAATTACAATGTATTCTTGTTTAAATATTATAATTCATCACTTTTTACCACTTTACATAAAATTGTTGAGTAAAAAATAATAATCAACTTCATCATATTTTAGAGAAAATGGGCAAAGAATTGCTTTTGATTTCGGCTACTTAGAACGTTAAAGTTCATAAAATTAAAACAACAGAAATAAACTTCAGTTCCAAATCAATCAATTTCTTGAAAAAAAAAATGCAAAAATTATATTAATTTGGCTATAAAAAATCTTTTAAAACAACCTAAATCTCGCATTAATAAAAAGTCGCTCATTCATTATATCATAATTGAAATGATCTTTCATGTTGTGCATTAAAACTTATAAACACAGTATTTGAACTATAAAATCACGTAAATAAGCGAAATTTGTCGATTTCGCTTATTTACGTGATTTTACAGTAATTTCATATTCGGCCTCTTAAGTCGTCTAGTATTTATGGGACCCAATCAGTGTTTCTTTTACCCCACAGCTCATCTCGAGCTATGTTATGTAGATTTTGTAGAAAAAATGTTTTTGTCTGTATTGTATGAAAAGGTTAATTCCTAAAAGATCCCAAAAATTGTCTTGTTTTAGTTAAACTCAACAGCTTTTCATAATCAGTACAACCAAAAAAGGGTTTACCAAATCCTATTCAAACCCACACATATGGAAATCATTCTTTTAATTAAATACTGAATAACTAAGCGTCGGCAATGTTGTATAAAGTTAAACAAAAAACATTAGCAGGGTCAGGTTTTGTCCTAAAAAAACAATATTCAATATATTTTGCGCCTTCTTTACGCAGTTTTCGTCATAAAACACAGCGCTTTTGTGCTCAAAATAAATGAGATCCAGAATTTTCAGGATTATAGGAATCACACATGGATTAAATAAATGAATTTATGTTAAGGTAAACTGGTTATTTGTGGATTAATTTATTCTCGATTTCTAAAGCCGACTCAGAAATGGAGGAGGTTCTTTTATTACAAACTTTTATTTATTTTCACATGTCCCAATGTTTGTCTGTCTGTAATCGAATCTAGCAAGTTAAATTTGACCAACTTCTCGGTTTCCGATAGAGCTGAAATTTTACATGCATATTTAAATCGGATGACAATGCAATATTATTACAACATGGAGTTTTTATTTTATTTTATTTTTTAATATAGGAACAACAAACAGCTACTTTATGCAATGTTACAAACAGAAAAACATAAATCACATAAGTAATAATGCAGCCCACAACGCTGTTCACAGATTACCATACATAAACAAACCTTAAAGTCACTAGGAGGTGAACTGTTCCATGCATGACAGTTACACTTATATTATAAAAACAATCATCTGCCTAGCCTTTTCCCAACTATGTTGGGGTCGGCTTCCAGTCTAACCGGATGCAGCTGAATACCAGTATTTTACATGGAGCGACTGCCTATCTGACCTCCACAACCCTATTGGGTAATACGATACCCCTTGGTAAGACTGGTTGTCAGACTTTCGGGCTTCTGACGACACGTAACAACTGCCAAAGATCTACGAATGACAGCCGGGACCAACGGCTTAACGTGCTTTCCGAGGCACGGAGGAGTCTCGGTATGTACAGATGGTCACCCATCTACGGACCAACCCCGGCAAGCGTAGCTTAACCTGATGGATAATAATAAATAATAATAAATAATAATATTCCACAACTATCACACAACGCCGTCTAGCCTCAAGCTAAGCAGAGCTTGTGTTATGAGTACTAGACAACTGATAAACATACTTATATATTTCTAAATACATACATATATAGATAAATTACACCCAGACACAGAACAAATGATCATGCTCATCACACAAACATTTGTCCTGGGTGGGAATCGAACCCACGACCTCCGGCATAGCAGTCAGGGCCACTAACCACTAGACCAACAGGCCAGTCAATCGACCCTTACGGCTGTTATTATTTAGCCACGAGCTCCTTCTATATTATAAAAACAATAAGAACAAAAAATTGTTAAAAATATTAGTATTTTAGAAACAACTAGTCCAAGGCTTCAAGTTTCTCATACAAAAGGCTACGAAACCTTTTTAAAGAGCATGCAAATATATCTATGTGTTCGAATATTTCATTGTAAGTTGTTTTCATTCGCCGAACTGGCGATCGTAGACCAGTATTAGATCAGCAGGAACTACTGCAAAGAGTTTGCCTGCACGCAACCGCCGTCTATGGATAGTTCTGGGAACTACATAGCACAATACATTATTTAAATCTATACAAATAAAATTGCCATTAACTATATTATACAATGTCATTGCTTCTAATTGTTTTCGTCTAGAGCTGAGCGTCAAAAGCTTGTATTTACTGAGCAACTAGTTATACTTTAGATAAAGGAGTTGATCTGATTCCATCATCATCATCACTAGAAGGTGGCCATGGGAACTCAGTAATAAATTTTATTTTTAATGGGGTTTGAACCTTTTAGGCCTCGTCCTGGTTAGCCATTTTGATTACTTTCCAAAATGTCGTTGCTCGATAATACCAATATATATGGATAGGGCGCATATAGACAAACAAAAAATATCTGTGATAAACTGTCACATTACCGAGATATGAATGAAACGAAAATATTTGCACTCATCATGGCCATTTTTAACTTTAATTGTCTAGGCAATGTGATAGTTTAGGTCATTATATCACAGACATTTTATAGATATATAGATATTATCTTGCGACGCCATTTTGAAAAATAATCAATATGGCGAACCGGGACGAGGCCTAAAAGGTTCAAACTCCTTTTATGGGCCTATCGAGTTATGGCTCATTTGATTTGTCTTGACAAGGACTCAGTTCTAGGTGATATCCAGATTAATAAAAGCTAGTTTAAAAAAAGAAACTGCAGTTTTACTGAACACAAAGGGTTACGGGACGATTATTATTTCGTAATACTATCCTTCCTAATGGGGCTTGTGGCTAAATAATAACAGCCGCACGGGTCGATCGATCACGTGGATGGGTGACCATCTTTACCAAGACCCGTCTGTGCCTCGGAAAGCACGTTACACCGTTTTTCTCGGCTGTCAATTGTGGATCTTTGACAGTCGTTACACAGTTTGACAGTCATCAGAAGCCCAGTCTTACTCAGGGGTATCGTATTACCCAGTAACTGAGTATTTTCCGACTCATATGCAGGCGAAGCCGCAGGCCAAACCTAGTTTCGATTATAAATCAAATAGTGCCCGTTTCATTAAGCCTTGTAACCTGCGGGGTAATTGCGTCACATACATTAAATGGTGATCGATCGCAATGCCTTTCATGTTGACATCAATAGCTATGGAACCAATGAAGGCAAAATGAAAGGCCACGTATGGAAGTGTATTAGGAAGGATAGATATCATCATTACCTAGCCTTTTCTCAACTATGTTCGGTCGGCTTCCGGATGTAGCTGAATACCAGTACCTACTTCACATGGAGCGACTGTCTATCTGACCTTCACAACCCAGTTACTGGGTAATACGATACTCCTGGGTAAGACCCGTAACGTCTGTCAAAGATCTACGAATGACAGCCGGGACCAACGGCTTAGCGTGTTTTCCGAGGAGTCTCGGTATGAAAAGATGATCACCCATCCACAGACCAACCCCGGCAAGCGTAGCTTAACCTGATGAATCGACCCCTGCGGCTGTTATTACTTAGCCACTAGCTCCTCTGAAAGATATCGCCAATAAAGTATTTATAAAAAAATATCTACGAGTATGTAGTTGTAGGTATGTTTAATATGTAGCTATATGAGTAACTGGCTATTGCACGCAGCTTCGCCCACATCGATGTCGGAGAATGTCCCAGTAGTACGACCGGGATTTCAAGTACAATATGTGTTAATCCAGCTAGGTTATAAACTATCTGTGTCAAATTTCATGCAAATTCGTTCAACCGTTTTTGCGCCAATTCGGAACATACCGCCCCTTTAATCAAAAAACGAAATAACTCGAAATTTCTATTTTGTGGGAAAACGCATTAAAAGTTTTGTCTTCCTTAATGGCTTCAATTTATCACAAAAAATAAAGAAATCTCTGTCATTTTCATCGTTATCGAGTCGGCTGTTGGACTGAACGATTCTCCGTGCGAATTTAATTCAGTTTATAGTAAAAATTCGAAATTTGTAATTTTTGAGTTATTTCGTTTTTTGATTAAAGGGGCGATCCATCCAGACAGACAAACGCCCAGTGCGTGTCGGACCACGCATGATGAAGGGTTCCGTAGTTGGGATGAATTTATCCCAAGAATAAACTTAACATTGTAGTTGAAAAACATGTTCTCCCATACATTCCAGCTGCAAATGTAAATGTGTACGCACAATATTGAAAGATTTACCATGTTATTTTAAGACCATCGAATTCTCATAAGTATTTCTGTAATCTATAGGTATAGAACTATATTTAATTTTTTCAAAATTTATTTTTTCTTAAATTAAAAACAATTTATTTTAAAATTATAAAAAAAAATCTGTTAGAGACCCTCACAGTCAGGCCTTTCATTTGAAATGTCAAACGGTGCAGTATGCAAAACTTTTTTTTTTAATTTTCTCATTTGCCTCCAAAAAGTGACCGCCATATTCAAAATTCATTTCTTTACATTACACGTACGTGTTTGGATAATCGGCCCATTACATTCAGAGCAAATTGGCTGTGACTGACGGACGGACAGACAGACAGACAGACACACCAGTGATCCTATATGGGTTCTGTTTTTCTTTTTCAGGTACGGAACCCTAAAAACTATATTAAATTTTTGACATCAGACTCGTTCCCACACCTCATAGCAATACATTTTTTATTCTTTTAAATATTCAATTAACAGTTTTGACTTCGTTTCTATTTTAAGGTTCCAGCCATCACAACGGTAATGTTTTCCCATTGTTTATATTATTTGTTTTAGTATATTTATGTGTATTTATTTGTGCTTATATTTATACATATTTATTTATTTATTTATTTTATTTTATAGAAGGCTTACAGACTAACAAACCAATGACATAAATGTAATATTAACAAATAGCTAATTACAAGCCTCCACATATACTTAGTTAAAAAAAAAGTCGATAAAAAAGAAAGTACATACAAGTTAATAATAAGTTATTTAGTAAAGAGAGTAGCAGACAAGTTAACTATCCTTGAAAAATAACTGTGCCAAAAGCCGTCTTAAGGTCGCCACACTGGTGCAGAACAAGTCGACATTAAGGTCCTTAGGAAGCCCATTGAAACTAAGTGCACTTCATATTGAAAAAACATTACGCGTATAATTAGTCATTGCGAAAGGAACATTTAATATTGGTCGCCGACGTAATCCCATCAGATGTGTGCATACAAATTAGCAACGAGTTCAGGACAGTCAATGGTCAGACAATTTAGTTGTATATATTATATTTATACTTTTAATTTATTTTTTTAATTTTTATATTTAAATAAATATTCATTCCTCAATTTTAGTTTTTCACTTACCATTGTTTGTCTCTACATCACCCATAGGTTGACTGGTAAAAAGTGCCTATGGCATTATGTCCGCCTCTGTACCATAGGCCTATGTCTATGGTACAGACTATGTCTCACCTATGTCTTAAAACCAAGACTTGGTCTACCTATATAGACTAAGTCCAGGTTTTAAGGTATAGGTTACTTTTTGTACATTATACAGTTACAAGAATTATCCCTCTAGGATCCACAAGTGAAACCACGGGCAACAAATAGTATTATTAAAATTCATCATTTTCCTGCCCTTATCCCATATTACGTGAATGCGGCGCAGCACGTTTTCTTCTTCCATTCTCGCCTGTCAACCGTCACGCTATCATTCCCTCCCTTCTCTTTCATATCATTCCTCACACCATCCATCGATCTTTTCTTCGGCCTTCCTCTCCCTCAAATAGTATTATTAAAATTCATCATATTCCTGCCCTTATCCCATATTACGTGAGTGCGGCACAGCACGTTTTCTTCTTCCATTCTCCCCTGTCAACCGTCACGCTATCATTCACTCCCTTCTCTTTCATATCATTCCTCACACAATCCATCGATCTTTTCTTCGGCCTTCCTCTCCCTCAAATAGTATTATTAAAATTAAGGATCACAAATACAAATGTTTATCCTAACAGTCGAAATACAATATGTACAACTAAAGCTATAAATCAATGCTGAACTCCTTAAGGTCCGAACATTCACTGCTTGGTTACTCCATATTCACAAACAAGGCTGACCTCCCACCGCGAGCGAAATGGAGTCAAATATGTTTGAAACTTCTGTGAATTGGTTACTTTTTGAGCGACGAGCGTGCACCATCTTTGACCGTATAATCGCTTATTAATTAACTAGCAACATGGCCTTGCTTCGCTTGGTTCTTACGACAAAACATAGAGATTTCTGTACCATGATCATTCTCCTGCCCTTTTATTTGGGGTTGGCGCAACAAGCGCTTGACTCGGTGGAACGCAGAGCTAAGAGGCTCATTGGCGACGTAAAACTGGTGGATGCCAAGCTTCATAGCTTGGCTCATCGCCGCAAGGTTGCCTGCTTGTCGGTCTTCTACAGATTGTACTTCGGAGAGTGTGCCCGAGAACTCCACGACCTCATTTCACCGGCCCCCTTCTACCATCGGACATCTAGACGCACTGCCAGTTACCATCCCTACCTGGTTGCTATTCCACCAATTCGCACTAAGCGCTTCCAAATGTCTTTTAAAATGCGCACAGCAAAAGAGTGGAACTCACTACCTGCGTCTGTGTTTCCGAACGTATACAACCCTAATCTCTTTAAAGTGAGAGTGAACAGGCTTCTTCTGGGTAAGCTCACTCCATCTTCGACTTTGTCTCTGTCACCTCTGACCTAGACTAGAGTCAAGAGCAAACCCATAACAAATAAATAATAAAAAATAAAAAAGCATTTTTCTTCCATACTTCTCTACTAGTCGTCATCTCGGTAGTCACTCCCATTCTAGCCATATCATCTTTCACGCAGTCCATCCATCGTTCCTTTGGTCTTCCCCTACTCGTATAGCCATCCACATTCATACTCAAAACTTTCCTGACGACATTTTCCTCGTTTCTCCGCATCACATGCCTATACCATGACAATCGATTTCCACACAACTTTTCGGTCACCAGTGTCACTTTCAGACTTCCTCGTATATACTCATTTAAAATCAAAACCAAATCAAAATCAAAAGTCATTTATTCAAACTAGGCTGAGAATCAGCACTTTTCGAACGTCAAAATTACATAAGACAGTCCCCCAAAACGCCCGCCCTTCACCACTTCCTAGTGCTTTAGCTGAGGAGAAGAAGTGGCGAAACAAACTCCTCAGCAGCACAGCTGTCTGTTCAGTTAAATAAAAAATTAAAAAAAAAATATATATTCTATACAACACTGTGCAATTTACATGCAAGTACATTACGCAACACAAACATTAAATTAAATTTAATTATTTGCTATAAGTCAGCTAGCACACGCCAATATACTTAAAAAAAGAAGAAAAAAAAATCGAAAAATCGAAAACTATACTCAAACAGAATCAAAATACAAAACTAAAAACGTAAGTAGAACTTTATACCTATATTAAAAGCCTCCAGTAATAAAGGGCGTGCCCACTTACATATAGCCGTAACTCGAAGTCACAGATGATAAACTAGGACCATCGAAGTAAAAAAAAACGAGTTAAATTACTAATAACAAAACAAAACCAAGGTCAGCAAGACGACCAGTCACCACAAGCAGCACCCGTTCACGAGCATAACGCAAAGATCAGCCATTACCCCCCTCGCCATATTTGAGGGAAGGAGGCAACCCGACCCCCGACGCTACCGCAAGCAGTGACATCTAAGGGAGCATGACGAACCTGCTGCCGGTTGCTCAGACAAAAATAATTATGATCAATTGTCGAGGTCACTAGCTAACCACATATTGCAATACCACTCATAAAAAAAACATTGTAATGAGTAGATTATGTCAATGATAAATAAAAATAAAATTAAAATAAATTGACCTTTACAGTCAAAGAAAATAAATAATTATATGAACCCATATAACCTGTCAGTAGGTAAGCTAATTCTGGAAAAACAACATAAACATTGTCTTAAGTTAAACACAGCGACCAACTATTCTTATCGTTCAAGTAATCGTTGATAGAATAGTATGCCTTTGAACAAAGGTTAGATTTTACTTTGGCTTTAAACGCATTGTAAGGCAAATCTAGCAAAGAAGAGGGTAGCTTGTTATAAAAGGATATACCAAGCCCAACAAATGAGTTATGAACCTTATGAAGCTGGTGAAATGGAGCACGTAATTTGTCCTTATTTCTGGTGTTAACATTGTGAATATCACTGTTTTTAGTGTATAAATGTATATTTTGTCTAATATATAAGATGTTGGCGAAGATGAATTGTGATGCCACCGTGAGAATACCAATATGTTTAAAAAAATCTCTCAGAGAAATTCTGGCACCGAGCTGGTAAATAGCACGAACAGCTCGTTTCTGAAGAACAAATATATTTTGAATATCAGCGGCTTTGCCCCAGAGCAGAATACCGTATGACATAACGCTATGAAAATAACTAAAATAGACTAACCGAGCTGTATCAACGTCAGTGTATTGTCTTACTTTCCTGACGGCGTAGGCGGCTGAACTGAGCCTTCCCGCTAGGCTTGATATATGTGGGCCCCACTGAAGTTTGGCATCTACTGTTATACCCAGAAAAACTGCCGAGTCTACAGTTTTAAGCACTTCTTTATCTAAAACGATGTTGGGTCCTAGATTTCTAACATTCGGTAAGGCTTTACTTTATACATTTCGTTTTCTTAGCATTGAGAACTAAGTTATTTATCGTAAACCAATCTGTAACCATTGAGAGTGCACTGTTTACGTCGTCAAAATTTTGTCTATTCCTGTCTACTTTAAAAATAAGAGAGGTGTCATCTGCAAACAGTACAACGTCACAGATACCCTTTAAATAGAATGGTAAGTCATTGATATACACTAAAAACAAGAATGGACCCAATATTGAGCCTTGAGGTACACCTAACAGAACTGGTAGCCCGGAAGATTTCACACCATTAACATCTACACATTGAAACCTATTATGTAAATATGAATTAATTACATTTCTTATTCTATCCATTCGCTTAACAACAGTTCCCTCTTAGCATTCTCATCTCAGCTACATGCAATTGCCTTTCATTAATTCCTTTTGTGGCCCAATATTCTGATCCATATAAGACAGCCGGTCGTACAATTGTTTTATAAATCTTCTCCTTTAGTTTAAAGGGAATGCGGGAGTCGCAGATTGTCCCCGTGACCTGCCGCCATTTCATCCGTCCAGTGTTCATTCTGTGCATAACCGTCCGATCAACTTAATTCATATATATTATGCATATAAACCTTCCAGAATAAATGATCTAAGTGATGGAGAAAATCGCATCAATATTCGTTGCGTTGTTTAGAAGAACAACGCGAAGCAGAGGCGGCTCGCTAGTATAATATGATATTACAGGGCTCGTGGATAACAGCCGCACGGGTCGATCGATCAGGTTAAGCTACGCTTGCCGCAATTGGTCCGTGGATGGATGACCAGCTCTACTTACCGAGACGCCCCTGTGCCTCGGAAAGCACATTAAGCCGTTGGTCCCGGCTGTCATTCTTAGATCTTTGACAGTCGTTGCGGGTCGTCAGAAGCTCGAAAGTCTGACAACCAGTTTTATCAAGAGGTATCGTATTACCCAGTAACTGGATTATGGAGGTCAGATAGGCAGTCGCTGTATGTAAGATACTGGTATTCAGCTGCAACGAATATAGTTGGGAAAAGGCTAAGCACATGATGATGAAGAGCTTTAGGACAGCTAACCTCGTGGAGCCCGCTTCGGTCACGCAATCCCAATATTGCTATTCGAATAGGGTCCTTATGTATACCGCTCCGCTTTCAGTCGAAGGCTGTCTTACCGGCCTTTGTCCAGTTCGACTAAGTTCCAATTAGTTAGCTGACGACTTTGGAACTCGATTAGTATGTATTGAGTTTATGATTCAACCTATATTGAACTTCTGTTTATTTCGGCGAGGGTGGAAATTACCTACGTATTTGTATGCACAGAGCCCTTTTATCGTTTGTACTTATGGTTAATCCTAGCTAATGTTATAAATGCGAAAGTAAGTTTGTTTGTTTGTTTGTTACCTTTCACGCCTAAACCTCTGAACCGATCATCCTGAAATTTTGCATATACGTCGTCACGTGTACAGAAACGGACATAGGGTACCTTGCGTCCCGAAAAAAAAAAGTACTGTTTTCGAGGTAAACAACAATAACGTTCTTATTTCTTATGATAATAGATGGCGCCACGTGTCTTTCGAATCATGATTGAATTAAGTATATTATTATAGAAACTTTAGTTGTATATTAAGTTTTTTTTTTTAATGAATTAGGTAACTAAAACATTTTGTGAGTCTAAGAGTGTAGATAGACCGGTTTTTCATCCTCCTAACTAATAGTATAAATGCGAAACTATGTTTCTTTGTTTGTTGATTACGCTTTCACTCTAAAACGGCTGAACGGATTTGGATAAAATTTGGCACATGGGTAGACCATGACCTGGAGAAGGACATAGGCATCTTGTCTGACGAAGCACAAGTAGACACAGGGGGCGAGCCTGGCACAGGCAACTGAAGGAACACGGGTGGGTTTTAGTCAGCAGAAATCTGACACACCCTTTGATGATTTCCCATCCAAAAAAAAGGGGGGGGGGCGAGCCTATTACCATTAAACATACCACGTTTGTATTCCCCCAAGGATTAGTCAGAGGTTCACTAATAGTACGCCCTCATTTCAACAGTTATGTTTATGTGCCATGTAATAAATGGCCAGCTATGATATGTGCAAAAAGAAAGTGCGTTTAAGTTTCCCATCAAATTAATGAATTAGCAAAGTCCCGTTCTACTATCAAATCACAGTCAATAATGTACGTACAACACTACACCACTCCACACACACACATACACACACACACACACACACACACACACACACACACACACACACACACACTTCTACACGCAAATAGCCCAATTAACAAAAGTTTATGGCTAAAATTTCGACTCACCAATCTTTCAATACTTAATGTTGATTTTTTAGGGTTCCGTACCTCAAAAGGAAAAACGGAACCCTTATAGGATCACTCGTGTGTCTCTCTGTCTGTATGTCTATCCGTCTGTCACAGCCAATTTGCTCCGAATCTAATGGACCGATTAAGTTGAAATTTGGTACACATATGTATTTCTGTGACCCAAACACGGACGTGTAACGTAAATAAATAAATTTTGAATATGGGGGTCAACTTTGGGGGGCAAATAAGAAAAAAAATGAAATAAACCATTTTAAAGTTATTTAAGAAAATATACGAAAATTGACCATTCCCCCCTTATCTCCGAAAGTACTGAGCTTAAAATTTTGAAAAAAATACAGGAAATAGTTCAATACCTATAGATTACAGGAAAACCTATAAGAAGTTGATGGTCTTAAAACAACATGGTAAATCTCTCAATATTGGGCGTACAAACGTACCTGTCCATAGTTAAACAAAAAAGATCCAACCCACATTAGGTATTAGGTGGGTTGGATCCTTTTCGTTTAACTACGGACATTTGTAGTTGGAATGTATGGGAGAACATGTTTTTCAACTACAATGTTAAGTTTGTTCTTGGGATTAATTCATCCCAACTACGGAACCCTTCATTGTGCGTGGTCAGACTCGCTCTTGACCGGTTTTTTTTTAACTTTTAGGTTCTCAGTGTACACATAACAAAATAAAATGTATCATTTTGTAAAAGGGCGGAGACTTAGTGTCCTGAAATACAGGCCTAGAACTTAGTTTAGGCACCAGTCTCCGACAATATTAAAACATACAAATATACAAATGAAAATTCATAATGAAAAAAACAGAATAGGTACTTTGTCCGACCAGCGTAACCCTAATTGCGTAATACACTTTCAATCATAATCCGTGAGTTTTGAAAGATATAGCTAATCCATTGCTTCATAGGTTTGAAACATTCGTCTGCTCAACAACGTCAATAACGCAATGAGAACTTGTGAACTGAACAGTCAAAATGAAAAAAAAAAAATGCGATCAACTGTCATTTTATCACACCGTGAGAATAAAAGAAAGTTTGCATTTTGTGGGAAATCACAAAATTGTGTTCGTATTTTAGGGAGTTTCCATTAAAATATGTCATGACTATAACTTTTTTAAATGGAAAGCCATTTACATGTGCCAGTATATTTTAGACTGTTTTCAATTGGTTTAATTCAAAATGCATTACTAAAGATATTTAATAGTGTACAAAATACTCGTTAAACAATTCGCTAAAATTTTGAGTTCCGTCCCTTCCATTCTCACTGTGCATTATGTGTGTTAAGCAATTACCCCGCTGGGAAGAGAGCAACCAAGGTCCCTACGTTCAGCATTCGCGTTTGCAACTAAAAGAACAACGTGGTACCCCAGTGATTTATAAGTGACAACGTATATTTGCACAAACATTACTCACGCCTTCTCACCATGGGGGTGGGCAGAAAACACAGAACGTCACCTGCTACGATCCTTACCTACTCCGAAAATATAAATAGGTACGAAAATCAAATAAATGACAAGCAATTACTCGCTCAGGAGGATGAGCCGCACTCGAACTGCTAATCACAACGAAAACGATCTAGGCGTAGATGAAGAGCACAAAGAAAAATACAATTGTCCTTATAATATAATTATACCTACATATTATTATCATCTAGAAAATGAACAAAAACAATTATTTTCATGCCATTCAAACCTGTCAGTGGAATTATCGCAAACCTACTATTTATTTCTGTATTTATCTTTTCGTGTACATATGTATGATATGTTAAGAGGGAAGCGTCAGGGTAGACCGCGAAATTCAAATTCTCTTACGTTTTTTGTAATTTGCAAGTCAGTATTAAGTTGTATATTAAATAAAGTATGATTCGCGGTCGTAACAAATATGAATTTACAGAATTATAATCATTAAAATCAGTAACACAACTTAAGTTAGAATCAAGTCAAGATTTCATGAAATAGTCATTCATTAGAATTAACTGGTCTTAAAGAGTTATATTGATCACTTTAATTAATATAATTATGTAAATACATACTTGTTGCAACCGCGAATTACATTTTGATTAACATACAACCATTCACAAATGTCCAGATTTCATGAAATAGTCATTCATTAGAATTACCTGGTCTTAAAGAGTTATATTGATCACTTTAATTAATATAATTATGTAAATACATACTTGTTACAACCGCGAATTACATTTTGATTAACATACAACCTAATACTGACTTGTAAATTGCAAAAACGTAAGAAAATTTTAATTTCGCGGGCTACCCTGACGCTTTCGCCTTAACGGCCAATTTCACCAAACTGTTCATAATCTGACATTAGTAAATCAGACATTAAAATAAACATCGATGTTAATATTAAGACATTAAATCATGGATCAGGGAATGGTGAAACACTCGCTACTCTTAATGCCCAGTTAACATTTTAACAGAAAATTAATTTATTGGTATTGGTTGGTGGTTTTTATTGGTATGATGAATTCTTACGCATACGTTAATATCTATGAGGGCTCGTCCTCTATAAGCAAATGTGATAAAAAGGTCCTTATTCAAAGATTTAAATCGTTAGATTCACCCTACCGCGTCAAAAGATGATCGCGTTTCTGTTTCGCTTTGACACCTCTAATGGCCGGTTCCTATAATTTACGGACAGTTATTGGTTAAAATTAACACTCTTCTTTACCAATAATAAATCAAAAGACTCATAGCTTTGCTATGGACGTAGGCTATCACAGGCAAAATTAGCTTACGATTGACCTTAATTTATATGTCCAGTTTGGCAATAAAAACAGCTACCATTGGTAAGCAAAAGATGCGTTTTTTGTTTATAGGAACCGAGCATTAGACAATGTCGTAAGCTGCCAAGGAATCGGGATGTGTGAGCGCACTCTTCTCAATATTGTCACTTTTCACTATGTTCACTTTTTTTTTTGATACTGATGTCTCGTGAAAAGTGTCAACCTTGAGAGGATGAGGGTGAGGGGAAATCTAACGATTTAAATCTTTATCCCTTTTGCACTTCTAATATTAACTGTTTTAATTTTATTCATAGCCACCAATTTCAGCAAAACATAGTCTTCTGAAAGATAACTTCGTGAATAGACCCAATAAAAAAAAAGTAATATAATATCCTGGGACATTATTCACTGAAATGTAAGCCAGCGTGGTAAGAATGTAGTTGACGTAGAATACAATTGGAACGACGTTCCTTTCGCTGTATTAAAAAAAAAAAAAACAAGAGTTCACACATGCAACTGACTTTCGGGCATAACTAAAGATGGGTCTCTACCGGTTTTTTATATCCATAACAGCCATTAATATCCATTTTAACCTTCCCAATTTTTATTTATACCGGGTAAAAAACCAGAAAAATAAAAATAAACAAATCACATTATAATTTTCGCGTCTGTCTGCAGAGTTGCCATTTACAAAAATATTCTTTACTGTTTCACATTATAATACAATTTTATCAAAAATATATTGTTTATTTTAAAACCAAATTATAACATGGTACATATTATTCATAATTTTATTTTACTAAATCAGAACTATTACTTATATTAAACACGGCGACTTCTAAACGGCTTGGAAATAAAATACCCAGAACACGGTTTGCATTTACTTTCCATTTCTTTCCCATTTTTACCTACCCATTTTTCACCCGCTCGCCCATCTCTAGGCATAAAGCTTTTTCGTGACGATTTCTACCAGTTTACTACTACCGCAAGCCGCGAAAAAGAATTTCGTTCCAAAAATGTTATTAGTACAATGTTATTATACATTATAAGTACAATTACATTGGATAACTGCTAAAATACTTATCAATTATTAATTCTAAAATATTAAAATAGTTCATCTTAAATGCTAAACTGCTTAAATCTGAACTAATAAACACAAAAACCGTTGCAAATTTCATTAAAAACATTAGCCATTCCTTTGACTACTAAAAGAGAAAATTAGCAGCATCCTATAAGCCATGGCGACGTTGGTGGCTTAAAAGGGATTAGCACTTATTAACAAACTTTGTAGTCAAATCGTTACAAGGTTCAAACCACACCACCCACCGTCTGTAATGGCTGATTTACATGAGGAAAGCGTCTAGCCTCGAATAGGCGATTTTTGGAAGGAGAAAAAAAGTTGACTTCTGTATACTGAACGTTACGGCGAGAATCGCCAGAATCGCCTCGCCAATGAAAATTGGAAGTGTCCATGCAAACGAATAATCGTTTTCGAAACACAGTTCCCGAAGAATAGCCCGAAGTGTCTCGTTTACATAAAGTTATACAAGAATGTATAGCGCGTGGCTGTAATCGGAACTAAGACCGCCATCTTGCTTTTTCAATATTCAATTTTAAAAATGGATACGAACAGCGCTGCCTGGTCAATGTTATTCAAACGCCATAAGATAGTGAGGATTGTGAAGCTGTAAATTTTCACACAAAAAGCGATACTGTTTTTCTCCCCGTAAACATAGTCTAATTTTCATAATTTTTGGATATGTTGTAGGTATAATGAAAATCTAGGTCCGTTGGTTTTTATTATAAAGAAATATTGCTTACGATATAAGTTATTAGCATCTAAACATCTATATTTTTGACTTAAAAACATCCTTGAGCGTTTTTATTTTTTAAAATTAAACTGAACTGAATTACTAAAAAATAAAAACGTATTTTAAAAAGGAAATATAGGCAATTGCCTCCAAGACTCGCGCCCTGTATCGGCACTTCACAATCCTCTTAAATGAAAAAAAAAAGAAAGATGAAAGTATTTATTGAGAATCGAAATTAAGCTAAAGACACATAAAATTAAAAAATAAATGTAAAATAAAAATAATAAAATACAGTCCTGTACGAGGTCAAAAGGCTTCTATCTCAGCATGATGCTGCAAAATTTAAAAGTAAGAGTGAGTTAATAGCTTGAGTTTAAAACTTTAAACACATGAATGCAATAATCAACTAGTGAGACTTGCCTACGAGACTCGCATGGACACATTCGCTTCTCGACGGGCGAGAAACCTGTGCCGTTGCTTCGTTCCTCTATGTTGTCCAACCAATACCATTTGAACTTTCACTCATCTTTATTTCAAAGTACTAAAGTCTGTAATCCCTTGGCAAAGCAAAAGCTATTTTTGTGGTTCGTTTCTAAAGGAATGCATGGCTCATTTAAAATTCAATCGTAAGGTTTTGCAAACAAACCCGGCTATTCCCGGAACTTATATTGGAATACTGTCTGTGAGAAGCTTGTGGCGTTAGAATAGTGTTTTTTTTTAATTATATGGTTGTTTTTGTTTACACTTTCAGCAACTTTTTGGCAAATTTCTCTATGTCAGCACCCTATTTGCGTATGAATCAGCGTTGCCGTACAACGTGGCAATGCTGCCAGCTTGTACGTACGTACAACTTGTACGTACATAATTATATTGTTATTTTAAGAAAGTTAGCTTTTAAATTAGGGTAAACTGGGGTTACCTTGATACTACGGGGTTACTTTTGTAACAACATTCGACTTATTTTTATAATATCTACAACGCCATATTAAACAAAAACAAAATATCAGAAGTGCCAACTACTGATAGTTTCTTTTTAAGGAGGAAGCGTCAGGGTGTTCCGCGAAATTCAAATTTTCTTACGTTTTTTGCAATTTGCAAGGCAGTATTAAGTTGTTTGTTCAATAAAGTATGATTTGCGGCCGTAACAAATATGTATTTACAGAATTATATACAATAGAATCAGTAATACAACTCCTTAAGTTAGTATAATCCTAAAAAGTCAAGATTTCATGAAATAGTCATTTTTAGGATTACCTGGTCTTAAAGAGTTGTATTGATCACTTTAATGATACTAATTATGTAAATAGATACTTGTTACGACCGCAAATTATAAGTTTATCGCTTTGTGGCGCTCTAGAGACGAAACGCGTGGTCCGATTTTGATAATTCTTCGTCAATCGATTTGCCTTAATCTTGTGAGTCTCATTAAAGACATGAAAGTAATCAAAATCCAATATGGCCACAACCAAACGCCATATTGTAAAAAAAAAAGTGAAATTCGACGCACTATGTCAAGTGGGGTATCATTGAATAGGTCTTTGAAAATAATCCTTAGGTTTCTCTAATAAGTTTTCATTTTGAATGACCATTTAGGATCTATAACGATTTTAAGACCATTTTCACTTAAATTTTTAATACTTACAATAAAGCCGTGATAAACCTCTCATTCATATAATCGTATGCTCTTTTAACGTGAAAAATAATTATTATAATATAATTCTTAGATCAAGAGACAATGCAGAATTTTACTGCTTTGAAAGAGATGTTTCACATCAAAAACATCTAAAATTATAATACTAAAATACTATTAAGTTCATAAACCGTTTAAATAAGTTCTAAAAACTTATGACCGTATAGTTTTATCGAAATGGAAACTGCGATTTATCGAGCGTTATGTATGTCGAGTTATATTGAATAGGGCTGTTAAAATTTTACTCAAACTACCGTCAAATTGGATTTATTATATGGACATCTCGCTTGTGATACTAAAGAGGCTGAGTAGCACAGATAGAGTCAGTAAAATATCATATAAAACTAATCAGTGTATAAAATTATATGTCGTATGTGGAACTATAGGTAGACCTCTGCCTGACCGGTTCAGAAACAGGCGTAATGTTTGTTATATACGCGAGTGTGTGTGTGTGATTGTTATATGCGTGTATTTGATTTAAGTATGTCAAAGTGCCACTTTTATTTTTCTATACAATATGTAACAAAAACCCTGTTGTTTCTTTTAGGCACGTATACATTTACCTACAAGTACAACATTGATGAAGCTAGTCGAGAGGTCAAAGTTAAATAACTATTTAAATTGAAAAAAATGTGTAGAGTATCTGATTTTACAAGTACATCGGGGCGCACGGGCCCCGGTTTGGTACCACATGCCTACTTACCCCTTTTCCCCGCCACCCGCTGCTCTACGAATCGCTTACCTGGTCTCCCGCGCAGCTTACTTTCGAAGAGATATCGCGTCATCGCTTCATGCAGAATTGCAGAGGTAAGAAATCAGTTAAACATTACAAATAATATATTAATAATTAAATATTTATTTAAATTAATTTTGTTGAACTGTTTTTTTTTTCTAAATTACTTGCTTTATTACGTATGTATACCAATTCTTAAAACGTAGGTAGAAGGAACAACAGGGTTTTTGTTACATATTGTATATGTTTTATGTTTAGGGATCCGTACCAAAATGGTAAAAAGGAATCCTTATGGTGCGAGTCTGTCTGTCTGTCTGTCCATATCAACTTGAATGGTGGAATAGTTTTAGATGACGTTTGCCCAACTATTTTTCAAATAAAAAGATTTTTATTTGCAACAGGAACTGAAAGCGGGTCTTAAAAATTCGAAGTGGGGCTACTAGGGCATGTGGGGTGAGAGTGCTGTTTGCATATTTTCAAACATTTTTTTTTGTTTTTTTTAGGCCGAAGGGTTATCGACTTAAAAATGTAAAAAAAAAATACCGTGACGCCCTTATCTCCGAAGTTTGCATAGAGAAAAATCTGAAATTATTCTTTATGACAGAAGTTTATGTAAAGATTACAGGAACAATAAAACGATTCTCTAAATAGCACACTGTTTTTTTTTTATGGTTCGGAACTCTCGGTGCGCGAGTCCGACTCGCCCAAGTTTTTTTTTTATATTGGCACCTTGTTTTTATATTATATTCATGTAATTTATTTTTTCTATTTATAATTTTGTGTGTTGTGCTATGTCTTTTGTGTGATTTATCTATCTATCTACTTGCAAATGAAATTTCTTGTTCCTCCGACCCACCCCGTCGCATCGATCGCTCGCCCGTGCTAATACTTCGTTTTCGCTTAGCATTCTTTCTGACTTTTTTCTGTTTACTCGGCTCCTAAAGGCCCTAGCGTGATGTTATATATCCTACAGCTTTCCTCAAAAATTGGGCTATGAAAATGCAAAAGAATTTTTCAGATCCATACAAACAAAAAAAAAAAAAAAAACAAACAAAACAAACAAACTCTTCAGCTTTATTATTGGTATGAATCCGCGGTTCAATAGTAAAGGAAAAATCGTGGAAAAGGATACAGGGATATATAAAAACTTAGAAGTCTGAAATCGCCAAAAGCACTGATACATTCGCGGCTTTTCTCCGTATAAAAGAATTAGAATTTGCTCTTCGGTGAGAAAATAAATCGGTGTGTGGTTTCTATATTAAATTCATAATCTCACTGTGGCCTTTAATTACAAGCCAGTACAGAATAAAGAAATCCAACAAAAAGCTCCAGCAAAACCCAACCGTAAAGGTGTTAAAACACCGACACGTTAGTTCGTTCCACTTCAGAGAAAACATACCTTAGATGAAGTACAAGTTTGTTGGTCGAGAAACAATGTGTAGTGAGGCATTGTAGCCAGTTGATGTGTTTGTTTCAGTATTGTTAGTGCAAGACCATTGCAGAGTTATCGAGGTAGGAATACAGTGTTGTGTGGTATGTACTAGCCTGTTTATGTGGGAGCCAATATCCTATTGAGTCCTGTTATTTTGTTTTGTAAACATGTTTAACTAACTTTTGCCCGTGGCTTCGCTTGCGTTAATTTAGAATTTGACAATCAATTCGGGTTGTACACTACTTGTCTATAATATTATAGTTAGGTGGACGAAAAACCGATCTATCAACACTCTAGCCCTAGAAGCCCAATCTACGTAAATTTGACGTATACCGCGGCGAAATATCTCTGTCTCTTTCACGTTTACCGTCGGATCGCCGCTAACTTCTGAACCAACTCAGTAGCCATTGAGACTTCGCAGGACGCAGTTGCGTCATCTCGGTAAGTGCCGCTATTTTGTTGTAATAGAGAGGTTGCACGTCATTTTGACGTATAATTGGGCTTTGTGTAACTTTTGAAATTGTTTCTAATTTTTTATTTTTGTGATTTATTTGAGTTAATCGTATTGTTTCGCTACATTTTTCATATAATATTAATATTTTCAGGTTGAATACAAAATGGAGTCCCGTCAACGGCTAAACCAGGACGAAATAGCTACAATTTTAGAAAATGATGACGATTATTCTCCTCTGGATTCGGACTCCGAGGAAGAAGATCGTGTAGTTGAGTATGATGTCTGGAGTGATAACGAGGACGCGATGGTCGACTTCGTTGAAGATACAAGCAGGCAAGAGGACCCCGATAACAATATTGCTTCTCGGGAATCGCCTAATCTTGAGGTAACTTCATTGACTTCACACAGAATAATTAGTTTGTCTCAGCGGTCAATACGTGGAAAAAACAACCATGTATGGTCAACTACAAAGGGACGTACGACGGGAAGGACTTCTGCTATCAATATTATACGCACAAATAGGGGACCAACGCGAATGTGTCGCAATATTGTTGATCCATTGCTCTGTTTTCAACTTTTTGCCATAATTGTATTAATAAAGAGTATTTTTAACTTAAAATGTATTTTATTTATTAATTAAAACTTCAATTATGATAACTCATGCAAAAATATAGTTCATTAACAGAAAAAAATAGGAAAACTCTGAAGTTTTATTTTTACACGTCATTTTTACGTATGATTGGGCTTTATAGCTAGTTAAATATGATTGGGCTTCTAGGGCTAGACTCACAAAATGTATTAGGTACTTAAATAAAAAAATACTTAACACGCTACTAAAGTTTCTATAATAATATAATTCAACATGATTCGAAGGACACGTGGCGCCATCTATTATCATAAGGACGTTATTGTTGTTTTCCTCGGGAACAATACTTTTTTCGGGATGAAAGGTACCCTATATCCGTGTCTGTACACCTGACAACGTATATGAAAAATTTCAGGATGATCGTTTTAGTGGGTTAGGCGTGAAAAGGTAACAAACAAACAAACAAACTTGCTTTCGCATTTATAATATTAGTTAGGATGTTAGGATTTATAGTTTGGCAAGTGACCAAAAAAGTATGTCAAGACTTGTAAAAGACGACTTGTTTTAAATAATGGAGAAGAATCTGTTTCTTTTAACCGTTTTTTTTTCTAGCGATTATTGTTTCACAGCTGCGCAAAGGCCGCCCTACTCTCCACCTCTCTCTGTCCAGAGCTACCAAAGACCAATCTTTATTAATGGAGTCCAGCTCATTCGGCTATCTCCGTTCGGGCCTTTGATCGTCTGACATGCGGCAGATGTGTCCAGCCCAATGCCATTTAAGCGTGGCAGCTTTCCGAGTGACATCAGTTATTTTGTGATGGAACTGACTGTTGTATTCTTAACCCGGTCCACAAGTCTGATACCTACTCGGAATACTCCATTCCATAGCTCTTTGGGAAATCTTGAGCGAGGACCTCTACTGAATTTTCAAAGACTTTTATGAGTGAATGATTTTTAACAGACCGCCCTGGTCTAGTGATCGCAAACACGACTGCTTAGCTGGGTTTGAAACCCAGGTTTGTCAAAGATTTATTAGGTTTTCTATCAGGAAATACTCAGTAACACCCTTTCATTTGTGCCCGGCTTACATCAATAGACTCACCCTCTGTCCTCCCTCCTCCTCCTATTTTGGGGTCGGCTTAGAGTCTTACCGGATGCAGCTGAACTCAAGTATTTTTACATGGAGCGATTGCCTATCTGACCTCCACAATCCAATTACTGGGTAATACGCAACGCCTTATGGTAATATTAAGCTGGTCGGTCGATCCGTGCGGCTGATATTACTAAGCCACAAGCCCCTATTACATGAGATTCATGAAATAACTGGTAGAATGTTGGCGTAACAAAGCCTAAGGTAAAAATGGGATAGTTGCCCTAGGAGGATAGACGCCCCATAATTCAAATGTGACTTGTAAACGTACTGTCAAACACAGTTCAAACGCAGTTAATATTAATAGTTATAAGCAAAGAACACCCTTCATATTTTGTTACGTTTATTTTTTGCAATTTACAAGTCAGTGTTAAGTTGTATGTTAAATAAAGTATGATTCGCGGCCATAACAAATATGTATTTACAGAATTATAAACATTAGAATCAGTAATACAACTCCTTAAGTTAGTATAATCCTCAAATGTCAAAATTTCATGAAATAGTCGTTATTAGGATTACCTGGTCTTAAACAGTTGTATTGATCACTTTAATGATTATAATCATGTAAATACATACTTGATACGACCGCGAATTACATTTTCATCAACGTATAACCTAATACTGACTTGTAAATTGCAAAAAACGTAAGACAATTTGGATTTCGCGGGCTACCCTGACGCTTTCGCCTTAACTGCGATGATAGATACGTTTACAAGTCACAATTTGAATTATGGGGCGTCTATCTTCCTTACTCAGCTTCGGGGAATACAGAAATAAATATAACTACCATGAAACAAAAGATACTATGCGTTACCTATTCCATCAATACATCAGTGACACCTTGACGAATGAGATGGAATAGTACACATAACATAAACTCTCGCCTTCTTCCCATGGGGTTAGGCAGAAATTACACAACGCCTCCTGCTACGATCCTTAGGCCTCATTTACGGAGACGCGGGGCGTCGCGCGTGGCGTCGCGCGTGGCGTTGGACGACGCGGCCCACACTAAATTCAAATACGTATACATTATATGGCGTTGTAAGAGAGCGTTTACGGAGAAGCGACTTAACACGCGTTTGCTCGAAATGCAGGCGGAGCCCGCAGATGATAAATGCGAAAGTAAGTTTGTTTGTTTGTTACCTTTTCACGCCTAAACCACTGAACCGATCATCCTGACAACGTATATGCAAAAGCATATACGTTGTCACGTATATAGAAACGGACATAGGGTACCTGTCATCCCAAAAAAAAAAACTGTTCCTGAGGAAAACAACAATAACGTTCTTATGATAATAGATGGCGCCACGTGTCTTTCGAATCATGGTTGAATTATGTTATTATAGAAACTGTAGTAGTGTGTTAAGAGTATTTTTTAATTTAAGAACCTAATACATTTTGTGAATCAAGACTTCTACGAGTGTCGTTAAACCGGTTTTTCATATAATACTATAAATGCGAAAGTGAAGCTCGTATAAATGTGAAAGAGGAGCTCGTGGCTAAGTAATATCAGCCGCACGGGTCGATCCATCAGGTTAAGCTACGCTTGCCGGGGTTGGTCCGTGGATGGGTGACCATCTTTTCATACCGAGACTCCTCCGTGCCTCGCAAATCACGTTAAGTTGTTGGTCCCGGCTGTCATTAGAAGATCTTTGACTGTCGTTACGGGTCGTCAGAAGCCCGAAAGTCTGACAACCAGACTTACAAAGGGGTATCGTATTACCCAGTAACTGGATTGTGGAGGTCAGATAGGCAGTCGCTCCATGTAAAATACTGGTATTCAGCTGCATCCGGATAGACTGGAAGCCGATCCCAACATAGTAGGGGAAAGGCTAGGCAGAATGAAAACTATGAATGCGAAAGTGAGTTTATCATGCTACCGCTGAACGGATTTTAATGAAATTTGGCATATGGGTAGACTATGACCTGGATTAGGACATAGGATACTTTAATAATTTTTTTTTTTGGTAGTACGTTCACATGGGATAATCTCCGACAACAACGCGGGCGTAGCCGCAGGCAAAAGCTAGTTTTCAATCATTTTGTTTGACGATAACTTTTGCAGGATATGATAACAATGTTGTCCATACCTATATATTGAAGTAGCTTAGCGATAACTATAATATGTCTTAGCATTCCTGGTACCCTGGTACTTGCTGACAGGCCGACACTGTCCTCACATAATTTGAATACACTAAAAGCCAATTACTTTTAAAAGAGTAACCGCGCAGTTTCTTGCCCGCTCTTCTCCATAGGAATCGACCAATGGGAACCGTGCACCTAGCTTCTGACGTTTCATAAGTTTGTAGGATTCATCACCATCTGTCTAGCCTTTTCCCAATGATGTTGGGGTCAGCTTACAGTCTAACCAGACGCAGCTGAATACCAGTATTTTACTTGAAGCGACTGCCTATCTGACCTCCACAAGCCAGTTTCTGGGTAAGACGATACCCCTTAGTAAGACTGGTTGTCAGACTTTCGGGCTTCTGACAACCCGTAACAACTGTCAAAGGACCACGAATGACGCCGGGACCAACGCTTAACGTGCTTTCCGAGGCACGGAGGAGTCTCAATATGTAAGTATGGTCACCCATCCACGGACAAACCGCGGCAAGCGTAGCTTAACCTGATCGATTGACTCGTTCGGCTGTTATTACTTAGCTACAAGCCCAAGGTTTGTGTGAAATAAAATAATTCGAATTTGAAATGAATTCGACACTGAAAATAGGCCATACGAACTTGTTCTTAGACCAAAAAAGAAGGAAGTGCTTCTAAAAATACCCGAATATATACATAAGTAGTGGTACTGAGGGCCTTAAGCCACTCTTAATAGCTACATACAAGACGCAACGATGAATTCATTATGAACATTGGACCTTGCTCTCCGGATGAGGAAGTAACGACCAAAGGAGTGCTAAGTGAAAAAGAAAACCGGCCAAGTGCGAGTCGGACTCGCGCAAAAAAATGATACCTATTTAGAGACAACGTTTTATTTTTCCTGTAATCTTTACATAAACTTCTATCACATAGAATAATTTCAGATTTTTCTCTATGCAAACTTCGGAGATTGCTACGATATTTTTTTTTACATTTTTCATCAAAAGTCGAAAACTATTACAGCGCTCTTTCATATCGAGGGTTCACAGGCTATTTGTATTAAGCGACATCCTGGCCGATATCGAGTTATAATCATATCTACCTGCATTAAAAAGTGAAAAACGTAAAAAACAGAGAGAGACACTATTGATTCTTAACCTTCGATAGACCACTTTTTCGTAAAAAATATTGATACTTTTTAACAATGTTCTGTTTCCGAATAATGAAACTTTGAAATGCTCTCCTGTAAAGTTCCAAACATGTCGCTTAATACAAATAGCCCGTGAACCCTCGATATGATACCCCACATGGCCTAGTAGCCCCACTTCGAATTTTTAAGACCCCCATTCAGTCCCTATTTAGTATTAGTAATTGCAAAATAGTTGGGCAAACGTCATCTAAAACTATTCCAAAATTCAAGTTGATAGCATTACTAGTTCTTGAGATATCCAACTGTGACAGACAGACAGGCTGAGTCGCACCATAAGGGTTCCATTTTACCATTTTGGTACGGAACCCTAATAAATACAGAAAGATACACGCAAAGTCAATCTGCCTAGCCTTTTCCCAACTACTTTGGGGTCGGCTTCCAGTCTAACCGGATCCAGTTGAATACCAGTATTTTACATGGAGCGACTGCCTATCTGACCTCCACAACCCAGTTACTGGGTAACACGATACCCCTTGGTAAGACTGGTTGGCAGACTTTCGGGCTTCTGACGACCTGTAACGACTGTCAAAGATCCATGAATGACAGCCGGGATCAACGACTTAACGTGCTTTCCGAGGCACGGAGGAGTCTCGGTATGAAAAGATGGTCACCCATCCACGGACCAACCCCGGCAAGCGTAGCTTAACCTGATGGATTGACCCGTGCGGCTGTTCTTACTTAGCCACGAGCTCGAAAAGAAAGAAACCCAAAATAATGTTAATAAAAAGCTATGCAACTTGATTTTCTGTTTTCAAATTCCAATTTTAAATTTTTGCGACTTTTAAAAACTTCAGCTATTGGGTCAGTCTATGTTAGTCTTTGGCAAAGAGTTCCATTCCTTACCAGTAATGGACAGATTTCCGAAACGTTCATAATTGAAATTTAACTATGTATTAACAATAAATCACAACGCATAGCCCAGCTTCGCACGGTTTTTACGACTTTATAAAATACCAAAATTTCTTTATTATGTAATATGTAAGTTTTATATTAGGAGGAGCTCGTGGCTATGTAATAACAGCCGCACGGGTCGATCCATCAGGTTAAGCTACGCTTGCCGGGGTTGGTCTGTGGATGGGTGACCATCTTTTCATACCGAGACTCCTCCGTGCCTCGGAAAGCACGTTAAGCCGTTGGTCCCGGCTGTCTTTCGTGGATCTTTGATAGTCGTTACGGGTCGTCAGAAGCCCGAAAGTCTGATAACCAGTCTTACCAAGGGGTATCGTATTACCCAGTAACTGGGTTGTGGAGGTCAGATAGGCAGTCGCTCCATATAAAATACTGGTATTCAGCTGCATCCGGTTAGACTGGAAGCCGACCCCAACATAGTTGGGAAAAGGCTAGGCAGATTGATTGATGTAAGTTTTATATTAATCTATTATAGACCTTCTGCAATTAATTCTCTAAATGATAATGTAAACCGTATCAAAATCCGATGCTTAGTTTAGAATAATAACGCGGTCACACAGACAGATAAATTAATTTGTAATATATACAGATTAATAAGTAAAATAAAATATCGTTTTTTAACTAAAACTAAGCGTCGAACAATTCCTCCGCATCGCTGTCGGCTGGTATTGTACCCAAGAGACTTGTATGGCAATGTTTCGCCTCTGGCCAAGGTCAAAGTCAGTCGTTGGGTCACGGGAAGAGCCTACTAGTCGTTTGGAGATTGGTTCAATAACACACTTTTACACGTCATAAATAAATTCAGTTTTAAAACTATGTGTAGATGATGTTGGAGTTTCCTATCTGACCACTATGTTGTCGCAACAGAGGTCATTCCCAACAAATTAAGCCCTACCAACCGAGTTACGGATTTTTCGATTATTGTCCAAATTTTCAGACTGGTCACCAAAAACAAATCATTTAAAAATAACTACCTCTCTCTCGACCGCTTATTTGTGATTTTTCTAACTGATGATAAATGTGTGCTCATTCTTTAAAAAAAAAAAAAAAAAAAACAAATGCCCTAAATAGGGATGATGCCTGGGTAAAAAAAAAGAAATTCTATTTAGTCCGTCAGTCCGATATTAAAAAAATATTAGATACGTATTTTTTGCTTTATCATATTAATAAAAAATCACTTAGATAACTCGCATTAAAGTTCGGGAGTGGGGGCTTGCTACGTCACTTCTACGTATAAAATCTACGAAGATGTGACGTCATGCCACATTTTAACTCAATATATCGCCGTAATCTTTTGATTACGTAGAAAAAGAAAAAATACGTGTCCAATATATTTTAATAATCTACATGGCGGACAAAAAAACATTTTTTAGGCATCATCCCTATTCTCATAATTTCAGAAATAAAAGGTCTTAAGTTGAAAGAAAACATTTTTTATTTCATATTTTTTTAGAAAAAAAAAATCCCTAGTTGACAGGGCTTAATTTGTTGGAAATTACTTCTGGTATTACCCCTTTCAAAGGTTGAATTTCCGGGCACCCTGTATGTAGACGAAAGAAATAATCTTTTAAGAGTTGAGGTAGATGTTGTGGTCGTGTGTAACTGTTTCGCTAACGACCAAGCGACTAGATATCAACGATTTTCTCGTATAAAAGATTATAGAACCCGTGTAAGTAAAACAGATTCATACTGGGTGGCTTTTTTTACCATCTTGAAAAAAATAGGGTATAATAGTGTGAACGGAGTAGAAACCTATGGCATACGTAGTTAAAAAAAAACCGATATTTTTTAACGATTTAAGTTTTTTTCAAAATTTGTTTTTATTGCTCTAGTTTACTTCAAATGTGTAGTGTTTATTGATAGAGCAATTTCTGTTTAAGCTATTGAAAAAAACAAATAAAAAAAACTAATTATGCCATAGGCTTCTACTCCGATCCCCTACCGATACCCTATGTTTATCAAGACGGTAAAAAAAATAAAAAAAATCCAGTATAGTACTAGTTTTTTTTTAATTTTTTTTTATTTGAGATGGCTTTGCTCTTTAGTCTAGGTCAGAGGTGACAGAGACAAAGTCGACGATGGAGTGAGCTTACCCAGAAGAAGCCTGATCACTCTTACTTTGAAGAGATTCGGGTTGTATGCGCTAGGAAACACAGACGCAGGTTGTGCGGTTGTTTCTCACGGAGGCGATCGGCGGCGGCGATCTCTCGCGTCCGAGCCTGGTCCAGGCCATGGTGCGGAGCGAGAGTGCATGGGAGGCCGTCACCTCCTTCTGCGAAGCGGTAATGCTCGCGAAGGAGGAGGCGGAACGCGTGAGGGAGAGGCAGCCTCACGCCCTCAGTCGCCGCAGGAGACGCCCTGGGCGGCGGGAATCGATAGCCGATTCCCGGCCACCGTAGGCGCGGGCTTGCGGACGGTGAGTAGTGGGTAGCTCGCCGTCCGGTGAGGACCAGGCCCGGATCGACGGCGCGTTGTGTTCCACGCGCGCCTCAAAGAGATGTCAGCAAGAGATGGGGTCCAATAGGGCCGATGCCGCTGGGGTCGCGGGTTGTTTGAAAAAGATACCGTGGCCCTGGCATAGGCAACTGAAGGAACACGGGTGGGTTTTAGTCAGTAAAAGTCTGACACGCCCTTCCGCTCCACCCAGAGCGGGAGATGTTATTTGATGATTTCCCATCCACAAAAAAAAAAAAAAGGTTGTGCGGTTGTGAGTTCCACTCTTTTGCTGTGCGGATTATAAAAGACATTTGAAAGCGCTTAGTGCGAATTGGTGGAATATCAACTAGGTAGGGATGGTAACTGGCTTCTTGGGCACACTCACTGAAGTACAATCTGTAGTTGGTCGCTGACAGTTCACTCTGCCGGCGAGTACTCGTTTGTCGCAGTGACATGAGCTATCAAAGAGAGTAGTCGCTTAACGATGCTCGCTTGGCAGGCAGAATACTCGCTGAGAAACTCATGCAGGCTTGGTACGTAGGTATACGCATAGATACTTACAATAATCTTTAATACGTGATCGCGACGATATGTCTTGGTGGAGCAAACTTAAAAATGAGTGGATGTATACCATGTAAAATATGTATATTGAATAAAAAAGGAATTTGAGTACAACGGTATTGTCGGTTTAAATGGAAACAATAAAATGTGAATAAAAAAGACGCGTAAGCGCAGCCGTGCGTGGAGGCGTGTAACAGCTGACTCGCTGGCGTCTCGGGACCGCGCTCAGCTGCTCGGCCGGGAGACTCGCCGCTGACCCCGCACCCCTCGTTCACAGTCGCCAGCGCGCGACGATGTTGAGAGGATTAGTCTCAACATTACGCATACCAGCAAGTAATGGCTCTTCACCGTCGCACACTCGCTGCTTGTTGCTAGCTCTACTCGCTTCTCGTTAATCGCCGGCGGTGGGACTGAGGTGCCTTATTGTGCATAAGAAAAAAGCCCTAAACCTTACACAAACAAGAATAAAATGCCATGACGTCACTTCTTCGCCGCGATCGTATCAAAACTCAGCGTCAATCACTTCATATCGCTTCACAGCTTTCAAACGGTCATTTAATCTCCATTAACTGTACTTTAACAGCCTGTTATAGGTTAACTGCTAATTGAATATTATGTGTCATGGCGACCGTCAAGCCAAAATTGTCTTTTTTTAGGGTTCCGTAACCAAACGATGAAATCGGAACCTTATATTACTAAGGTTATGCTGTCTGTCAGTCATAGGGCTTCTTTCATGGAAAATAATATAACGTCACACCTGTATCCCATGAAGGGTGAGGCAGACGTGCACCACCCATATTTCGCCATTGTCCCATGTAAAAAGGAGCTAGCCTATTACCATCAACCGGGCACAAATCCAGTTTCCAGACTGCTACTGAGAAATTGCTGATGGAAAATCCAATAACCCTGCCCGACCTGGGAATCGAACTCAGAACCTCATGCTCAGCAGTAGCTTGCGACCTCTAAATCAACGAGGCGGTTGATGTCATTATCATGCGTTGGTGGGTGATGGTGGTTTTTGTCAGAATAAATATATTTTAGGGTTCCGTACCTCAAAAGGAAAAAAACGGAACCCTTATAGGATCACTCGTGTGTCTGTCTGTCTGTCTGTCTGTCCGTCTGTCACATACAATTTACTCCGAATCTATTGGACCGATTAAGTTGAATTTTGGTACACATATAAATTTCCATGACCCAAACACGGACGTGTAAAGTAAATAAATTAATTTTTAATATGGGGGTCAATTTTGGCGGGCAAATAAGAAAATTAAAAAAAAGTTTTCAAACTGTACCGTGTGACATATCAAATGAACGAGCTTACTGGGAAGGTCTCAAATATATTTTTGTAATATTTTTTTTTTAAAGTTATTTAAGAAAATAGACGAAAACTGACAAAAGTCTATGGTCTTAAAATAAAATGGTAAATCTCTCAATATTGTGCGTACAAACTTATATTTGCAGTTGGAATGTATTGGATAACATGTTTTCAACTACAATGTTAAGTTTGTTCTTGGGATAAATTCATCCCAACTACGGAACTCTTCGTTGTGCATGGACCGACACGCACTTGGCCGGTTTTTTTATTAAAATTTTATTTCACGAACATGTCATTGTGTGTTGTGGTACGGAATTCTTGGTGCCCGAGACTAGCCCGAGTCCGACTCGCACTTGACCTTTTGTTTTTGTCTAGATATAAAAATATTGCTCTTTGTCCACGAGTTTGTTTTTAATTAAAATACAAAATAAGCTAAATTTACACGCGTTGTAATTTTTTATTTTATTTTTTATTAAGTATTATATAATTTAGATGAGGTGTAATAAAAAATGTTAATATGATTTAATGTCATAAAGGGTTACAATAATTTTTACTTCTGCAAAAAGAGGTAGAAAAAGAAACAGTATCCTTTTTTGTGTATATAAAAATGCTTATTTGAATATAATGTTACGCCTAACGCAAGAAAATTACTACGATGTCTTGTTTGTTTCAGAAAACAATTCAAAAATCAATTTGCTAAGCTTTTATCCCAACTATGTTTGGGACGGTTTCCAGTCTAACCGGATGCAGTTCAATAACAGTATTTTATCTGACCACCCAGTTAATGGGTAACACGATCCCTGGGTAAGACTGGTTGTCTGACTTTTGGGCTTCTGACTACCGAGATACCTATGAATTACAGCCGGGGCCAACGACTTAACAAAAACAATAAAAATATTAGGAAACTTAATTTATTACTAAATCTTGTTTCAGTAATTGGTTGACGAAAATACCAACGAGCAGGCATCTGTACATGTTACATTCTATTAAAGTTAAATCTGACTTTCTTAAGCATATTCACAAGAAAAAGAATCCTGTTATAAGACGCTAAAGAAATAAAACAATTTTAACTTCCAACTGTCAGAGTGGAGTCGGGAAAAAAAGAACCGTCAACTGTAACAGTGCGAGACAATTTTAAATAGGTGGAGCATATCTCATAAGTTTAAAATACTTTTAAAACTTAAAATAGCGTCGCTTTCCTAAAATTTAAATGAATGCAGACCTCACAATGGAGAATGTCCCGGTTTGCATAATACGCTTGATAATGAAATGTTACCACTTTTTTGGATGTAGTAGTTGTTTTTTAAATATGAAGTTCATAAACTAGTTTTATTTACTGTTTTTTTGATAAAAGGCGAGTTTGAGTTCGTAATGTGAGCTTTTGTGATTGCTGTGTTGTTTTTATTTAGTATATATCTAGCTATATTACACACTAGCTACTTTTCACGACTTTGTCCGCGTGAAAATTCATGTTCTAACGTAAAATATATCCTATGACACTCGGCAATTCTGTAGCTTCTCATTTGTGAAAGAATTTTCTGTATAGATTACTCCCTACATACAAATTCACAAATACGTATTTATAAAATTATTATAGTATCTAGATTGAATTAAAAAGTAAACTGTTTGGTTGGTTTTTATTTGAGTTTCAAACATCAAGACATAAATCGCAGACGTCATCCAAAAAGCAGCCAACCTCAAATGGAACTTAGCCGCATGTCGGATGCATTGTGGATCACAAGATGGGCTCCTGTATAATTTTAAACGATTAATCATAGAAACAGGTTTACTCAAAATATCAAACTAACAAAATAGCTTTAAAATGTTCCCGAATATCAGGGTTTATAACAAGTTAAGTCTACAATTTCACTTTTATCACTAAAATCGACTTGAAACATGTCTTATCTGTGATCTCGTTCCGTCGAGACCAGCAGCCAGGTGAATTGCTTGTGTATCGGTGAATCGCGACTGTGCATAAGAAAAAAAGGGAGTACAGTTTCATGTAATCAGAAAATTTGCTGGCTTTATAGACGAGTTTTGTTTAGTTAATTCTAGAGTAAAAAATTAGGATATCTTGTTGTTGTTAAGCCGTTGGTCCCGCGTCGTCGTCGTGGATCTTTGACAGTTGTTACGGGTTGTCAGAAGCCCGAAAGTCTGACAACCAGTCTTACCAAGGGGTATCGTATTACCCAGTAACTGGGCTGTGGAGGTCAGATAGGCAGTCGCTCCATGTAAAATACTGGTATTCAGCTGCGTCCGGTTAGACTGGAAGCCGACCCCAATATAGTTGGGAAAAGGCTAGGCAGAATAATTGATTTCCGGGTGGAGACCCCAACTGACCTTGGCTGCTCTCGACAGGTGATTATAAACACCAAGTGCCTTTTTGCAAACGTTAGCTATATGGCTGTTGATACCGAGGACATACCAATGTCGATCCCCCCATGGTCAGGTGTGGCGTGTCATACTTAAGTTTTCGGGTAAGCACGATTGCACAAGTTTTGTGTGGTGCAAACCTGAGTTTATTCATGACACCCCACTCCCGAACATGTTCAAGGGCGGCATTGGCCTGTCTCTGGATACCCAGGGCTGTCTCTCTTGAAAAAACGAGAACCACGTCGTCCGCAAAAGCTTGACAATAGTCACCTCTCTGCGTAAGAGTCTCCAGTAAAGGGTTCAACAGAAGATTCCATATGATGGGGCCTCCTATTGATCCTTGTACACACCCTTTCTTAGTGTCTTTTGCGTACTCATAGCCAGCATACCTTACCCGGAACTTACGGTCGCTTAGGTAGCTGGCTATCAGTCTTCTAAGGTTCGCTGGGCACTTCTTTTGCGCCAGTCTGACCTTTATGGCCGGCCACCACGCATTGTCGAAGGCTCCCTCTATATCCAGCGAGACCATCGTGACGAGCTTCCTCTTTTGGAGTTTACCTCTCACGTGGGCCATCAAGTCATAGAGGGAGTCTTCCGCGCTTCACTGTGGCATAAAGCCATACTGGCGTGGACTTATACGAGGTACTAGGTGCCAAACCAGCCTTCTAACCATCATTTTCTCCAGTATTTTACCCATCACCGGTAACAGTCCAATGGGCCTATAGGACTTGGGACTGGCGTAGTTATCCTTCCCTGGTTTCCTCAGCACCACCACGGTGGCCCCTTTCCACACCGTGGGGAAGTGTGTTAGTTGCCAGCATTTATTAAATATTGCCAGGTGCGGTTCCATGGCATGTAATATTACTCGCTGGCATATGTCGGCTGTGAATCCTTCTTGCTTCTGCTTCTTGTGCTTTCTTCGGGTTGAAGCTCTCCGTCGCAAACGTGAGCTCCTCCGTCGTAAACTCCGGGTCATTGATCTTATTATGGCTCCAGTCGTTTATTCGATCAGCCATGGCTTTGATCTGTAGCTGGTCTGGGCTATCCTATTCCTCTCTATCCTCCGGGTAGCACGTTTCCGCCAGTTATCTCGCAGATCCTTCTTGTCCCACTTCTTTCCCTTTTCATACCAACGGTAGATCTTTTTGCATTTTTGTTGTGTTCTTTATAACCCTATATATTCCCTCCCAAACCCCTTCCCTGTTTTGTTTCTGACAAAATTCTTTCCAACTTTCTGTGCTGCGTTTTTTAACTTCTAATTCGTATTTCTCTTTCTCTTTTAGGTACAACGCGACCACACCTTCTTTACGTGATGGCGCAGCGCATCGGATTCTTCTCTTCCTGGTGGCGATCCCGTGCTTCATTACTTCGAGCTCATTGGACCACCACTGCATGGTAAGTGTTTGGTTTTCTTTGGTTCATTACATGTTTTAGTTATTACTACTGTGTATTTTTCAATTATGTTATCTAAATGTTCCTTGTTGTTTATCTGTTTTATCTGTACTTTATTAATCTATTTTCTATTTTTAATGGTCCATTTTTTCATAAAATATTTCCCAATTAGCTTTTTTCGTGTTGTATTTCCTAGTCGTTCTTTTAATATTAATGCCTTTCCCTTTTTGTAATTTAATTTTTATTATTATGCCGTTATGGTCTGAGCTTGTTAATTCTTCAGCTATTGTCCATTTCTCAACCAGGTCAAGCAAGTCCTCTGTGCATAGGGTCACGTCGGTAGGATCTACGTCCTCCACGTACGGTATCGAAGGTGGGTTTGTTTCCACAATTGAGTATCTGTAAATTAAGCTCTCCAATCATTCCCGCCAGTTCATCACCTCTTTCGTCAATAGCACTACTTCCCCACCACGTACTTTTGGCATTGGCGTCACCTCCAACAATAGCTTTTTTGGGCTTTAGCTCGTTCATCGCAGCTGTTAAGTGGTCCAGGTATGGCCCCATGTGTTGGTCAGGCTCAAAGTAGTAAGAGATGGCCAGCATCTCCCACGCACTTGTTCGCAGCTTCACCACCATGATGTTGTTGGTGATGCATTTAGGGCACTGTATGACATCGATGTTACTATTGAACACGACTATCGCCGCCTTCACAGTGCCCCTGCTGCAATGCGCGTTCTGGTAGACCCTGCTCCCCCCCCCCCCCCCCCGTACGACGTCATTGCCTTTGTGTTACCCACATACGTGTCCTGGAATAGTGCGATGGCTAACTTATTGGTCGCCAGTTGTTTGCATTGGAGGTTTGCTTGTGCCACGAGGTATAGTCTTTTTTGAGAGACCAGAGTTTTCGCCGGCGATCACCTTAGCAATATGCCACTTTCGACCGCATCCCGTTTTATCCTAATGGGGCACTCCTGACTAAACGCATTATTGCGGCAATTTGGGGGATACCCTCATCACGATATGACTTGTATAGGGGTTCCTGGTGCGATTTTAAAAAGCTATTTTCAATCTATCTTCTTGCTTATTCAGGTTTATAAACATTCTTTTGTTTTGGTTCCTTAACGCATTTAGAATGTCCCCGTCACTGTTGCAACTGAGCACATCTTTTAGGATTAGGAGGGGGTCTCTGTTTTGGATGTTTTCCACCTTGAGACTTTCACCGGATTCTTTCATTCTATTTTTAATTCGCTCTCTATTCTCATCGGTTTTACAGCCAATTATTATTTTTCGGTCTTTGGCTTTCCTTATTTTCTCTACTGCGTATCCTCCTTATTTAGCATTAACTGCTTTCCTGATCTTATTCATGACCTCTTCTCCTGTTTCTTGGTCATCATTCACGGTTACTATGAAGGAGTGTAGAGCGGTCTGCGCCGGGAGCCGCTTATCAATAGAAGTTGCGGCTACACTGGCGTATGATCGCTTTTCATACTTTCTATTATTTTGTTCCTTTAGTTGCCTCAAGCTTTCGGTATTTTATTTGATGAGGTCAGTGTGCTCCTTCAGTTTTCCGATGAGATCTACAAGGTTTTTATTTCGTTCCTCCTTTCTTTCTGTTTTTCCGCTCTGCACCACTTTCTGTTCATTCTGTGTTTCTCTTGGCGGTTCTTTGCACTTCCCTTTATCGGCTTCTGCCTCCTTAACGAGCTGGAAGAGTCTTTCCAGTGCATGGGTGACCTCAGTCTTTATCTCCGTCTTTATATTACGGGCGCTGTCCAGATGCATTTTCGCTTTTACGAGACAGGCTCGTGCTTCTAAGATCCTGTTTGCGAATTTCGGTGGTTTCTCTGCCTCTCCAGAGGTACCTCCCTCTAACTCCGTCGATGGTCTCTGTGTAGTCCTTTTTGCCTCTTGTGAATTTGTGGGCATTGCTTTTGGTTTTTTGAGCTCTGTCGACAAAGGAGAAGATGAAGAATAGGCCCGTTTAAGAGTAGTCTGAGATTTCTTATGAACTTGAGTCTCTGACTCCCCAACATCACACTCTCCAATGTTTTTCTTGACAGCTGAAGTAACTTTTGATCCTTCGTTCATTGGTGTACTTTTTATAAAAGTCTTGTTTCCCACCGTCGGTGATTTAGCGGGGTCCTCATTGCCTGTTTTTAATTTTGATGGTGTTCTAAGCATGTTATATTGTCCGAGGGGCGCCTTAATTATCTCGAGTTTAATTTGTATAAGTTGTAAAATCGAGTAAAGTATAATAAAAGTGAAATTGTAAATAAATGTCAAACAATTGAATTTAAAACTGTAATATTGTGAATATCTAGGAATTATTCATAAATTCCAGTCGCGTTGGGTATTTTTATCAGGTTCGCCGTAATAGGCGGTCTGTAGTCTCGTCCAGCGGGGTAAACACACAATCAGTCAATTCTGAATTATCTACGTCAGTAAATTGTGTCAACGTCACAGTGTACCCCTTCGGAGTCAATTCACGTCCCGATCGGATTCTTGGCCGAAAAAGTATAATATTCTAATTTATGGGCGACCAGCCTTACCAAGGGGTATCTTTTTACCCAGTTACTGGGTTGTGGAGTTCAAACAGGTAGTCGCTCCATGTAAAATACTGGTATTCTGCTGGTGAGACTGCAATAGTACGAACGCAGATAAGTTGTTCAAGCTACAAAAAAGGTGCATACGAATCTTGACAAACATAGGAGGTATAGATAGCTATATACCACATTTTACAGAACACAATATCCTTACACTCACATCTCTGTACATCTTTGAAATATGTCTGTTTGTCAGGAAAAATATGACACTTTTCCCTTTAAAAAAAGATCTCTCTCTACACCCAACCACGAAACTTGCGACACCAAAACGATCTAGCATTGCCGGTTTCAAAACTATCCATTTTCCATTCAGGCCCGTACGTAATGTGTATCAAGATATATAATAAAATCCCGAAGTCGTTAAAAGAAATAAATAATAACAATTTATTTAAAACAACATTGTTCACTTATTTGAACCAGAAGTGCTACTACACATTGCAAGAGTTTTTTGAAGAAAATAAAAAATAAATATAATGGAATAAATAGCTCACCATTGATTTATTTAATTTATTTGAATTACTTTACCTACTTTATGTAATTGAATTAATAAATTTTATTTTGACTAAACTTAAACTTATTTTGATACTTTTAATATAATAAAATAATAATATAATTTGATAACAACAGCAACAATGAACAATAATAATAATAAGTAGTCTATTCCTTTTTATTGATTTGATTTTTGTAAAAATGTCACATGATATGTTTTTTTTTAATTTTTTTTTTTAATATAGGAACAACAAACAGCTACATTATGCAATGTTACAAACAGAAAAACATAAATCACATAAGTAATAATGTAGCCCACAACGCTGTTCACAGATTACCATACATAAATGTATTGCATGTATTGTAATGTTTATTAATTTTGTTTTGTTGTGCAGTGCCCTTACAGGGTGCATGTTTGATACTTTTTTATCCTATCTCAACCTCTGTACAACATGTTTGCAATAAACTGATTTGATTTATATATCAGACTACAAATTAATGAAACAGGTTTAATTAGCTTTGTGCCAATCCATTCTCACTTATTGTATAACTTCATGGGGTGGGGCTGCTAAATCAATCCTACTGCCATTAGAACGTGCGCAGAGAGCTATCCTTAAAGTAGCCACCTTTCGCCCATTTAGATTTCCCACACACGAGCTTTACATGGCATGTAAAGTTTTAACCGTGCGACAACTATTTATATTGAAAATAGTATTACTCCAGCATAGAAAACTTACTTATATCCCAATACCTATAGATAAGAGAAGAACAGACTTGGTTTGCATAAAGCCTCAAACTAGACATACTTTTATAAATAAATTTTATGTATTTGTAGGTCCGTTTTTATATAATAAAATCAATAAGCCTCTAAGTATATATAGTGTAAATTGAAAAAAATGTAGTGAAGTGTTGAGTAAATACTTAGCGACATTTAATTACTCAGATACTGAAAAATTGCTAGATGTAATGCAATAAGTTTATTAGTGTTAAGTCTATTTCTATTTAAAAATATAATTATTATGTATCAACGCTAGCTCTATGTACAGTAACATATTGTCCACTAAAGCACTCAGCGCTGTTAAGTGATGGCCTGAAACACAGGTTTGAATAAACCTACATCAGGCAGGTCGCTATTGTATTTATTAGACCTTTAACCATTCTATTTAAGTTATATCCACTAGATTTATTTTAGACGTAGCTTAATATTTTCTTACTGATATTAATATGTAACTTGTAACTTCTACGTAATTTAAAATTTATATATGTGAACTTATGAATAAATTATTCTTATTCTTATTTTGATTTTTGATTTTGAAACTGACCCCAACCTAGTTGAGAAAAGGCTGGGCAGATGATGATGACTATCTTGCTACTTTTACTAAACTCTCTACACACTACCTAACTTATCCACGGTCTGCGCAGACTACCTGTGCAGCCCTAGCCGTTAGTGACATTGAACATTGTTCTCACATAACGAAGCAACAATGATAATGTACTCAGGATTTTGTAATATCTTTATTTAAAAGAGTGTCCTTGGATATTCTTGCCCGTTCTTCGTCATAGAGATCCACGTTTTCACTGACTGACTGACTCTTTGACAATTCAGTAGTGCCTTTAAATGGTTTTATTGAAATAAAAACATTGAGGAGGACAGGAGAATTTTGAAGGAACACCGTGAGAAAACTAAAACCACCAACAGTAACCAAACATACTGAACAATGCTTGTTTCTCTTTCGTACGGACACCCGCAAGTCACTCACAAAATCAAAAGTCATTTATTCTAACTAGGCTGAGAATCAGCACTTTTCGAACGTCAAAATTAAATAAGACAGTGCCCTAAAACGCCCGCCCTTCACCACTTCCTAGTGATTTAGCTGGGAAGAAAAATAATAATAAAAATTGGGACAGTGCGCAAAATATATATTCTTGCCCGTTCTTCGTCATAGAGATCCACGTTTTCACTGACTGACTGACTCTTTGACAATTCAGTAGTGCCTTTAAATGGTTTTATTGAAATAAAAACATTGAGGAGGAGAGGAGAATTTTGAAGGAACACCGTGAGAAAACTAAAACCACCAACAGTAACCAAACATACTGAACAATGCTTGTTTCTCTTTCGTACGGACACCCGCAAGTCACTCACAAAATCAAAAGTCATTTATTCTAACTAGGCTGAGAATCAGCACTTTTCGAACGTCAAAATTAAATAAGACAGTGCCCTAAAACGCCCGCCCTTCACCACTTCCTAGTGATTTAGCTGGGAAGAAAAATAATAATAAAAATTGGGACAGTGCGCAAAATATAATTTAGGTACATTACGCAACAAAAAACATTAAATTAAATGAAATTATTTGCCATAAGTTATTTAGCACTAGCCATTATACCAAAAAAATAAAAGTATACACAAATAGAAATAAAAACATAGAACTAAAAACGTAAACAGAACTTTATACCTAAATAAAAGCCTTCAAGCATAAGGGCGTGCCCTTAGCTATGTGTAGCCATAACTAGAGTTATGGCTACACATAGCTAAGGGTACAAATGATAACCTAAGAACATCGAAGTAAAATAAATAAAGAGTTTTTTACTAAATAACAATAACAAAACCAAGGTCAGCAAGACGACCAATCACCGAAAGCAGCACCCGTTCACGAGCATAACGCAAAGATCAGCTATTACCCACCTCGCCATGTTTGAGGGAAGGAGGCAACCCGACCCCCGACGCTACCGCAAGCAGTGATATTTAAGGAAGCATGACGAACTTGCTGCCGGTTGCTCAGGCAAGAATAATACTTAATTATGTTCAATTGTGACATAATACAATACCACTCATAAAAAACATGGTAATGAGTAGATTATGTCAATGATAAATAAAAAAGAAATTCAAATAAATTGGCTGAATTGATTGATAGTTTATAAAACCATCGAAAAATAATGCGTTAAATTGTAAATGGTTTTTTGCAGTTCAGAATTTTTCGATAGTTTATAATCTTGCAAGATATACACTAACCAAGTTCATAATCATACGATGACATATAAGTTCATATAGTTGAATTCCAAAATAAAACAATTCAACTGGCATTTAAAATGTATTACTAAAACAGTTTTAGCGGACAAAGGGCTGTCACGAACATAGTTTATATGTGGCGTCCCAAAGTAAAAATAACAATGCTTGTTGCATTGCCCGATAAAAAATAGAAGAAAAAGCAGGTGAAAAACTAAAGCAATCAATGTTATTACGTTTTTGTAGAGTTCCAGGGAACTTTGGGGCTATTTTGCTTCCATGTGAATTGGTGAGGTTTTAAAGGCCAGATAAACCGTTCTAAAAATGAATGCCCCCCCACAGCGGTCACGCTCACAAGCAAAGATGGTGTATAGACGCAATACACATAATTAGTCTTTGTCATTGGTTGCTCAGTCACCGGCGAAACATGAAAGTGAATATTTTTTGTTTCAAATTACAAAAAACTACAGATTTGTTTTTTAATGCAAATGGTACCTACCCGACTTGCCCAAACGACGAACAGCCAGATTTGTCGGCCAACTAGTGTGTAAAAGACACGAACGCGCGACAGAGCGTACGTGTCGTTCCATACAAAGCGCACGCTCCCCGCCGTACAATTCTAGTACCTGGATTGCTGGAGCTCTAAATGCGGCGACGAGCCCATGTTTACAGTAAAGTCGCCGCACGCACTCAAGTAAAGTGTTCTAATAAGTATTTCCTCTCACACATTGAAATAGTCACATTTGGTGGAGGGCCGTTCATTTTTACAATGGTTTATCTTATACTCTTCTCGCGGTCAGTTTTTTTAGATGGGTGACTGGTATTAGTTTATATACTGTTGACTTGGATTCTGATAAACTATGTACTTGACATAACACCACGCCTGTATTTAAAAGTAAAAAAACCAAAACTTACCTGGCGCACTCACATTGAAGCTTTATGCTCACGTACGAGAAAGCTTATTTATTTGTTTAAGAAATTGAGACATGCAGCAGATGCAGCAACCTTATCCCTGGTTTACCAGAGTTTATGTGCTTCAGTCATCATGTATTGTATATCAGTATGGAGAGGCACTCATAAAAACCTTTTACTTCAAATTGAACGTGCTCAAAGGGCGATTCTCAAAGTTATGCATTTTAAGCGTAGAGATTATTCAACTGCCCTGTTGTACTCCGAATCCCAAGTCCTCACTGTGCGTCAACTCTTCATTTTGCGTGTAGTACTACGCCGCCACTCCATGCTTCCGTTCGACTCGAACGTTCCCGCCAGACGTCGAGGTCACCCGGTCTGTGATTCCTCCCAGCATCGTACCGCATTTGCAAGTCGACAGTTTGTCATTATTAGCGCGCGTATTTATAATAAGGTTCATCGTCTAATCAGCATTTACACATTAAACAGATACACACTAAAAACTAAATTATCTGATTGGTTGCAGAATCTGTCTTACGACAACACGGAAATGATTCTAAAAATCGCTGCATAATATGTAATTGATATTGTTTCTGGTCTTTTTTGTTCCCCCACAAACTGCTACACGTCTTATTATAAACTTTATTGTATTATTGTAAATTACTGTGTTTGTTATTGTAATGATGTTGATCTAAGAGGAGGAACTATGACTCCTGAGATACAAGTAATTTCTTACTTAGTTTAGGAGTCAAATTGTTCATTTATATTTCTATTGTCCACCGTTGTAGAAATAAACTGTTACCTGTTTTATTCCTGTTCAATGTTACTATGTGTTAAATGTACAAATAAACTATTATTATTATTATTTTTTGATATTTCTCGGGACCCTGGGGTCCCGGATCTTTGGAAGGCGTACGAGGAGCCGAAGCCAACTCACAGAGGCCCCTTAGATAATTTTAAATGATGAGGAGGCACCAACCGACGATTATCCCTGTATGCACTATGCAAGTGCACCCAAGGACAACCCCCGGTTGGTACAGGACTATTGTTGTAGATGAAAACAAAACATATTGGGCTATGGGTTTGGGTGGCTAAAGTGGATTGGGTAACTTGAACTATGGAAGAACTATGTCCCCTGCCTGACCAATGTTGTATATTATACACGGATAAAATGGCAGGGGGTGACTTGCACACTCAATAATGGGCCCCCGGAGACGGCCGCTAGCACATAGTGACGTAGCGACAAGGGGGCAACACTTCCTGAGGTGCTTGAGGAGTGGAGAGGTATTCCACGGCTATCAGGACAATCCCGGAAATACGGTCAAGATCCCTACCAGCACCTTACTGGAATACTTCCTTCCTCCGAGCACGTTTGCTCTTGGGAATCTCCACTCAAGCCGGCCAATAAAGGCAAGAAAGAGGTGGGAGCTCTGCTCCTCGTCAGTGTTCACTCCAGCCGGCCAATAAAGGCAAGCCAGAGATGAGGACAAGATTTCTCCCGGGAGATAGGGTCCATGGGGTCGCTACTGCCCAACAGCTCGCCACATGCTGCCCTGCGGGTTTCAATATCTCTCTTGGTCTGGCTCCTCATCCTAGACCCGTTCCGGCAAACTCTACCGGCACAGACCTAAAGTTTGGAGCACGCAAGCCCCACCACGACGTCAACGTAGAGATACAGCGGTGGGGTTATTTATTATTATTATTATTATTATTATTTCACGAAGGGTTAGGCAGAGGTGCGCCTAACCCTACACCCACATGTCGCCAGTTATGTTTAAGTTCCATGTAATAGAGGGCGAGCCTATCGCCATCTACCGGACATAAATCCAGACTCCAGGCTGCTACTACTTCTTAAAATATTTCTAAATTACAGTGGTAATAGCTATGGGAGGACAATGTAAGCCTGTCAACAAGTACAAGGTACTTCACAAAAAAACAATGGTCAACTACATATCAAATTCTTAAATTTTTGTTCTAAAGATACTTACCTAACCTACCCACGGCCTGTCTTGCAGCCGGAGTGCGGGTCGCTTAGCGCGGCACGCAAACATTAATGACATCATCCGACATGCCCTTGTCACCGTCGGCGTTCCAGCTGTATTAGAACCCCATGGCTTGGCGCGCGACGATGGCAAGGGACCGGACGGCATGTCTTTATTTCCATGGAAGGTGGGTAGGCCTTTAGTGTGGGACGCAACGTGTGTCGATACTCTTGCGCCTGATGGGACTTCCTGGCACAGCGTGCTGTGCTAGCGCTGCTGCTGCGGCTGCGGTAAACCTCACGCGGCGGAAGTATAATAACCTTATCGGTAACTATATTTTCGAGCCGTTTGGGGTTGAAACCCTCGGGCCGTGGGGTCCGTGTGCTCACGGTTTGTTCAAGGAAATCTCCAAACGGCTGGTTGACACTTCCCGTGATCCAAGGGCAGGCTTTTACCTTGGCCAGAGGCTAAGCATTGTCATACAACGTGGCAATGCCGCCAGTCTCTTGGGTACATTACCAGACGACAGCGATGCGGATGAATTTTTCGACGCCATATTTTTTTTTTTTTAATAGTTTTAGTTGGTTAGGTGTTATTTTTGTAACTTTATTTTAGTGTTAGATTGTTTGTTAGAGCGTAATTAATTTGTAAAGTTATCTTAAATAAAAATGATATGGTACCGCCAACTTACCTAACAGAAAAACTGTGATTTGGATGCGATACTTAAATATTCAGGAAAAGTTTTTAAGCAGTGCGCAAATTTTAACAATTTTCACTATAGGCCCATCACGGAAAAAGTCTGCTTTTTCATACATTTTGTTTGAGTAGGTATTGAACTTTTGTATGAAACAGCTGATTTGTTTTCGTGATTACAGAGTTAGTTCCATAGTGAAACTTGTTCATATTCGTGGGTTGTAAATTTTGCTTATACGTTGTCAGGTGTGCAGTCCCGGACATAGGGCCTACCTTTCATCCTGAAAAAAAAAAAGTTTCGTTCCCGAGAAAAACAACAATAATGTTCTTAGGATAATAGATGGCGCCACGTGTCTTTCGAATCATGATTGAATTATATTATTATAGAAACTTTAGTAGTGTGTTATGAGTTCTTTTTTTAAAATTTAAGTAGGTACCTACCTACTTATACATTTAGTGAGTCTAGAGTGTCGATAGATCGATTTTTCATAATCCTATCCTACTTCCTATTAATATTATAAATGTGAAAGTTTGGATGGATGGATGGATGGATGTTTGTTACTCTATCACGCCAGGACGGCTGAACGGATCTGGAAGAAATTTGGCACGGAGATAGAGCACATAGGATACTTTATATCCCGGACAAATGTAAGGTTCCTGTGGGATAATTTCCAACATCCACGCGGGCGAAGTCGCTGGCTAAAGCTAGTAATACTCAATCAATCTGCCTAGCCTTTTCCCAACTTTGTTGGGGTCGGCTTCCAGTCTAACCGGATGCAGCTGAATACCAGTATTTTACATGGAGCGACTGCCTATCTGACCTCCACAACCCAGTTACTGGGTAATACGATACCCCTTGGTAAGACTGGTTGTCAGACTTTCGGGCTTCTGACGACCCGTAACGACTGTCAAAGATCCACGAATGACAGCCGGGACCAACGGCTTAACGTGCTTTCCGAGGCACGGAGGAGTCTCGGTATGAAAAGATGGTCACCCATCCACAGACCAACCGCGGCAAGCGTAGCTTAACCTGATGGATCGACCCGTGCGGCTGTTATTACTTAGCCACGAGCTCCTCAAAGCTAGTAATACTATAAATGCGAAAGTGAGTTTGTTTGTTTGTTACGCTTTCACGCTAAAACCGCTGAACGGATTTGGATGAAATCTGGCAAATGGGTAGTCTATGGCCTAGATTAGGACATAGAATACTTTTGATCCTGGTAGTGCGTTCCCGTGAGATAATTTACGACCATCACACGGGCGAAGCCGTCGGCAAAAGCTAGTAAGAATTAATAAAAGAAAAATTCTAAAACGGATAAACAGAAAACTAAACTAACCTAAATCTGTACCGAGATTAGGAAAATAAGCGCACGTAAAGTCTAAAGAGACAATTCCTATTAAGAGGTTTAACAGAAAACAGACTTGATTCAGTCTTATCCCCATAATGTCACATCCCGCTCATGTCTCATCTTGCTCATGTCTCAGTAATTACAGCTCGTGTCTTATCTCGAGCCACTGCAGAATCTAAGAGCAACTATGTGATTAAATAATGAACTAAGAATGTGCAAATAATTGCGCGATCCCGTAGTATGAGTTGCCTTTATAAATGTAAGTAATTTATTCTAACCCGAGATTTTTTTTTTGTGTATAGAGTAGTATGTAGAAGAGAATACTGTAAATACTGTACTTCAAAATAATATAGTGTGTCTCAATAAGAGTGCACCATTTAAAACTCGTGGATTTTTTTTTTTCGTGCAAGTGGCAACTCTGAAATTTTACAGCTGTCACCTATGATTGTTCCGATTAAGTATGGAATAAAATATCCGGCCCCCGTTTTCGATGACTTTTTGACAGAGATGTGGTTTATGTCACCGATAACGCGGTGGATCTCGGCCTTGAGCTCAGCATTTATTTCTGGTTTATTCGGATAAACTCGTGATTTCACAAAACCCCAAAGGAAGAAATCGCACGGCTTTAAATCGCATGATCTTGGTGGCCAGTTGACTGAAGAATTTCGTGAGATGAGTTGGTCTGGAAATTGTTGCTGCAATAAATCGATGGTTTCATTCGTGGTTTGGCAGGTGGCGCCGTGTTGATGAAACCACATGTCGTCCAGATCCATGCCATCCAGTTGAGGCCACAAGAACTCCGTTATCGCGTTCCTGTAACGAGTGCGAGCTGTCTCAGGTTCCCCATTTTAAAATGGGTTTTCACAATGATAACGCGTTCTTCTTTTGTGTAGCGCTCTATTTTTAATAATTGGAACAATCATAGATGACAGCTGTACAATTTCAGAGTTGCCACTTGCACGAAAAAAAAATACACGAAATTTATTTTATTTGAGATGGGTTTGCTTTTGACTCTTGTCTAGGTCGGAGGCGTCAGAGACAGAGTCGACGATGGAGTGAACTTACCCAGAAGAAGCCTGTTGACTCTCACTTTGAAGAGATTAGGGTTGTATGCGCTCGGAAACACAGACGCAGGTAGTGAGTTTCACTCTTTTGCTGTGCGAATTATAAAATATATTTGGAAACGCTTAGTGCGAATTGGTGGAATAGCAACTAGGCAGGGATGATAACTGACAGTGCGTCTAGATGTCTGATGGTAGAAGGTGGCCGGCGGAATAAGGTCGTAGAGTTCTTGAGCACACTCACAAATTTAAATAGTGCACTCTTATTGAGACCCTTTATATAGATTATTATAAAAATATAAAACTGATATTTCGAAGATTTGTTACAAGTACACATATTTTCTATTTCCTCCAAGATATTTAAGGTACTTACATAGCAAAATTTTTAAATGGCCTCTTAAAAGTAAACCCAGGACTTCTAGAGATAATTTGTTTCTATACAGGGTTATTTGTAAAACACCAGCAACCTCTTAAGGGGTCATTGTACTCATCATTATGAACAACTTTCACTATGGGACCAAACCTGAAATCGCGAAAAAAAATCAGCTGTTCAGTACATTTTGACGAATTATGCGAATATAAATGTACAGAACAGCTGATTTTTTTTCGCGATTTCAGGTTTGGTCCCATAGTCTAAGTGGTTCATAATGATGAGTACAATGACCCCTTAAGAGGTTGCTGGTGTTTTACAAATAACCCTGTATATTGCAGGTCTAGAAGTCAATAACTTGAGGTCATAAGTTTTCCTCCTGCAGGAAAACTTTTGACCTCAAGTTACATAATTCATTCATAAGTGGGGCAAACCTCCATACAAAAATTGGCCATCACCTTTAATCTTTGACCAATTTGAATATTGGTAGAACAAAACAACAGCGTTTTTTCGCGATGTCTTTTGACACATCACATCACTGTACTATTTTAAATATGTAGGCTAGCTTTGTCGATTTTGCGTGTACCAAAGTCCCTAATGGCACGCCATAGTAATAGAGTGGTTTAAAAAGCGTCTGTAGATTGTTATCGAATTTTGTGTTTATTTTTTGCTGCGTACAATAACACTTCTTCTATTGAGTGTATTATTTATTTTTGCATGTGATCTATTTTTTACCCCTTTCACCCTGCCGTGACGTCATTGCTTGGCCATTAACATGCAAATGATGTTGTCTCAGACCAATCACTTGTCTATGGCAATATGTTTAGGAGATTAAAGTTAAGAGTAAACCTATATGTTTTTATGGGATGATAACATGTCCCAGGGTGCTAGGTTTTATTTTTAACTAGCTGACCCGACAAACGACAAACGTAGTCCTGTCCAAATTGGATGTACGAGAAAATTAATCAACATATCAAAAACCATGAAAATCGGTCCAGCCGTTCTGGAGTTATAAGTGTTCGAACAAACCCGACTTTGTTGTATACAGGGCTATTTTTAAATCATTAGCTAAACTTTCACAGGGTGTTCTACCCATGAATATGAACAACTTTCACTACGGGACCAACTCTGAAATCACAAAAAAAATCTGCTGTTTCATACAATAGTTCAATACCTACCTACTCTACCAAAAAGTATGAAACAGCAGACTTTTTTTTGTGATTTCAGAGTTGGTCCCATAGTGAAAGTTGTTCATATTCATGGGTAGAACACCCTGTGAAAGTTTAGCTAATGATTTAAAAATAGCCCTGTATATACATAATTCACTCTTAAGCTATAAAAGGGGGCTCGTGGTTAAGTAAAAACATCCACGGCATCCAGCACGGGTCGATCGATCAGGTTAAGCTGCGCTTGCCTTGGTCGGTCCGTGGATGGGTGACCATCCATTACATATCGAGACCCCTCCGTGCCTCGGCAAGGCGTTAAGCCGTTTGTCTCGGCTGTCATTCGTAGATCTTTGACAGCCGGGTAGTCAAAACTCCAAAAGTCTGGCACCCAGTCTTGCCAAGGGGTATAGATAACTGGATAACTTGTAGATAACTGGGTTGTGGAGGTCAGATAGGCAGTCACTCCATGTAAAATACGCTGCATTCAGTGAGACTGGAAGCCGACCTCAACGTAGTGGAGAAAAGGCTAGGCAGATTGAGGCTATTCAATTTTCTTATTTTCTTATATACGTTACAAAAATGATTTTTATAAAAATAGAAAAAGTAGCTGCTGACAATAATAGCTAATTACCATCATTTAGCTACCGGACATGGATGACTAAAATGGTAAAACCCTGAAACATGGGTTTCCTTTCAATAAATGTTTATGATAACATCTAACAAAATGCCATGTTATATTTTACTCATTCCAGCCATATTACATAAACAATGGCGTGACTGTGTTAGACAATTTCTTACCGCTAAATATGTTCATTTCTGGCAGATAATAATATGTTCCGAATTCTCTGTTCTGTTGAATGATAATGATAAAAGATTTTATTTCTGTAAGTAGGTTGGTACAAAGGTTTTTTTTTTTTAAACTTGATGAGGTCGGCGTTTACTAACTGACTACTCTGAGAAGAAAGGCCGAAACAAACTCAGAGGTCACAGTCTCTTATAAAGTCCAGACATAATCTTGGTCAGTTCATGTGAAGACCATGTAGATTGGTGTCTGAAATGGTCTTTTGAGGAAAAATCCACACAGATTGAGAGGACCTGTCCAATCAGTGCACGCATTTCGACCGTCCCTATTAACAATGTCGGCTCTGCAGGGAGACTACTGTTTAGTCCCTACTGAACAGTGGTCTTTTTGCAGAACTGACAATTAATATCATAAACATTCTTTTTTATCGTTAGGGCAAACTTTGAACTGGCCCTCAGTTCAAAGTTTGTTTTGACATTGAAGATTTTTTTTAAATTGTAATTCGATTTATGTACAAAAGTGAATATTGGTAAAAATGTATATCCGACATTGTTAATAGGGACGGTCGATTTGTCAGTGATCTACAAACACATGCAACTAAAAGATTCATCGTCTACCTAGCTTTTTCCCAACTATGTTTGGGTCGGCTTCCAGTCTTACCGGATGCAGCTAAATACCAGTATTTTACATGGAGCGACTGCCTATCTTACCTCCACAACCCAGTTACTGGGTATGGCGAGACCCCTTGGTAAGACTTATGAATATAAATGTTGATGGATGGGGAGGGAGGAGAAGACCAACAAAAACTTTTTAGCAAAAAATAAATTCGACTTCCAAAACAAAACACTACAAAGTAAATAATAACTTTAATTTCGGTAGTCGATGTCTTTGGTTTTGTATTTTCGTTTTTTGCCACCGACTTCCGAAATTAAAGTTATTTTTCATTTTGTAGTAGGTATTTTGTTTTGGAAGGTTTTATTTTTTGCTAATAAGTTTTTATTTTTCACTTTTTAATGGTGATAGGAAGTTATTAAAACATCATCCGCATCATCAAGCATCATACTAAGTGGGAAAAATACGCATTAATGAAGCTAACTCAAAAAATACCCAAGCAAAAAAAAAACAAAAAAAAAGAATTTTCCAAATCGGTCCATCCGTCTCGGAGTAATCGCGTAACAAACAAAAAAAATACAGTCGAATTGAGAACCTCCTCCTTTTTGAAGTCGGTTAAAAGAAAGATGGATTGTGTGAGGGAGGATATGAAAGAAAAACGAGTGAATGATACGAGTGACGGCTGACAGAAGCGAATGGAAGAAAAAAGACGTGCTGCGCCGACCTCACGTAACTTGGGACAAGCGCAGGAAGATAACTCAGTTTCGTTTTATATTGATTGGTATAACTGCCACGTTGGTGTAGTGGTCGCAAGCGCTACTACTGAGCATGAGGTCCTGGGTTCGACTCCCAGGTCTTTCTATCAGGAATTTCACAATGCCAGCACGGAGTCTGGATTGGTGCCAGGCTGATGTCAATAGGCGCCCGCTTTTACATGGAACTAAACATCACTTGCGAAATGTGGGTGTACTAGGTCTTTTTCAACTCTCCGAGGTAACAAGGCGTGAAGTTGTGTGTGTGGGTTTTTCGAAACTCACTTGCTGAATGAATCATACGAAATCTTGGGCAATATATTATTCATACAAACGGTGATGTTTGTATGAATAATATTACACACCTATTGTTTAACATGGGGCTTAACAAAACTAAATGTTCAGAAGGGGCATTGTCATAATCACCTGTAAGATAATAATGAACTTGATAATTAATTGTAGTAAGTAAACGAAATTGTATCCATTCCATTGTATCGGTTTCACCCCCCCAGGGATTCTGAACAGACCTAGACAAATATATGAATACACAGCCGTTTTAATTAATTAATCATTAGAATAAAGAAACTATAAAAAGTGTCCTTGTCTGTCTGGTACGGGTAAACTACTGAACCGATTTTGTTAAAATTTTATAAAAAGGACAATGGCACACTTTGTTTTTTTTGTTTACCTTTTAAGGGGTGAAATGGGGTGAAATCTGAAATGTATTGTTTTAGTTTTTACATTAACAAGCATTTGCTTATTCGCATATTACTTATTTATTCTAGCTGGTTAGGCTATCGCGCCACAACAAGTCAACTACTTTATATATACATATAAATGTGTATATATATTTAATATATATAAATGTTTTTCCTATTATACCGGTCAATCAATAAATGATTAAACATCCCGTGTGATTCGCGCTTTCTTAAATGGATCAGAATGTTGGGCCACAAGAAGAATGAATAATATAATAATATAATAATATCCTAGGACATTGTTCACACACGGTCATCTGATCCCAAACTAAGCAGAGCTTGTACTATGGAAACCAGATAACTGATATACTACATACACTACTTTTTTTTTGTAAATACATACTTATATAGATAATTACACCCAGACTCAGGACAAACAGACATGTTCATGCACACAAATGTTTGTCCTGGATGGGAATCGAACCCACGACCAGCGGCATGGCAGGTGGTATTATAACCAAACAATAATAGAATGAAAGGCAATTGCATGCAGCTGAGATGAGAAAGCTAAGAGGGAAGTGTGGTGTTACGCGAATGGATAGAATAAGAAATGAGTATGTATGAGGAAGTCTGAAAGTGAGACCGCTGGCAAAAGTTGTATGGAAATCGGTTGTCATGGTATGGGCATGTCATGCGGAGGAATGAGGAAAATGTCGTCAGGGAAGTATTGAGTATGAATGTGGATGGCTGTACGAGTAGGGGAAGACCAAAGAAATAATGGATGGACTGTCAAAGATGATATGGTTAGAAAGGGATTGACTACCGAGATGACGACTAATAGCTTTATGGAAGAAAAATACATGTTGCGCCGATCCCAAATAAATTGGGACAAGGGCAGGAGAATGATGATCCCATGTGATTCGTACGCATCAACAATCTGCATACTACATCTCATTGTACGGACAAACTGTCTGTTCAGGTTGTATGGGAAATTCCGGAATCCACGCGGACGAAGTCAAGAGCAAAAGCCAGATCAAATTATAAATTAATTTGTCTGAGTACTGAATACTTTTTCAAATCGTCAAAAATGATCAACGTTCATCCTACCTATATTAAATAGGATGAACGTTGATGCACTTTTCAAACTACGTTTATTACCTTTTCACTAATATGCTAATGGATTCTTAATTAGTTGAAATTAAGTTTCAAATGTGTTGTGTGTGACCGAAGTTTGATCACGTTTTATTTTGGAGAACTTTAAATATAATTATATACTAACGTTTCTATTTTATCTACTAGCTGTTTAAGTATTCACAAAATCCACAGCTCTTTGAAACGAATAATAAAATATATAAACTAGTCTTACAGCCAATTATGGATTATAATTTAATAACTATACAATACAATTCAATCCAATCTACCTAGCCTTTTCCCAACTATGTTGGGGTCGGCCTCCAGCCTAACCGGATGCAGCTGAATACCAGTATTTTACATGGAGCGACTGAAAAGTACTAGGATTGCATGAATTCAAGATAGTAGGTAGGTATATCAATTCAAGACACGTCACGTACACAATTTTTGAGCAGTAAACCTAACAAAAAGTACTAGGCTTGCATGAATTAACGATAATATTTGAATCATTAGTATTATTCTAATAGGATTTAGATGAAATTTGGCACGCATATAGTTTATAACATGGATTAACACATAGAATACTTTTATCCCGTTAATTTCCGACACACGCGGGCGAAGCCGTTGGCTAGAAAGAAAGTTAGTAATATCTATTAGTATAAGTTCAGGAAGGAAGGTGTGATTGTTCTTGTAACCTGTATTCTTGGGTAATGGTCGATAAAGATGATTTTTTATCAAAACATGTGTTTACATACAATAGGCATGTAGGAGATTCACTTATTATTTAGGGCTTACAAACATGTTTTGCCTAACGAGGCGTACAAATATGTGTTTTACAAATTAATTAAATTACTAAAATACAGTAGATATCAATAAAAAGTAGGTTAAGCAAAGTCCTGTTTGAAAAATAAGAATAAACTCTTTTAATAAAAAATACTAGGACTAAAAACTATTTTCAAAGTTTCATGGTCAAGTCCACTGAATGAAGTCACATTAAGGCTTTATCACGCTTCCAAACATCCTTCATAATACGCACGGCAAAAAAATGGAACTCACTGTCTGCGTCTGTGTTCCCGAACGCATTCAACCCGAATCTCTTCAAAGTGAGAGTGAACAGGCTTCTTCTGGGTAAGCTCACTCCATCGTCGACTTTGTCTCGGTCACGTCTGACCTAGACTATAGTCAAGAGCAAACCCATCTCAAATTAAAAAAAAATATTTACGCTGTGTTGTTTTCTTTTAACTTAAAAAATAAAAATATTATTATTTCTCGTGGCTAACCCAAGACAGCTTCACATGCATTATCCTATTTTCTCTGTATCGGCCGCATCAGTGCATGAACTTTATCCAATTTCTCCTCAAAGGCAAAGGGAACGAATCAAAATATACAGTGACACAAATTCGAATATCAAATGTATGTATCGCCACATTTTGAAGATAAATAAGTCCCGTTTCTCATATTGAGTGGTGACCGCTTGTATTTTCCTAAAGTCCTACTAAAAATCAGATAATTTTACTAGAGTCTGAGTTTGTTTTTTATTAAACGTGGCAATGCTGCCAACCTTTTGGGCACTTTTCCCATTGACAGCAATGCGGACGATCTTTTTAATGCCCAATGTGCTCTTCCCTTTTTTGAGGGGCTCGTGGCTTAATAATTACAGGAGCACTGGCCGATCGACGGTTAAGCGACAATTCATACCGAGACCTCTCCGTGCCTAGGAAAGCACGTTAAGCGTTTGGTCCCGGCTGTCATTCGTAGATCTTTGACAGTCGTTGCAGGTAGTCAAATGCCCAAAAGTCTGACCACCAGTCTTACCAAGGGGTATCATGTTACCCAGTAACTGGGTCGTGGAAGTCAGATAGGCAGTCGCTCCATGAAAAATACTGGTATTCAGCTGCATTCGGTTAGACCGGAAGATGATCCCAACAGAGTTAGGAAAAGGCAGGCGTATTGATTGATTGATAGGGCTCTTGCCTTTTTATATGCTTGTAGTTAATATATTGGGTTGGTAAGAAAGTCTCGCGACACTTTAGTGCTCAACTAAATATTATTTATTGGAAAGCAGTTCGATATCATTCGACCTTGGGAAATGTTAGAATATTCGAGAAGCTTCCATGTCAAAGGGTATATAAAGCGCCCGTTCGTTTCGATCAGGCAGTGTTAGAAAAGGTGGATAAGAGTGCACTTCGAGCGATTGCCCTCTACGGATTTCTACAGGGACGTTCTGCAAGATTTGCTGCTATTAATATGTGCAGTGTGTTTAACAGTAATGTGGTTCACCATTCGACAATAGCACGTTGATTTGAACGTTTCCATTCTGGTGATATAACCTTCGAAGACAAACCTAGGTCCGGCCGGCCAACAGATGTTAACAACGGAGAACTGCGGTCTCTTCTACGAATGAAACCCAATGCATCGTCACGACAGTTAGCAGATGAACTCGGCTGCAGTCATCCCACCATCCTTGAACCATCACACACATCCTTGAAAAGTCTTACCATCTTGAATACCCCACGAACTCAGTAAGCCCAACAAGGCAACGCGAGTTTTTATTTACCTTTCATTGTTGCTTCATCCACACAGAAAGGATTTCCTCAGCGAAATAGTTACTGGAGATGAAAGCTGGGTATTGTATGTTAACCATACACGCAAGCGCCAGTAGCTACCTCAAGACGAGAAACCAAAACCAACTCCCAAACCAACCCATACTGAGAAAAAAGTTTTATTCTGTTGTTGGTGGGATTCTGAGGGCATGCTATTTTACGAGCTTCTTCCGCCTAACACCACAATAAATGCAGTGACCTACTCGTCACAACTACGAAATCTATCTGCACTTATTAAACAAAAACGGTGAAAACGTTTACATGTTCGTCTTCTTCATGATAACGCTCGGCCACACATAGCTAAATTAGTTAAACATACTATTTCAGAGCTAGGTTGAGAAGTCTTACCCCATCCACCATACTCACCAGACTTAGCTCCGTCTGAGTACCATTTGTTTCGGGCTTTGAAAAGTTATTTACGCGATAAACAGTTTGATGACCAAACAGACCTTCAAAACACCCTAGAAGAGTTTTTTTCAAAACCAAAGGATTTTTGGATGGATGGGATTCAAAGTTTACCGGGGCGTTAGGCAAGAGTTGTAGATGAAGAAGGAGAGTATATCACTAATTAATACGATCTTAATAAAATATTATGTTTTTTTTTAAAGAAAGTGGTGTTTGTGTCGCAAGACTTTCCTACCAACCCAATATATATTTTAGTGTGAGTAAACTTTACACTATCTACAATATTGTTTAAGTTCTCAACTTCATTTAGCATGATTTCTCAAGAGACGTTATAATTTAAAAAGAAACTAAGAGTACCCATGTCTGACACAGTCGGTTGAATTAAATAATACTACCTGTCTGTAGGGTTGTACGAGTATGATACTCTAATAACGAATAACAGTCGCCGCACACCGCGGCAAAACGACTCCACGGCCACCGTTGCGGGGCGGCTCGGATTCTGCACAGCACAGTGTGTGGGCTACTGAACGATGGGTCCTGCTCACCAGGATCGGGCGAGACCTATCTCTGCCAGCAATAGTTGTGATGCTGGCGGAGTCGGAAAACTGAAAGGAAATGGCCTCCTTTTTCCCAGAAGGACGCCATTTCCTTTCAGTTTTCTCGGCAGCCTCCTTCTGGACCGTGATAGTCCAGAAGAAGGCTGCTGAACGGGATTGTGAGAGGGCTGATCCTAGTCAGAGAAGAAGGCGTCGGGGAGGCAACCGCCTCGAAGCCTAAAACGCTAAAATTCCAACTGCATCACTGAAGGCAGGCAGGAATGTCGGAATCACTAAAGACAGGCAGGAGCGACCTTCCTGCCTGTCTTTAGTGATTCCGACATTCCTGCCTGCCTTCTGCTCGCTCAGAGTGAGGACTCTGTCCGCCCACCGAGTGACCTCAGAGAAGACGGCGAGAGTGGTCACGTGGCGCCTGGCACTCTAACATAGTTAGGTTTTGGGGAGACCCTTTTACAGTCTCCCTAGGGATGCCCTGACAGGCGTTGCACAGAGGAGGTTGAGGACTGGTCTTTTGAGGTAACGGTGCTCCTTCCATGTGCAGATTGTAACCACCGACCACCGGGATGGTTTTAGTGAGGTAAAAAAACCCTCACTTCCCAGACTTATCCCCAAAGCCCGGCCACTTTTTGAAGGTTTCAAAATGAAAGAGCTTACTGTGGGGGTCTCAAATATATATGTTTTATATAATTTTAAAATAAGACATTTTAAAGTTATTTAAGAAAATAGACGAAAATTGACCATTCCCCCCCTTGTCCCCCTTATTTAAAAATACAGAAAATAGTTCAATATCTTTAGATTACAGGAAAACGAAGTCTATGGTCTTAAAACAACATGGTAAATCTCTCAATATTGTGCATACCAACTTACATTTTCAACTGGAATGTATGGGAGAACATGTCTGGGATTCATCCCAACTACGAAACTCTTCATTGTGCGTAGTCCGACACGCACTTGGCCGGTTTTTTTGTTTTCTTGTATACATACCACCACAAATTTTGAACGATTTGGAGCAACATAATAAGAATATTTTTTTTTTTAATAATACAAACATTTAAAAAATTTGGTGATAGATACACTATAATACACTTTATTCTATGATCAGATATTAAACATCTGTGTGTGAACTAGATAAAAAATATCTAGTATTTCAGACATCAGCGCTCTTCCCCTATTGTAGGCGACAATAGAAATGAACTTTGTTTGACCTCTATACGTACGCATCTATAGCACATTCGAGCAAAGAGATATAATAAAAATTTTTTTTTTTGAATATTAAAATAAAATCAAGTGACAAAATAATGTAGGAGAACAGTCTTAAATTAGTTGTATAGTGATAGCCTCCGGTGAGTAGAGTGTAAATGTGTGTATGTGTGTAGGTTTTCGGTCTCATTGTAGTTTAGCTTGCGAATGAAGTTTACTACCTTAGATTTAATATTGTTTCTATTTAAGGAGTACTTACAAGCTTACTTACTACAATAAACCAGGCAATATATTAATAATTAGCCGGTTTTTAATAACTGAAATGCCTGAGATATATTTCTCGACGGCCTCTGAAGCCAAGTCTGAGGCCCATGGGCGGCGTAAAAGCTCTGACACCAGGATAGTCACTACGCACACGAAAAAGAAATAAGAATAATTAGCAATGTTGAAACAATTGGAGCAATTTACTAGAGTGCTCCACTTACGGTTGTCGGACTATAATTGGCTGTGTAAGCGCAGCTTAAGGGGGAAGCTCCAGGTAGCCCGCAAAACTCTTTTTTTACGTTTTTTGCAATTTACAAGTTAGTATTAGGTTGTATGTTGATTAAAGTATGATTCGCGACCGTAACATACGTAATATGTATTTACAAAATTATAATCATTACAATCAGTAATACAACAATTTAAGTTTACCTAAGGCAAGAACTAACTATGGCAAAAAAATACTAACTTTTAAAGGAGCACAACTCTATAATAAATTACCGTCCTGTATAAGAAATCTACACTCTTTCAGTGCATTCAAAACTCAACTTAGCCAGCACATAATTGCGGATCGATCACTTCTGGAGAAATGAATGCATTGGATGGGTAACTATTAACCAACCTGTAATACTGGTGACGAACTTTTTGTAATTTGTCTATGTTTTAGTATTGTTATCAAGTAAGTGACATATGTCTTTATTGGGAATAAAGTTTCTTCTTTAAACCGAATCCGAATTATTTAAGTTAGTATAATAGTAAATTTAAAGATTTTATGAAATAGTCATTCATTTGGACAACCGGATACTGATCTGCAAATTGCAAAAAACGTAAGAAAAATTTAATTTCGCGGGCTACCTGAAGCTATCGCCTTAAGGTTTCTGTTTCGTTTTAACTCTTAGTTGATTTTCATGGAAACGCCATTATTATTATTCTTCTCAGTATAGAAACTTTTTCACGCGACTTAGGGCGGGCATACACATGCCAACTATCCAAGTAGCTAGCATGCCATTGTGACATTCACCAATCAAAAGTAGTTATAGCACACGGCATGAAAGCTACTTTCATACTTTTTTGCAATTTACAGGCATGTGTATTATTCTCGCCCTTAGTACTCTGAGGGCAAATCTAGAATTGAAATCTTTGTCGGCAACTGGCAACAGGTGAACAGTTTCGTGGCTAAAGCAACAACCCTATCACGGCCCATGAGGGTCGTAAAGACACATCAACGCTTTGATTAATGTTAGTACTTAATTAGCAAAAGTACTGAGTGTATTAATGAAGCAAATACGTATGCGATTCACTTGGTAATTTAGTTAGAGAATTGTGTTTTAACTCATAATAACGGGCTGAAGACATTTTAGGTAATAATTGAAATGCTTAGGTAATACAATCTACAGCAGGTATCAGAATAGTGTGGTCTTATTTAAGGAGAGTAATATAATCAGATGTCCCATACATTTGTATCGAGTAGGTATTGAAGTTTTGAAGGTCTTGTGGCTAAGTAATGGCAGCCGCACGGGTTGATTGATCAGTTAAGCTACGCTTACCACGTCTGCCTTGTGGAGGTCAGACAGGCAGTCGCTCCATGTAAAAAACTGGTATCCAGCTGCATCCGGTTAGACTGGAAGCTGACCGCAACGTAGTTGGGAAAAGGATCGGCAAATGATGAGGTATTGAAGTTTTACAGTTAATAATCTTTTCGCAATTACGATGTTGTTCCTATGTAGAGAGCTTTTCAGAATGATGGTCTGTACCCTTAAATTTGACCTTATCTTTCTGATACATATTTTAGGTTTATGTACGTAGAATAGAACAAAGCCGTTTTCCGTGTCTGTCTGTGTGACTGACCGCTTAGATCTTCTAAACTATGTAGAACTGGTGGATGCCAAGCTTCATAGCTTGGCTCATCGCCGCAAGGTTGCCTGCTTGTCGGTCTTCTACAGATTGTACTTCGGTGAGTGTGCCCAAGAACTCCACGACCTGATTCCACCGGCCCCCTTCTACCATCTAGACGCACTGCCAGTTACCATTCCTACCTAGTTGCTATTCCACCACTTCGCACTAAGCGTTTCCAAATGTATTTTATAATGCGCACAGCAAAAGAGTGGAACTCACTACCTGCATCTGTGTTTCCGAGCGAATACAACCCTAATCTCTTCAAAGTGCGAGTGAACTCCACCGTCAACTTTGTCTCTGTCGCCTCTGACCTAGACTAGAGTCAAGAGCAAACCCATCTCAAATGAAATAAAAAAAACTACACTATGGATTTTGATGCTGTTTTCACCATCATTCAGACCATTTAATCCAAAAGGCTTATGTTTATAATACACTAGCTTCTGCCCACGACTTTGTCCGCGTGAAATTTCTTGTTTTCCCGACCCATGCCGTCGCATCGCATAGCGTAGCCCGCCTGCGAGATTATTTCGTTTTCGCTTAGCGTTCATTCCGACCTTTTTTTTCTTTTTGCTCGGCTCCTAAAAGTCATATCGTGATATTAAATAACCTATAGCCTTCCTCAACATTTAGGCTATCAAATTCAAATAGAATTTTTCAAATCCGACTGGGAGTTCCAGAGATTAGTGCGTTCAAACAAACAAAAAAAAAAAAAAAAACAAACTCTTAAACTCTTCAGTAATTTGATATTTGATTACCATTAAAAAAAATATAGTGAGCTAACCTTAAAAGATAAACATATGCTATTGCAGACTTTTTGTAGAACTTTTTAAGGGGAACAATTCCGTTATACATGATTGTTGCGTTTACGCAGCGCACGCAACGGAAGCTCTCAAAAGGTATAAATTTGGCCCGTTTTTGCAACACTTTTCTCATTGATGCTCTGTTCCTCATGGGCCTAGCGTGATGTTATATAGCCTATAAGCTTCCTTGATAAATGGACTATCCAATACCAAAATAATTTTTCAATTCGAACCAGCGGTTCCTGAGATTAGCGCGTTCAACCAAACAAACAAACTTTTCAGCTTTATAGTATTATAATAGTATAGATTAAAAATTAAAAATGTTTCTTTTAATATAAAATAGAAATCTCGATGTTTTGACGTGTCACCATTACAGCCGTGCGAAGAAGGAGCGGGTCGCTAGCATTCCATATTTATTAGGGTTCCGCACCAAAATGGTAATAGGTTTTAGGTTGCATTGTTTTTGACTTTTGATGAAAAATGTAAATAAAATTACAGTTCCCCCCTCTTATCTCCGAAGTTTGCATAAAAAAAAATCTGAAATTATTCAGTGTGATAGAAGTTTATGTAAAGATTAAAGGAATAATAAAACGATGTCTGTGAATAGCACACTTTTTTTATATATGACTAGCAGCAGCCCCCGGTTTCATCCGCGTAAGTCTCGAACGAGTACGAATATCGGGATAAAAGTATCCTTTGTGTTAATCCAGGTTATAAACTATCTGTGTGCCAAATTTCATGAATATCCGTTCAGTAGTTTTTGCGTGAAAGTGTAACAAACATCCATCCATCCTCACAAACTTTCGCATTTATAATATTAGTAGGATAGGAAGTAGGAATAAGTAGGATAGTAGGATAATTAGGAAGTAGGATGGTACGGAACCCTCGGTGCGCGAGTCCGACTCGCTCTTGACCGGCTTTTTTAATTGTGTTAGGCTCACGTTGGACAGAGATTTCAACCCTCCGTAGCTACGAATATTCGAACGATTTTTGTCAAAACCAGCACTGAATAGGACACCCTAATTATTAAGTCTTCAGTCTCCTTTTTACGTAATCTCATCCCCTTTATAGATCATATTTTGTTGGTATAATCTTCGATAACAAGTTACAAATATTTAAAAGTAATCGGTAACCCGATCTTAACTTTAAGCTTGTCACGATATTTAACAACTTCTTTGTTATTAACGCATCTTATTTCTATGTTGTTACCGCGTAAACGAGGTGAAAGTTTATAATTGTTTTGTCCTTTCAAGGAGAATGAGATAATCTAAAAGGAACATACCTTTAAGAATCCTAACTAATATTATAAATGCGAAAGTAAGTTTGTTTGTTTGTTTGTTACCTTTTCACGCCTAACCCACTGAACCGATCATCCTGAAATTTTTCATATATGTTGTCAGGTATACAGAAACCGACATAGGAAACTTTTCATCCCGAAAAATAGTACTGTTCCCGAGGAAAACAACAATAACTTTCTTATAATAATAGATGGCGCCACGAGTCTTTCGAATCATTACTGAATTATATTATTATAGAAACTTTAGTAGTGTATTAAGAGTTTTTATTTTTTATTTAAGTATTTAATACATCTTGTGAGTCTAGCAAGAGTGTCGATGGACCAGTTTTTCATCCTACTAACTATCATAACTAATATTATAAATGCGAAAGTGTGTGTTGTTTGTTTGTTTGTTGATTACGCTTTCACGCTAAAACGGCTGAATGGATTTGAATGATATTTGGCACATGGGTAGACCATGACCTGGAGAAGGACATAGGACTCATCCTAAATCGCAGACGAAATCGCGGGCAGCTAGTAATACTATACATGCGAAAGTGAGTTTGTCTGTTTGTTACTTTTTTATTTTAGTTGAGATGGGTTTGCTTTTGCTCTAGTCTAGGTCAGAAGTGACAGAGACAAAGTCGACGATGGAGTGAGCTTACCCAGAAGAAGCCTGTTGACTGTCACTTTGAAGAGATTAGGGTCGTATGCGCTCGGAAACACAGACGCAGGTAGTGAGTTCCACCCTTTTGCTGTGCGCATTATAAAAGACATTTGGAAGCGCTTAGTGCGAATTGGTGGAATAGCAACTAGGTAGGGATGGTAATTGGCAGTGCGTCTAGATGTCCGATGGTAGAAGGGGGCCGGTGGAATGAGGTCGTGGAGTTCTTGAGCACACTCACCGAAGTACAATCTGTAGAAGACCGACAAGCAGGCAACCTTGCGGCGATGAGCCAAGCTTTCACGCTAAAACCGCTGAACGGATTTGGATGAAATTTGGCACATGGGTAGGCTATGACCTGGATTAGGACATAGGATATTATTGATCCCGGTAGTGCGTTCCCGTGGGATAATTTCCGACAACTACGCGGGCGAAGCCGCGAGCAAAAGCTAGTTGATTAGAAATATTTCTTTCTAAAACATTTGTTATCCGTAAGGCCCTTCAAACTTTTTTCTTGCCGTGAAAATCTACGGTTTATTTGCTGTGTGTATAACAATAATATGATGGGTTTAACAGTACCTATAGTAGGTAACAATAAGTATATTTAGCTAGTTATGTTTTTAAGGCCCATGTAATATGTTGTAATAATCCTGGGACATTTCACACATGGTCATCTGACCCCAAACTAAGCAGAGCTTGTAATATGGGAACCAGATAACTGATATACTACATACACTACTTTTTTTTTGTAAATACATACTTATATAGATAATTACATCCAGACTCAGAACAAACAGACATGTTCATGCACACAAATGTTTGTCCTGGATGGGAATCGAACCCACGACCTGCGGCATGATAGGTGGTATCTTAACAAACCACGCCAACTGGCCTGTCTTCCCTGAATCCTGTTTCTGTCTTATGTAATAGGGGGCGACACTATTGCTATCAACCGGGTACAAACCCAGACTACGGGCAGCAACTGAGAAATTTCAGATAGAATAACCCAATTAGTCTTGCCCGACTTGGGAGTCGAGCTCAGACCTCATGCTCAGTAGTAGCGCTTGCAACGACTAGACCAACTAGGCAGGCACTATAATTGGACCTAGTTATGCAGAAAGCCAGACATTGGACAATTGGACCTAGTTGACAGGCCAGATGGCGTGGTTGGTTAAGATACCACATGCCGCTGGTCGTGGGTTCGATTCCCATCCAGGACAAACATTTGTGTGCATGAACATGTCTGTTTGTCCTGAGTCTGGGTGTAATTATCTATATAAGTATGTATTTACAAAAAAAAAGTAGTGTATGTAGTTTATCAGTTATCTGGTTTCCATAGTACAAGCTCTGCTTAGTTTGGGATCAGATGACCGTGTGTGAACAATGTCCTAGGATATTATTATTATTATTATTAAAACAGCCATATGGCACTTTTCCCAAAAATGAGTTATAAACACAGTCATACACATAATAATTTCGAAATACACATTTTTTTTGCAAAAACAGCCATGTCGATATCTTTATTTATCACGGAGATATGAGCCGTCAAATGCAGCCTTGTCCATACATCCATAATGCAACCATGGACAGAAAAATGCTTATAATGCTTGTTTGTACTTTTCCCGACATGGCTGCCTTCTGCATAACACGGTCCAAATATTACATTCTTACTATCAATTACTACGTGGATGCACGAAGACATAAATTATACAGTTTATCTGTTATTTGGACAACGCAAATTATGATTAATGGTGAGGTTATAACATATCCCCTTTTATAAGAAATGATATATTATTATAAAATGATTTATGACGGCACGTATTATCATGATTGGAAACCGGTGGTCAAAATATTGATAAACCACAATTTTAGTAATAGTCGTACATAATACTGAAATAACTATGGGCAAACAGTTTGTTGAGGACTAATGGCCGATTCCTACAATTTACGGACCGTTATTGGTTAAAATTAAGACTCTTGTATGACCAGTAATGAAGCAAAAATCTCATAGCTTTGCCACAGATTAACAGATCCCGCACTCCGCAAAATCATTTAAATAAAAAGCGACTCTTGCTACGACACAAGAAAGTGCAATTCAGGTCGCACAACGCTTATTACCTACAAGTTATATTCACCTACAAGTTGCCTCTCTTTCTATCGCGTAACTCTTATTCCTTCTGACCACGTTAGGGCAGTTAGGGTCGCCTGGAAGGGTGCACAAAATCAAATAACATATCGACGCATTCGTGTCTCGCTGAGCGCGTATAGACCCTTGTCAACACTGTGTTGTCGCGACCTGTAGGCAATTATCTCGAGCGGAATGTAGAACTGCAATGGCACTGGCTTTTCATAGTAGACCCTCCCATATGGAATAGTAATAAAAAGTTATCACAGGTAAAATTAGCTTACGATTCTATTTATATGCCCAGTTTGAAAATAAAAACTGCTACCATTGGTAAGCAAAACGATTCGTTTTTGTTTATAGGAACCAAGCATAAATCAATATTCTACTATTTATTTTAAATATTGTAACTATATACTTTTGAAGTCACACGGGTCGATCCATCAGGTTAAACTACGCTTGCCGGGGTTGGTCCGTGGATGGGTGACCATCTTTACATACCGAGACTCCTCCGTGCCTCGGAAAGCACGTTAAGCCGTTGGTCCCGGCTGTCATTCGTGGATCTTTGACAGTCTTTACGGGTCGTCAGAAGCCCGAAAGTCTGACAACCAGTCTTACCAAGGGGTATCGTATTACCCAGTAACTGGGTTGTGCAGGTCAGATAGTTAGTCGCTCCATGTAAAATACTGGTATTCAGCTGTATCCGGTTAGATTGGCAGCCGACCCCAACATAGTTGGAGAAAGGCTAGGCAGATTGATTGACTTTTGAGCGATGGAATATCGCTTAACATCAGGCGAGGTAGTGATAAAAATCGAGACTAAGTGCGTTCCTATTTGCTTTCTCATCATTCTTCCTTTATTTGGGGTCAGCGCAACATGACTTTTTCTTCCATACTTCTCTATTAATAGTCATCTCGGTAGTCACTCCCTTTCTAGATATATCATCTTTCACACAGTCCATTCATCGTTTCATTGGTCTTCCCCCACTCGTGTAGCCATCCACATTCATACTCAAAACTTTCCTCACGATATTTTCTTCATTTCTACCATGGGGTCCGAGTGCCCTCTTAGGCTCATTATCACCACACATCACTAAACGCGTTTAACACTAAACAAGTTTAAAACATCTCTCCGTTTCTTTCAATCGTTTGGAAATGACAGAGACAGAATTATGTTTTAAACTCGTTTAGCATTAAACGCGTTTAGTGATGTGTGGTGAGAATTAGCCTTAGTTTTTCGAGACATCGCCAAACGGTTGGTTGACTCTACATGTGACCAGAAGGACGGCCTATATTTTGGCTAAAGAATAAGCATTGCCATACAATGTGGCAATGTTGCCAGCCTTTTGGGCACTTTTCCTTTTGACAGCGATGTGGAATTTTTTGATGCCTTATGATTATTCCCCTCCTTTTTTATATATTTTTACATATTACTATTTTTATTTCAAGACGGTTAGATATTAAATTATGTAAATATAGTAAAACATAAAAATAGATTGCTTATCTGTAAGTAAGAATAATTCGTAGCGTTTGTAGTTCCTCATTTCTTCTTAAATGTTTCCTTTTTCCTATTTGCTTTCTAAGGATAAGATATAACAAAAATCTACACGAACACTTTTTATCCCGCGCGGCCTGGCAACGTCGCATTTATACAGGGTTTTCGTGATTCTTTTAATACATTTAAATCAAATTACCATTTTTTATTACACTATCTAGATCGTTGGTATTTACGTATAAGCATGTATGCTATTTTTTACAGTTATTTTGGTATTTACTCATAAAAAATTGGCAATATTGTCTGTAATGTGGTTTATATACAAAATTTAAAGTAATAGCCACACAAAAAAAATCGTCTTTGCAGCTCAAGAGTTTCACCAGTCAGTGAAAAAATCGGATTGAGGATAAGCCTTGTAGATGATTAAAAATAAATAATAATATCACAAAAATGTACAAATGGCGCTGCCGTATTTTTATAACTTTGAGTAAATATGAAGTCACCTAATTTCTTATTTACGCCAAAGTAGTACCTACTTTAAGTTTTCTAGATAAACTTATCGAAAACCCCTTAAGCTATTTTAAAAACTATTTTTAAATACAAATACAAGGTTAAATTAAATTACCTAGCGAACGTCAAGTTGGTATCGATATTTAAAATAACTACACTACGTGCGGTCGTTGAACTCATAATTCACTGTAGGTATTTAAATTTAAACCTAAACGCAGAGTCTTAATTGCATAATAGTTTTTTTTTTTTACATTTAATTTTTCTTTTCCTTAATTGTATAATATTTTTTATATAGTTTAACACTTTTCCATCATCTTTGGGAAAGTTCACAACTCGTTTTAAGTTTCGTTTAACTTTTTGTATATTTTTTTTTTAAATAGTAAGTGCTTAACATAAAATATGCATGCTAGATTCACATCTAGTAGATGTCAATCAGACCTATTGTGTTGTAACTACTTTATTGAATTTGTGATTGTACATCAGTTTTGTGAATTAATAATAAAAAAAAATAATAAAAAAAAAACTGCCTCGTTGATCTGGCGGTCGCAAGCGCTACTACTGAGGATTCGATTCCCGGGTCGGTAAAAGTGTTACTGAATTTTTCCATCTAGATTTTCTTAGTAGCAGCTCGGGTCTGGATTTGTGCCGGTAGATGGCAATAGGCTCGCCCTCTATTACATGGGACTTAAGCTTAAACATAACTGGCGAAATGTGGGTGTACTAAAGGTACACCTTTGCCTAACCCTTCAAGGAAACAAGGCGTGAAGTTATGTTATGTTACATCAATTTATGACTTACGAAAATATTTTTTTTTTGTTCGTTTTATCGTTATTAAGATACCTAATACCATCACGTGTGTGCCTTTTCTCAAGCTAATTCAATTTAACCTTTTGTAGGTTATATGATACAAGCACTTCCCCCTCCATTTCGTTCGCGTGAAATTCGTATTTTCTCCTACAGACTCTAACACCCTTTCCACCCCTATAAAATGAATGATCATAATCTCAATTACATATTTGTACCTCAGAGGTATTATACATCATTATGTGACAAAAGGAACATTTTACAGAAGGCAAAAATGCGCGGAGTGAAACTTTGAATGCAATTATGACATAGTTGCTTTAAAGATATTGGAACAAACTCAACAGTATTTTTTATTATTATTATTAGATGGAATTATTATGTTTTACACATAATACTCCAATGAACAACATTAAGTTCGTGCAAAGCAATCTTATCATCATTTGACAGGCCAGTTGGCGTGGTTGGTTAAGATACCACCTATCATGCCGCAGGTCGTGGGTTCGATTCCCATCCAGGACAAACATTTGTGTGTAATTATCTATATTTACAAAAAAAGTAGTATAATGTAGTATATCAGTTATCTGGATGCCGTAGTACAAGCTCTGCTTAGTTTGGGATCAGATGACCGTGTGTGAAATGTCGCAGGTTATTATTATTATTATTATAATATTATATTTAATTTTGAGGTCCTATACCTATTAAACGTTTATGGATTTAATGTCATAAACAATTGAATATTTCTTTTCATAGATGTCATAAGACTTAATGTCGTATACCATTATGTAGATCTTGGTTCCTGTAATTTTAATGGTTCAAGAAATTATTAAAAATAAGTAGTTACTATTACATATACTCGTACCTCTGAGGTACAGATATTTCGACGCATCGCAGGCGCTCGCTTTTACTTCATTTTCGCTTAGCGTTATTTCTGATTTTTAGGATTCCGTACCTCAAAAGAAAAACCGGATCCCTTATAGGATCACTCGTGTGTCTGTCTGCCTGTCTGTCCGTCTATCACAGCCAATTTGCTCCGAATCTAATGGACCGATTAAGTTCAAATTTGGTACACATATGAATTTCTGTGACCCAAACGCGGCGAAGCTTTATTATATTAGAAAGAAAAAACCGGCCAAGTGCGTGTCGGACCACGCACAATAAAGGTTTCCGTAGTTGGGATGAATTTATCTCAAGAACAAACTTAACAATGTAGATGAAAAACATGTTCTCCCATACATTCCAACTGCAAATTTAAGTTTTTACGCACAATATTGAGAAATTTACCATGTTATTTTAAGACCATAGACTTGCTATTATTATCCTGTAATCTATATACATGTATAGAACTATTTCGTGTATATTTTTAAAATTTTAGGCTCAGTAGTTTTGGATATATTTTCTTTAATAACTTTTAAACCATTTATTTTACAAGTATAAAATCATATATATTTGAGATCTGCACAGTAAGGCCTTTCATTTGATATGTTACACGGGACAGTTTACGAAACATTTTAAAATTTACTTATTAGCCCCCCAAAAATGTCCCCATATTCAAAATTCCTTTATTTATATTACATGTCCGTGTTTGAGTCTGAAGTCTGAGAAATTGTTATGTGTACCAAATTTCAACATAATCGGTTTATTAGATTTGGAGCAATTGGCTGTAACAGACGGACATACACACGAGTAATCCTATAAGAGTTCCGTTATTTTTCATTTTGAGGTACGGAACCCTAAAACACAAAGAAAATACGCAAATGCGGCAAAGATGAAGCAAAAATGAATTGCATGATATTAGTAAAACATCTCTAAGTAAATAAATAAATAAATCTCGTAATATCCATTCCGTTTGCAAGCCGTGGTGATTCTGGCAATGATGATATTTAAACCAGATATTTAAACCTCTAAAGCACACAAACTTGACCCGTTACATTCCAAAAACACTGTTTGACCATCGTAATTTTATTCAATAAAGCTGGAACTCGTCCCATCACTAAGTATTTGAGTCTATATTCACCCCGGATGAAATTTAAGTGAGGGCAGTAAGCAGATTCTAGTTAGTAAGTGGTCTCAGATATCGACTTTTTATTAGTGCGTTTGCGATTCCAGACCGCAAACAAAATGATTAATATGTTCTTTCTGGAGGGTGAAAACTTAATACAGTAAAAGTTGAGTACAATGTTTTATAGATAACTAGCGACCTGATCCTATTTCGCAAATTTTTTACTACTTGACAAAACATGGAGATTTCTTTAGTTATTATGTAAGTTTTACAATACATTATGTCGCTGAGTATATCTTGCATGTACTTGGGCCAGTTAGTTTCATACGAAAACAGGCAAGAAAAGGTAATATATATAATAGCAGCATCGAAAATGTCTGGAAAAGCTACTGGCCCATGGAGACGCTAATGAATCTCTCTATGTCTAAATTATACATTGTAAACTAATCTTATAATTAATGCGAAAGTAACTCTATCTATCTGTATGTCTGTAACCTTTTGACGCCTTAACGGCTGAACGGATTTGGATGTAATTTGGCACACGTGTAAACCATGACATTAGTTAGGAAAAAAGGTACTTTTATCATGGTACTAGATCCCGTGGGATAATTTAGAACACCCCGCGGGTGGAGCCACGTTCAAAAGCTAGTCATTTTTATATGAATAGACAAATTAATAATAATCGTATTGGAAATATTGCTATCTAACTTCTTCAAGTCGCTTCGCGTTGCTTCAAGACTTTAAGTACGCTAACTTTTTTTAGACGCCCCCGAAGTATACGTAGTTCATACAAACGAAATACCAAAATAATTTGTAAATCAAACATAATCTAAAGATAGTGTGTATTTATTCCGATTGGATTACAGAATATCTAGGTTCCCAAACATATATTTTGAAAGAACACTGATTTGAAGACGAGATATGAGGAATTTAAAATTTTTATACAAAACTTATTTTTCTCATATTTCCTGTTTAAATCAATGTTCTTATTTAATATATATTTGGGGACCTAGATATTCTGTAATCCAAGCGGACTAAATACACACTAGCTTGAGAATATGTTTGTTTTACAAATTATTTTGGTATTTCATTTGTATGAACTAAGCATGCTTCGTGGGGCTCTTAAGCCCTATAGCAAATCTGATCAACAACTTGTATGTGGTGTACCGGGGGGCTGAAAAGTTTTGCCTAGGAATGGGCCGCGGATGACTGAGACATGATGATGTTTACAGATTAATTACTAAAAGCGTAATGTTGCTAATAACATGAAACTTTGTATTTATACTAAAGAGGGTATTCGCAAATTAGTCATTTACAGCGCGAGACAATAATGCTACTTGAAGGTACTTAGGCTCAAAACTTCTCAGCCCCCCTGTTATTCTATTCCATTCTAAAATAACGGATATCCGTTATCTGAAATTAGAACGGTAGTCAGATTTCCGAATTCGTGTTCGTTGAGGCATAAATTGATCTGATCAGAGGCTTAACGTCAGACCAATCAAGTTTGATTTAAGCGATGAGCCTTTTGAAGCCACGTAGTATCATTTTAGGAGGTTGATCAACCCCAACCCCCTAGAAAGTTCATTACAGCGCATATTCTACTTATAATATTCTTAAATTTACTGACAGAAAACGCACAGCTTAAAACGCTGGGTTTAGAAGCATTAAATGGACAATACTTCCATATACTTGTATAAATACGTACTTGTATAATTGTGAAAATGATTTCATGGGCATCCTCTTGACATTGCACTCATCATTATGAACAAATTTTACTATGGGACCAAACCGAAAATCGTGAAGGAGCTTGTGGCTCAGTAAGAACAGTTAGTAGCACGGGTCAATCCATTAGGTTAAGCTACGCTTGCCAGGGTTGGTCCTTAGATGCGTGACCATCTTTACATACCGAGACTCCTCCGTGCCTCCGAAAGTACGTTAAGCCATTGGTCCCGACTGTCATTCGTAGATCTTTGACAGTCGTTACGGGTCGTCAGAAGCCCGAAAGTCTGACAACCAGTCTTACCAAGGGGTATCGTATTACTCAGTAACTGGGTTGTGGAGGTCAGAAAGGCAGTCGCTCCATGTAAAATACTGGTGATGAAAAAGCTAGGTAGATAATGATGACCAACTCGGAAATCGCGAAAAAAAAACTTGGTGTTCCCTACATTTATGTTCGCAGAAGTAACACGTCAAAATGTTGCTACAGCAGATTGTTTAGGGTTCCGTACCAAAATGGTAAAAAGGAACCCTTATGGTGCGACGCAGTCTGTGTCCGTCTGTCACAGCTGGATATCTCAAGAACTACTAATGATATCAACTTGAATTTTGGAACAGTTTTAGATGACGTTTGCCCAACTATTTTGCAAATAAGAAAGAAATATTATTATCATTTTTTTTTTTTTTTTGCAACAGGGAGTGAAAGAGGGTCTTAAAAATTCTAAGTGAGGCTAATAGGGCATGTGGGGTATATGAAAGAGCACTGTTTGCACATTCTCAAACAGTTTTTCCTTTTTTAGGCCGAATAGTTATCGACCTTTGATGGAAAAAAAACCATGCCCCGCTTATCTCCGATGTTTGTATAGAGCAAAATCTGAAATTATTCTAAGTGATAGAAGTTTATGTAAAGATTACAGAAAAAATAAAACGATGTCTCTAAATAGCACATTTTTTATATATGATGGTACGGAACCCTCGGTGCGCAGTCCGACTCGCTCTTGGCTCGTTTTTTTCGGAATTACTGGTTTGGTCCTATAGTAAAATTTTAATCATAGTGAGTACAACGAACTCTTAAAAGGATGCCAATGAATTCAATTTCATCTTTTATAATGAAGGTGTGCATTAGATACGAAAGGATATTTGAATATTCATAAAATAAAATTCATACCCTAAATAGGTTAAATTGGGGATAATAGTTTCTATGGTTTCATTTTTATCAATGGGAAATCCCATCGGGATGTTTGTTATAATTGGTTACCACCCAACTAATATCCTTGTTTGTGTGTAGTTTCTATGTTTGGATATTTGTTACTCAATCACGCAAAAACGGCTGAACAGATTTGGATGAAATTTTCATAACGTTATTTGCAGCAACGATAACAGAAACTGATATTTGTAACGAGATTAAATCGTTAAATTTTATGAGATTGTCTCCCGACGAATTTGTGTTTACGTAGATATTACCATTCGGTCAAATTGCTTTAAAAAATTGAATGAGAATAATGAATGTTTCTTGAAATGGACTGTTAGTATGACTCTTTATTGGAGAGTATTATAAATTATGTAGTTTGATATTGTCTCTAGATGACTATTTTGTTGATTCATACTACATACTATCTAAAACTCGTGGCTAAGTAATAAAAGCCGCACGGGTCGATCTATCAGGTCATCTACTTGCCGCGGTTGGTCCGTGGATGGGCGGCTATCTTTACATACCGAGACTCCTCCGTACCTCGGAAAACACGCTAAGCCGTTGCGTTGGCCCTGCTGTCATTCGTGGATCTTATACAGTCGTTACGGGTCGTCAGAAGCTCGAAAGTCTGACAACCAGTTTTACCAAGGGGTAACGTATTACCCAGTAACTGGGTTGTGGAGGTCAGATAGGCAGTCGCTCCATGTAAAATACTGGTATTGAGCTGCATACGGTTAGACTGGAAGCCGACCCCGACATCGATGGGAAAAGGCTAGGTTGACTATCTATATTAAACACGCACATTTTTATTTTATACACGCTGCTTTTTTATTGGCTAGGGAGCTGCCACGATAGTGTTGTACTCATCATTATGAACAACTTTTACTATGGGACCGAAACTGAAATCGCGAAAGAAAATCAGCTCCTCGGAGCAGCTGATTTTTTTTACGATTTCCGGTTTGGTCCTATGGTAAAAGTTGTTCATAATGGTGTTACCGTATTTCGTATTCCGTATTAGCAGCTCTCTAGCCAATTAAAAATCAGCATGTATACTTAGTTTTAATTTAACCTGTTCTTTCGACAAACTGACGCGGCCTAGGACATAACCTCCCTGTAAGATAAGAGATAATAAGAGAGCTATGGGGCCGAACTTTGTGAGGCGAATGTGGAATAAATCAATTTAATAATTGTGCATGTAATCTTTTTTACTTTTTTATTGTGACATAATTAATATCTTTAATAATTAGCATTCATCATCCTCACCCGCAGCTCGACTTTGTCTCCATTTTCTTGTTCCGATTCCCAAGCTCTTGTGCCAGCCTCATCCAGGTTTTGCCCTTGTTAATTATAATATAATAATATTTCAGAACGCACCTTTAAAAAAAATAGCGGGATTCTTATTATTTTCTTCTTCTGTTACGCTGGCTACAAGTTCGATATATGGATATTATAAAAATAATCCTAACTAATATTATAAATGCGTCTACTGATGGCAAGCGCCACAACGCTAAGCGTGGTCCTGGGGTCAATTAACAGATCGGCCATTTTAATTGAGCTTTTTCTATCAAGAATTTTTTAGGTTACTGGCAATAGGCTCAGGCGTACATAAGGAGAATTGGGAGTACTTAAAACTTCTGCTTACCCGTTTAATGAATGCAAGCGTAATATTATACTGGGTGATACGTAAGAATGCATGCACGATCTAGTTATTCTTTAATATAGAAATAAGGGGTAAAGGTAAATATCTCAGGGAACAAAAATATACTGAATGACTTTTTTACCGTCTTGAAAAAAATAGGGAACAATAGGTGAATGGAGTAGAAGCCAATTACATACCTAGTTTTTTTTTTAATCATATTGAAATTCAAATCCTTTCGACGAATTTCGATGTTTTTCAAAATTTGTGTTTTTATTGTCCTCGTTTACTTCAAATGTGGTGTTTATTGATATAGCAATTTCTAACAGAAAGAAAGAACAGTTTATTTATAAGAATATAGTCCAATAAGGTGTTGCGATTATCATGTCTCTACCATTTCTTGTGTACAAATATTTTATTATAACTAAAAAACAATATTTTGTCATTCTTTGTCAGTCAGGAACTCGTTTGTTGAGTAATAGCATTTACTCAGTAATAAATCAAAGAGCTTGCTCTTAAAAGTAATTAAAGCAAGTAACGAAAGCAAGCAATTTCGGAGCAGAGGCTCCCTGGTGCATACTATTTACCGACGACATCGTTCTTGTCGGTGAAGATGGACCTGAGATCCAGAGCAGATTGGAGAAATGGCAACGGAAACTGGAGAATGTCGGCTTGAAAATCAGCAGAACCAAGACCGAGTATATGTTCTGCGATTTCGGCGGTCTCTCCAGTGCTGGAGCCATAGCGCTTGATGGCGCGCTTCTCCCGGTCTGCTCCGACTTCCGGTATCTTGGTTCACTTGTGCAAAGCGATGGCGAAGTAGACCGGACTGTTAAGCACAGAATTAACACTGGATGGATGAAATGGCGGCAGGTCACGGGAACAATCTGCGACTCCCGCATTCCCCTTAAACTCAAGGGGAAGATTTATAAAACAATGGTTAGACCTGCTGTCTTGTATGGATCAGAATGTTGGGCCATAAAAAGAATGAATGAAAGGCAATTGCATGCAGCCGAGATGAGAATGCTAAGAGGGATGTGTGGTATTACGCGAATGGATAGAATAAGAAATGAGTATGTAAGAGGAAGTCTGAAAGTGACACCGGTGACTGAAAAGTTGTGTGGAAATCGGTTGTCATGGTATGGGCATGTGATGCGGAGGAATGAGGAAAATGTCGTCAGGAAAGTGTTGAGTATGAACGTGGAGGGCTATACGAGTAAGGGAAGACCAAAGAAACGATGGATGGACTGTGTGAAAGATGATATGGCCAGAAAGGGAGTGACTACCGAGATGACGACTAATAGAGAAGTATGGAAGAAAAAGACATGTTGCGCCGACCCCAAATAAATTGGGACAAGGGCAGGAGAAAAAAAAAACTACTCCATTCACTTTTGTTGTACCCTATTTTTTTCGAGACGATAAAAAAATCATCGAGTATAATTTTCCAGAGAAACACTCTTGATAGTAGAGTAAAAAAGTAATAAAGCGTTCAACACAAGATCTAAGTCACGATAGCATCTTCTCCAGCTCACCGACTAGTAAACATGACGCCGTTTGTCCCCCTATCATAAAGTTTTATGTGTAAACTTTCAATCTTCAATCTAAGACTAGTTTAAAAGTATAATGTACTGTGCCATAAGAAGAATGTTCTAACTTAAGCGGAGATGGAGTTTGTTGTTGGTGCAGTATCTCGGTAATATGGATAAAGTATGGGTAAAAAATCCAATTATTTTTATTATTTGAGTCGGCTTGCGCTGCTATAATGAATGCATTCTTACCGTCCATTTAAACTATTTGTATCTACTTACTTAGATGTTTAGTTTAGATTGTTTATACCAAATGTTTTAAGACGAGCGCTAATCCTGCCGACAAACCGTCACGCAGTTTGGCTGGATTATTCGTATTAAGTGTTTTCTGACAGGCCAGTTGGCGTGGTTGGTTAAGATACCACCTATCATCCCGCAGGTCGTGGGTTCGATTCCCATCTAGGACAAACATTTGTGTGCATGAACATGTCTGTTTGTTCAGAGTCTGGGTGTAATTATCTATATAAGTATGTATTTACAAAAAAAAAAGTAGTATATGTAGTATATCAGTTATCTGGTTTCCATAGTACAAGCTCTGCTTAGTTTGGGATCAGATGACCGTGTGTGAATAATGTCCCAGGTTTGGTCCAACATAAATGATTTAATATTTATATTTAAAAAAAACATATATTGTGTCTGGTTTTTGTATTTGCCTGGCAAATAGTGGTCTTCACTCTAAGGTCGAGATCTACAGGCTATATCGGAAAGCTGGGGCTGGACTATCAAACTGAACAACTTACTCCATGGAAGAAAAAATAGCCAGTCGTCCCATACATTTGGGTCGAGTAGGTATTGACGTTTTGTTTTTTTTTTCGATTACGATGTTGGTCCCATGGAGAAAATTGTTCAGTTTGATGGTCTGTACCACACCCTAAGTTTGATCACATCTTTCTGATACACCTTGTATAAAAGTTAACTAATTGGCGCGTGCATGGCTTATGGCTTTTAAACGGAGTTTATCCATTCGATAGTGATTATTGGTTCGAAATCGTGTTTCTGAACACTTCCTTAAGGAAGAATTTAGCTCAAAAGCCGAGTGAATTACTATCGAGGGTTTATCTGAGGACCTCTAAAACCGAGCATAAGGAAGGAATTCGCTTAAATATATAATTTTGTCAAATCAATAGCTATTAAGAGTTTAAACTCCGTTCAAGAATTCTTCAGAAACCGGACTATAGACATGTTTCTGACTTTATTTTGCTCTTGTAGATTGTCAGTTGCAGTGCAACAGTCACAGGAATAATGTTTAGCCTATTTTTTTTTTTTTGCTATTTCTGCTTCCCGACAATCTGTTCTGGAAACAATAAGCCACTTCCTTGACTGGTATTTATCTGTTTTAAATGTATTCTACGAGAGTTATAAACTGTTGAGAAGTGTCTCCTTGTCTTTGTGGGAATCTTTTGGTGAGGTTAGAGAAGATGCCATGTCTGTTTAGCCGGGTATGTTGGAGTCCACCTTTCCCGCTCAGTGTGTGGACAAGTTCATTCACGTGGATTGTCAGCTTCTCCTGGTAATTCAGACTGTTTTGTGCTATCTGTTGCCGGACAATTTTTATGTATTTATTGCTAATACACAGGGGGATACCGAAAATTGTTTAGCCTATAGCACTACGAGATTATTCTGGCGCCTAAAATCAGAACTAACGCTCGCCGTCATCTTGTTTTTTGAATACATTTCAAGTGACATTTCACAAAACAATTGCACAAATGCTTACCAACAGCGCCCCCCTGACGGCATCACTCGGGCGCCAAAAGATTCTTGTAAGTACTTGTTAAGTAGAGTAGTCTGACCACGCTCACTCTGCATAAAAATGCTTAGTTTATAGTGCCTAATTATACCTAACTACGCGCCACGTAGCAGTTTATGTCTGCGACAGAGTAGCTCGTAGCGGTGTCCACGTAGCATATTATGTCTGCGACAGCGTAGCTCGTAGCGGTGTCTGCGTAGCATATTATATCTGCGAAAGCGTAGGTCGTAGCGGTATCTACGTAGCAGATTATGTCTGCAACAGCGTAGCTCGTAGCGGTGTCCACGTAGCAGATTCTGTCTGCGACAGCGTAGCTCGTAGCGGTGTCTACGTAGCAGATTATGTCTGTGACAGCTTAGCTCGTAGCGGTGTCTACGTAGCAGATTATGTCTGCGACAGCGTAGCTCGTAGCGGTGTCTACGTAGCAGATTATGTCTGCGACAGAGTAGCGGGTAGCGGTGTCTACGTAGCATATTATGTCTGTGACAGAGTGGCTCGTAGCGGTGTCTACGTAGCATATTATATCTGCAAAAACGTAGTTCGTGGCGGTGTCTAAGTAGCAGATTATGTCTGCGATAGCGTAGCTCGTAGCGATGTCTACGTAGCATATTATATCTGCGAAAGCGTAGTTCGTAGCGGTATCTACGTAGCAGATTATGTCTGCAACAGCGTAGCTTGTAGCGGCGTCCACATAGCAGATTATGTCTGCGACAGCGTAGCTCGTAGCGGTGTTTACGTAGCATATTATGTCTGCGACAGCGTAGCTCGTAGCGGTGTCTACGTAGCAGATTATGTCTGCGACAACGTAGCTCGTACCAGTATCTACGTAGCATATTATGTCTGCAACAGCGTAGCTCGTAGCGGTGTCTACGTAGCAGATTATGTCTGCGAAAGCGTAGCTCGTAGCGGTGTGTACGTAGCAGATTATGTCTGCGACAGCGTAGCTCATAGCGGTGTCTACGTAGCATATTATCTCTGCGACAGCGTAGCTCGTAGCGGTGTCTACGTAGCTTTATATCATAGTTCGTAGTACGCCATTACTTTTATGACAGTATGAAGTTTTAGTATTTTTAATTTCTTTTAATTCTTCATCTGCCTAGCCTTTTCCCAACTCTGAAGTCTCAACCGGCTCTGAATACCAGCAGTAGAAAAACTTTTATTAATTATATAGTTGTAAAGGTGCTAGAAGGTAGAAAGTCACTTGATATCGCCGAATTTTTAAATTACCTGTGCGCATTATACAAATAGCTCAATATACACAAACGTGACGAAAACAATAAAAAAAACCAATACCTATTGAAAAACGTAGGCATCAAAATATTCTTCCTCATCTAAAAAGCCCACGTTGAATGACAATGACACGCTAAACTATTAAATAACGACTATGTGGGGCAAACACAATGCACAGTGTACCAAATCACACGTTGTTGGACAAAACTGTCAAACGCAGTGCCTGCACGGTGTGCAAATTGATGTACGTTTAAAATTGGGTTGTCGGTTTCTATAGTGTCGTTGATGAGGTCGCGCTCTGCGTATTTCGACGGGTTGTTTGACAGAAAAATTTGATTTCAAGTAATTCGTGAAACTTGGACAGTCTATTTAATAGGGATGATGACTAAATTTTTTTTCATCAACATTGATTTTTAATCAACAAACAAAACTAACATCAAGAGGGTCATTAACTGCGTGCAAATCTTAGCACCGCGATTCAGGAATCGACGGTAAATGTAAAGCGCCATCTATCGGTGAAAGATTGGAACTAATCCTAACACGGACGTTTCCACCACTTTTCTAAACTGCAAGCAGTGCAAACAAAAACATATTACTGATGATAGATGTTTCACTGGATGTAAATTTCACAGGATGTTCTACTAACAACTTTCACTATGTGACAAACCCTGAAATCACGAAAAAAGAATCAGCTGTTTCATATAAAAGTTCATTACCTACTCGACTAAAATGTATGAAACAGCTGATTTTTTTTGTGATTTCAGGGTTGGTCCCATCGTGAAAGTTGTTCATATTCATGGGTAGAACAACCTGGAAAAAATTGCGCACTGCTTAAAAAAAGTCCTGTATAACCGACGTTCAATGATTTTAAACTGAAGATCACGTCTAAACGAGTAGTGTTAATGATTTGGAAAAAATATATGTTAAATTAGAGCACTTTCTTAATAACTTAATATGTGAATATTTGAGATTATATTTATATAACATAGTGTAATTAATTTGTAAACTTACGTCTAACGCGGATAAAAAACTGAGAATCACGCAAAAACTATCACACGTATTTTTATGAACCTTCACCATTTTAAAGATTATTTATCTTTTATTATACCTGTTTTAATATAATACCTTTTGTTTTATGTACAATGAATAAATAATTTATCTAATTTGGGACTTCGCTCCTTGATAGGCGAGTCCTATTACTGGCTGAACTTGGACGCGTTGCGTGAGCTCAGCACAGAACACGCAAGCTAACCACTCAAGGTCGTTGGCTTATATCTGCGTCTCACACAAAAGTTGAACAACATATTTCACAACCATCCATCCACCGACAGCCACGGCTTTAGTCATTTCTTATGTGGATGATGTAAGATTGTCTAGAAGTAACCTATTCACTGTCTTGAAGAGCTAGGTTATAGATATAGTATTAATAGTACATTCTGTATGAATGCCGCCGCTCCGACGTCGTTGGAGCTATAAAGTGACTCGTAAACTTCAATCATCCGTTACAGAATGGCATGGAATTAATAAATATGTATTGCTTCGTAAATCACACAATGGCTTGTATACAAATAAAAATAGACGACTTTGTAAATCCATACCATACCATTATTATAAATACTCGTAAGAAAGTAGATAACTCTGTCGGTCTGTCAGGAAACAACTTTTCACGCCTAACGGCTGGTTGGATTTGGATGAAATTTAGCACATGGATAGACCATGACCTGGGACTGGACACCGGATATTTTTATCCCGGTAGTACGTGGGATAATTTCCGACAACCACGTGAGCTAGTAAAACATAAGCTGTAAAATGAAATGATTGCATTTATCAGTCTCCAATTTGGCGGTTAAAGACAGTTGGTAACCTCAAAACGTAGGTACATACTATGTTATTACGAGTATGACGCTCTGCCTCTATGATTGTGTTTAGTTGTCTATATCAGGCTTTGAACCACCAACTTGGTGTTAATTCATAAACCTGTCTGTCTCTGATTGTAAAAGGGAATTTTCTCGGTAACTTAAATTCCTTTACATGTGACGTTTCATATATTAATACAAAGTTTAATATTTAAAACAGTGGGATGTGTTCATAGAGAAAACGGATATTGAAACAGGTAATCCAAGCGTTTTTTTTTTTTCATTTTGGTTTCAGTACAATGGTCAGAAGTTCAGTACATGATAGACTTTGTCTGTGTCACTTCTGACCTAGACTATATACCATAACCTATCTCAAAAAAAAAAACCGTAGATATGGCTTATTAATAGGATGGTATGTCTTTTTATGGTTACGTACCTTAAAAAGAAAAACGGTACCTTCATAGAATCACTCGTGTGTCTGGCTGTCTGTCCGTCTGTCACAGCCAAATTCCTCCGAATCTAGGATCTATTAAGTGGAAATTTGGTACACATATGATTTTCTGTGACCCAAACAAGGACGTGTAACGTAACTATATGAATTTTGAAAATGGGGGTAACTTTTAGGGGCAAATAAAAATAAAAATACAGTTTTGCAAACTGTACCGTATCATATATCAAATGTAAGGGCTAACTCTAAGGGTCTCAAATTAGATTAAAAATAAATAGGTTTAAAGTTATTTAAGAAAATAGACGACACTAACTTGTCTCCGAAACTAATGTGCCTAAATTTTGAAAAAAAAATACAGAATAAAAAAACAATAGTTCTATAAATACCTATAGATTACAGAAAAACCTATAAAAAGGTTATGGTCTTAAAATAACATGGTAAATCTCTCAATATTGTGCGTACCAACTTACATTTGCATTTGCAATGTATGGGAGAACATGTTTTTCAACTACAATGTTAAGTTTGTTCTTGGGATAAATTCATTCCAACTAGGGAACCCTTCATTGTGCGTGGTCCGACACGCACTTGGCCGGTCTTTTCTGCGTTGTTGAACAAAATTTTTGCGTAACATGTTGTTGTCCGGTCAGCTATTATAACCTAAAGATGTGTACCGCTGATGTCAAATCTGACAATCGCGGTGTATGCGTACTCAGGTAGGCGGATGTCAAATGTGACAAACGCGGTGTATGCGTGCTCAGGTAGGCGGAGGTCAAATGTGACAAACGCGGTGTACGCGTGCTTAGGTAGACGGATGTCAAATGTGACAAACGCGGTGTATGCGTACTCAGGTAGGCGGATGTCAAATGTGACAAACGCGGTGTATGTGTGCTCAGGTAGACGGATGTCAAATGTGACAAACGCGGTGTATGCATACTCAGGTAAGCGGATGTCAAATGTGACAAACGCGGTGTATGCGTGCTCAGGTAGACGGATGTCAAATGTGACAAACGCGGTGTACGCGTGCTTAGGTAGACGGATGTCAAATGTGACAAACGCGGTGTATGCGTACTCAGGTAGGCGGATGTCAAATGTGACAAACGCGGTGTATGTGTGCTCAGGTAGACGGATGTCAAATGTGACAAACGCGGTGTATGCATACTCAGGTAAGCGGATGTCAAATGTGACAAACGCGGTGTATGCGTGCTCAGGTAGACGGATGTCAAATGTAACAAACGCAGTGTATGCGTACTCAGGTAGGTGGATGTCAATTGTGACAAACGCGGTGTATGCGTACTCAGGTAAGCGGATGTCAAATGTGACAAACGCGATGTATGCGTACTCAGGTAGGTGGATGTCAATTGTGACAAACGCGGTGTATGCGTACTCAGGTAAGCGGATGTCAATTGTGACACACCCAGTGTATGCGTGCTCAGGTAAGCGGATGTCAAATGTGACAAACGCAGTGTATGCGTGCTCAGGTAAGCGGATGTCAAATGTGACAAACGCAGTGTATGCGTGCTCAGGTAAGCGGATGTCAAATGTGACAAACGCAGTGTATGCGTGCTCAGGTAGGCTGAGACGTTTGCTGTTCCAAACTCAGGTAGGTGGATGTCAATTGTGACAAACGCGGTGTATGCGTACTCAGGTAAGCGGATGTCAAATGTGACAAACGCGGTGTATGCGTACTCAGGTAGGTGGATGTCAATTGTGACAAACGCGATGTATGCGTACTCAGGTAAGCTGATGTCAAATGTGACAAACGCGGTGTATGCTTGCTCAGGTAGACGGATGTCAAATGTGACAAACGCGGTGTATGCATACTCAGGTAAGCGGATGTCAAATGTGACAAACGCGGTGTATGCGTGCTCAGGTAGACGGATGTCAAATGTGACAAACGCAGTGTATGCGTACTCAGGTAGGTGGATGTCAATTGTGACAAACGCGGTGTATGCGTACTCAGGTAAGCGGATGTCAAATGTGACAAACGCGATGTATGCGTACTCAGGTAGGTGGATGTCAATTGTGACAAACGCGGTGTATGCGTACTCAGGTAAGCGGATGTCAATTGTAACAAACCCAGTGTATGCGTGCTCAGGTAAGCGGATGTCAAATGTGACAAACGCAGTGTATGCGTACTCAGGTAGGTGGATGTCAATTGTGACAAACGCGGTGTATGCGTACTCAGGTAAGCGGATGTCAAATGTGACGAACACAGTGTATGCGTACTCAGGTAGGTGGATGTCAATTGTGACAAACGCGATGTATGCATACTCAGGTAAGCGGATGTCAAATGTGACAAACGCGATGTATGCGTACTCAGGTAACCGGATGTCAAATGTGACAAACGCGGTGTATGCGTGCTCAGGTAAGCGGATGTCAAATGTGACAAACGCGGTGTATGCGTACTCAGGTAAGCGGATGTTAAATATGACAAATGCAGTGTATGCGTGCTCAGGTAAGCTAAGACGTTTGCTGTTCCAGACCACGAGTTGCGCAAAAATTTTGTTTGCGGTATCTGCTCTACTTTATATTGAACCTTAATGAATACAACGCAGAGAAAACACAAACCTTCCTACAAATAAGCCAAACGGGTACGGGTAGTACAAACAAATCATATGCTGATTTTCTGACCATATTGTACTGAAGCGAAAATTAATATATTACTACTGTATTTTTATTTAAATTATTTACTCGCAGTGCGCACAGCTAGTAGATATTTTAAATCAGTAATCAAGCCTTAAAATACTTATAACTGTTTTTATAATTTTCCGGTCTGCATCCGGTTGGATTGGAAGTCGACCCCAACAAAGTTAGAAAAAGGCAGATGATGATATAATTTTCCGGTAAGTCTCTAGTAACTTAATTTATTTAAACAATCAATCATGGTTACAAAGATTTTTCCTATTTTTAGCAATCCTCGTTAAAATATCAAATCTATCTTCATTAAAATGTCTGTCTATTAAAAACCATTTTTTTTCCTAATTAGCGACCTTGCCTTTCATTCTCTTCGCTTCAGTCTATGGAGCTGCTTACCACCAATTGTTCTCGTCGTGAACAATACCAGTGTTTTTATTTCGTTTATTACAGGGAATTTAAATGAGGGTGCTATTGTGTTTAGTTACAACCCCTTGTAAATAATAATAAAGCCTTCAGGTACAAGTCAAGAGGTATTTTTAGTTTAGTTTTTTTGTTTATGTAAATATACAAAGGTCATTGGCTGGATGGCGTTAGTCTTTTTTACCTTACGCATTCGTAAGGTAAAAAAGACTAACTGTAATGTGTAAATGTTGATGGATGGAGAGGGAGAGGAAGGCCAAAGAAAAGATGGATGGATTGTGTGAGGAATGATATAAAAAAATCGGCCAAGTGCGTCCACGCACAATGAAGGGTTCCGTAGTTGGGATGAATTTATCCCAAGAACAAACATAACATTGCAGTTGAAAAACATGTTCTCCCTTACATTCCAACTGCAAACGTAAGTTTGTACTGAGAGATTTACCATGTTATTTTTGGACTATACAAATATATTAAAAACTTATATGAAGTCTATAGACTTGATATAAGTTTTCCTGTAATCTGTAGGTATAGAATTATTTTCTGTAATGGTCAATTTTCGTTTAATATCCTAAATAACTTTAAAACAATTTATTTTAAAATTATATAGAAACCCATTTGAGACCTTCACATTAAGCCCTTTCATAATAATATGTCACACGGTACAGTTTGCAATACTTTTTTTTTAATTTTCTTATTTGCCCCCAACAATGACCCCGTTTTTAAAATTCATTTATTTACGTTACACGTCCGTGTTTGTTTCATATAAATTTATATGTGTACCAAATTTCAACTTAATCCGTTCATCAATATAACCAAGATGTTAAATCTAATATTTGTACGGCTGAAATGTGGAATACAGTGAAACCCATAGATCTTAGACAGGCCAGTTGGCGTGGTTGGTTAAGATACCACCTATCATGCCGCAGGTCGTGGGTTCGATTCCCATCCAGGACAAACATTTGTGTGCATGAACATGTCTGTTTGTTCTGAGTCTGGGTGTAATTATCTATATAAGTATGTATTTACAAAAAAAAAGTAGTATATGTAGTATATCAGTTATCTGGTTTCCATAGCCGTGTGCGAAATGTCCCAGGATATTACGAGTATTATTTATTATTATATTCTTGCAAATAAATATATAATTCATTCATTCATCAGATTCGAAGAAAATTGGCTGTGACAGACGGACAGACAGGCAGACACACGAGTGTTCCGTTTTTTTTTTCCTTTTGAGGTACGGAACCCTAAAAAGGGAGTAAGCGTCAGCGCGACGGTTGACAGGGCGGAAAGGAAGAAAAACACCATGTTGCGCTGACCTTATGTAAGGCTGCATTCTTGTAAAAGGCTATTAGCGTACCGGCGCAAATATGCCAGCGATAGCCGATAAGCGCTGGTTGTCAACGCTGGTCAGCGCAGGCAGTTTTCATACTTTAAATGATAAATGATAAACATTTGCCGGATCAGTGCGAACCGGCGGCGACTAATCAGATAGGAACTTGTCGGCGCTTATAAAACTGGAATGCCACCGCGTGTCGGCGACGACTAGCGGTGGCATATCAGAGCCAGTTACCAGCGTTCTACATAAATGCGGCCTACATGGGACAAGAGTAGGAAGATGAGGATGAGGAGTCTTGTTTACGTTATTATATATCAAAAATTTACTTTAAAAAGAAAAGTAAAAGCCGACTTCAAAAACCTAAAATGAACGAACGAACTTTCATAAAAAACGTAACCGCCTAAAACGAACGAACGAACCTTCTGAAGTCGGTTCCAAGCTATTAGTGCATTGAAGAACTGAAGACACTGACTTCAGAACTCTGACTTCATTTTATTAGTTTTAGGTTTTTGAAGTCGGTTTTCCTTTTTTAAGTAAATTTATTTTTCCATTTTTAGTTGAACATACAAACCATAATATGCTCAAGATGAACGAAAAGAAAAATCATCAAAATCCGCTTAGAAATGCCTAAAATACAGTACATTTATGTATATGCATAAATGTACATAAGAATAAATGAGATATACTAAAACCTTCCTGAAAGTATGTAGATCACGGTAGTGAAAGAATCATCAAAATTGGTTCATCAGTTTTTGAGAAAATCGTAGACATATAAACATACATACATACGGGTCGAGAAGAGAACCTCCTTTTCGAAGTCGGTTAAAAAAGCCTGAAAACGATGTGATGATATATAATGCAACAGAAAGAGTATTCAAACGCCCGAAAGTCTGAGAACCAGTCTTACAATTTTTTTTATCGTGTTACACAGTAACTGGGCTGTGAAGGTATTCAGCTGACTGAAACTGGAAGCCGGGTTCAACAAAGTTGGGATAAGGCTAGGCAGATGATGATGAGATGGCAGACAAGCCGAGGACACTACTGTCTATGTCTATGGACACCAACACTTCCTGAGGCATCACATATGCTACCTACAGACAAAGCTGTAATGTCTTAACACGTTGACTGCCAACCTACGAGTAAAGTCGTAGTACAAGATCAGGGGCTGCAGTCTCGACAATATATGTCTTTTATAATGCGCACAGCAAAAGAGTGGAACTCACTACCTGCGTCTGTGTTTCCGAGCGCATACAACCCTAATCTCTTCAAAGTGATAGTGAACAGGCTTCTTCTGGGTAAGCTCTCTCCATCGTCGACTTTGTCTCTGTCACCTCTGACCTAGACTAGAGTTAAGAGCAAACCCATCTCAAATAAAAAAATATATATATAGCGATCGCTGTACCACGGAATTCTATCGCAAAGTCATAGTGGGGTTCCTAGACGGTCAAAATTACTTGACAAACACGAAAAAATCACGTGCTTGTCAAGCAATTTTAACCGTCTAAAGACCCCATAAGGACTTTGCGACTGAATTCGGTCGTAAAGCGATCGCTATGTATGTCGAGACTGCAGCCCCTGGGCTCCACTGCCAACTACGAATATTCTCGTAGTTGATTGTAAGCGATTTGTTACGAATTCTAGAACAGTGGCAGTGGAAGGTGGGTGGGGTTAAATTCTTTGGCATTTGAAGTAAAACATTATTTAATCAGAAAAATAAGTTTAATAGAAAATAGTTTTGTAGTCTTATTATACTCGTACCCTACCATTTTGTTAAGAAAAAAAAACTTTTTAGCAAAAAATAAAACCGACTTCTAAAACAAAACACTACAAAGTGAAAAATAACTTTAATTTCGGAAGTCGGTGTCTTTGGTTTTGTATTTTCGTTTTTTGCCACCGACTTCCGAAATTAAAGTTATTTTTCACTTTGTAGTGTTTTGTTTTAGAAGTCGGTTTTATTTTTTGCTAAAAAGTTTTTATTTTTCACTTTTTAGTTGTGGAACCTACCCCACACTAATTCGAATACATAATTGAGCACAATAATTGTAGATATAGCCATGTAAATAACAGTGATAGGAAGTTATTAAAACACCATCACAACATCCATATAAAATAAGTGGGAAATATACGCATTATTGAGCTAACTCAAAAACTCCTCGAGCAAAGTTAATAAAATTAATATGGGACCACCTCGGAAGTATACCCTTTCAAACAAAAAAAGAATTTTCCAAATCGGTCCATCCGTCTTTGAGTAATCGCGTAACAAACATACAAAAAAAAAAAAAAAACATACAGACGAATTGATAACCTCCTCCTTTTGGAAGTCGGTTAAAAAAATACTACGAGTATAATTGTATCGCAGCCAACGTGTTAATTGCCTGTAATTACACCGGCACCCATATCTTTCAAACATAGCAAGGCTGGTTCATCATCGGCCGAGCCTTTTCCTAACTATGTTGGGATCGGCTTCCAGTCTAACCGGATGCAGCTGAATACCAGTATTTTACATGGAGCTACTGCCTATTTGACATCGACAACCCAGTTACTGAGTAATATGATACCCCTTGCCAGTGTTATAGTTGTCAGACTTTCGGGCTTCTGACTTCCCGTAACGACTGTCAAAGATCTTCGAAAGACAGTAGGGACCAACGGCTTAATGTGTTTTCCGAGGCACGGAGGGATCTCATATAATGGATGGTCACCCATCCACGAACCGACCACGGCACGCATCGGTTCATGTTGTATCCACATCAAACGACATAAAAAACATGAAAAACATCGAAAAAGTCGGATCAAGGTGTTTAATTGGTCGAAACCTCTGAATGAACCTATTGAATGAACATCTTATTGGCTTCAAAATTGATACCCATATTTTTACCTTATAATCCTATTTCCCACACGTAATAAGGGACTAACTACACTTATTCAACTGTCGTCCATAGAAAACGCGGGAAGCTGAACGGATACGTACGCATCTCCATACAAAACTGGTCTTTTCATGAAAGTGTAGTTAGTCCCTAAGATTTTTTTGATAAAATCAAAGGTTGACGTTAAAATAAATATTCAATGATACTGTAGAGTAAAACGTGGGCGCCTTAATAGAAAGAGACTTTGTAAGGCTCTGTGCAGACAAAAGACGAATATTCTGTATGAGGTTTTTTAATAACATACCTAATTTTCTGTGCCTTAAAGTGAAAAGGAGAACGCGCGAGCGCAACCAAAGACACTACTAAAGTTTCTATAATTCAATCATGATTTGAAAGACACGTGGCGCCATCTATCATAAGAACCTATTGTTGTTTTTCTCGGGAACAGTACTTTTTTTCGGGATGAAAGGTACTCTATGTCCGTGTCTTTACACCTGACAACATACATGCAAAATTTCAGGATGATCGGTTCAGTGGTTTAGGCGTGAAAAGGTGACAAACAAACAAACAAACTTACTTTCGCATTTAAAATATTAGTTAGGATAACAAATACCAAATTTAATTTCGACAGATTTCAGAATATGAATCGTTAACAACTTTCGTAATAAATATCAATTCGCTTGTTTGGACGCCCTAATCAGGGGCAATGCAATTTTACCGGTTAGGACGCCAGTTCAGAGCAAGAAGCGCAAGGTTAAATTACAATCGATTTTTCCTCAAAAAATGACAAAGTAAGTATTTTCTATAATTAATGTACTTTATATATATATATATATATATATACATATATAGGGTGACTGATAAATAGTGACTGATACCTAAACATATGATTGTACTCATGACAACAAATAACTTTTGCTATGCCACCAAACCTAAAATTGCAAAAAAAAATAGTTTTCCCTTACATTTTGACGAGTTATGTGAACATGAATGTATGGGACAGTTGATTTTATGTTTCGCGAATTCGAATTTGGTTCCATAGTAAAATGTGTTTGTTATCATGAGTACAATTATATGTTGAAGTATCAATCACGAATTACCAATCACCCTATACACATCTCAACCTTTTGTTTTTTTTTAAACAACCAAAATTAAACGTTTTTAACCGACTTCAAAACAGGAGGTTCTATATTCGACCCGTATGTTGTTTGTATGTAAGTTTGTAAGTTTGTATGTCCGTGATTTTCTAAGAAACCTATGAACCAATTTTGATGATTCTTTCACTAAGGTGATCTACATACTTTCAGGAAGGTTTCCGTATATAAAAATTAAAACGAATAAAATGACTTTCATAAAGAAACTTAACAGCTTCTGAATTCGGTGTCTTCAATTCTTTAATGCACCATAGTTTGGCACCCACTTCAAAAGCTGTTAAGTTTTTTTATGAAAGTTATTTTATTCGTTTTAGGTTTTTGAAGTCGGTTTTTACTTTTTTTAAAGTATTTTTTTTAAAGTGTTGATTTTTCAAATACTACAAAGTGGCAAAATCAACTTGAGTTGAAACAATGAGAGTAAAAGTTCAACAACCTGTACAATCGTGTTTGCCGGTGTGACCGCCTAATTCTTCTAAACTACACAATGGATTTTGATGCGATTTTCACCACCATTTAGAGCATTTATTTCGAAAGGTGTATGCGTATAATACATAAATATTTTACTTAGCTATAGCCTAGAAATCTTGATGTTTTGTCATGTCGTCTTTACAGCCCTGTGAAGCAGGCGGCGTGCGTCACTTGCCACAGTTGTCCAGTGTACACCATAGATGTCTATCTGTCACTTGTCACTGCTGAGGCATAGACAAGTAACTGATGTTACGACGGGTGCTGGCTGACAGTCGGTTTCACACCAATCTAATAAATATTATATTTTTATATGTATTTCGCACATCAATTTTCTATCATATTTATTTTATTTTATTTATTTCTGTAATTGTCCGTGACATCACAGGGGGCCGTATCATAATACCAGCGCTGCGATACTTACTTTTAAATGTTGCAGCATCATGCTGAGATAGGAGCCTTTTGACCTCGTACGGGACTGTTTTTATATATATTTTTTTTATTTTTACTTCAATTTTTTTTATTTTTTAAGTATAATTTGTGATTTTCCTGTGTGAGTCTCAATAAATACTTTTTATTTATTTCTTTCAGGGGCTGGTCACTACTACCAAATTTTAATAAACGGACATCTGTGATCGATAGCTGTAGTCTTTATGAACAGCCTGTACTTGAACTAACATCGCATTGAAACAACATTTACCAATTGATTGAATAAAAACAGTATCGCATGCCGTATGATTCGATTTTAATTATGAAGGATTGCTTTCTTTTAATTTGTGGGTAATTGGTTAGACTTTTAGCTCTGATTGATGTAGGTAATGATTACCTGTGAATAATATTTGGAGAATCCCTAAAAGGTTATTTATGGTTGGATTTGTACGTTACAAATCGGAAATTGATAATTGTACCAATACAGGACTAAGGCCTTATTTACCCGACTGCGGCGAAGCTAAAATAGGAGGGTTATGTGTTTGACCTGTATGTATGTAACGTATGTATGTCCGTCCCTATGTTCCCTCGTAACTACTAAACGGCTGAACTGATTATGATGAAAGATATGTCGCGAATGTTACTGGGTTTATTAAATTTATAAAAAATCAAAACGGCGGATTTTTGACGCCAAAATGTATGTTTTTTAAAAGGGAACCTTTTTTTTAAAGGGAAATTATCAAATAACTTCTCCCGCTCTGGGTGGAGCGGGAGGGCGTGTCAGACTTCTACTGACTAAAACCACCCGTGTTCCTTCAGTTGCCTGTGCCAGGGCCACGGTAACTATCGAGTGGGGTACCTATCAAAATGGAGAATTTTAAAAGGTGATTACAAAAATATATAGAAATTATATGTTTAATGTGATTTGAAATGAGAAATGATAAAAAAAAACAACTTTTAGTGTAAGTGTGTAAGAGGCCGGTATTATCCGATTATAAGTGGGTATTGTAAGCACGAGAGTTAATTATTACAATATAATTCTTAAATTCCAGTGACAAACCCACAATTTTACTGCTTTGAAAGATAATTTTAATAAGCGTTACTTAATACAACGAGAGAAATATAATCCTAACTAAAAAGTCTAAAATAAAATAACTAACAACAAATCAAAAATCCGACTGCGTAAAAAGTGAAGTTTAAAAAAGATGGAAACAAGGTGATCTATTTCTGTCTCCAATCCCACTAAAACAATCCAATGTAAGTAGAAGAATGGAGCATGTGGTAATATAAGTCTTAAGTAGGACGTAACGTGTGGCAGGCTAAAGAAAACACGGATTGTGGAAGATGATTAATTGGCTGAATGGAGGAAAGTTACGCAGTTTAGAAGCTGGGTGCAAACTCTTAATGGTGTAAGTTGACGTATATCTTAGCTTAGATATTAATGCAAAGAAAAAACTGAACCCTTATAGGATCACTCGTTTGTCTGTCTGTCTGTCTGTCTGTCACAGCCAATTTGCTCCGAATCTAATGGACCGTTTAAGTTGAAATTTGGTACACATATGTATGTATTTCTGTGACGCAAACACGGACGTGTAACGTAAATAAATAAATTTTGAATATGGGGGTCAAATAAGAAAATTAAAAAAAATATATATTATATAAGTATTATTCCACCATTGATAGGGTAATAATAGCCGCACGGGTCGATCCATCAGGTTAAGCTACGCTTGCCGGGGTTGGTCTGTGGATCGGTGACCATCTTTTCATACCGAGACTCCTCCGTGCCTCGGAAAGCACGTTAAGCCGTTGGTCCCGGCTGTCATTCGTGGATCTTTGACAGTCGTTACGGGTTGTCAGAAGCCCGAAAGTCTGACAACCAGTCTTACCAAGGGGTATCGTATTACCCAGTAACTGGGTTGTGGAGGTCAGATAGGCAGTCGCTCCATGTAAAATACTGGTATTCAGCTGCATCCGGTTAGACTGGAAGCCGACCCCAACATAGTTGGGAAAAGGCTAGGCAGACTGATTGATAGGTGTCGCTAATAGGGATCCAATTCTGGGAAGTAATGACATACGGCAAACTAAGGAAAGGAGCTCATTTTTAACAAATTCCTTTTCAATTTTTCTATGTTACCTACCTATTAAATCTGGATATGGATTTTTAAATAAATGCATTTTGAATATGGGGATCACTTTTGGGGTGCAAATGAGAAAATAAAAAAAAGTTTTGCAAACTTTACCGTGTAACATATCAAATGAAAAGTAAACCATTTGAGAGTCTCCAATATATTTTTTTTATAATTTTTAAATAAATTGTTTTAAAGTTATTTAAGAAAATAGATTAAATTTAACCATTCCCTCTTATCCCCGAGACTACTGATACTAAAATTAAAAAAAATGAAATAAAGAAAATATTTCTATACCTTTAGATTACAGGAAAACCTATAAGAAGTCTATGGTCTTAAAATAACATGGTAAATCTCTCAATATTGTGCGTAACAACTTACATTTGCAGTTGCAATGTATAGGGGAACATGTCTTTCACCTAAAATGTTAACCCTTCATTGTGCGTGGTTCGACACGCACTTGGCCGGTTTTTTAAGGTTATGTCTCTCTTTCTATCTGTCACTTATCCGATTCACGTCACACATTTTTGTTTTATCTCATAGATTTGCTCTCTGGCCAGGTTTTAGTAGGTACCATGCATAAGTATGCGAGCAGAATCCGGGCTCAGATAGAAAAAACCGGCCAAGTGCGTGTCGGACTACGCACAATGAAGGGTTCCGTAGTTGGAATGAATCCCAATAACAAACTTAATATTGCAGTTGAAAAGCATGTTCTCCCATACATTCCAACTGCAAATGTGAGTTTGTACGCACTATATTGAGAGATTTACCATGTTGTTTTGAGTCCATAGACTTCTTATAATTTTTCCTGTAATATATAGGGTATTGAATTATTTTCGGTATTTTTTTAAAAATTTTAGGCTCAGTACTTTCGGAGATAATGGGGGAATGGTCGATTTTCGTCTACTTTCTTAAATAATATTAGAAAGATTTATTTTAAAATTATAAAATAAATATTTTTGAGATCCTCAAAGTCCTCAAATCCTCATTTGATATGTCACACAATACAGTTTGTATTTAAAAAAATTTGTTTGTAAAACTTTATATTTAATTTTCTTATTGCCCCCCAAAATTGTCACAGAATTACTTATGTGTACCAAATTTCAACTTAATCGGTCCATTAGATTCGGGGCAAATTGGCTGTGACAGATGGACAGACAGACAAACAGACAGATACACAGACAGACAGACACACGAGTGATCCTATAAGGGTTCCGTTTTTTACTTTTGAGGTACGGAACCCTATAAACCATCAGTTACAAAAGGTAATCAGTTACAAAAGGCTTTAATCTAACAAATGACACTAATTTGGAACTTGTACCGGTTCATCAATGGTGGGCCCCACGATGACCAATGAAAGGACATCGACAAACTCGGCAAAGATGGTCGATGAAAGGACTTCGACAATCTCCCATACATCGTGGGGCCCACGATGTGAAGAACCGTTACAAGTTCCAAAATTAGTGTCATTTGTTAGATTTGGTCTGCCCTTACGTGTTCCCCATAATACGAACGAGCCTGTCGTATTTATACTAATGCGCTATATTATGTAAGCCGTGGACAATCTGTTATAACATTGCTATTGACTGATATACAACAGATAAGACGGATTCTTCGTTTAAAGCTCGCCTTCCCCTTATATTGGAACGAGGATTTGCAATACCGCAATTAATGCAGTTGTTCATCACGATAGGTGGTATTGAAGCCCGAAATAACAAGCCGTAGTTAATCAAAGTAGCAGATACAAAGTCCGTTTTCGCGCTGAGTTAGTTTGTGAAAGCAAGATTCATCAGATTCCGTGAAGCAGCCAAACTCGTTGGATAAATCACTGAAAACACGAATATCGCAACACATTCACATGCGCGTAAACACAGAGCGACTACCGAATATTGTACGGTGGTACCGTACAATATTTAATAGTGTATACCGTAAATAAAATACCGTACTTCGTGTGCGAGTCTACTCGCACTTGACCATTTCTTTTTCATTTAATGTCATTTTTATTTTGACAATGTCATTTGTTTAAAAACTAAACTTGACTTATTGCATTTTTAGCCATTGCACGATGGGATGCATGAATCAGCCTAGCCTTTTTACATGTTTGGGTAGGTTTCCATTCTAACCAGATGCAGCTGAATACCAGTATTTTACATGGAGCTACTGCCTATCTGACTACCACAACCCAGTTACTTGGTAATAGGATTCGGGCTTCTGACGTCCCGTAACGACTGTCAAAGATCTACGAATGACAGCCGGGACCAACGGCTTAACATGCTTCCCGAGGTACGAAGGAGTCTCGGTATGAAAAGATGGTCATCCATCCACAGACCAAGCAAGCGTAGCTTAACCTGATGGATCGACCCGTGCGGCTGTTCCTACTTAGGCACGAGCTCCTCGCAAGGAGTGCATGATCTCAACAAAAAACACAAACATCTCATAATATATGACGGCATTTACGTCAAACGTCAGGTTGACAGGACTGTCGATGTCAACCTAGCGAAGCGTCATTGTCGATGGTAGTGCGGACGGCCATCTTAAAACTCACTTTTGAACGAGACGGCGCCCGCACACCGCGCTTGTGACGAATCGCTCAGAATCTTCGCCATCACGCTATTTCAAGATTTAATTTGTTGATTTCGTATAGTAGTAATCGCTTATTACCTAATTACATCGTGATTCCTGTGAATACTGATTAAAATACGTCGATTGTGATCTGAAGCTATTTATTTCTATTCCGCGCCCACCTACCCACATAGCTAGAAGACGATGAGTTCTGGTGAAGGGCCTCCAGGCCGTCCTGGCTCTTCATATATTTCTCTATATTTAGCAACCATAAATTAAAATTATTTTTTATGATTTTGGTGTTTCTACAATTTATTTTTTCTCTAACACTGGCCCAATATTGGGCGGTCTCCTTTAAATAAGTATTGGCAGCAAAAAAAAGTTATCTTTTACAAAACGACTGAAATCCATATCCGTAATAATAATAAACGAAACGGTTCTCCTGAAGTAATCAATCACAAAACCAACTTGACCTTACTACCTTACATTTCACTAACAAATAAGGTAGGTCAAATCAGTTAAAGGTTAAATAAAAGTCTGACTGAGGACGAGTGTGTGGGCAATAGGGGACAATGTAAATAATAGAACCGGTCAAGAGCGAGTCGGACTCACGCACCGAGGGTTCCGTACTATCATATATTTTAAAAAAAAGTGTGCTATTTAGAGACACCGTTTTATTTTTCCTGTAATCTTTACATAAACTTCTATCACACAGAATAATTTTAGATTTTTCTCTATGCAAACTTCTGAGATATGAGGAAACGGTATTTTTTTTTACATTTTTCATCAAAAGTCGAAAACTATGAAGCCTAAAAAAAGAAAAATGTTTGAGAGTCTACAAGCAGCGCTCTTTCATATGATACTTCACATGCCCCACTTCGAATTTTTAAGAACCCGTTTCAGTCCCTATTGCAAAAAAAAAATAATTTCAGTTGGGCAAGCGTCATCTTAAACTATTCCAAAATTCAAGTTGATAGCATTAGTAGCTCTTGAGATATCCAGCTATGACAGACAGACAGACTGAGTCGCACCATAAGGGTTTCTTTTTACCATTTGGGTACGGAACCTTAAAAACAAGAGTTAGAAGGGGTTAAGAACGTAATAGGCCTCTTTTGACGGCTGCGGCATTCAACATACGTCATTTTACTTCTAACTGCCTCTTATGAGGCTACTTCGCAGTCGTGACGTGAGCAGAGCTTCAAAAAGACACAATTTTGCCTGTATGGTACAGTTCCTGGGTGCATATCGAGTCTTAGGGAAAGTGCGAGTTAGCAGTGCGTCATCTCGGCCACTCTAGCCTGTGTCTGCCACACACAAACGCTTGCATGTTCTGTGCTGAGCTCATGCAACGCGTCGTACGTCCAGCCAGTAATAGGACTCGCCCATCAAGGAGCACTGTCCCAAATTAGACGCATTATTAATTTATTATACATAATACAAAAGGTACCTTAATAAAACACGTATACTAAAAGATAAATAATTAAACTAATTTTAAAATGGTGAAGGTTTTATAAAAATACGCTCGATAGTTTTTGTGTAATTCTCAGATTTTTATCCGCGTTAGACATAACTTTACAATTTAATTACACTATGTTATAAAATTATAACCTAAAATATTCACATATTAAGTTATTACGAAAATGCACTTATTTAACATATATTTTTTAACAAATCATTAACACTTCTCGTTTAGACGTGACCTTCAGTTTAAAATCATTAAAAATCGGTAACGTCGCCTTCAGCCCACGTTCGCATGCACGTAAAAATATCGCGGCGGGGATTTATCGCGCAATGGATTTTTAACTTTCGGTGTTGAGCCGAACATTGAGAATCCAACACAGTGCATTTCAGCGCGTCAAGAAAACACACTGTTGGATTTTGTACTCTCGGCGCGCGGCACTAAGAAAATCCAGTGCGCGAAAAAAAGATCTCCTCGGGAAAAAACACATTCTCTGCTTAATTCTTTATGCAAACGCTTCTTTATGCTACACCCTTACCGATCCTTATTTTACGATGTTTTCGAAACAATAGAGATGCACAACGAACGCACAGGTGCGGCGCGCAAGTTATGTAAATTGTATGGACGCGCATACGCGCCGTCAAGCACCTGGTGAACGTCCGAAAACGCGCATGTGCGTCTGCCGCGCCTAATGTATTAACGCCATCATGATTCCGTTGCGAAAAAGGGATGATGCTATTATAGGTCATTTATAGCTCCGTCTCTCTCTAGCACTGGAAAAATGATGCCATTAATTGTTCATAATACGGCCTCTAGACTAAACTCCATGAAATATTAACGCCAGGGCTAACCATTTCGTAATTTTAGTAAATCCGACTGTCATCTAATATCAACTTAATTACTATTCAGTTCCGTTTCTAAGGTAAGACCCAGTTGTCAGTCGCGACTGTCTTATAAACGAGATTAACGACGGTTTCTCCTGCTGTCCAAGGTATTAATATATCATAATTATTAGTAGAGGTCAAAGGAGACCTATGTCAGTTTGGCTTGACCGCACGAACACGAAGTGGTCTCGAATGAAAATACAAGCAGGTAACTACGTGTGGCAGACAGTAGGCAGTGAAATGTTTCGGTAAAGGTTTCTCATGTATAGTCAGTTCCAAAAGTATGTGACGAAAATGTAAACAACTGGATCAACAAATGTTCCTGTGGGTGTCAATTTGTAGAGCCACTTACAAATTGAGTCCTTTGATTTAATTATTTGAATACTTATACCCGAAATCCATTATTTTTACTATCTATAAATGTTTATTTATTTCAAACAGTAAGTAGACTATATGTACAGACGCCAGCACATCAAGCTACTACAATCTGTCAAATTTCTTTAATAGATTTTCAACTTTATTGCTAAAGCAGTTTAGGTTCAAGGTTGATTGGGAAAATTTGACAGTTTCGGGTAGCTTAAACTGCTGGCGTCTGTACAAGCTAACAAGCTAGCAGTAAAATATATATTCTGTACAAGTATATAATAAAAAATAAAAAGGTTAAGAGCTCATTGGGCATCAAAAAATTCGTCCGCTAAATTCTAATTTCAAATTACTCTAAATATGTTTTTCATTTGACCATTTAGGTCAATGTTATAAGCTCAAGTTTCGTCGATTTTTGATCATTTACTTTGTAATAATGTTATTCGAACAATAATATTTAAGTGGTATACAGTTGAATCCTTCTAAATATAAGTAGAGATGAATGTGTTACTAATTTAACCTGAACAGGTTTTGTTAATCTTTCATCAGATAGCTTTGGAATAGAGCATAGCAACCAATCCTAAGAATTGTAGCAGTAAAACTACAGATATTAATTCTAAAATAAAACGGCAATTCATTCGGTAGTGAATTCTCGACGGATATCGGAAATTCTCAATAGGAAACGTCTGCCAGGAAGCAACTTTAGCTTCCTCCGTGCGCCATGTTTATAGTCTTGGCTTGGTTGCACGAGGAGGAATATATAAAGAATAACATGGGAAAGTCAACACAAATGTGGTGACACATATTTTCATTGTTTACAACCTGCATTTCGTCGGTTAAATAGAAAAAAATTAAAATTTGCATTTTTAGCAAGAAATGTCACTTTTCCATTTAATCGACGATTTATTAAGCCGATGTCAGACTCTTCACTTGTATTTTATCATGTGCCTTTCATTCGGCATCTTTCACCCGAATGAAACATCTCAAAACCGAATGAAAGGAGCAGATGAACGTTCATCTTGGTTAAGATACCACCTATCATGCCGCAGGTCGTGGGTTCGGTTCCCATGCAAGACAAACATTTGTGTGCATGAACATGTCTGTTTGTTCTGAGTCTGGGTGTAATTATCTATCACAAGCTCGACGTCAGCATCAGGCGACTTATATGGCGCCTCTAAGAGCCGCAGCTAAACCTGAAGCGGCTGACTCTCGCAGACGCGCTGTTGCTGGAAGGGCAGCATAGCGACGTCAAACATTCACAAGAAACTCGTGTGATGTTTGATATGCATAGTCTGATGCTAGGGTAAGGACATAGGTTACTTTTTATCAACAAACTGCGCGGGCGAAGCCGCGGGTGAAAGCTGGTTATCTACGAGTATATTAGTATGTATTTACAAAAAAAAGTAGTCTATGTAGTATATCAGTTATCTGGTTTCCATAGTACAAGCTCTGCTTAGTCTGGGATCAGATGACCGTGTGTGAACAATGTCCCAGGATATTATTATCTCCTTTAATTACTAAAAGGTCTAAAAGGCGATGTATCGTTGTACGCTGACGATACAGCTTTATTTTATTTCGGACACTATGTAGACGATGTTATGTGTGACGCTCAGGATGACCTACATCTTTTAAATATGTGGTTTCAGTGCAATCTACTCAAAATAAATATAGCCAAAACCAACTACATAATTTTCGCAGCCAAAAACAAAAAAATATCACATCAATCTCAATTAACCATAAATAACCAACCTATCAAAAAAGTCGATCACGAAAAGTATCTTGGATTAATTTTAGATAACCACCTGAACTGGAAGCCACATATGGAGAGGGTTAGATCTAAACTGACTTCCCTCACGGGAGCCCTACGGAGTGTTGTTCGATGTCTTCCGCGCCAAGTACGCTACAATATATATAACACTCTTATAAAACTTCACCTGGACTATCTAATAGAAGTATGGGGCACAGCGGCCAAAACCAATATTGAAACGCTATAAATAGCTCAAAATAAGTTAGTAAAAACACTCTTCCAATATGATTACAGTACACCAACAGAAAAAATATACAATGAAACTAAGTTAATACATTAGGCGTGGCAGACGCACATGCGCGTTTTTATAACTTTCTTCGCCGCACATGTGCGTTCGTTGTGCA